>CM067303.1:21564078-22236578 GCA_034231615.1 Meghimatium bilineatum
GGCCTTTCTTTGGAAAGAATCACCATATTTTTTATGACAATTATTTTTCATCTGTTCAGCTGGCAAATGATCTGTTGCAAAACAAATCATACTCATGTTCCACGATACGGCCAAATCGCAAGGGATGGCCAGATGCTTTCAAACCTAAGAGTACCAAATCTATGAAGCGAGGTATAAGCAGCAAGGTAACACAGTGGCCACTGTTTGGAGAGACAAGAGATTTGTATCCATCCTGAGTACAAACACAACTCCAGGTCTCACAACAGTGACACGTCGTACCCCACACTGCAAAATAAATTTGCAGATACCATCCCCGGTGGCTGTCTACAATCAGTCTATGGGAGGAGTAGACAGATTCGACCAATACTTAAATTACCAGATACTTAAATTGATACATAGAGTTAGTTAGTTTGTTCCTTTCGTGCCGCAAGCGACACATAGGGCAGAGGTTTTGGTTCTCCATATGATGCGGTCCACTGCCTGCAGCTTTAGTTCCTGGATGGTCTTACATCCTATTAAGTCCCCTTCTTTAAGAATGGTGTTTTTAAGGGTTGTTTTAGGACACATAGAGACCTAATAAAAAGATCTATAAATCAATGCATAGGGAGCCAATAAAAATAATATAAAGATATACTTAAATTGATACACAGAGACCCATTAAAAATAATATAAAGATATACTTAAATTGATACACAGAGACCAATTAAAAATAATATAAAGATATACTTAAATAGATACACATAGACCTAATTATTTGAATTTTAAGTGTTTTCACTCACGCTAACAATGGCCGCCTTAGTCTGAGGCATGTCTGTGATGATACCATCTGTTATGATCAGAAGAATAAAATACTCTGAGCCATCTCGTACAGCAGACGCAAATCTGTTAAATATAGAAAAAAAAAGCAGCTATTATGACAAAACAGTGACTGTAGCTACCAGACTAATAAATAAAATACTGTATTTTTTTCACCAGAGAACATGAAGGCGGTTTCGTCATTTGCCTTGTGTTCAAAAGGTCACAGGTTCATATCTAGCTTGTGGAGTCTTGTTTACAAAGTGAATTTTTCAGAGATCCTTGTGGATTATTACTTGAAGCCACAGATTTACTTGTTATGAGTGATATATATATACCTGGGCAGGAGGTATTACTCGGCAGGTGATACGCCTTAACATGTGTTATGTCTCAGCGAGTAGTACATCTCTGCAGGTGGCATGTCTCTTCAATGAAAAGGAAGGGTTGTGTCTTTTCTTATAATATTTTCTTACCTCCCACCACCAGATAGTTCTCTGAACATGAGACTAGTTCATAGTAACTTTTCCAAAGTTGACCATGTCTCTATACTGACCACCTCCCAAAGGTGACCACATTTTTATCCACTGAACATGAACAGACTTTAGAGTCTTACAATAGTACTTATGTAAAACAAACAAATAGTACTGATATAAAAACACCTTTCGTCCAAAACACAAGGTGGATCAGCTCTACAATGAATGCACAGACTTGGGAGTCTGAGAATATCAAGACTGTGTGAGTTGGTATTTCTGTCACCAACCAGCTGATTGCCGCTTCACTGCTATCTCCATTTTCATGCTCATTGTAGTAGTAGAATAGGCAGAAGATTTCTTAAATACCTACTAGCCATTCCTGTAGCAACAAAACTCCACACTTAGTCCTTTCTCCATTCAAAACTGACATCTGACAACATCTGCTTCCATCACTTCCAACCATCCAAAATACACATCTACATCATAACTGAGGATCCTGTACCTTTGTCAGAATGGCTATGAGCTTAGGACAGAGGGATTACGCCATCATAATTTCTCTGTTGACTGAGAAATCTATGAATATGAATCTGTTTTGAGTGCAACTGGCAAGTTCAATTTTTAACCTGCAATTTTGAGTACAACTGGCAAGTTCAATTTTGAACCTGCAATTTTGAGCGCAACTGGCACATTCTCTGTCCTGATACCAGTCCACTCCTGACACACTGTACCCAGGCAGTATTATTACTTATTAAATTATTACAACATTAGTCTAGATACCTTTCTCTCTGTCCACCTCCACTCATTCACAACCTAACCTATACCTACTTCTTCCATTTCACATACTCTGAGTGTCTTCTGGTTCTGCCATCTGAACTTTCTATGTTTGATTCATATTTCCTTTCTCTTATCTAGGCATTAGTGTAAGGGACAGTGGTCATTGTTATATTAAAGTATGCTTTTAAGGAAGTTTGGCATAGGGTTAACTAGCGATCACCCACACCCTTCACCTCTGCTGTGATGAAACCTGCTGAAGACCCATGCCTGGACCTCCAGTAGCGAATCAATCCTTTTATCCGCAGCAGACATCAAAGAAAGTCGCAGCAAAGTCCCTATAGAAGTAGAAGACTGTCCATCACAAAGCATTGCATCAAACAGCCAGTATGAGTAAAACAGTCATGTATTACTTGCCAAATCTCTGAGAAACATCCCCATAAAATAAAAATGCAAGGCACACAGACAAGACATGTGACAAGATGACACTACTCAGGATTCTATCATCATCAATGAGTACAGGATACACAGCTGAAAGATAAAATGTTCTATACAAAAACATACCTGGCCACATGGTTGATAACAGGAGCAAAGTTGGTTGGCCCGTAGAGTTGGACATTGTTAAGTGAGTGATAGTAAGCTGCCAAAATGCCATCCACACCAGAACAAAATGGATTTTGTGGGTTAAAGTTCTGAAAACAAAATATAACATTTGCTAATGAAAATTCAACAGTTCAGATATTCTTAAAATGCAAGTTTACAAAAAATTTCATGTAAAGTATTCTTCATATATTACTCTGGCACTGTTGGTTAGAGGTAAAGAGAACATCTTAGATGGCTTATATACCAGGCTCAGTTTCACATACATCTCTTAAATATCTACTGGAGAAGACTGAGCACATATACGGTAGGCTTTATTTATGCACTGACATCAGTTCATAGAAAATATCCTTTCTACAAGTATCAGTTCATAGACAATATCCTGTCTACAAGTATCAGTTCATAGACAATATCCTGTCTACAAGTATCAGTTCATAGACAATATCCTGTCTACAAGTATCAGTTCATAGACAATATCCTGTCTACAAGTATCAGTTCATAGACAATATCCTGTCTACAAGTATCAGTTCATAGACAATATCCTGTCGACAAGTATCAGTTCATAGACAATATCCTGTCGACAAGTATCAGTTCATAGACAGTATCCTGTCTACAAGTATCAGTTCATAGACAATATCCTGTCTACAAGTATCAGTTCACAGATAATATCCTGTCTACAAGTATCAGTTCACAGATAATATCCTGTCTACAAGTTTCAATTCATAGACAATATCCTGTCTACAAGTATCAGTTCACAGATAATATCCTGTCTACAAGTATCAGTTCATTGTTTCACTAAAGTACTTTTAGTAGGTTAGGATATGAACCACTTGTGTCTGTTTAGATAAAATAATAATTTCCCGTGTCAATGAATGTCAATATGTCAGTGTGTTGCCACAGCCTGAAGGGGAAGGACAACTGTGGTTCCCCCTCCTACCAGGAAAAAGTCAGAATATTAAATTTAGCACGAATGAGAAAGTAAAAAAAAAGCTGATAATACTTCACTTTAAACAGTTTTCAATAATATCTCACCAAAGAAAATGACCCATATAAAAGGAAATGACTATTTTAAAAAAGTAAAACCTCCCCTTTTACCAAGAAGTAGCAAGGGCACTGACTGGGAACAAAGAATGGCAACACTGCTTTTAACAGGACATTCCGTTTATTCAAATATATATTTTAAAATAGTTGTATCTATGACTAGTTGATTTCATGTCAATAGTCCTGCTCTGTGGTGGCAGCGTGGCACTGAGTATGTCTGTGATGAGCAAGGTACCGGGTTTGAATCCCACCACAGGAAATTGTGCATCTGGACCATCCAGAAAGCAATGGCAAACTTATATATATATATCAAGTGACATATTCTTTCCAGAATGTTGTCTTCGTCGTGGATACTCTGAACGCCTCTGTCTTCCAGGCAAGCAGGCCTGCATTGGCCAAAGACATGTGCATACATTCTTCGATGTCACTGGTCCATCGTCTTCTTGATGGGCACTCTGCCCTATAGAATCAGCATTTCGATACCATCATGTCGCTTTAAGTGTCCAAAATACTGAAGCGTCCTTCTTTTGATGGTATTTAGAAGCCACCATTCGTTTAGCTTCAGTAATTTCAAAACTTCAATGTTTTTCTATTTCTCTGTCCATGATATTCGTAGGATCTTTCTGTAGCACTTTATTTCAAATGAATTTATTCTTTTGGATATTATAATGGCAAACTAGTGTACATATTTATATTGCCTAGAAAATCACTACAGCCAAAAAATGCTGGGTTGATAGCTATGTCCTGATTAGGTTGCACTATCTATTTTTGTTTTAGCCAGAGGTCATCTTCATTAAGTGCCATCTCCGCAATGAAGGTTGGCTGCAATGGAACTCCAATATCGGAGTGTTAACAGGAAAGAAGAAATTTGTTAGACGAGGGACTTCTGACATTACTGTTTCCTGTGAATCTCCTGCAGTTTTCTACTATTTTCAAAGTTTCTAATACCTGAACTAATCTGGTCATGCCAAGCTAATGATAATCTAATGGAGTATTAGATTAAACACTTAAGGGTAGAACAAGAAGAGGTGGTAGAGAAAATCCTGAATTGACAACATCAAGGAATGATCCATGCATGACTGAGGACAGATGTTTGGAGGAATTTTTTGTGCTGATTGTCTTCAATGTGGCACCACTACAACCCTGACAAGTTATGGTTCGTATTATTATTACTATTACTATTATAACTATTATTATTATAACTATTATTATTATTATTACTATTCCACCAAAGTCGGATGTGCCGGGCCATTGGCACAAATAAAATGGCGACACAATGCATTTCCATTCTCTGGACTACATCCTTCTGGAAATCTAATAGGACCATGGTCCTGATAGAAGAGATATCCAGTGGGAGTTTGAGAATGAACGCTGAAGAAGAAGACTATTACTATTATTATTACTATTAATATTATTCATATTATAATTATTATTATTATCAATAGTAATGTAGTCAACCTTTTTTGCAAAGACAGTACTTGATGATGATGATGAATGGTCAAGCGCTGTGAGTTTTAACTAAACTGCTGTACTATGAAAACATACACTGAATCACTAGCAAAAGTCTACTATTTACCATTGCAAATTCATGGGAAACTGATCCGTCTGGCATTCTTGCACCAAATCCCAGTGCTGGATACATTTTGTCACTGCAAGGAACATGATAAGCTATGTACTTTACTATGGCAGAGAATAGATAATCTAATGAATTAATACAGGAAATATATCAACTTTACTAGATGTCATGTACTGATTACTGCTCTCACAATGGTCAGCCAATGTCATAATATAACCTACTTGTGATGTTTCACATCACACAAACATAACAATGACATCACACAATAATCTCAATGATACACTATCTATCAGGATTGAATGACAGTTGGTTTTCAGGCTATAGCTAGTTTAATCATTGATATGAAGTAATATTGTGATGTTAGTAACTCCTTCAATCCACATTATTCTTGGTCTTCCTTTGCATTTTGGTATTTCAATTATCATGTTGTATACTTTTCTGCTGTCCAATATGGTATCATTATCATTAAGTGACCAATACGATTTCAGTCTCTCTTTTTATAAGATGTTTGACTGCAGATCAATACTACAAATAAAACACCACAATGATACTACACATAAAACATCACAATGATACTACAAATAAAACATCACAATGATACTACAAATAAAACATCACAATGATACTACAAATAAAACATCACAATGATACCACAAATAAAACATCACAATGATACCACAAATAAAACATCACAATGATACCACAAATAAAACATCACAATGATACTACAAATAAAACATCACAATGATACTACACATAAAACATCACAATGATACTACAAATAAAACATCACAATGATACCACAAATAAAACATCACAATGATACCACAAATAAAACATCACAATGATACCACACATAAAACATCACAATGATACCACAAATAAAACATCACAATGATACCACACATAAAACATCACAATGATACCACAAATAAAACATCACAATGATACTACAAATAAAACATCACAATGATACCACAAATAAAACACCACAATGATACCACAAATAAAACACCACAATGATACTACACATAAAACATCACAATGATACCACAAATAAAACATCACAATGATACTACACATAAAACACCACAATGATACCACACATAAAACATCACAATGATACTACACATAAAACATCACAATGATACTACACATAAAACACCACAATGATACTACACATAAAACACCACAATGATACTACACATAAAACATCACAATGATACCACACATAAAACACCACAATGATACTACACATAAAACACCACAATGATACTACACATAAAACACCACAATGATACTACACATAAAACATCACAATGATACCACACATAAAACACCACAATGATACTACACATAAAACACCACAATGATACTACACATAAAACATCACAATGATACTACACATAAAACACCACAATGATACCACAAATAAAACATCACAATGATACCACACATAAAACATCACAATGATACTACACATAAAACATCACAATGATACCACACATAAAACACCACAATGATACTACACATAAAACACCACAATGATACTACACATAAAACACCACAATGATACTACACATAAAACATCACAATGATACCACACATAAAACACCACAATGATACCACACATAAAACACCACAATGATACCACAAATAAAACATCACAATGATACTACACATAAAACACCATTTATGTCACACATAAAACACCACATGATGTCCCACATAAAACACCACATGATGTCACACATAAAACACCATTTATGTCACACATAAAACACCACATGATGTCACACATAAAACATCACAATGATACTACACATAAAACATCACAATGATACTACAAATAAAACATCACAATGATACTACACATAAAACATCACAATGATACTACACATAAAACATCACAATGATACTACAAATAAAACATCACAATGATACTACACATAAAACATCACAATGATACCACAAATAAAACATCACAATGATACCACAAATAAAACATCACAATGATACTACACATAAAACATCACAATGATACTACACATAAAACATCACAATGATACCACAAATAAAACATCACAATGATACTACACATAAAACATCACAATGATACTACAAATAAAACATCACAATGATACTACACATAAAACATCACAATGATACTACAAATAAAACATCACAATGATACTACACATAAAACATCACAATGATACCACAAATAAAACATCACAATGATACCACACATAAAACATCACAATGATACTACACATAAAACATCACAATGATACCACAAATAAAACATCACAATGATACTACAAATAAAACATCACAATGATACTACACATAAAACATCACAATGATACTACACATAAAACATCACAATGATACTACACATAAAACACCACATGATGTCACACATAAAACATCACAATGATACTACACATAAAACACCACATGATGTCACACATAAAACATCACATGTCACAATAAAACACCACATGATGTCACACATAAAACACCATTTATGTCACACATAAAACACCACATGATGTCCCACATAAAACACCACATGATGTCACACATAAAACACCATTTATGTCACACATAAAACACCACATGATGTCCCACATAAAACACCACATGATGTCACACATAAAACACCATTTATGTCACACATAAAACACCACATGATGTCACACATAAAACACCACATGATGTCCCACATAAAACACATGATGTCACACATAAAACATCACATGATGTCACACATAAAACACCACATGTCACACATAAAACACCACAATCATACTAGACATAAAACACCACAATGATATCACGCATAAAACAATTGTGGTGTCAAGACATGCGAACAAATGTATCATTCGAGGGCAATACGTCTGATAGCTTTGTAGTAAAGACTGGAGTAAAGCAGGGGTGCTTTCTAGCCCCCACCCTCTTCGGAATTTTCTTTGCAGTACTTCTGAAACATGATCTTACAGATGCAGCAGGTGACAATTTCATCTGCACCCATTACGATGGATCACTCTTTAACTTAGCGCATCACAGAACAAAGACAAAAACATCAGAAATACTCATCAGAGAACTTCTCTTCGCTGATGATGCTGCACTAGTGGCACACCTTGCAGTCCCAAATTGACAACATGAAAAAGACCTGCGAGCTGTTCTCTATGACAATAAGCATTCTAAAACTGTGACAATGTGTCAGGGATATACAGTAACAGCAAACATCACCTTAAACAACGCCCATATAAAGCAAGTTGACATATGTTGCTACCTAGGATCCACAATTACATCCACACTTTCCCTAGAAAATGAAATAAATGCGTGTATAGGAAAAGCAGCTGCCATTTTTAGTGGATTATCAAAGCGAGCTTGGAAAAACCATAAGCTAAAATTGAAAACAAAGATACAGATCTATCAAACATGCGTGCTGAGTACACTATTGGTACATTGCAGGTAATCAAGAACCACTTTTGGCAGTGATGAAACAACATAACTTTGCTTGGTTGTACATGTAACTATGAGTCCATAGATGCCAACTAGTACAGATTTTCCATATCAATATGGATTTCAGGCCCCTCCCCCCCAAAAAACCCCCAATTTTTTTAAATTTAGAACAAAAAGGTCATTTGGTGTTAAAAGTTTACTAGTAATTATTACTAATGCAGACATTTTTTGTATCTCACACGCATATATTGATGGGGGAAAAATGTACAACAAATAAAATAAAATAAATAATGGGCTTGTTGTTTGTTTTGTTGCTAAATGCTGACATTTTTTATTGAAATATGGAAATAAATTATTAAAAATATGGATTTATTAAAAATAAGTTGACAGCTATGCATGGCTCAAATTCTGAAACTATTTTGCAAGAAACATTCAAGGGTGGAACAAGAAAAGGTACAAGAGAAAATCCTGGATTGGCAACATCAAGGAATGGTCCAAGCATGGCTGAGGACAATTGTTTTGAGGGATTTTTTTGTGCTGATGTCTTCAATGTGGCACCACTGACAAGTTATGGTTTGTATTATTATTATTACTATTATTATTATTATTGTTACTATTCTTCTTCTGCGTTCATTCTCAAACTCCTGCAGATCAGCAGGATGTAGTCCGGAGAGCGGAATGCATTGTGTCATGGTTTACAGCATTGTTGCGATATCTGCACCTTTCGGCCTGGCACATCTGACTTCAGCATGACTTTGGGTCACTGACCCTATATGGGATGGGACAGCCAACTCCATCCCATAACCTCCTTAGTCGCCTTTTACGACATGCATGGAAGGTAAACAGTGTTGCTATTCTTTACTCCCCTTTCGGGCCCCGGAACCACGCGAGTGTTATTACTATTATTATTATTTCTATTACTATTATTACTATTATTATTACTACTATTACTATTATTATTACTGCTATTACTATTATTACTACTATTACTATTATTATTACTATTAATATTACTATTATTAATATTATTATACCTATCATAGTCCTGAATGATTTCTCCGACAGCAGAAATGGCTGCAGCGTACTGATTCTGTTGGTAAGGATTGTAGTAATGTAAAGATGTGGAAGACTGTGGATTCCCATTTGAAGCTGTAAAGTCCACAGCTACGGTAAAGTTCAGCTGCATTCTGTAAACAAAACAAATTGTTACTGGCAAAATCACAGATCAATCATTGGAGTGTCACAAAACCCATCCCTTCTAGAGTGACAAAGACATCATAGTTAAATATGTTATAGCTATCCTGCAGTTAATTTGGACAAGAGTTAAATGCAACACAGCAGTCTGATACAGGGGCATAGAAGGGACTTTAGTATGCAAAAGTGGGAGGGGGGGATTGAAAAACGTTTGAAATACACTTCACTACCAATTACTGGTCATTTCTTTTACTTACTTTCAATTTTATCACTTTGTGACTTGCAGTTTCAGAGGTAGAAAAGTTCTATGGAGATGACCTTTTTTTAAGCAAGCATCATATAGGTTTCCTTTATTTCTGTAATCCATCTTTGGTACATTACAGGGAGATGTGACCAGATTTTAACGAAACAAATATGTACATTATTACATTATTTAACGAAACAAAATATCAATAAAGATGCATTTAACAGTAGCTAAGACTATTCACAGATCCAATGTCTACACATTGAGAGCTGCCCCTGTGCCCCTCATAAATTACCCCATAGGAACACTGAGTGAGGTGAGAACACTGAGTGAGGTGAGAACACTGAGTGAGGTGAGAACACTGAGAGAGGTGAGAACACACTCTAACATTGAGAGAGAAAAAAACCCAACACAGCTCCAAGATATTTCACTCAGTCACAACTTACCCGCCTCTGACATAATCTATGAAAGTGCTCTGAGTTTCAATGCGAAAAGACAAAACATGAATCTGAAAAAAAATAAAAAAATGTTTAATTAACAATCAGTTCACAATCAAATTATAAGTATTGTATTTTTTTTAAAGAGTTTGTTCTCAAACTCCCACTGGATCTGTCTTGTGGTACAACAATGGTCCTACTAGATTTTCAGCAGGATGCAGACCAGAAAATGGAGATGCACTTTTATTTGAGCCAATGGCATGACACATCAAACTTCAGAGGTCAATATTATTCAGTTATTTAAAATTTAGCATGTAAACTTTGATTTGCAGTTCATGATTCCTTGTTCTAAGATATGTAAAAAATTTTATTCTAATTATATTTGGATTGTGAGCTTCATATCAATTTATTCAATGATTTTTTTAACGTGAGCATGTAATTCTAAATCATGATAATTTGTTATAAAAACTTAATATTCCAATACATAATTATTTTGTTATAAGAACTTGATATTCTAATCCATTTTTTAAAAATTATATGAATTTGATATTCAAACTAATTATTTTTTGTTCTATACACTTGATATTAAATGCATGATTTTTTTTTGTTATATGAAGTTGATATTCTAATCTGTGATTTGTTGTTTTTTTAACCTTTTGCAGGACATCAACAAATTTTTCCCCAAAAAATGTCCAATTATTTACAGCGGTAGATGAATTTTTTTCCCTAATTGGTATCACAATTTTGACGAAGTTAAAACCATAAAAACATTAATGTCATGTGATCGGAATCAGTGAATCATAGTTAACAGTAGTTTTCAACATCCGATATAAGCATGATGTATGGAGTTAGAAGAATTTTTGCAGAACTTTTGCAGTTGTAAATTGAGAGGCATCTAGTTTCGAATCTATCAGCAGATTACAATGGCCGGTCTACAATATGTATAATTGGCGTTAATCATTATGGATTGTGATTTTGATAGTCATGAATTCTTTGGAATCATGTTGGTTTTAAAATTAGATATAGTGACGCACATGTTTTGCCAGGGTCTGAAAGGGGAGCAAAGAATAGCAACACTGTTTACCTTCCACGCATCCCCTTGATCTTTCCAGTGGTTAAGTGTTCAAGCTGTGTTATTCTCAGTACATGTCCTAGAAACCTTAACTGTCTGAGTAGTAGTAAGGGAACATTATAATCCATTTTTAACTATCTTTTTGCCACATGAGGAAGGTCTTAATGTCTTGCCAATCGTCAACCACACAAATAGTCATGCAATGGTAAACTGCCAGTAGATGACAAGCCAATTTAGTGAATACTTTTCTCTGGTGAAAGCCACACAATTACATTTCTCTTTGTGGTGCAATGCTCATAGAACTCAGCATCATGCATTAGACTGGGGGAACTGACCCAAGATGCCAAGCACACCAGAGTGCTAGGGACTAGTGACACATAGCTAGTAACTGCGCATCAGGGGTAGCAAACCAAAGCTGACCAAGACCCTGGGACACTTCCACGCAGTGGGTCTGGAAACAGGAGTACAGTAATGTAGCCTGGCCAAGTTCTAGGGATTGAAGAGGGAAGGACAACCCATCCACAAAAATAACCATGCAGAAGTCAGATATATCGACCGAAAGGTGCAGTATTGCAGCAAAACTGTAAACAGACATAACGCACCAAACGCCCTTTTCAGGACAAACAAAGAAGAAGAAGACTGGGGGAAATAGATGAGTTGCAGCTCTGACCTCAACATACATGTGGTGCTCCAGCTAGGAACAGGTGGCACATGCGATGAGGTAGAAAGCAGGTCATGCAGGAAGTGACAAATTCTTGGTACAACCAGAATCAGGTAAACATGTTAGTCCTGCATAATTGGAGAGCTCCCTATACAAAAAATGATAATTATTAAATGCTACATCTACTCTACATTAATTTATGGCTCAGAAACATGGACAATTAACAAACAGCTACAATACAGAATTGATGTCTTTGAAATGTTGATATATATATATATATATATATAAGAATAGGGAGAACTTCATGGAAAGATAAGAAAACAAAGAGGTTCTGACAACACTGTGTGAAAGAAAAAAAAAGAACAATTAAAAGAAATAAAGATCAAACAAATATAATATTTTGCATGTCGAAAACAAATGTGCTGGACCCTTTGAGGGGTGAATATAACACAGCTCTGCTTCCTTGCGGAAATCACAGGAACTTTCGTGTTAGTTATCAAAGAGCGAACACAGAAGAAGAATATTTTGGATATGTTAAAAAACATGACAGCTTGCCGAAGACCATACTTGAGGGTAAAGTTGAGGGGAGACGAGCAAGAGGTAGACAGAGCTACAAGTGGGAGAGAAACATGAGATGGTCAGGTTAATGCCTCGCGAAGAACACCACCATGACAAGAGACAGAGGCTGTTGGATGTACGTCGCAGCCAACCCTCAATGCGGAGATGGCACTGGACGATACCGTAGAAAAGACTGAAAGATATGATACAAACATATTATCAAACACACCTGCCCTGAAGCTTTCTTTTTCTTTGACTGTTGATTCCGAAGCTGAAATTGTAAAAAAATCAAAAAATTTGTGAAATGGAGGAAATAATAAATTCAAGTAGATTGTAGATGAATTCATGAGGATAGATAAACTGATAAAAAATGTGTCAGTTCCCCACCAAATGTAAAGTCAATAGATACGATAATGTACAAGCTTCCTACCAAATGTAAAGTCAATGGATCCTCACTGTATGTTTCTAAAATCTGATGGTGGATGTCCATCTCTTGAGGTTTCATTTCCACCTGAGTCTCTGCTTTTTTTGTGAGTGCCAATCAATGTCCAGAATATAAGTTAAACTGCAAGCTATCATTAGCACAAACACTGGACAAATTCATAGGTGCTCGATCCCTGTTTCAATAAATCAATCAAAGTGTATCGGCTGACAGTTCCAGGTTGGTTTATCCATCTCTTCGTATATCTATTGTTTCTCGTTACAGGCTGTTCTGATCTTTACACCAATCTCACGATGTCTTGAGAGCGAACACAATTCACATTTTTGAAAATCTTAGCGGATGTGGTTACTTAACGCATCAATCCAGAATGTTTTCCATCGACTCATTCTTTGATTGCTTTCTACTGTCCAGTTATAACTGTTAAGAATAAAATGATAGGAATCATCACTATCACACATGAAACTGCTCAACCCAATAGAGATAGAGGAAGACAAGGAGAGAAGTTGGATGGGTTATCACAATGGCATGGGAGAATGTCAGCTAATGAACTTATTAACAACACAAGAGAGAGAAATGTGGAGAAGCATGATTGCCTATGACACTTGACTGATAAGACAGAAACATATATAATGCATATAGACAAGGATTAAATCAGACAAAAAGACATCACGCTATTCATGATCAATACAGTGCCTCTTCTTCTATGTGACATGTTAGCAGATTGCTGTCCTCATTGTCACTCTGTAAGCATCCCAGTTCTGTATAAGCTGTCTTATGTACTTCAGTATCATGTTTAAAGAGGTCCTCAATGAATTAAATCTACCATTGTTTCTTGGCAGCCTCATATTTTTTGCCTAAGTCATATAAATAACATATCTAATATAGGAACACGAGATGAATGATACATACAAATAACATATCCAACATATGAACACAGGATGAATGATACATACAAATAACATATCCAACATATGAACACAGGATGAATGATACATACAAATAACATATCCAACATATGAACACAGGATGAATGATACATACAAACAACATATCCAACATATGAACACAGGATGAATGATACATACAAACAACATATCCAAAATATGAACACAGGATGAATGATACATACAAATAACATATCCAACATATGAACACAGGATGACTTCTTCTTCTTCTGCGTTCGTTCTCAAACTCCTGCAGATTAGCAGGATGTAATCCAGAGAACGAAATGCGTTGTGTCATTGTTTACAGCATTGCTGCGATATCTGCGCCTTTCGGCCTGACACATCCAACTTCAGCGTGGCTTTGGGTCACTGACCCTATATGGGATGGGACAGCCAACTCCGTCCCATAACCTCCTTAGTTGCCTTTTACGACATGCGTGGAAGGTAAACAGTGTTGCTATTCTTTTCTCCCCTTTCCGGCTGCGACAACACACAGGCGACAGTATAACGTATATAGACATATAACATATCATGCATATGAACACAAGATGCTCATAGAAACAAACAATATAATTATATGAACACGGGATGACTTATATGGACAATTAGTGTATGCATATGAAGAATGGATGAGTCGTACAGACAAACAATATATCAATTCATATTCATTCTTATATAGAGATATAATGTTCCATGCAGCAAGAGTGTAATTTGTAGAGACAGATTAGATATTATATAGGATGGTATAATACAAGAGGAGAGCGTTAGCCTAGTTGATATTGAGCTTGCTTTCTATCACTGGGTTACAGCATGTCAGGTTTGAAACCACGTCCGGACAAACAAACAAAATCCGGGTTGTGATTTCTCACTTGACACGACCACTCCTCCAGTCGACTCAGCTGTAAATGAGTACCTGATGCATGAGTTAAGGGAGGTACAGACAGCAAGGAAGGGAACTGGCCACCACACCTTATAGTTGCTGCGGCTTAGTATATGAAGAGTTATCTTCATCCCCGACAGCAGGTTACTACCATGGGACACACCTTTACCTTTTATAATACATACTCATATACAGGGCCGGATTTAGACTTGATAAGGCCCTAAGGTATTTGAGATATGGGGCCCTTTATACGTCCAGATAGTATATGTCAATGTCAAATATGATTTTCAAATATGATTATTTGGGGGCCCTAAGCTATAGATTGTGTAGTTTATACGTAAATCATGCACTGCTCTTATACATATATTACCCCCTGGTAGCTGTCTATTTTTCCAGATGATAGCGATAGTATTGTTTGTTTTAAGAAGGGACAACCTGTTGGCAATGGTGGATGTTGCTAGCAAGTGTAACATGAGTCATAAAGAGTTAACAACAATTGACAAGGACTCACAACTGTCATCCTCTGATTTGATTCGTCATAACAACTATGACGATATATAATTAATATATATATTAATTTATTGAGAATCACAATTTTGTAACTCTTATCCCTAATGTCAGTCTATTGTCTTTCCTCGGGTGAATGACTGTTGATTGCATTCACACTTGCCATTAAGCGTAGGGGTGGTAGGTTAAGCTGTCGTTTCAAGGCCAGATGTTTCGCTGAGGTTGCATTTATGTCAGTCAATGGAGTTCATTTTCAACTTCCGATTAATCTTTTTTCTGGCATTCTTATCCCTAATGTCAGTCAGTGGAGTTATCTTTCTCCTTCATAGTAGTATTTCTCCTGCATTCTTATTCCTATGTCAGTAAATGGAGTTTACTTTCAGGATTTTTTAATAGCGAGATTTTCTAAAGCATTCAGAAGTAGAGATAGACAACACTCTTCTCTTACATGTACAAACTCATATGTAGAAATTGATAACAATCTACAACCATCCAATTTAGAGAAATACACAAAGCAACAACTGGCAAACACCTGGAGATATCACTACATAGTGCTGGGTCAAAGGGTAAAGTTTAGGAGTCACTGGATCACTGAAGAAGAAATGAAACACACCGCATGTTACTATGACATGCAAAGACACACATAACACACTGCTCATTTGATTTCACCTCAAAAACCTTGGATCCATCAGAAGTCATCTCTCGGACATTGGTAATGAACTGTCCAATCAATTCATGGCTGTCAAATACAAAACAAAATCTGGTTCAGATGTATTCTTTGTCAAGTGTATACTTTATGTATACTTTACTATGTGATCTCTTTGCTTTTCTCTAGACCCTATATATTCTTATAATTCACACAAAAATATTCCACATTCAACAATTTCAATATCATCATCATTAAACCCATAACCCTCAGGGTCTAAGCGGTGTCACTCTAGAAAATTCAACACAACAATTTTGCCATTCCTTCAACCACGCATAAAATAATGCATTCAATAATTGCAATATATAATGCATTCAACCACACATAAAACAATGCATTCAATAATTGCAATATATAATGCATTCAACAATTCTAATATATAACACATTCAACAATTCGAATATATAACGCATTCAACAAATCCAATATATAACGCATTCAACAATTCCAATATATAATGTATTCAACAATTCCAATATATTACGCATTCAACAATTCCAATATATAACGCATTCAACAATTCTAATATATAAGTAATTCAGGTCCATGTTAAGTAGATGTGGCTCATTTTTTTTGGCAGAACAAATTATAGTCTCATAAAAAATATAGCCGGTAGTCAACAAAACTCAATAGGGTTTGTTTTTTGGGAAAGGGGGAGAGTTAGTTATTTGTTGTTGTTGGTGGGGGGGGGGTAGGATTAGTGTTCGATTTATAGTTTTGTAACAAACTTCAGTCTGTAACAAACGTACAGCATCTTTCTCTGCAGCTGGCAAGCTCAGCAAACAGCAATCTGTGATTGCATTACCCACATTGGTTTACCCTCAAGTCATCTGCTATCATGTGAGATTTCTGTGACGACACGAAAGATGCGCAAACTATAACAGATTGTATGGTTGAACCATAACATTACAAAAGTTTAAAAAGTTGGAATATTATCACATGATGAGGTCACATCTGCGTAACATGTACCATCATTCAACAATTCCAATATATGTATACAGTATTGACGCCATGCAGTCATTTAGGCTGTGTAGTCAAATTTACCAATGCTGATACCATCAAATGGACACAGACTTTCACTTTATTGGATGTCTGAAATCAAAATGGCCACAGTTCAAATAAGGATCTGCAAGATCACATAAACCTACTAAACAAAAGCTGCATCACTCACAACATGAAGACCAAAACAGAAAAAAACAGAAGTAATGTCTATAGGCAGAGAACCCAATACAATCAACATAAAGGTAAATGATCAATTATTGAAATAAGCACAGGAATTTAAATATCATGTGAGCATTTTTACAGATGATGGAAGACTAGACAGAGAGATGGAGACAAGAATTCAAAAAGCCAACTACATAAATTATGAACTTACACTATCTTGAAACATAAATCTATTCCGATGGAAACCAAAAGGCAAATTATTATTCAATCTTCATATCAACTTTGTGTTATCAATGTCAGACATGGACACTAAATAAAGAAAATGAGAGAGATTTCTGAAATAAGATGTCTAAGAAAGGCAGAAAATAGAACAAGAAGAGATCATGTGAGAAACGAAGAGATTAAATGAACTGTTGGAACAACATCTGTAATCAAATATATTGAAAAACATAAGACTGAAATAGTTCAACCACTTACTGAATGAACCCTTATTAGCCAGCAGCAAGAATATACATCATGAAAATTAAAACAGCAAGATGCAGAGGAAGACCAAGAAGAAGGTGGAATGAAGGTTTTTACCAATGTTCTGAGATGTCACAATATTATGTTCTTGTTTCAAATTAGTGTCTACCGCCAAGGGAAATAATTACATAGGTAGGCACTAATTCCAAACCAGTTCCACAAAGGTTAAATATAAATATATTTAGGGTTAGATATGTAAAACATAACAAACCCTAACCCGACGAGAGGCGATAAGAGAAAGTGCTCCCTCTCCGGGAAGATCAGAAGAACGTGTAATCAGCAACTGACTGAGCTTATACACTTGTAGATGGCTGAAGGAACGGCAAGCAGAGCATATATGGGAATGCCCCCTGTGCTGCCACACTTGTTCCTAATCAAGAAACCCTAACCCATACCCTAAAAAATGAATATTTAAATTAATTATTGATATGATAATTAGATTAATCAACCATAAAATATGTCGGTAGGTACTAATTGGAAACAAGAACCAAATATCACTACATATCAAGTGACTAAATTGGTGGACCCATTTTAATATTGTCACTTACTTTGTTTTGCATGCTGGTGGAAAAAAAATTTCTCTTACAAACAACCATCACTTCTGTTTTCTTGTTATTTAAAAAATGGCCTTTATCTAAACTTAACTAAGAACTAAAATAAAAGAATGTAAATAATAACCTACCTTCCACTGGCATTCCAGTCATAACATTCAACCTTGATGGACCTGTCAAAAATAGCAGCAAATAATGTTACTGCATAAAATTAATCAATGGCATCAGGATTAGTCACTGCTCTCAAGACTAACCAATTACCTCAAAACTTACTATTTCTTCAGTTCTAGCCATTGTTCTCAGGATTAGGCAAAAATTTTAAAATATAAAATTATATAGTTTTACAAATCATGAGAAACAGATTAAAATGATGTTTTTACAAATAGGCCTTTATCAATAAAAGGGCACGAGACACACAAAGACAAAAATATGTGAATAAAACACAGAACAGTAAGGAATCCACACAAAAAATGGTGTATGCCAGAAGAAAATATTGAATTATTAAAAAGCTATGAAGTAAAAACAATGAAACATAACGTGATAAAGAGAAAAACAGAATGCCAAAAAGCACATTTAGATAAAGGAATAAAGTGTATGAAGATCAAGTATACAGAGGCACCTTTTCAGATGATAGCTGAGCTATAAGAAATATAATCTATGACTCACGATGATGATGGATGTGACTCACAAGACCAAGCTGTGCCACAAGGAGTCTTTCACATTATGTACAAGGAATCACAAGCCACCTTGTACCAATGTGTTGTGTGTCTTTTTTAGATGTGCAATCCTTGAACTTTCTATAACTTTCACTTTTGTCTGTATACCATTCCTGATCTTTACTCTCCATATAAAATGATTCATGGCATCCTGTTCCCATGATTCTATATCAATGCCTGAATCATGCATATCACGTTTGCATACATCACTGCACCGAAGTAGAGGTTGACCCCGAGATCATTTCCCAGATGTTAATTCTCTATAAAGTAGATTCTTTGGTATTTAGCCATCTTTCATTCTAGTGTGCCCCAGTCATCTCAGTATGCACAGATTGAGCATATAAAATATTTTGGTATTGCCTGTTCTTTCCAATACATCACTGTTAGTGACTTTGTCCTGCCGCCTAACTCTAACATTTCTATGTAGGCACCACAAAACCAAAAGACAACAAGGTACATAATGCCTATCCATAGTATACCAAATCATTATTAGAGCTCAATCTAATTTTTAGAATTACAGTCTGGTAAAAGATCTCAGGCAATATGCATGATGCAGATTCATGGAAACAGACTACTATGGATTGTGTTGCATGGAGGGAAAGGATCAGGAATGGTATAAAGACAAAGGAGAAAGTTATAGCAGATAGTTCAAGAGCTGCATGTCTAATGACACACAACAGAACATGATGGTACAAGTGAGCATGTAATTCCTTACGCGTCTAAAGACACACAACAGAACATGATGGTACAAGTGAGCATGTAATTCCTTACGCGTCTAAAGACACACAACAGAACATGATGGTACAAGTGAGCATGTAATTCCTTAAGCATACTTTGGAAGGCTCTTTGTGGCTGAGATTGGTCTTGTGAGTTACATCCACCATCACAGATTAGATTTCTTATGGCACAACAATAATTTGGCAGCAAGCTATCAACAACAGGAGATTCATCAACAGAAATATCACACCGTATTGCACTGGCTGCTAACTCATTCAACAAACTATCAAATATCTGGCATTCAAAAACACTAAGAAATAACACAAAACACAAAATCTTCAACTCCTGCATAATTCCAACATTAACATATGGGTGCGAAAGTTGGAAAGTAACATCAAAATTAGAGCAAAGACTAAACACCTTTGAAAATAAATGTCTTAGAAGGCTATTGAACATATGTTGGTCAGACTTCAAATCAAACACAGTTGTCAGACAAGAATCAAAACAAGAATATGTATCCACCTATATTAGAAAGCGTCGCTGGAATTACATCGGACACGCACTACGAATGGATACTGAAAGACTCCCCTGTCAAACTTTGATGTGGTCACCAAAAGGCAAGAGAAAATGAGGAAGACCAAAAGAAACTTTACGTAGAACTATTAAAAGGGAACATTTCACCATCGGTATCAGAAACAATGAAGATCTAAAGCAAATTTCAATGCAAGGAGAGACATTGAAATCTATGACATCCACCCTATGTGCAGTCTTTGGCCCTAGAGGAATAACTAACTAACACCAATAATACCATCATCTGGAATATCTGTATGTAAGCTTATATGTACCTGTACTAAGCATTTATTCCTCTTCTTCATTAACCATGCAAATTTGTAATGGTACGTAACAGTTTACAGCGAGGCTAAGATATCTGCACCTTTCACCCAGATACATTCATTTTCAGACCTGCATTTTAAGGACTGAATGTATCTCCCCTCTTAGTTCAAATTAGCTTAACCAGATTGCAGTTATGAAATCTGTTACCAGGGTTACCACTTGGAGATGGAATATCAATAACAAGTAATAACTGCAGCAACACTTCTTGAAATGGATTACTTTATCATCATCATTAAGAGAAGCAGATTTGACTATGTAAAAATATTTAGATTGATTATATAGAAATATTTAGATTGATTATGTAGGAATATATAGATTGACTATGTAGACATAACTAAACTATGAAAAAGAATAATAAAACTGCATGTTCGGACCCAGGCACACCTGGTGGTAAACTTCATTGGATATATACTCAAAAAAGAAGCTGAAAAGCCACAAACCTCTGCTAGCTCACCTATCATAGTCCCCATTACAGAGTGTTTTCAGGGGAATGTTGAATGGCTTCCAATCTGGGTTTAGGGTACTCATAATATGTTCTGTCCTATGGACAACTGTATAACTACATGAGAAAAAAATATTGAGACATGTCAATTATTGAGAAATCCAAAAGAGTATAAGAATGTAACTATTGTTTCCAAGAATAATAATAATTAAAACCCAAAACCAGTCAGAGTTGTATGGGTGCCACACTGGCAACATCAGCACAATAATCTCTCCAAACACCTCTGTTCTCAGCCATTTGGGGGAGCGTCGAAAAATCATGTCCATTCTTTATTGTTGTCAATCCAAGGATTTTCTTTTTAACGCATCTTCTCCTTCTACACTCAACTGTTCCTCACAAAATAGTTTTAGAAAGTGAGTCATGTCTCATTACATGTCCAAACTAAACAAGTTTCACCACTTCCAAAAGTGTTAAGTGTTTCTGGATAATTGTTCCCTACACCAGACTATTGCCTCCAGACTGGTGTTATCCCGACATTATTTTTCAATGAGCAAAAATAATCTTCCAGATCATCAGAAAGTACAATATGATTGTTTTACTCAATGTAAGGTTCTAATCTATAGTGAACTCTGCTATGAATTTCTTGAAAAATCGGAACATGCGGCAAATTAAATCGTTGATTCTTTTTCAGCGGACTATGCATAGGTATTTAGTAGGCTTCATCGCAACTGAGATTATGCTGATCCTTGTGTAGCTACTGAGACTAATCAGCTGCCAGTGTTTCATTGAACAAATAGTAGCAGGAATAATAATCACTTCAATGAACAAATAGTAGCAGATATAATACATTTTGATCACTTCACTAAACAAATAATATCAGAAATAACACATTTTTATCACTTATAACAAATAATATCAGAAATAACACATTTCTATCACTTCAAACAAATAATATTATAAATAACACATTTCTATCACTTCAAACAAATGATATAAAAAATAACACATTTCTATCACTTCAAACAAATAATATCAAAAATAACACTTTTCTATCACTTCAAACAAATAATATAGAAAATAACACATTTCTATCACTTCAAACAAATAATATAGAAAATAACACATTTCTATCACTTCAAACAAATAATATCAGAAATAACACATTTTTAACTCTTCAAAAAAAGATCAGAAAAAACACATTTCTATCAATTCACCAAAGATATTATATCAGAAATAATTCATTATCACTTCACTGAACAAATAATAGCAAACAGACATAATAAACACCTATCCCTTCACCAAATAAATAATAGTAGAAAATTAATAAATATCTATCACTTCATCAAACAAAGAAAAGTAAAAATAATAAATGTCTCGTATCACTTCAATGAAGAATGGAAGGCATAATAAATTTATATCACCTCACTGCCAAGGAACTGCCAAGACAGACAATACAATCATAAACACACATAAAACAAGATTAGTAAACCATTCACACAATCCCACCTGTTGTCCTCGTTGGCACGATAAAATGTCAGAAAGGGATCCGATTTTCCAAATAGACCCCACCAGTTTTTCTGATCTAGTCCAGAACCCTTCATATGTATCAAAGCAATTTCCTGGAGCAAATAAACATAACAGAAATGTTTTATGACATTCATTAACCTTCATGACCCTGCTGGTGTGTGGATATATCAACGGGTATTACATCACTATGGTGACGTATTACCCATCGGCATATCGATACGCCCATTGATATACCTTGATTGATCAGTATGGAACTACACAAAGTTATGTTCACATGACATATAATTTGCAACCAAACGAAGCTTAGAATATGTAACATCCGCCCCGCTGAATCATTTACCACGTACAATGTAAGGAATTAAAAAACTGGTAGCATATCCTATTCAGGATGTGGCTATCAACCCATAATTTTTTGGCTGTAGTGATTTTTTTTAAAAATGAACCACATAGCATCGTAATGGATCGATGTGGTAAGTAATATAACATTAGCCTACAGCATATAACATAATACCCGACAACAACATAAGCTGGAAGAAACGAGAGTTAAATGAAGCACAGGCAGGTTTCAGACAGGGCAGAGGCACCAGAGACCATATTTTCAATATGTGAAACATCATAGAGAAATGCAGAGAGTTGAATGTCGACATCCACACATGCTTTATTGACTACACCAAAGCATTCAATTGTGTGCAACATAAAAAAACTTTAGAATATCATGAAGGACATGGAGTTCCTGCTACACCTAGTCTGCCTCATAAAAACATTATATCAAGACCAGTGAAGAAGCAGTGAGAGTAGATAGTTAAACATCTGACTGGTTCAGCGTGGAAAAGGGAGTCAGATAAGGATGTGTCCTGTCACCATATCTCTTCAACATTTATGCACAAAATATAATGAGGAATGTAAGAAATGACCAACAGAGAAATAACATCGACACACTCAACATCTGAGGTCACAAGATAACAGAACTAAGATATGCTGAAGATACAACATTATTGGCACACAGTCAAGCAGGTCTCAAACACCACATAAACTCTATTAAAGAATATAGTGAAAAACAAAACCTATTTCTGAAGAAACAAGACTAAGATTATGACAAGCGATAAAACCATTAGCACGTTCTCAATCAGTGACAACAACAGTGAATTAGAAAGAGTCAACAGTTTTTAACAACTTGGTTCTCTTATCAACAGTAATGGGTATTGCTATGAAGAAGTCAGAAGGAGGTTGACTATCGCATCAAAGAAGAAGATACAAATGAAAAATATATAGCTGAGCTGCAGCAAAACAACAAAACTAACATTCCTAAGAGCTTGCATATTCCCAGTGGCAATATATGGGTGTGAATCCTGGACAATCACCAATAAAGTGAAAAATAAAATAGCAACATTTGAAACAAAATGTTACAGAAAAATCCTCAGAATATCATGGACCAAAAAGACCACTAATGTAGCCATCCTGATAGAAATTAATGTAAAATAAAACTGGCTAAACAGCATGGTTCTTTCCAGAAAACTACAATATTTTGGCCATATCAAACACCATGACAGCCTAGAGAAGACCAAAATGGAGGGGATGGTGTCAGGGAGATGAACAAGAGGCAGATCAAGAAGATGGATGCAAAACATCAAATACCTCCTGAACATGACAGTAACAGAAGCAGAATTACTGGGACAAGATCACCAGAAGTTTCAAAAGGCTGTGATGACTGATACATCCTTTTCAGGATATGCTACCTGATGATATATACACCTTACATGAGCCAACACAGGTAAGTAAATATACACCTTACATGAGCCAACACAGGTAAGTAAATATACACCTTAAATAGGCTAACATAGACCAATAAATACACACCTTACATAAACTGGTGCTGATGAGTGAATAAACACCTTACATGAGCTAACACAGATGAGTATACCTTACACACCTTACATGAGATAACACAGATGAGTGAATACACACCTTACATGAGCTAACACAGATGAGTGAATACATACCTTACATTAGCTAACACAGATGAGTGAATACACACCTTACATGAGCTAACACAGATGAGTGAATACACATCTTTCATGAGCTAACACAGATGAGTGAATACACACCTTACATGAGCTAACACAGATGAGTGAATACACACCTTACATGAGCTAACACAGATGAGTGAATACACACCTTACATGAGATAACACAGATGAGTGAATACACACCTTACATGAGCTAACACAGATGAGTGAATACACACCTTACATGAGCTAACACAGATGAGTGAATACACACCTTACATGAGATAACACAGATGAGTGAATACACACCTTACATGAGCTAACACAGATGAGTGAAGATATACCTTACATGAGCTAACACAGATGAGTGAATACACATCTTTCATGAGCTAACACAGATGAGTGAATACACACCTTACATGAGCTAACACAGATGAGTGAATACACACCTTACATGAGCTAACACAGATGAGTGAATACACATCTTTCATGAGCTAACACAGATGAGTGAATACACACCTTACATGAGCTAACACAGATGCGTGAATACACACCTTACATGAGCTAACACAGATGAGTGAATACACATCTTTCATGAGCTAACACAGATGAGTGAATACACACCTTACATGAGCTAACACAGATGAGTGAATACACATCTTTCATGAGCTAACACAGATGAGTGAATACACACCTTACATGAGCTAACACAGATGAGTGAATACACACCTTACATGAGCTAACACAGATGAGTGAATACACACCTTACATGAGATAACACAGATGAGTGAATACACACCTTACATGAGCTAACACAGATGAGTGAATACACATCTTACATGAGCTAACACAGATGAGTGAAGATATACCTTACATGAGCTAACACAGATGAGTGAATACACACCTTACATGAGCTAACACAGATGAGTGAATACACACCTTACACAACCTAACACAGATGAGTGAATACACACTTTACATGAGCTAACACAGATGAATGAGTACATACCTTACATGAGCTAAGCTCCTCTGCTCTCACTGTAAAGAATTAAAAAAATATAACAATGTCAAACACTGGACACATAATGTAGTTTATTTAGTCAAACTGTGCCATGCAGGTTATAAAAAACAAGTATTTGTGAGGAATGGTCATTTCTACAACAAATTATTACATTATGGCCAAACTAAGCAAGCTTATATATTTATTTGGTACAGTACAAGTAGATGCCAAGACAATTTTTACAAAACAATATTGAGCAGAACAAGGCTTTCGCACAACTAGGGTACAAAGGGACATAACACCAAATAATACAAGTGACGCAATCAGAAACAATGGAACACTATTTATTGGAACAGTAAACAAAGTCATTAATATTGTAAATGCTTTGTCTGTTCCTGTTAGCCTTGTTGTCTTCAATTTTGCCTGTTGTTACTATGTTCTCTAAACCTGCAGGTCTCATGCAGTGGCCAAAAAAAGAAGATTGCCTTTTTCTTATATTGTTTATTAAGGTCCGTTTCGACATGCAGATTACCACCAAATTAAAAGCAGATTAGTAAAAGGTATTTAGAATAAAGTTCACAACAGACAAATCTATATAAAATTAAAATGGATATCTCTCTGATCATTGTCCCTCATGATCATTAGTGTTAAGGAGCAAAGAAGAGGATAAAAGATACTCTGAATATGAATGAACACAGTGTCATATGACAATTTTTCCCATAAGTGCTCAGATACCTAGTCAGTAGGTTCCCAGAAACCACCTGACTAGAATCCCCTACCGCACATGCTCATTAGCAAAGGTGCTATACCTCAACTGTCCTACAGCATGAATCCTGGTACTGTATTTCTTTGTGGCTGGTAAATCACTGCAGTAGTCTTCTTCTTCTACATTCGTTCTCAAACTCCTGCAGATTAGCAGGATGTAGTCCGGAGAACGGAATGCGTTGTGTCATGGTTAACAGCATTGCTGTGATATATGTGCCTTTCGGCCTGACATATCCAACTTCAGCATGGCTTTGGTCACTGACCCTATATGGGATGGGACAGCCAACTCCATCCCATAACCTCCTTAGTCACCTTTTACGACATGCTCGGAAGGTAAACAGTGTTGCTATTCTTTGCTCCCCTTTCAGGCCCCGAAAACACATGGGTGACTGCAGTAGTTTTTTAAAATTTCGAATCACAAATAAAGAGTTAACTAGAAACTCAGATCTGCTGGTCAGTGGATGAGAGACTTAACACTATACTACTGCGGCTTCCATAAACAAAAAGATGAAAGAAGTTAACACCATTTGTGCCCGTGTGTTGCCGGGGCCCAAAAGGGGAGCAAAGAATAGCAACACTGTTTACCTTCCACGCATGTCGCAAAAGGCGACTAAGGAGGTTATGGGATGGAGTTGGTTGTCCCATCCCATATAGGGTCAGTGACCCAAAGCCGTGCTGAAGTCAGATGTGTCAGACCAAAAGGCGCAGATATCGCAGCAATGCTGTAAACCATGACACAACGCATTCCGTTCTCCGGACTACATCCTGCTAATCTGCAGGAGTTTGAGAACGAACGCAGAAAAGAAGAACACATTTGGATAAATATTGCTGCTACTAATACAGGCTGTACTGTCACTTACCACCAAACACTATTTTGGGACGTCTTCTCCAAATCTACTCATGAAACTCAGATTTCTTGGACTTACTGTCTTATTTGCATATTCCTCCTATTAGGGCCTTCAGCGACAAAAGATTTCTCAGCTCCTTAACTTCCATTGGTTGACTTTGCTAAGACTTATAAACTTCAGTTCCAAAAGTGATCCTGGAGTTACCTCAGATGAAGTATCATTTCCGTTGCAATTTCTGTCACAATATTTTTGTGTACACTTTGGAAGTTAGCCCTAGGTTAACGTCATTGACCAAAGAAAAAGTACTCTAGCTTTGTCTGTCCTCTCACCCTTGACTGTATTGACATGGTTGTGCTTTTAAGTAACACAGTACTTCCCACCGAATAACTGCAGGAATCATGAATGCATACAAGAAAGTCGAACAAGAGGAAATACTTGCTGTGTAGACATATTAAAGTGCAAAGAAGAAGATTTAGAAGAAATGAGACAGAATGAAGTTGTTAAGACTCACCTACAGTTTTGGTGGTGAATTTTAAATTCTGGCTGTCCCATCCCATATATAGTCAAAGGGACTCAGAAGTCATGATGAACCCAGATCTGAAAGATGGATTTAGATATGGATGCTAACCTGTTAAACTGTGACACAGCAATACTCCATTCTCTGGAATACATCCTGTCACCACAGAGTAAAATTTCCCACGTGAAATGCTACACTGCAGTATTGGCAGAAATGAGACATGAATCACTTTCTACTCGTATTTTGCAAGGAACAATCGAAGGTTGAAGAAGAAGAGGTTGAATAGAAAATCCTGGAATGATAACATCAAGGAATGGTCTGGACATTACACTCTTCCGAATGGCTGAGGACAGGCGTTTTGAAGAAATCTTATGCTGATGTCTCTAGAGTGGCACCAATATGATCCTGATGGGATATGGTTCATATTAGTATTATCCCGTTAATCTGCACAAGTTTAAGAATGAACACAGAAAAAGAATGCAGAAGTTTAAAAACGAACACAGAAAAAGATGACTAAGTTATATACTTGTCACAATATAAATGTCACAATATAAATGTCACAATATAAATGTCACAATATAAATGTCACAATATACTTGTCACAATATAAATATCACAATATACTTGTCACAATATAAATGAACTTACAGATTATTGATCCTCTTTCTCCGTTGCCTCTATTGTAAAACAAAATGCCAAAAAAAATAATCAAACACTGGTTATAGATAATAGTCAGTTATTGCAACAACAAGAAAACAGTGATGATTAGTAAACTCTGAATAGCAAACATATGTTATTGTTGTTCCCTACATCACATGGTGAAGTTTTATTTTCAGCTCTCAAGATTGGCATTTCTCTGGTATTTTTATTGATAGGGCTATTTTTTTTTCCAGAACTTTTGCTCCAGGTGACTACTTTATTTGGCTGTAGTGTGCAATTATCATCATCATCATGTGCCATGCCGACTAGAATAGGCGATCGTTGTTCTCCACAGCTCTCTGTCTCCGGTATTATCTATCAGAATCGTTGTTGTTTCCCTGCAGTGTCAGGTTGTTAAACTGTTTAATATTTTCTCACGTTGTCGCCCTCTGTCTCTGTTGCCCTCAATCTTGCCTGTTGTGACTATGTTCTCCAAACTCCTTTGTCTCATAACGTGGTCAAAAATGAAGATTGTCTTTTTCTTAGGGTGCAATGTTTTCTACTACTGAGATGTCTTATGTTGCAACGATGGTTGGCAGTGTCTTATTTTGCAATGTTGACTGGCAGTTGGTATCTTATGTGCAATGCTGGCTGGCAGTTGGTGTTTTATGTTGCATTGCTGGTTGGCAGTAAGTGTCTTATTTTGCAATGCTGGCTGGCAGTCGGTGTCTTATTTTGCAATGCTGGCTGGCAGTTGGTGTCTTGAGGAAACATTAAGTTTGAGCCTTGTGTGTACCATTCTGAGTTTTACCAAAAGTAAAATGTCCACCATCAAGAATATAACTTATACCAATGCAGCATAAAAATAACTGCTACCATCATCTAAACTTCTACTTCTGCATTCAGTCTCAAACTCCTACTCACTGATCAGCAGGATGTAGTCCAGAGAACAGGATATGTTGCATCATGGTTCATAGTTTGGGTGTGATATATGCGCCTTTTGGCCTAACATATCATACTTCAGCAATGCTTGTGGGTTACTCTGACCAATAGTTTAGGACAGTCAACTCCACCCCTAAACCTCCGTAGATGATTCTTATGATATGCATGGTTCATCACTGTGTTGCTATTCTTTGCTCCCATTTCAGACCCAGATAATTCAGAAGCATCTATCTATCCAAAATCATAAGAACTACCATCACTTCTAATACAATCCATATCACCATTATCTATTCTCAACAAGATTTCAACATAAAAACAAGCAGCTAGAGAACATTTCACAAGGTGAGAGCCTGCAGAAGTAAACTTGCTATCAGTAATAATACTACAGAATCGGATCTACCTTAGCTTCTTGGCAACGCATCCTCCGACTGCTCCCACAATTTCTCCAAGAGTCAGTTCTATGGAACCAATGAAATCCTGTAGGGTAATAATCATAGCATGAATACAAATGTATTCGTATTTGTGAGATTGTGTATTTGTGAGATTGTGTATTTGTGAGATTGTATATTTGTGAGATTGTGTATTTGTGAGACTGTATATTTGTGAGATTGTATATTTGTGAAATTGTATATTTGTGAGATTGTGTATTTGTGAGACTGTATATTTGTGAGATTGTATATTCCCAGCAGTAATTTATGGTTGATAAACAGAAGTAATGTCTATAGGCAGAGAACCTAATACAATCAACATAAAGATAAATGATTAACTACTGAAACAAGTGCAGGAATTTAAATATCTTGTGAGTCTTTTTACAGATGACAAAGGAAGAATGGACAGAGAGATAGAGACAAGAGTTCAACAAGCCAACTACTTAAATTATGAACTTACACCATCTTGAAACACAAATCTATCCTGAAGGAAACCAAAAGGCAAATAATCAATTAAATCTTCATACCAACATTGTGATATTATTGTCAGACATGGACAGTGACTAAAGAACAAGAGAGAAAGCTTACTATGTGTGACATTAGATGTATAAGAAAAGCAGCAAACAGAACAAGAAGAGATCATGTGAGGAATCAGGAGATTACAAGAACTGTAGGAACAATATCTGTGGTCAAATATATTGAAAAACAAAGACTGAAATCGTTCATGCGCATGGTCAGCAGCAAGAGCATACATCATCATCATGAGCTCCCTGACTTCTGCATCCACCAGATTTGTATCCCTGCAACATCTGCCCAGTGTGATGACTACAGAGAAGGTACCACATAATCCAGGTGGAGTGGGTATTCACCCCTCACCAGGATCAATGCAAACAGGCTCTCACACACTTATTCGATGATATGCTCTGCTTGTTTCAACCATGATTGGCCACTTTTTAACCATGGAGCCTTTCACTTTATTGGGATCTGGATGTAATGGGCAAAGTGTATCGGCACTGATTTTAAGATATGCTCGAGTTCGCCATATCTTGATTTTGTTAGCTACAGTTGAGGAAATCAAGAAGAAATCTCATCACCACATGGGTGTATCCTTGGTACATCACCACATGGGTGTATCCTTGGTACATCACCACACGGGTGTATCCTTGGTACATCACCACACGGGTGTATCCTTGGTACATCACCACACGGGTGTATCCTTGGTACATCGCCACATGGGTGTATCCTTGGTACATCACCACACGGGTGTATCCTTGGTACATCACCACACGGGTGTATCCTTGATACATCACCACACAGATGTATCCTTGGTAAATCCCTAGATGATAACCATGGCCATGCTTTGAATACTATCCAGTCTGGCAATCTGTGTATCACTAATCGTGACTATTGCACAAGCATATTCCCCACTATAAACAATTTTTCCTTGATATAGCAGTGCCAGTAGATGTTGAATGTCACTAGCTGCCCTCTCAATGCCGATAGAATTTTGCGAGCTTTGGTTATGACACGGTCAACTTGTTCTTTGAAGCAAAGACTGCGATCGAATGTCAACTCCCAGATAACACAATGCAGGTATTCAAGATATGATGATTATCAATAAATTTCACTGCTGGGATTTCTGTGCTGGTGATGTTATTGTTTAGCAAGAACCAAATCAGAGCATCCTTCTTATGATTGATCATCATTCAAACTTCAAACACCAGGATTTCAATTGTTCTAGTCCCTTATGGTTGATCATCATTCAAACTTCAAACACCAGGATTTCAATTGTTCTAGTCCCTTCTGTAATTGAATATCAGTTCTTTCCCTGACTATACAGCAGAATAGCATAACAAAGGATATAATATTCTGCCGTTACCTTTCAATTGCTGTTTCGTTATCATTACTGTGTACTCTTGCCCACCGAGGCAAGAGAAAGAGGATGTTGGAGGACCATTGCAACTAACCTTCATTGCGGAGAAGGCACTTAATGATGCAGACATTGAACAGTACTGAGGAAGGAGGCACTGTGGCAATGCTGAATAAATTGTAATAGGCTCTGAGGACCATATACCATACTGTGTATTATCTACCTTTTAGTACAACCCTGATGATGTCCATTGAATGATAAAGGAATCCACCTATAGCAGCATGAGCAAGTTCATGAGATATCCACACTGAACTTTCTCATATGCATCCTCAACATCAATCACAACAGGTACATGCCTAAAAACTAGTCTGGAACCCTTAAAAAACATCACCTGAATGATCATAGAATGAATGCATATGATAAAATAAATACTTACATGCTGATTTAGACTTCGGCTTGCAGAGTCAATATCATACCTGGATAGAAAATATGTACATATTATGAGCACAGACATTAACACACTTATATATATATATATATATATATATATACACACATTGCATAATAAAGGCATGGACAGACAACATCAAGGAATGGACTGGGCAAGATATTTCCACACCCATCCGCATCGCTGAGGATATAATTCACTGGAGGACTCTGTGTTGAGGCATCCAATGTGGTACCCCTACCACCCTGAAGGGTTACAGGTTTATTGATTGATTGATACACATTGCCTGTAAGGGCATCTAGGAAAAATAAGTTACAAGATTTGATACATCTATATAATTATGTTTAATAATTACTTTTAATATTTAGAAAAACAAAAATAAAATGTTTGAACAAAATGTTAACATGAAATATTGTGTTCCTGTTTAAATTATTTGTAACTATTTAAGGCAACCATGGCAAATATTCTTATAAAAGTTAAAAAATGTTAAAAGTAATTATTAAACATAATTGTATCACGTAAGGACAATGAGAACTATCACAATAAAGTGTTATCACGTAAGATTAATACCAACTCACACTTCAAACTTGAGCTTCTGTGCCTCCTCAAAGAAATAATCAATCACAAACTTCCTAGCAAACTCTGGGTTCAGATTGTCATAAATTGTTTCACTCCTGCAATACTGGGAAATAAAAGAAGTTGTATTATCAGCACACACTTTTAATGTAATAATTATTTAATAATATAACATAATGTATCGGCACACACTGTTAATTTAATAATTATTTAATAATATAACATAACGTATCAGCAGACACTTAATTTAATAATTATTTAATAATATAACATAACACATTGGCACACACTGTTAATTTAATGATTATTTAATAATATAACATAACGTATCGGCTCACACTGTTAATTTAATGATTATTTAATAATATAACATAACGTATTGGCACACACTGTTAATTTAATAATTATTTAATAATATAACATAACGTATCGGCTCACACTGTTAATTTAATGATTATTTAATAATATAACATAACCGAGACATGTTTTTACATTCTTACACTTCTGCTGATTAGTAGGATGTCGTCCGGAGAACTGAATACATTATGTCATGGTTTACAGATTGGTTAAAACTAGACCTTTCAACCTGATACTTCTAACTTAAGCATGGTTTTGGGTCACCTTGGCTATCTTTGGAATGAAAACAACCAACAGCTATTCCCAAGCAAAACTCATGCTCTGCTTTCTGACTGAGGACCACAAGGACAGCCATCTGTCCATTTGCACTTACCTCCATATTAACATATTTACATGAAAATGTTCTAAATGAGGACACTAAACTGGAAGGAGAAATGATAATGCGACTTAAAAAATATGTAATTACCCTCGGAGATGACAGTAGAACAGCAACTGAGGGGGCATCTAAGGTATGTGTGCAACCAGCGAGCTACAAGAATCATCAGCATGCATACTCTTCATTATGTGCTAGCAGAGATCAAGCACCTATTGGTTTTCCCAGAGTGTGTTAATATTGATTTAGAAAACTAAACTAAAGTAAACCAAGAGTGAACAAACAAATAACGCTAAATTTCATGTCTGTGATAATCACTGGTGATGAGAGCTGGGTGTACGAGTATGATCAGGAAACAAAGAAAATATCCTCCAATGGCAAACATCATCTTCTCAATTGAAAAAGGCACAAAACAAGTCCAATGTCAAGACCATGATGATTTCATTCTTCGACATCGAAGGGCTGGTTGGACAAAGTGTCAATGCAGAATTATACAAAACAGTCCTGTAACACCACTGCAATGATGTGCTCAGACATCGCCCTAAGATGTGGTCACAGGCAACTGGTTATACACCATGATTCGCCTGCACACAGGGGCCTGTCACCACAAACACATTTTTGATGACACTTGTACTTACTCATCCATCTGCTCACCAGGGTTGCCAATGTTTCACTCTTTCTTCCCTGTGTCAGGTGGTGGTAGGTGCATGTCTTGGCTGTGTTGTGCCTGTGTTGTGTTGTGTTGTGCTGTGTTGTGCCTGTGTAAAGGGTGTTAGTGATGGGAGGGATTGGTGGTAACAGTTGTTTTAGCAGGTCTTGTAGTTCAGGGCACTAAATAAGGTGGTGTTTTACTGTTTCCTTCTGTCTGTTGCAGAATTGTGAATGGTCTGCTGTAATTTGTTGTAAGTGTTTGGTAAGTTGTACATGTGTTGTTCACAGCCTAAATATTGTGATTTGATCTTTGTGGTGCTGCCTATTTATGTTGTAGTGAGGATTTTGTTGTGACATATATGCATATAGCACTCTTCCTTTTGAACCAGTGGACCAGCGGTCCATCCAATGTTGTTTACAATTTTTTTGGATAATGTGTTTAGCTGTTGAGGTTAATGGAACTTTCTGGTCGAGGCATACGTGCTCCCTTTTTCTGCCAGTTTATCAGCACTTTCATTCTCGCTGATACCTGATTTACATGCAGTTTAGTATTGATGCCATAGGACGTAAGTATATTTTAATTATATTTCTTATGGTTTTCTCTGTTGTTAGATTCTAGTTTTCAAGGGATTGTAAAGCAGATAGAGAGTGTAATATTACCAAGTTTTTGGAAGTGATGCATCATTTTCGTTTATGATACACATTTCATTGCTCCCACAATCTCCATACTCTTTTATTACATTAATTTTGCTCTGTGCAATTATTTTGTTTGTTCCTGCAACTTAAGAGAATAATAAAGAGTCCCCAATTCAATTACATTGAAAAGATTTAAGCCAATGCAATGAGACAAATTAAAACTATTATAAAAAGTGTCAACCAGAGGTGCTTAATTCAGTGGCAAGATCTCTGGAATAAGTGTATGCAATCACACTACTTTAAAGGAAATAGAACCAACACATCTGTAAGTATATCTTTTTGAACCACTAAATAAATAAATTGAGCAAACAGCCCTTGTATAAGAAGTAAACAGGTAGGAGAAAAAGCAAAACACAAAACTGTCACAAAGTGAATACCTCAAGATATTTCTGAGACTTGATGTCGTAGGTGTACATGACACACATTGGGTCTGACTTGGACAGCACATCGAGGTTGATTAAGTCCCTACAGATAAATACATAATCATTACTACAACACATCAAGATTTATTACATTCCCTTATTACATTCCAATAGATAAACATGCAATCATTACTACAACACATCAAGATTTTTTACATTCCCATAGATAAACATGCAATCATTACTACAACATATCAAGATTTATTACATTCGCATAGATAAACATGCAATCATTACTACAACACATCAAGATTTATTACATTCCCATGGATAAACATGCAATCATTACTACAACACATCAAGGTTAATTTAAGATCCTATGCATACACATACAATCCGCACCTGTTAAATGTGGACATTGATAGATGTCACATCTAGATTTCCATTTGAAGAATTTGGTATTGAGTGTGGTATAAGAAGGATTGGGCATTTGCGGGCCAGAATGAGGAATGTATTTACCCAGCAAGCTACAGATACTATCAGTGGGCATACACTTCGATATTTACTAGGAAGACTGAACACTTATAGGCTTTCTCTTAGTGCAATGATGTTGGTCATACCCAATGTCTGGTCTGTTTCTTTCAGCCTCCTTGAGATCCCTTTGCCCTCCAGGGGTTCTTCACTATTTAACTCCATTTATTCCACCACAAGGGTGGTTGCAGAATCCAAGTTTTAGTTGTCTGTTTTCTATATCTAGACTCCCGACACAACAAATATTATAGGTAATCATGATCACTGTTCATTTTCTTTAAATTGTAAATATACTATAGTTGCTTCTTCTTCTTCTTCTTTCGTTCACTTGAAACATGTCTATATCTGTAATTCTGTCTCCTTAATAAAACTCACTGTCTTTTGTAGTTCATACAGTGTCCCATAGAGCTTTGATTCCAGTGTTGTTTCCTCTGGCCAATATGTCTGCCTCAGCGTTTCATGCTCAGAACACTCTTGAAGTATATGTTTGGCACTCTGTGCTGCCTGTCCACATGTACACATGGCTGTGTTGCCAATCTTGAACTTTGTATACATGTGACTGCGGAGTCGGTTGTGTCCTGTTCTGAGACGTAGAATTATAACTTGTTCTGATCTGTTCATATTGTGATAGTCATCTTGTGTTGGTGTTTGTGGCTTTCTTATTGACTTTATCATCTGTTTTTTCTGATGGTAGGTGATTGGTATATCTGGTTAGTCTTCGGCAGCACCTTCCTTAGCCAGTTGGTCTGCTTTTTCATTTCCTGGTATTCCACAGTGAGAGGGTATCCACTGCATGGTTACCCTATACTGGTAAGACAATTCGCTAAGTAGTTTTTTTAAGTCTGTTAGTTTTCCAGACTGGAGAGCTTGAAGCACTGACCTTGCATCTGTCAGGAATACCACAGGCTGTAGGTCAGAGTTGGAGTTCAGCAGTTTTTTAGCTGCCACACTAATTGCATGGATTTCTGCATCATAATTATTGCAGAATTTTCCTGTCGGTGTTCTGATTGTATCTCTAGGCTTGTGTGGATATTCTATATATACACCTGCACCTCCATTCCTCACAGCATTCTGTGCTGACCCATCTGTGTACACTCTGACCCATATATCTTGTGGATATTCCTCATCCAGGAAACTGAGGGTGATTGTCATTCGCTGCACACTGTTCTGTTCGTCCTCGCTTAGTATTCCTTTCACATGGGTCTGAATGTATATTGGCATTACATGGCTTTCACTCCACGGGGTTTGCTCTGGTACAGACCTTAAGGGGCTGCCAACTTCAGGTAGGTCTGTAAGTTGTCTACGGAGTCGTTTAGCTTGATGGATAAAGCTGCTCCTTTTCAGTAGTCCCATTGCTAGATTTTGGAATCTTTCCTTCATTGGATGACTTGGCATACACTGAAACTTTTCTGCTTGAATTAGTACTTTTGTGTCTCTGCGTTCGCCAAGTGTTTGCATTCTTCCCATTTTCTGCATCTCTGCTATGGGTGTTGATTTCATTGCTCCCAACATTATTCTAAGTGCCTGGTTTTGCACTTTATCTAGATCTTGTAATGTGGTGTTTGATGCAGGACACCACGCAGCTGAACCGTATTCCAGGTGTGGTCTTATGCCTTGCTGGTAAACTTTACTGAGTATATTTCCACTGGCTCCCCATGTGGTTCCACTTAGTTTTCTCAGGATAGCTAGCTTCCTCCTGGCTTTTGTTGTTGCTTTGTTTATGTGCTGCTTCCATGTCAGCTTATCATCAAAAGTAACTCCGAGGTATGTGGGTTGTTTGTCTTCTTTCAAGAGCTCTCCATCTATCTTGATATGACCAGCTTTTTGTTTTGGTGAGAGGGTAAAGAGTGTAGTGCTGCACTTATCTGTGTTAATGCTGACGCACCATCTATTAGCCCATAAGGTTAGGGCATCGATAGCTCTTTGTATTTGTTTAGTGGCCACTGTTGCATGTTCTTCCGTGCACCAGATCACCAGGTCGTCAGCATACATTGCCACTTTGATCCCATGTGGTAGTTCAGCAACTAGGTCATTGATGTAAACCAAGAAAAGTGTGGGTGACAGGACTCCTCCCTGGGGGACTCCATGACGCAGTAGAACTTTCTTGCTCTTGCGACCATCTAATTGTACCCTGGCTCTTCTATTATGCAGGTATGCTTTTACCCATTTGTACATTCTTGAGCTAACCCTGCAATTTCGCAATTTCTTTAGGAGCCCTTCTTTCCAGACCTTATCAAATGCTTTCCTGAGGTCTATCCATGCTGCTAGTACCAGTTTCTTTTCTTGGAAGGCATCCTCAATCTCTTGGGAGAGGTAGGTTGCCTGATCTTCAGTAGAGTAGCACTGTCTGAAACCTGCTTGCTGTGATACCAGAAGGTTTTCACTTTCAAGGTACCACTGCATCCTAAGATTGATAATGCGTTCCATTGTTTTACATAGACAGCTTGTGAGGCTGATGGGCCTGTAGTTGGAGACTGTGTTGCCATCTTTTCCTGATTTGAGGAGTGGTATCATTATTGCTTCTCTCCACGCCTGTGGTACATTACCTGTGGACCAGCTTGTGTTAAAGATCTGCAGTAGCTTTGCTCTTGCTGCACTTCCCAGGTTTCTAATCATTTCATTGGACACTCCATCAGCTCCAGGGGACTTTTTCATTTTCAATTTGGATATTGCATGCTCCAGTTCTCTCATTGTGATTGGTGCCTCCATGACTTCAGGTATAGGTTCACCTTGTCCAATGTTTTGCTGGTTCTCTCGAACCTCCTGTTGTTTGTCTGGGCTGACTTTGACGTTATTGACTATAGTTGCTGAATTATACTATTTAATTGCCGTAACATTCAATAAATGTAAGAACTTGAAACTAAAATAAAATTATCCCCAATATGGATGTCTTGCAAATTAAATGTAGGTCTCTAGCTGTTAATTAAAGTAAGAACTTGAAGAATATAGATGTCTTGTAAATTAAATGTAGGTCTCTGGCTGTTATTTATCACGTTTGTTTTCAATCCCTTGAAATAGTGAGCAACTTGCTTTTACTTCCTATGTATAGTAAGTTGGTTTTGCGGAAACGTGGATACAGTAAGAAGTTCATTGCGGATGCACTTAAAAAAGTTCTGCACAGAACTAATATGTAGGATATGTTGTACTCTTGCGGCAAGTGATTTTTGTTCTAATTTATTTGTTATTTGTATCATTTTTACTTATTGCAAATCATTTTACATGTGAATAACAAGTATAGACATCATGTCTTATTGTAAATAGAAATATTACTCGTTTCTGAATATCTTAACACACAAAACAAGAGTGAACAATGGTTAACAAAATGGATATATTATTAAATGTCGCAGGTGTTATGTGTGAAAATTTACAATGATGAAAAATTAATTAACAACAGCGGTGCAAAAATGGAGTTTTAACCTGCAATGTCTAAGGGCTATTTATATGATGTTGATCTATCACATGATGATGATGATCACTATTTGCTACATCCACTTTATAAAATTCAGTTAGAGTTATGTCCTTGACTGTGAGTTCGCAGATGGCTACACTGTACTATGGTAAAAAGTCATATTTTAATTTTTGATGCGTTTCATTAAATTTTTAATAGTTCATAAAATGGTTTATTTTTAGTATGTTCTTAGAGGGCTGGATGAGCTATCAGATGAGCACAAAAAAATTTATATCTTGAAAGGTAGAGTAGGTATACATGAAAACATCAAAAATGAGACTTTAAGCTCAATCTTCCCTTATCACATGACCTGCTCAACGAATATCAGTTCACTTTTTGTTTACTGTTTTACTAAAACTTTTAGTGTACTAACTGTTTAGTCTCTTAGTCTTATTGGTTATTATTCACTTTCACGTGACATGTCATATTCTTCCAAGAATATTCTATGGTGTTAAAATTCTATGTAGGATTTTTAGTAGTAAGCAGGAGACTACAGAATCAAGTATAGTTCTAAATAAGTAAGCCTACGTATTAGTCAGTTAGGACTCTAAGAGTTGGTTTATTAATAATAAAACGTTCAAATTAAGTATGGTCATGGATGGTCGCTCGAGTCAGAACTTTTCTGAATTCCACGATTCTGGTCAAGCTGACCAGATTAGAAAAGTAGATTTCTTTGGCTACCATCAGTTTATAAATACATTCAATGTATAATTACCTGCACATAACACTAATCTCCACTTGGGAAGACGGTATTGCAGCTGTTCCAGCTCGAAACCCTCCAGGAGTTGCCATGTTTGTTTTGGTATTACCCAATCTGTTGCACCTGCTTGTAAACACCGATGTACCTAACTGCCAGATTTTATCGACGCAGTATGTGAAATAAAGATCAGACAAATAAAATACTTTGGACACATTAAAAGACATGACACCTTATTGAAGACCTTACTTGAGGGTAAAGTCAAAGGGAAGCGAGCAAGAGGTAGGCAGAGATACAAGTGGGAGAGTAACATCACACGATGGACAGGTTACAGTCTAGCAGAGTGCACCACCAAGACAAGAGACAGGAGATGTTGGAGATACGTTACAGCCAAACTTCGTTGCGGAGACGGCACTTGATGATGATGATGTGAAATAGTAAACTTTGCACATGCATATTAATAGGTACTGTCATTAGCATGGTGATGATGATGAAATCCCTTTTTTGTGAACAGACAGTTCTTGACAGCCCATAGCCCTTCCAGCGAATGCACATGTTTTCCTCGGCTGTGGTGAAGTTTTGTAGAGGATGTTGTGTATAGTTGGAAGCGGTGGTAGTAGTTCTTGTTGAATGTGAGTATTGGGCACTGCAGTAGTATATGTTGACGGTATCTTGTACGTTACAATGTCTGCAATTTGGTTATTGTTATGGATTTATTATGTTTCTGTGTTTATTAACGTGGTCGTGGTTAGAATGTGAGACACTGTCTTGCTCTTCCGATTTGTTTCAGGGGGTCCATTGGGTATGGTTTCTGTTGTTGTTCGTATAGTAAGCGTCTAGTCTTTGAGTTGGCACACTGTAGTAGCCATTCTTGTCTGTAGTTGTTTCTTAGGATTTGTTTGCATGTTTGTAGTGAGATTTTTTGGGAAAACTGAGGGTCGGTAGCACCTCTCTTAGACTTTATAGTAACGCAAAATAAGGTAAACAGGTTACTAAAACACTTACCTAGCCTATTAATAAAAATATATTTTAAAAAAAACATACAATAAAACTAAACAGGACAATTCTCAACGTATCGGCTCAAATTGAACCTTTTTCAAGAGACAAACAACAGAAAACGACAAAATAAAAAAACAAAATAGATGTCTATATTTCATCAATATATTTTGGTTGCCATCCCTGCGCTATTATGGAGACGCGGGCTTGATGAAATATAGACATCTATTTTGTTTTTTTATTTTGTCGTTTTCTGTTGTTTGTCTCTTGAAAAAGGTTCAATTTGAGCCGATACGTTGAGAATTGTCCTGTTTAGTTTTATTGTATGTTTTTTTTTAAAATATATTTTTATTAATAGGCTAGGTAAGTGTTTTAGTAACCTGTTTACCTTATTTTGCGTTACTATTTGTTCATTAGGTTACTGCGGCACCATCCACTTTGTCGGACACCCTCTGACCATTTGGTTATTTATATTTCTCTTAGACTTTATCAGCTGTACCTCCATGGGAGGGTGACTTCTGAGCCGTAGTAGGGGAATAGGTGATATATTTGTCTGTTGATGTCTGAACCAGGCCAGATAGTGTATTTTTGTTCTCCATGACATGGAGTGATGATTTCGAGTCTGAACAGATTACTATGTGTTCATCTGGAGTATTTCCATTCTCGAAGTCCACGATGATTTGGTTCAATATGACAATCAATACAAGGTAACTGCGTGAAACGTAACAACAATTAGACTTACGTAAAACACAGGTTTATATATCGTCTCAATGTGACACCATAGACTACTCATCTTTTTGTTCCTTTCGTTTCCACATATATTTACGTTTTTATGTACTTTCTGACCTTCCGGCATATCATTTCCATATTTCCGTTGGACGTTGTGATAATTTTTCTATTCGTTGTCTTTTAATGTTTTGTTTGTGTCTTGATAAAGACCTTTTGGTTGAAACGTTGAATATGATTTGTGTATTGTAATTTTTATGATTTCTTGTGTGCTCATCATTGCCCATCATTACCCACTAGTTTTAGATATAGTCTATGGTGTCCCATTGAGACGATATATAAACCTGTGTTTTACGTAAGTCTAATTGATGATTTGGTTCAAAGCTTTCTCGATTGCTGTTGTCCCTGTTGCGTATTTAGAGCAGATGTCTCCACGTGGACAAAATATTTTTGGGTGGTCTTCTGGGTCTGTTTTTCGGGTATTCTATACAGCTCCATATCCAGTATTAGTGGTAGCGTTTTGTGCGGATCCAATAGTTTTGAGGAATGGGGTTATGGTGTTCTTATCTGCCGAAGGGTCAGAGAGTTTGGTCCTTATGGTAGTTCTTTTTTGCAGGTCGGTTCGATGTCTATCTTTTCCTTTTGTTTTCTGTTTGTTGGCAAGTGATGTTTTTTGCTTGCTTATCTTACGCTATTGAGGAGCGATGTCTTTAGCATTCTGTGTTTTTCCGGCCACTTTTCTATCATTTTTCTATTTTTTTCTGTGGTGTCCATTCCCATGTATTTTTTCAAATGTCCCCACTACTGCTCCTTCTCTTCTTATGTGTAAGGGTTCTATGTCTGTGTTGATCACGTATGCATCAGTTCGGGTGGTTTTCATGGCACCGCATATAAAACCTATTAAGTTATTTTGTTCTTTGTCCAATCTCTGTAGGAGGCTTTTGCTTGCTATTGCATATGCAAGAAGTATATAGTTGATTGCCGATTGAACGTATCCAGTACATAACTGTCGCAGAGAGTGCAAATCAGCTCCCCATTTACATGAGGTGAGGTGCTTTATGAGCTTTGCGTACGTTGCCTTTGTCTCCTGTAAAACGGCCCCCGTGGATGACGAAGAGATGCGAGTTAGCGGGCATTGCACCTTCGCCCTCCTAATTTTTAAAATCCGGGTTGTGATTTCTCACTTGACACGACCACTCATCCAGTCGACTCAGCCGTAAATGAGTACCTGGCGCATGCGTTAGAGGAGTTTAAGACAGGAGGGGAACTGACCATCCCACCTAATAGTTGCTGCGACTTAGTACATGAAGAGTTATCTTCATTCCCGACGGTAGGTTACTGACATGGACATACTTTTACTTTAGCGGTCTCCTAGGTGGCGGGCAATGCCAGGGGTGCCACCACTGTGGATGGACCCACAAAAATGACGTAGAATGATGACATGGGGGATTCAGACGTGTATGGTTCCCCCATGACAGGACGTGACGATCCTGGATCACTGCTATACTAGAACGCCTCTTCTCGGGACTAAAAATGCATCCAAAAAAACCTCCCTACAAAACCAAGTCATTAGTATTGATATGTAAATTCATTATATGTGGCGTGTATTTGAAGATTTTGCGGAGACACTTAAAATATCTCCGCAAATTCTTTAAATGGCGCGACAAAATCACCACTATGGAAGTGTTACGCGACTCTCAGTTACCATCTAGGCACAGTGCCGGATTTAGCTATAAGCTAAACAAGCTATAGCTTAGGGCCCCTACTGTCTTGGGGCCCCTTTTTTAAATATTACTATATATATAGGCCTATATATATATATACGTATATATATATATATATATATATATATATATATATATATATATATATATATATATATATATATATATATATATATATATATATATATATATATATATATATATATATATATATATATATATATATATATATATATATATATATATATATATATATATATATATATATATATATATAATCGTTAAAGAGCCCCATATCACTAGCTTAGAGCCCCATATCTCAAATAACGTAGGGCCCTATCAAGTCTAAATCCGGTCCTGTCTAGGCCCTATCGATGCCAGCACCTTAAAGTGGGGATGGGGCTTAGTTTAGCCATCAGGGGCTGAAAACCAAAACTGGTCGGGCAGTCCCACTCGAGTAGGACCACAGTCCTGCCCAAGTAACAGGGTGCTGAAGACGGAGGCTACCAGCCAAAAAGCGCACAATTAATCAGGATGCCACGCATAAAATACAACGGGAACATTTTTATATTTACACAGATATAGACATGTTTCAAGTGAACGAAAGAAGAAGAAGAATTCATCATTTACATCACCATTATTATCATCTATACTCAATTGAGTTTGTCATTACTTAAGGGTGACCGTAAAACATTCACCTGTCCTTCGGCATTGTGGTAACCAGCCTGAATTTCTCCATTGTGTTGTTTTTTTCTCTCCATTTTTTGGGGGGGGGGTTATTTTGCAGACGGAGAGATCTTCCATGCGGACCAGATGACCTATACATCGTGTCTGCGCTTTCATCCGGAATGTGTGCATGCTTACAAATGTAGATTGATTAAGTACTTATTATTTTATCCTGCCAATGTGTGTTTAGTATCTTTATGGAAGCAGTTTAGATGAAATTGTTGATTCTTCTAGTGCATTTGGCATATACTGTTCGTGTTACACCACATGCATAGAATGTGATGGTATTACTGTCGTTTGGTAGACTATATAAGTTTGGCGGTAATTGTTATCTCTTTTGTATCTCATACTTTGTGCGGCCTGGTCTTCCAATGCAGTACTAGCTTATCTATTACTAGTTTATACAGTTTTACAGTAATAAAGTTTATAAATCTAATTTATAGTTACTTGGGTGGCGGGCGATATTTGCATCTTATGAGTAAGACTGCCCTGATAAGTAACACATATATACATAGATTGTTTGAAGCTCTTTGATTTCGAAGTTGATATGACAATTTAGATTATTTGGCAGGCTTGTGACCGCGGACAAATGTAAGTAATAATCAAACTGTCAACGAATATTCAACAAGATGAAGTGTGTCGCAGTAACACAATTAAGAAGCGATAACACCTACCATGAAGATAACACAGAAAAAAGACTGAGGTAATATCAATAACAAAAACAGAAAGAAACACATAATCGATTATCAACAACTTAAACAGGTGAAAGAGTTCATTTATCTTGGAAGCATCATACTCGTATCATCGAACGGGAAAAACACTAAAGAAATCCAACATAGATGTGACATAGCATTTCCCGTAGTCGGGATCTTCAATAACAGTTACCATGTTGTTCCGACAGGCTGACGTTGTGCTTGAAATAAGATGAGCACGGCGTGGGTCGGCGGAAACAAAGAAACCATCGCAAGGGCCAGAGTTGTGCCTTGATGTCGATGTCTGTTTCGGTGACAGTTGGTTGGTTGCTGATCCAGCGGTCCATGGGCTCATGCCCTTTGACCCAATGCCATTGTGTGATATATGCATGTGTTTGTGAGTTGTTGTTTTGTTCCATATAATGTGTTCCATTTATATGGCCCTAATCTTTGGTGACAGTAGACTCGAAACGCCATCGAGTCGGATGGCTGCTGGAACAGAGGGCGGAGCACTTATGGGAATGCCCCCACATGATGTGAGGCCAGTTTATAATCAAGAACATATCGTAACGGATCTTTGGGTAGATGTCTCCTATTTTCAAAAACAAATATGTGAGCATGAACACCAAAACTGTACTATATAAAACGATTATCAGACCATTACTATACTACCAATATCAAACATAGACACTAACAACAGAATCCAATAGAAACTTTGGTACAACAGAAATGACTTGTTTACGTAGAATACTTGGAGTAACAATAAGAGACAGAATCATGAAGGAAAACATCAGAAGACTAACAAACACAATTCCAATCCTGGATTACATCAGAAAACAACAGATTAAGTGGTTTTCGCATGCTTCCAGACTACCATCAGATAGTGCCCCTCAAAAAGGGGACTGTATTACTATACAGGCACAATGGATACAAAGCCAGGTGCAGACCTTACAAACGATGAATTACACAAACAAAAAAGGAAAGGAAAACAAACATATTAAGCACACACAAAAGTCGTCTCCAGAAAACTCAGAGAACCCCTGAAACTGCAATGCATAAAGGGATATAAAGCGAAAAGAAAGAAAGAAAAACACCTATCATAAAGTATTATTGTCACTGATTATCAATATAACTAATAAATACCAAATTATGTCAGAGAAATAACAAAAGACAAAGGAAAGATGACTTTTCCCACGTTACGGTCTAATAGGTACCTTTATCAAGAAACAGCAACGAACCAGAAATAAACATATAAACTGTCAATACAATGACATGTTCTTACAACCGCACTTCACTGTATTTGACAACTATGCCATTGTGTCGCAGAACACTACAGTTGACAACAGTATCAAACAACTTGTGAACAGTAACCAGCTTCCCAAGAATGCTCTTGAACTTTGTATTTCTAAGAGTAACTTTGGTTCCTTTACACTGTATTTACTACCAAAGATACATAAACCATCTAACCCTGGTAGTCCCATTGTTCTTGTTCAACTGAACTAATTTCTGAATTCTTGGACTGTGTCTTCCAACCTTTTGTAACTCTTCCATCTTATCCTAGGGATACTAACCATGCAATATCGATATTTTCTTATATTGTTCTTAATTCTCTCCACAACTATCACATATTTCTATTTCTTCTTCAGCGTTCATTCTCAAACTCCTGCTGGATATCTCTTGTTGCAGGAATATGATCCATTCTAGATTTCCAGCAGGATGTAGTCCAGAGAATGGAAATGCGTTGTGTCGCAGTTTTATTTACGCCAATGGCCCAACACATCCGTATTCGGTGGATATTTCTATTTGATTTTTTTCTCGCTACACATTTGTTTCTTATAAGGATGGACTATCTGCCTTACAGTTCTTTCTTTTTAAAAATCAACACAACTTTATTGCTACTTCTATTAGTATTCGACTAGCTGAATTTGTTATTAACTTGAATTCCTTTGAATTCAGTGGGCACTTTGAAAAATCAAAATAGCTCTGTAGCATTGGATACTTAAATATGACCCAGTTATGCTTGATTATTCATGGGTCACCTGAACATCATATCTTTTCCACTTTCCAAGGTCCTATCCCTACTATTTTCTTTCGCTATATTGATGACGGTTTTGGAGTTACTGATATTTCTCTAGATGACCTTACCCATTTCATTAACTTTGTTAGTGGTTTCCATCCTGCTATTAAATGTATCTCTCTTATTTCCTCTACCTCTGTTACCTCAGACCATCGTCTGCCAAAGATACTTCTATATGGTGAGCTGGAGAAGGGTACACAATCTCAAGGTGGCCACAATAAGCGCAACAAGGACTCGTTAAAGACCTCACTGAAAGCCTTTTAAATAGACCATGATACGTGGGAAGAACTTGCACAAAATAGATCTTCATGGCGTTCTAAAATAAAAAAGAGCGCATCATCTTGTGAAAAGAGGAGAAATGCAGCAGCTCAATAGCGGAAAGCAGCTAGAAAGTCACGGATATACCAAGATCCGTCTACAATGGTCATTCCATGCCTAAACTGTCCAAAGATGTTTACAGCTCGAATAGGGCTCATTAGCCATCTATGAACTCATAATCAAGGGCATAACTCTAATTTGAATTTTTCAAAAGTGGATGTAACAAATGGTCACCATCACTTGTGATGGACGAACAACACAAACACCTCTGTTAACTTTCTCGACATCTGTGTTTACTAAGGACCTACATCCCTTACCACGTCAGTACATTATAATCCCACTGGTTCTCATAGTTTTATTCTTTATACTCCATCTCACCCTCATGTACACCCACACAATGCATTAGCAAAAGGCACGTAGAAATAATATTAATCCCGTTAAAAAACAGTAAACGTTCGTCAGAAGGCAAAAACATTTTCTATAACTGTTCACTTTAAGAATAAAGTGGGTCAAAACACACCCCCAACATTACTCCGCGACAACATGCGATTTTTAAACAGCTGTTGACATGTAGAAACAATATTATTTAAAACATTTAAAAGCAAGTAAAAACAATATTTTAACAACAACAACAAAAAACACTTAAAAACTAAATTTAAGAACAATATTATTGGGCTATTAACAATCGATTAATGCGTTCTGCGTCCAACAACCAATCAGAAGCACTGACCTACTTCATTCTTAGAATCAACAGGCATATGTATATGCTGTCAGTTGTTTGAGCGGTGTCCAGATGCCATATGTAAAAGGTTTACTAGTCATATTCATGCAATGACACAGTAAAAGATATGAAGGTTATTGTCAAGAGAGTAGGCTTATGATGTACTGGAAGATTATGACATCAATACTCGATCAATATCGATTTTTGACAGTAATTGTCAACTTTTAAGAGCCCAGCAAAGTAGGAAAAGACAGACATGGCATGACGAGAAGAAATGGTGGACGAGATAGTGGTGATATCATCATCATGTGCCATGTCAGCTGGCGTAGGCGGGCATGGCTCTCCACAGCTCTCTGTCCAATGTATCAAGGTCTTTGTTGTTTCCTTGCCGTGCCAGGTTGTCAAACTGCCTAATATTTTCTCACGTTATCGCCCTCTGTCTCTGTTGCCTTCAATTTTGCCTGTTGTGACTATGTTCTCCAAACCTCCCTGTCTCATAAAGTGGCCACACAAAAAAAAAGAAGATTGCCTTTTTCTTATATTGTTGATTAAGGTTCGTTTCGCATTTAACTCTTTCAACACCTCTACATTAGTTTTTCTGGCAGTCCATGGTATTCTCAGCATTCTTCTGTAGAACCAGATCTCTGTTGCCTCTAATTTCCCACTTTCCAGTTTGTTTATTGTCCAAGACTCGCACCCAAATAGTGATGATATAGACAAGTGAGACACCCGTGTGTTGCCGGGGCCCGAAAGGGGAGCAAAGAATAGCAACACTGTTTACCTTCCACGCATGTCGTAAAAGGCGACTAAGAAGGTTATGGGATGGAGTTGGCTGTCCCATCCCATATAGGGTCAGTGACCTAAAGCCATGCTGAAGTCGGATGTGTCAGGTCGAAAGGCGCAGATATCGCAGCAATGATGTAAACCATGACACAACGCATTCAGTTCTTCAGACTACATCCTGCTGATCTGCAGGAGTTTGAGAACGAACGCAGAAGAAGAAGACGAGTGTGATAAAAATAATAATGATAAAAGGTAACTTAGTTCAGTGTAGTCCTTGGTGAAATTACTTGCTCACACAGTAGAATGACACTAACCGAGTACTTTATGACCAAGATCACTTGGTGGACACGGAAAGATTGAAATTATACAAACGGCAAGGACAGAAGTTGGTGCATAAAAAGGCCACTGTCTCATGCTGGCAAAGACAATAAAGTATCTGACGTAAAGCAGGCATGTAGACGAGAAAAAGGTAGAGGTAAGGAGTAAGGTAGACAAGGTCTACGTGTGGATCAAAGTGATCCAGAGGGTGAAATTTGATAGGGACGGATAGAGCCGAAAGGCGCATGTATCGAGGGCACAGTCACAATACAAGGTACCCTGTGTCCGGTCACAAAAAACGAAGATGATGTAACTGGGATTAACCATGTGTACGTTGAACCCTGTTGATATCGATTGCCTAAATAGAATTGGACAGCAGCCATTGACCTTTTAGGTATTCAACTTTTTCAATCGTTGCATGATTTACAAATTAATCCTTTAAAACGTTATGTCTATTTTGAAATGGAAGATTCGGTTTAAAAAAAAATAATCCCACACATCTTTATGTGAATTAGTGTAAGCTATGCGCCAAGACTTGATTTTTAATCGATTCAAGCCATTCCTGTAGGTGTTAATAGTCTGATCCTTTTATCAGGTAGATCCAGGAATAGGGTAATAAAGTTTTGATAATAACTAGAGACACACATAATAACACACACAGATCAAACAAAAGGCCTTATCACGACAACATTTGAAACAAAATTAAAATATATAACAGAAAACGAGCAGCAATAATATCAACGGTCACATTTGTATGTGTAGTATAGATTGACCGGAAGAGGTGAAATGATACCGGACAAGGAAAATATAAAAATGACCACAAACAAGTGACACGAAACAAACAGAAACTATGGATCGACTAGAGGGATTTATTTACTTTTTTGTCACTGATTATCAATATAACTAATAAATAGCAAATTATTTCAAAAAGAAATAACAAAAACAAAGGAACTATGACTTTTTCCACGTTATGCCTAATAGTGACCTTTATCAAGAAACAACAACGAACAAGCAATAATGAGACAGGGGCTCATTAATGCCGTCGGGTTTAAGAGTGTCATATTGGTAAATGTAGCGGTTCTCAAGTGCAAGGCGGGTCCGGTCGTCAGAGAAGCACGACTTAATGGCCGTAACCTGAATGTCCTGGGCGCCGCGATGGCCCGTGCCATTGAAGTGGACATCTACAGGCAAACCGAATGTTTTTTATGCTATACAGATGTTCGCAGAATCGGTCTGCGAGCCTCCTTCCAGTTTCACCTATATATGTCATGGCGTAACGCTTGCATATGTTGACATAGATGGCGTTGCGGACACACATGTGTAACTCTCCTCAATGGTGAAGGTGGCTTTAGGGAATGTGACAAACCGGATCTGGGTGACATAGGCACAGGTGTAGCATTCGCATCTGATGGTGCCAAAATGATTAGGAACGTCAGGCTGGAGGTGACTCTGGACCAGTAGATCCCTGAGGTTCTTGTCATGTCTTTAAGCAACAAGACGGGGTCACAGAACACTCCCCACGTCTCGGGGTCAGACTGGAGAAGGGGTAGTACAAATTATCGATGATCCTTTTATCAACAATTCCACACAGCTTTATGAATGAGTGTACTATAAGCCAAGACTCAATATTTATGTGATCAAGGATATAGCATTCCTGTATTACATATTCGTTGTCTGCGCTTTTATTTTCCCCACATAAACACACGGCAATTGGCCAAATCAAAGCCATGTCGATAATTGTTCCGTTGTTGCTATGTCCTGTTTTTATAGAACAAAATTTCTTCCTGGAACAGTTATTCGTTAGAAAGTTTATTCGTTTCTTTGCTAATTTATTTTCGTAATGGTCTAACACGTGTCTTCTTTCTCCTGAAATAGGGTTACCAAAATTGTCAGATGGAAAAAGAGGACGTTTCGACGTGCGCCTTTAAATCCAGTGCACCCTTATTGTAGGGTTACCATAATTGTCAGATGGAAAAAGAGGATTCGCAAAATTCGCATCAAATATGGCCAAATTATAAGTGTTGCACAAATAAAATTAAAGTTAAACTACATAAAATATTGTTCTTATTTAATTATAGACTTGTATTAACTGAGTGTTAACTGAGTTTCGGCATTTTAAAAATCTTATTGAAAAAAACTTAAGTTCAATTTTCAATTCTTCTTCTTCTTCATCGTTCATTCTCAAACTCCTGCTGGATCTCCCTTGTAGCAAGACAATTGTCCTACTAGATTTCTAGCAGGATGTAGTCCAGAGAATGGAAATGCGTTGTGTCGCCGTTTTATTTGCGCCATTGGCCCGACAAATCCGTTTCCGGCGGGAATATTTAATTCAATAATTTATTTAATTAATCACTAAAGATTCGCGTTACCGTCTGCTATGCGAAATGCGTTATGTTTACGAAAAATTGGAAATGGCTAACGGAACCAGAAGTTCTGATGGCTAATGTTAATATTGAGCTAAATGTAACTAGCGCGCGTGTTTATTTCACTATACATAATAGATTAAAGTATATAGCACAGAAAAGAAAGTATCGATCGATTGGGGATGGACGGACGGTTGGGGACGAGAAAAACCCGGACAAAAACCATTTTTCTGGAAAGCGCCCGGACAGGGGCATAAACAGAGGACGTGTCCGGAGAAACCCGGACGTATTGTAACCCTATCCTGAAAGTTATTAAATGATCTTGTTCTATTGTAACTCCTAAATGTAAATGTCACATGACAGCAACAAGCCGTCGGAATGAAGATAACTCTTCATGTACTAAGCCGCAGCGACTATTAAGTTGGGTGGTCAGTTCTCTTCCTTGCTGTGTTTACCTTCCCCAACTCATGCGTCAGGTACCAATTTGCAGCTAGGATGACTGAAGGAACAGTTGTGGCAGGCAAGAAATCCCACTTCGGATTTTTTATGGGTCAGAAGTAGTTTCGAATCTGGCACGCTGTAACCCGGTGATAGTAAGCAAGCTCATTATCTACTACTTTACCGCGTTCCACTCCTGGTGATTAAAGTCCGGAACCAGAGATCTAACCAATAGTATGCGTTGTTCGTATCCGGGTATGACAGATAGTGAACAGTATTCACTATTACAAGTTACAACTCTTTTAATGTTCAATTAGTTAAGTTCTTTTTTTTTCGTTCTTCTTCTTCAGCGTTAATTTCCCGCTGGGACTCTATTATATTAGGACAATGGTCCTCCTAGATTTCCAGCAGGATGTAGTCAAGAGAGTGAAAATGCGCTGTGTCGCCGATTTATGTGCGCCAATAGCCTGACACGTCCGTCTTTGAATTATCTTTTTAATTCAGAAAATGTGTCATTGTTGAGGGCTTGTAAAACAGATATTGCGGCAGTCAGGAATGCAACCTGTCGACTTATGTTGAATGCGTACCTATAGTTGTGCCAGCAACAACAACTTTAACGGTGTGTGACTGTATACGTCAGTTTAGTAGTTCGAACAGTATACCCAATCAATCAAGTGTCATGCCGAATGGTATAGTCGATCATGTTTCTCATCGATACTCTCTTGTGTTGTCAATAAGCTCGGTTGGTGAACTTCTCCCGTGCCACAATACTAGTCCATCTAGCAACTTCTCGTTGTCGTCCTCTGCCTCTTTTCCCCTTGATCTTTCAAGTGGTTACTACGAGTTCTCAGTACATGTCCGAGAAACCTTGACTGTTTGCCAGTATATTACAGTCAGTACCTGTTTGGGGTATTTGGTTCCTGTATTTAGTCCGGGAACATTGAATGGATTTAATAATGGATATTTGGCTCCTGGGTTTAGTCAGGGAACATTGGATGGATTTAATAATGGATATTTGGCTCCTGGATTTAGTACAGGAACATTGAATGGATTTAATAATGGATATTTGGCTCCTGGATTTAGTCAGGGAACATTGGATGGATTTAATAATGGATATTTGGCTCCTGGATTTAGTACTGGAACATTGAATGGATTTAATAATTGATATTTGGCTCCTAGATTTAATCTGGATACATTTAATCCCGATACATTGATGTCCGGCTCTGTAGCGGAGTGATACAGATACGTCTGTGACGGCCAAGGTGCCGAGTTCGATTCCCGCCACATGCAATTGTGCATCTGGACCGTTCAGAAAGCAAAGGCAAACTACTGTACGCATTTATATTGCCTAGGAAATCACTACAGTCAAAAATACTGGATTGATGGCTACGTCCTGAACAGGATACGCTACCATTATTTTACATTTATGGGGTTACCTTTTTGCAAGCGAAGATGAGCAAATCATTAAGGATGGTCAAGTTTGGTTTGTTGCAAAAATCAGAATGCAGTAGACGTGGCTAAATGAAGAAGTGGTGCTTGTTATATATTTCTCTTCTGACTTCCTTTTTGTTCCCTTGTTGACTTTGCTAACTGAGCTGCTGAGTAGCTTCCTGGATACTTATATTATTCATTTGTTTGTGGGTCCTAAGATGGCTGGTCTGTGAGTCCTCAGATGTCTGGTCTGTGGGTCCTCAGATGTGTGGTTTGTGGGTCCTAAGATGGCTGGTCTGTGAGTCCTGAGATGGCTGGCTGGTCTGTGAGTCCTGAGATGGCTGGCTGGTCTGTGAGTCCTGAGATGGCTGGTCTGTGGGTCCACAGATGGGTGATCTGTGGGCCCCCAGATGCAGATAACTGTTCCAATCCGAGCTCTGAAAAACCCGTTGCAATATGTGAGCAGAAATGTACTATGTCTTGAGATGAAGGCAAACATTGTGATCTTTCTTTCGCTTGTCTCGTTTGAAATGTTCTACCCTCTTCAAAACTTTAATACCGCATCTGATCTGACTGTTCCAGGCTGGACGATCACGAGCTTGGGTCAATCCTACAGTGCCTGAGGGATGTCTTCAAGTAGTCTTTGAAACATTTCTTTCTTCTTTGCTTAGGGGCTGTCCATAAATTATGTAAACAGTTTTTGACCTCCTCCTCACCCCGTGTCAATAATTAAGGACGCCCTCTCCCCACCTGCTTAATTACGTCAAAAATATACCCCCCCCCCCACAATTAACAAAAAAAGTTTTTTTTTAAAACTGAATTTTTCAGATTTTCCGAAAAAATATACAATGTTATTGTTAAATACAATTTTATCGTTAACGTCATATTTTGTCACCCCCCCCCCTGTCAAATTTTTTCAGACCACCACTTCTCTAACTGTTGGTGTAATTTATGAACATTCTACACACAGTTCACCGTAGATGTCTCTTTGGACGACGATCGTTTGGTATACGGATGATATGATCGGCCGCCTACATACACCCGGATATATTACATGTATACACACTTCCTCAAGTCAAGCGCCTCTTCTTCACAATTCTAATTGCAGAACTATCTGTATTACTGTACCCACATAAATTTGAAAAATAACCCCATATCGTTTAGGGGAAACCCCCAGCTATGTTATCAGACTGATCAGTCAACCTTGTATCTCCTTCTATATGAAGGTAGGGTCTATAGATGAACTACTCCATTAGTTTTATTGATTGGACACGTGATTAACCTCTCGTTGTGCAACACGGAAGTTGTGTGTTCTTGTTGATAAGTGAAATATAGGACACAATAAACATTCGATAAGCGGATGTTTATGTTCAGTTGTAACACCTCTATAGTTCGCTGCGGTCCAGTTCATATAGTCAATTAATAAATCAATTAAGTGCCATGCTGAGTGGCGTAGGCAATCATGTTCCTCCACAACTCTCTGTCTCTTGTGTGTTGTTAATACGTTCTGTTGGTGACATCTTTTCGTGCCAAAGTGATCACCCATCCAGAATTTCTCTTTGTGTCTTCCTCTATCTCCCCCCCCCCCCGATCTTTCGGGAAGTGGGGGGTGGGGTACTAAATTTTCAAATTTTGCTTTTCTCATCATATGCCCTAAAAATCTTCTGTCTGCTTCTAATTTATGCTGCAATTTGTCTTTTTACTCCATTATCTCTGATGACTTCTCTACGTGATATATTTCGTTCACAGAATGAATATTGTGGTGTTATATCGACAAATGCGCATTAACTTTTGTTTATGTGTGATTTGTAGATGTAAACAGTGCAATAAACTAGCATTTTCATGTGACACACTAGTTTCGAGGCATTGCGACCGTTGTATTTGTTATTCGCCGCGATTGTCGGATAGATGATAATTCGTTAGCTCGGGAGGGCACTTCATCTCAGAGAAGGATACTCTCAAATCTTCTTCTTCCGCTTTCATTCTCAAACTCCCGTTGGATCTCTCTTGTAGCAAGACCATTGTCCTATTTATAAACGCATACTATTTCCAGCAGGATGTAATCCAGAGAATGGAAAAGCGTTGTGTCGCCGTTTCGGCGGGGACTCTCAAATAAAACAGCTACTGCCTTGTAGGCTAGGCACTATTGGGGTTAAAGGCTAATGGAGTAAACCACAAACAAACTGGTGAAAGAAAGTGGGAAACCACCGCTGTACCATCCCTAGAGTATCATGTTTCCATATAGTAATTTTAATGAAACCTGGTGCGATATTAGAAATTACTTGGCAGACTGGATTTACCTCCGCTCCGTATTTTTTCCACCACTACTATAGGCACAGATATAAATAGATATACACGCCATAGGGGGGCTAGAGGATTTAGAGATGTTTATATTTAAATATGGATGATATATAAAGCAGGATGTATAGATGATATATAAAGCAGGATGTATAGATGATATATAAAACAGGATGCATATATGATATATAAAACATAATGTACAGATGATATATATATATATATATATAACAGGATGTATAGATGATATATAAAACAGGACGTATAGATGATATAACAGGAAGTATAGATGATATTAGCGATATTATTTCTTGGTCTTTTTCTTTCCTACTGAGTTACAACAAGGTGTAGTGTTCAACCCCCACCCAACCATTCTTTTTTAAGAAAATAAAATATGACATTTAGTAGGCCTACTAATGAACAAGTATACAAAATAAAATATAACATTTAGTAGACATACTAATTAACAATTATACAAAATAAAACATGACATTTAGTAGGCCTACTAATGAACAAGTATACAAAATAAAACATGACGTTGAGTACTAATGAACAGATATAAAAAGGACACCAACTATAACGGCTTTCCTATAACAGCTTTTCAAAAACAAATCATCACAAATTCAACAAAATTTGAGTGATTAGCTTGTTGTTTAGATAACACCCCCCTCCCCCCAATCCTTACCATAGTTGTATCTATGTTCCAGGGCTTGGGGTAGACATTTTGTCTTACAATGTATTCATGTTATCTTTAATGTTGTCAGTCCATCGTCTTCTGATCTGCTCTCCATTATTTGTCTTTCTAAACAGTTGTGTCTCTTTATATGACCAAACTGGTGTAGTTTTCTTTTTTCTATTGTGTTTAGTAACCAACACTCTGGAATCTTCAATGTGTTTAGTAACCAACACTCTGGAATCTTCAATGGTTTAGTAACCAACACTCTGGTATCTTCAATGGTTTAGTAACCAACACTCTGGTATCTTCAATGGTTTAGTAACCAATACTCTGGTATCTTCAATGGTTTAGTAACCAACACTCTGGTATCTTCAATGGTTTAGACTCTACTGGTGTTCAATTATTTATTTACGCGAGTTCCTCATTGACAATCTTATACCATTTCAAATCTTCTTTTCCACGCAAGCAACCGGGTCCTGGACTTCTAGTTTAGGGTGCAAAGAATAGCACTACTATCTTCATTCCACGTATGTCATAGGAGGCGAAAAGGAAAGTTGGGGAATAAACTGACAACCTGTTTATTACCTGTGAAAAATTCATTGTCACAGCATGTATTGCTTGATTTCTTACTTTTGTCTTCTGTCGAGTAGTTACCGTGGATTATGGAGACATGCAGGGCAAAGAGCATTGCACCTTTGTCCTTTTGTGGCAGACACCTAGGTAGCAGGGGGGGGGGTTGCTAGATATGCTATCACTGCAGATGGGTCAACTAATCTGGTGGAAGAATGATGAATTATTTGGCCCAGACGTACTTGCTGTATTCCTGACATGAATATGCTGATCCTGGGATACTGCCGCACTGGAATGTCTCCCGCCGAGCTCTAAACATGCATCCATAAACTCCCTAACACAACTTTGCTTTTGAAACGGCAAATCTTATGTGTTTTGAGTGTAAGTTACTCAACTAGGAGGACCCATGTTTTTATCAGAAAGGTTGTTAGGAGCTACCTGTTCATAGCTAGAGATTACTGGTTAATTCATCCATCTTCTTCTTCTTCAGCGTTCATTCTCACAAACTCCCGCTGGATCTCTCTTGTAGCAGCACCATGGTTCTACTAGATTTCCAGCAGGATGTAGTCCAGAGAATGGAAATGCATTGTATTGCTGTTTTATCCATGTCAATGGCACAACACATCCATCTTTGTCAGATTTCATCATCTAAGAATGTTATTTCAAACCCCAGATTTATGAGCAATGAAGTTTCTGTTTCCTATATGCAATGGAGTGGTCATACATGTATTGCCGGGAAGCAAAGAACAGCGACAGAGTTATCTGCCATGCTTGTGATGAGAGGCAACTAAGGATGTTTTGGGGTGGAATTGGATGTCTTTCTCATAGAGGGTTAAATTGAATCAGAAGCCAGAGAAGAGACGGGGAGAAGAGATAGAGGAAAACAAAGAGAACTGTTGCTGGATGGGTCGTCACTGTGGCACAAGAGAATATCACCAACTAAATCTAGTAACAACAAAAGAGATAGAGAGTTGTGGAGAAACATGATCTCCTGCACCACTCTGCATGGCACTTGATTGATTGATGAGATTCACACCTTTCAGCATTGACTCTATAAAAAAATTAATTGGTAGAATATCCTATTCTGGACATAGCTATTAACCCAACATTTATTGGCTGTGGTGATTTTCTAGGCAATATAAATACATTCAGTAGTTTCCCACTGCTTTCTGAATGGTCCGGATACTCAACTGCCTGTGGCAGGGATCAAACTCTGTACCTTGGCCATCACAGATGTGCTCGGTACCACTTTTCCACAGAGCCGGAAATTGACTCTACTTTTTAGAATTACAAAGAAAAGCCCCAGCCCAATCTTTGCTCTCTTCAAAGAGTGTATATAACCACATCATTCTTTCCAGTATCATCGATTATTAGTTGTTTAATTTCTAGATCTGCATTTCTATAAAATCATTTCTGTTAATTGTTATTATAATTTTTCAATAACAACAGATTTTTACTATTACCTGGCAGGAGTTTGTGGATTACGTCTAGGATACATAAAACACAAACAAACCAATCAAATGAAACCATAAAAAGTTTACAACATAATCAAACTTTATTTATCCGTATTGGTCAAAAATATTAGAACGAAGGATAAATTTGTTGACGTGCAAATAAAATGTTGTATATGGTAGAATATGATTTTTTGTCATGTTATTCCTATCAGCGAGAGAGAAGCAGACCAATCTTCTGATATTATCTAATCAATGAAGCTGCAACTTTAACATGTAGAAATCTGTAGACAAGCTTGATGACAAATGGTCCTAACATATGACACTATGCAATACTGTCCAAAACAGTCATGAATCATGTTTTCTTTATCTTCTGCTAACTGTTCGACAATTTGACCTGCTTTTTCAACTCTTACTCTGCTAAGAATGTTTAAATCTTCTTCAAAAAACTACTTCCAGTCTGAGGCAAATTTATAATTCTTCTTTTCCAAGTCTCTTCTGGCTTCCTGAATTTGCTACAAAAAATTAAACAGAAACATATAAGTTTATTTGATAACAAAAATTCATGATTAGAAATCAATTATTGCAGCATTCTAACGATACTCCTTACAGTGTTCTGTCCTATAGCAAACTACAGTGTGATCAGCATGGGTCTCAACACTTAATACAGAATGTGCTATCATCATCATCATCAGGTGCCGTTCTGACTGACGTAGGCATTCTTGGATCTCTATCCACCGAAGACGGATGTGTCGGGCCATTGGCACAAATAAAATTGCGACACAACGCATTTCCATTCTCTGTACTACATCCTGCTGGAAATCTAATAGGACCATGGCCCTGCTACAAGAGAGATTCAGTGGAAGTTTGAGAATGAACGCTGAAGAAGAAGAAGGTTTAATTTACAAAGAGATAAAAAGAGATCTCTACAAAACTTCCTATTTCCAATTTATTTTATCAGGACTAATGTTTTTTTTCATTCGTTATCAAACTTCCACTAAATCTCTCTTGTAGCAGGGCAATGGTTTTACTAAATTTCCAGCAAGATGTAGTCCAGATAACAGAAATGCATTGTGTCTCTGTTTTATTTTGTGTCAATGTCTTGACACATCCGACTTAGATGATGGAAACTAATACGTTCTGTGTTCTTACTTATTCCACTGAAGAGAGAGTTGGTTCTCGTACTTACATGCAGGTCAAAAACCTTAAAGCCAACCATGATGAAACCTGATTGACTTGACTGTTTTGCCACTGTCTGTGCTACTATTAACATAACCACAGATGCCCACTAAGATTGTCGTTGACTCTTTGCTATGCCACAGTTTCAGACTATTTGCCATACCACAGTTTCAGATTATCTAATATTTTCTCACGCTGTCACCCTCAATATCTCTTGCCTCCTATCTTGCCAGTTGTAACTATTCTTAGACCTACCTGTCTCATTTCGAGTTCAAAATATAAAGATTGCCTCTTTCTGGTATTATTAAGTAACCCAAGTCTCATATCTGGCACTTTCAGCACCTCATCATTAGTTTTTGTTTTAGCTAGCATAGGTACTCTCAGTATTCTTCTATAGAAACACTTCTCTGTTGTTAGAGTGTGTTTACAATGTGTTTTATGGTAAGAACTTGCACAAAATAGAGCTGCATGGCACTCTCCAGTCAAAAAATGAGAAATTCAGCATCTCAACAGGGGAGAGTAGCTAGAAAGTAACAGGAAGACAAAGAAACATCTACAGTTGTCATTTCATGCCCGAACTGTAGAAAGGACATTTGTGGCCACAATAGGGCTTATTGACCATCTATGCATTCAAAACTAATGACACTAACTGAATTTCAAAAGTCGATGTAACAAATGGCCATCATCACTTGTGATGGACGAACAACAAGATGTGCTATGGTAACATTAAATTCATACCTGGATCGTTTCATTTCAGAAAATCCTGGATTGACAACATCATGGAATGGTTTGGGCATGATTTTTCTACACTTATCTAAATGAATGAAGACAAAGGTGTTTGGAAAGCTTTTTGTGCTGATACAAGGACATAGAGGGGATGATGCCAAGGAGACGAACAAAAGCCAGACCAAGAAGAAAATGGACACAAGACATCAAAGACCACCTGAACATGATAGTAACAGAAACAGGAAGACTTATTAAAGATTGACAGAAGTTTCGAAAAGTTGTGCTGACTTCTACACCCTGTCAGGATATGCTACCTGATTATGATATGGACATGCTGTATGGTTTATAGGAAGTTTTAACTGGCATGAGACCTGGGTTGGTTTTTGTAATCTTTTCTTCCCAGAGGAGCTATAGCACTTAGATTTCCTGCTCATGTTAGGCATCTAATTCTGCAGAGAATGCATAGATGACAGGGTTTGAGCTAGTTGAAGCAGACACAGTGGACCACTTGCGCAATCTCTGCAAGCCACAGGCGCAAAACATTTGCTGATTTTTTTTTACTGGATTTCAATTGGTAGCCTATCCTTGTCATGACACAGCCATCAACCCAGCATTTTTAGTGATTTTTATAGGGAATATAAATACATTAAGTAGTTTTCCATTGCCTTCTGAGCGATCCAAATGCACAATTGTCTGTAGCAAGATTCGAACCTAAACTACGACACAACACACTCCATTCTCCAGACTACACCTCTGCTGAGACATGGAGAAGTGAGAATGAAGGTGGAAGAAGACCCTACCATACTGCATCCACTGTAACAATGTTGCCACAGTGAGAATTGTAATCTTTCTGGTTCAATGAAATGCCAGCTGTCCCACAATCACTTGTCACACGTGGGAGTTGTCCTTTGGACTAGACTTAGCTTGCTATGGCAGACAGTAGTATTTCTAAAATATTAGGCAGAAACTAGGCCTGATCAGGCTTAGTTCTTCAGCTACCTTAGGCGTACTTAAGTCCTAACTCTATGACAACTGGCTAGCCTTAATGGGGACTCTTAATGCATATATAAACAATATTGTATACAATTTATGAAATTAGAGTTACCTCTTTTAATTCATTTGATGCTTCTTCACAATTATTGAATGTTGACACTCTGTAACCAATGACTGCTAAGGAGAAACACTGAAATAAAGGGTTTAAACAATGAAAATAGTCAAGATGATTCAACAATGGTAGGGCAACAATGCTAGCAAGCATTAACAATACATCATCATCATGAGGAAGCATATCCTAGGCAGAATGTAGCAGTCATCCCAGCTTTTGACACTCCTGCCAATCTTCCTGCATCTGTGAATGTCATGTTCAGGTGGTCTTTGATATCCTGCATCCATCTTTGTGGTATAATTCCCTCCACTATGGTTTTTTTCTGGCTGTCATGTTTGATATGCCAACTAAAATATTGTAGATTTTTGCAGAGAATCATGTTGTTTAGCCAGTTTTCTTTTACTTTCAATTCACCCAGAATGGGTGAATTGGTGAATTCTATTGGATTCCTAATGGGTGAATCCTATTGGTGATCATTATTTGATATAACCTGTCATGGTTTCTTGGCATAGTTACATTCAGTAGTTTCTACATTCATCTACATTTACTCAATTTTGAATTAAGAAGATATATCTGACTCTGTAGGTTACAGCTTCTCTCTTAGGCAGTAAGAATTTCTGTCTAGAAGTCAAATTTAACAGGTTCAATCTCCACCACAAGCAATTGTGAATCTGTCTGTTCAGAAAGCAAAGGCAGCCCACTAAATATAAATATTGCCTTAAATGTTACTATTACCAAAATATGATGGGTTGATTGCTACTTCCTAAATAGGATATGCTAAAAATGTCTTTTCAAATTCATGCTTTTCAAATTTATGGTTAGGATGCTCAATGAAGACATCTTCTTCTTCAGCGTTCATTCTCAAACTCCCGTTGGATCTCTCTTATAGAAGGACAATGGACCTACTAGATTTCCAGTAAGATGTAGTCCAGAGAATGGAAATACATTGTGTCGCCATTTTATTTGCGCCAATAGCCCGACACATCCGTCTTCGATGGGAGATGCAGATATAAAATCAGTCTTGTTAAACTAAGCAATATACTGTGATTATGATTATTGCACACAAAACTAGAATTTTTAATCAAAAAGGTATCTCTAGATCACTTATAAGACAGCTAGACACTGAATGACTTGTGCAAACCCTGGAGGACTTATCAGACAGCTAGACACTGAATGACTTGTGCAAACCCTGGAGGACTTATCAGACAGCTAGACACTGAATGACTTGTGCAAACCCTGGAGGACTTATCAGACAGACACTGAATTTGTTTATTTGTTTTGCATTTGCCCCATTGTAATCAGCACTGATATTCGTCTGATTTTTTGCCTGGAGCATAGTTACGTTGTGCCACCATTATGCACCTTGTAAGCCTAGCACATCCAATTTCGACATGACTTGACATTTTAGGTGGGCTACCCTAGCCTGTGACAGCCTTCCTATCTGTCGCCAGGCAGCAAATGTGTACTGACTCTAAGCCGAGACGGTTTGCCATTCACATCTATCTTACACTCCCTGATCTTACTTTTTAAAATCTTATTCAACCTTGCCATGGTAATCATCACTATCTCAAGTCTTAACTTAATCTCATTTCCAGAGTTGCCATCACAACATATTTGGAATTCAAGATATTTTGTGATAACGTCTTCAAGTCTGTGACCGTTTAATCAGATGTATATCTTCTTCTTCTTCAGCGTTCATTCTCAAATTCTCACTGGATTTCTCTTGTAACAAGACAATGATCCTACAAGATGTCCAGTTGGATGTCGTCCAGAGAATGGAAATGCGTTGTGTTGCCGTTTTATTTGCGCCAATGGCCCAACACATCCGTCTTCGGCGGATGATGTATATAACAGGAAGTAATTGTAGAGTATTTGTATATTTGAATGTGAATATCTTATTGCATCTTCCAGTGGTTAAGCCATTCACTTTGTGCTCAAGAGGTTGCGTGTTAGAATCCTGTTTGTGACACCTTGTTTATAAAGTGAATTTTTCAGAGATCCCTGGAGATTATCCTTCGAAGCTACGAAGTTGCATGCTATGAGTGGTAATTTCAACAGACGGAGTGCCGCTTTGTTGAGATGGATGGAGCACATATAGGGTAACTCAGTATGATGAATGCTCCTTTTATACACCCTTTGAGCCCATTATGAAACTGAAATGCTTGTCAAATAATGCAGTTTATAAAAAGAAAATCATGCTGAAATCGGATGTGTAAGGCAGAAAGGCACAGATATCGCAGCAATGCTGTAAACCAGGGCTATTCAATTGGCGGCCCCCGGAGGCCTAGTAAGTGGCCATGGATCATTGCTAAAATAGTGAAATAAAGTTATAAAAAAACTAAATGTATACAATTATTCAATGTATTTTTTATAAATCTGGCCCGTGATGATCTCCATTTTCTACATTTTGGCCCCTGAGTAAATATAGTTGAATAGCCCTGCTGTAAACCATGACACAACACATTCCGTTCTCCAGACTACATCCTGCTAATCTGCAGGAGTTTAAACAAACACAGAAGAAGAAGAAGAAGAAAATTATGAAACTGAAATGCTAAGTTTCAAATAATGCAGTTAATAATAAGAAAAGACGGATCAGGTCCATCAAGTATTGCTGGTGCTAATGAGTGATAAATAGACAATAACACAATATGTAATTTGTAACAAAATCAGAAATTTAAAAAGTTGCTACTCACAGCAAATGATATCAGCAGGTAGATTGGTAACTGAAACAAATAAATATACTTATATTAGACGCTGCACATAAATTATAGCAATAATTTTTTGCCACCTGTGGACTCGTCAATAATTCATGACATTCCCTTTGCTTAGTTACATAAAAATTCCCCCCCACCCCATGAAAAAATTGAATGAACAAATAAAGGATAAAAAGAGCTACATTATGTTTAGGTACGTTGATTATCGTCTTCACACACCAGACAAATCCATAGGTGCTCAGATCTCCGCTTCTGTAAACCAGCAATAATTAGAAAGCAGAAAGGATCAGCTCAGAAAGTCATCTTCTGCATTTTTTAATTTATTACTGTAGTGTTATTGCAAATGAATAATATCACTTCTTATGACATGCATAGCAGGTCACCATTATTACTAGTTACTGTGTGATGTGGCATATTCCTTCCAGAACATTGTCTTCCTAATGAATTCCCTGAACTCTTCTCTGTCTTGTGTCATATGATTTGCATTTTCCAATGACGTATTCATGTTACTTTTAATGTACTAGTTACTAGAAATTAAAATTCCAACAATCAGCAGTAGGTTGAAAACATGAACAGAAGAACTTCAAACAACAACAATTTCAGGACATTTCTTGAACAAACATAAATACTTTTAAATACAACATTAATAATTTCATATTCATAAATCGAACATAAATTACATACAGCAATAATTATTTCATTTGGTTAAAATACAAATAATTTACATACAACAATTATTATTTCATATTCCTAAAAAAAATATAAATTACATACAACAATAATAGTTAATATTTATAAAACAAACATAAATTATATACAACACTATTTGATATTCCTAAAACAAACATAAATTACATACAATAATAATAGTTTAATATTCATAAAATAAACATAAATTACTTACAACAATAATAATTTCATGATACTCCCTGCGAAGATCAGTCTTGATGTAACCAACCACATATGCTAACCACACAGTCATAAATGAGGAAACACCAATGAGCCACTGAATCAGCTTCGTAACCTGAGATATGAAAGCCCACATGAATATATAATACAGTGAAATCCTGTGATAACAACTTGATCAGGACTGACAAAATATGCATGAAATAACAGAAATTTGCTATATACAGTACAAAAAAATACAGAATAAATATAATTCTGGATTTTGAAAAGTGATGTTATATAAGTCGATATGTTATAAAAGAATGCACTATAGGGGAATTCCACTGTATCTTCTTCTTCTTTCGTTCACTTGAAACATGTCTATATCTGTAATTCTGTCTTCTGAATAATTATGTCTCTCCTCAGGGAACCACGTTAGCGCACTGGCTTCGTATATGAGTGGTCCTGGGTTCATTCCCCAGTTGAGGAGGAAATGTTTTTCAGATCGCAACGGCTCCCGGGTCGACCCAGCCTTAAATGGGTACCGGATTAATCTGGGAAGTAAAGACTGCGAGGGAGAGGAGATGGCTACCACCCTCATTTGCAGAACCTCTGAAATGTGAGATCGCTAACAACTCACACCCCCTACTGCATTAATAAATGCTATAGGTTACTTTACTTTATTCCTGAATAAAACTCACTGTCTTTTGTAGTTCATACAGTGTCCCATAGAGCTTTGATTCCAGTGTTGTTTCCTCTGGCCAATATGTCTGCCTCAGTGTTTCATGCTCAGAACACTCTTGAAGTATATGTTTGGCACTCTGTGCTGCCTGTCCACATGGCCGTGTTGCAAATCTTGAACTTTGTATACATGTGACTGCGGAGTCGGTTGTGTCCTGTTCTGAGACGTAGAATTATAACTTGTTCTGATCAAAAAGGGTATGTATGTTGAATCATCCCTAGAAGCAAAAAATGTCACTTGTTCTCATAAGGGGCTTCTTCTTCTTCTTCTTTTGGGCCCTGGCAACACTCAATCGATAAGGGGCTTCTAATAGATATTGTATGTGAGGACTTACAAGATGATTCTCTGTAAAAACCCTAGATGGCATCACTGTGTGATGAGTTTGTTTGGTGTTCTTTTATATATGACACAGTGATGTGGCGAAGTGGTACAGGGTGTGTCTCAAATGGTCATGGTTAAAACCCAGCCACAGGCAATTGTAAATCTGAACATTCAAAAAGCAATGGCAACCTATTGAACATATTTTTATTGCCTTGAAAATAACTACAGCCAACAAAATGATTGATCCCTACGTCCTGAATATGTAGGTACTTGGACATCTGGGATTAGCGTGTTTGGGAAATTTTGCTAAGGCTATCAATTTCTTGTGACGGGGTTTAAAATAGTGTTCGCATCATTTGTTGTGTTTGAAACTAGATTTATTAAGTTCTGTAACCATTTTTCTTTTTATATATGTAACTTTTAAGAGAGTAAAACAATGCCCAAACCAACAGTTAATTATTTAAAACATCAACATTTGTTTAAATTATGCAAATTAGCCAACATTTTGAATATTAATTAGTTGTACGTGCATCTGAGAATCACAGCAATGTGATCAACAGATGTGGTATGTCTTTGCGAATACAAAAATATATAGTTTCTGTGGTATTTTATTATGTTTAATAGATATATAATTTATTTTAATTATGCAAATTAGCAGCGATTTTGAATATCAATTAGTTCTGTGTCAATCAGAAAATTCCAGAAATGTGATCAACATAAGCATCTTGTCTTCACAAACACAAAAATGTATAGTTTGTGTATTGTATTATTGAAAATAACAAAGATAATTAGAAATTATCAGCTTGGCTACATTTTGTAGTCACAAGTTTTATTTATATTTTCCTATATGTTCCATGTAAATTATTTTGATGTCAAATTCATTAGAAAAAATTCATAACTTTTTTCAGCATTGACGTACATACTTGGTTGAGGTATCGTTGAATTGCAATTTTTAAGGAATATCTAACTATATTATTTGTAATTATGTTATGTAGCACTATTATAGTATTATTTTGAAAATCTTTGTCCAAGTACCTAGAATACTAGGAATGCTACCAATGGCAACTACGCAATACTAATCATGAGGATAAAAACCAACAATAACACAAGCATATCGGCAACAACGCAAATGATAAAAATTGTGATAAACGTACAGCCATGATATGAATTAAATTAAGCAGGTTACATAAGAAAATACTGATCGAATGATGAAACCATCACCGACTTGTCTAGCACGATTGTAAACAATTCCGGTATCAACGAGAGTAACGTCCCCAAAGGTAACCTGCTGAGTTCATTGTTGCCACTGTTGTATTTGTACATTTTCCTGAATTTTGGCTTTTTCTCTAATCTTTCGAGATTTTTTTAGTATTTTTTTTTATTAGAAAAAAAAATGTATCAAAGTTTAATTAATTGTTGATAATTGTTTCACAATCATAGCAGAGCATGTATGTAGATCAACTACATGTAGTTAAAGCTCGCTACTTCCACCCTAAATGACTCTCTGGGACTACATTTATTATGGCATGTATCAGAGCCGTCTTTACACCATTTTGGGCCCCTGGGCAAAGAAATAGTGTTGGGTACCTGGACAAAGAAAGAGTGTTCCCTCCCCCCCCCCCCTCCCGAAGCTGTACTACGAAGCTTATTTTTTATAAGTTTAAGTCTTGAAAAAGAACGTTCTCCTGTACAGTTGCTCACCATCATGCACATGAACACCCTGAGTGCAATTTCAATGTTCGGAAAAACAGAGTTTAAATTGTCCGAAATTATTTTTTTGCGATAAAGTTTTTCTTTGAAGGGAAAATAATTATAGGGATTAAACCTAAATCTACAGAAAGTGGTAAATGACATTCCTGAACATTGGTCCAGGTTCAATGTTGGAAGTGATTGATAAACTTAAGGGCCCGTCAGCATATAAACACAAAATTATGGGATTTTTATAAAATAATACTAAATTGTATACGGATTTTCCGAAACCGTACAACATATTCGCATGGTGCCCCTATGCTCGTGGGTCTCCGGGCAAATGCCCAACGGGCCTATACGTTAAGACGACATTGCACCTGTACAGTCATTTGTTCGTGCGTTTTCCCATAGGGCATTCAAAATGTCTGTCCGGTCCATCGCTCCAACTACAGCTGTAGTAGCAGCGTGTGTGACCAACCTATCTGCTCTCTTATTACCCCGGACTCCCGCATGTCCCGGCACATAAATAGAAATCAACGAAGTTTATTATAAGATTATATCTAAATTCTAGACATTCTTCTATTATTGTTCTAAGAGTGAATATATGGTCAAGGCAGGAATGACCGGATCTAAAGCATAACTGCTCTTCTCTAAGTCTTTTGTCTAAGGATGATTTTAATCCTGCAAGCATCATATTACAAAGAATTTTGTCAGGTACGGATAGCAGTGTGATTCCCCTCCAGTTATCACAGTTTGTTAGGTCTCCTTTTTATGGTAGTTTGATAATGATGTCATTTTTCCATTTTTTGTCTCTTAACATGACCGAAAAAATTAGTTTTTCATTTAATATGGCTTTCAAAAGCCAGCACTCTTTGGTGATGATTGTGCTTTGCACTCCTGGTTTGTTTTCCTTAATGTCCATGGTTTTCTCATAACTTTTCTGTAGCACTTTAATTCAAATGATGTTATTATATTGCACAATGTTTTATTTAGTGCCCATGCTTCGCATGTTTTGCATTTGTCGTTACTGGAAACACACATGTTTGTAATAAGCACAATTTGGTTCTTATTTGGTTCACAAGGGGATATCATCCTAATGTTCAGTTTTTGTACACATACATCATGGTCAACCTACGTATGAGTTTTTCATAATAATATTCTTAACATTTTAGACTGATGCATACAACAGAAAAAGAACAAACTATTTATCTAATTTGTGTTTAAATTGAAAATGTAGTAGGAGTAGATTTCTTCACTTTATTTTGACACAATAATTAGTCTTCTTCTTCTTTTTCTCGTTTGCAGTTTGACATGTCTACACAGCAAGTCCTATTTTCTTAATGAATGCTGCCGTATTTGAAAGCTCCTCGGTGCTCCCATACATCTTTCTGTGGATATCCGTCTCTGTAGGCCAGTGTTCTTCCCTTAACTGGTTACAACTGGTATTACAGTCTTGCAGGATATGTACAGTGGTCTGTGCTGCCTGCCCACAATGGCACAGAGATGATGGGACCAGTCTTAGTCTATTTAAGTGGCTGTTTAATCTGTTGTGTCCTGTTCTGAGGTGGAAAATAATAACCTGTTCTGCTCTCTCGAGATAGTGGTAATTGTCTTTTGGTTGGTCAACTTTCCTGATAGTTTTGATGAATATTCTCTTTTTTTTTTTTGGTATGTGATTTCTTAGTCTTTTTGTTCCTGTGTTGTTCCATCCTTTGCCAGTCTATCTGCCTCTTCCTTTCCTGGTATGCCACAGTGGGATGATAACTAATAAGGGGAGAATAATTAGTTAAAACAAATTTATTGACAATTGTTCTTATTATCTCCCTGTGATTGTAAACGTAAAACCGCCTTTTATAAAACTGCAAGTTCTCTGTTTACTGGGACTAAATTAGTTTAAAAAAATAAAATAAAGCATCATGTTAAGTCAAAGTAACTATCTAAGACACAATAGTCATGTTTTCTTCCTGTTAACTGAGCCATATTTCTATCTCGTACAGTTCACAAAACTAAGATTGCTGCTAAGATGTCAACATTAAGACCTATAAAAAAAGACAAAACAAAAACAATGCGTGGTGTTGTATGTGATATGTGTTTTAGATCAGTGGTCAGCTCGAGTAATGTGTACTGTGATATGTATGATAGATTAGTGGTCACCCCGTGTGATGTGTACTGAACTATGTATAGTAGATTAGTGGTCAGCCCGTGTGACGTGAAGTGTGCTATATATGATAGATTAGTGGTCAGCCCGTGTGATGCGGGAACCAGAAAATGGAGGAAATATTAATTGCACTGTTACCTGACATGTACATCGTAAATGGTGACTAAGAAAGCTTTGAGGGTTGAGTTGACCATTCCATAGACAAACCACCCATGCAACAGGAAACCTTAGTAGATGACATGCCATTATATTGAGGCTCTCTTATGAAAGTTGTAGCATGTCATCTATACAATTATAGGCCCCCTCTGAGTAGAATGTTCCTTCAATAGGCATTGTACTAAGCTGAAAGCTGAAGTCTCATGGGCATGAAAGCTCACAAAAAAATCACCCCACTGCACATAGGAAGTAAGAAGTAATAGCTCGCAATTCCTGGGGTTCTGTATCAATCAATCAATATTAAATCGACAAATATATCTACTTGGATGGTTTATAATATATTGATTTTAAAAGGTGATGGGGGGGGGGGGGGTTAACGCCTATCCACTATTATATAATCATAAAATATTTTTTTATTGCTAGGAATTTAGCCTAAAGGTGGATGAAAACTCTCCTTAACGATTTTTTTTTACAAAAAATATCACCTTTCTCATAAAAAAGATGGAATTATTTCATACAACAACGGACGAATGCCTTTTTTACATTAGTATTTTTAGGTAAAGCCCCGTCCACACCGAAAACGTCTGTACGGCCCAGATAGTTATCTATGGGTATTTATGGAACAACGAACTCCACCTCAAAATAATCTAAGTTGCTGCTTAAAAAATGTTTGAGAGGTAACAGTGTAGCTATCCTTTGCTCCCCTTCCAGTCCCGTCAACACAAGGGCAGTTTCTATTGGAAATTAAGTTTATTTAACTACCATTGCTTTCAGATGGTTCACTAGAAACAAATTGTCAAAGACATTCTTTAATTTTAATTGTATCAAAGAACACATGTTAGCTGTGTTGAAAATCTAATTTATTCGATGGATGATCCCCTGACAGAAGACACCTAACAATCACATAATATTCTGAGTTAATTTAATGTCTACAGAAAATACACTATAACCACTGGTCTATGTATAAATAGATTTAAACCTGTACACTCGCCTGCGCTTAATGTTACCATGCACCCGTGTCAAAAAGTGTGATAAACTCGTAAACATGATCACTCTTCTCTTGTTTTCTCGAAGTTATACCAAGTGTGTTGAATCGAACACGTGACACATTCGTTATATGCCTATTCGTAAACTGATAGAAACCTGGTCACGTCAAATTCGATCAAGATATCAGACAGTGATATAAAACCAGTATAATTCCAGTGAGACCGTGACTAACATACATATCTGCCATTCACATAAACAAATGCATATTTCTGTTATTTTAGTGAGAAATATGTTTATCAAAATATTATCAAAATATTCAAGTCAAATAATTTGAGTTTACATTTTTATTAAAACTCAACCAACACATTATATGTTTTTATATTGTGAATTTGCGTTATTGTTGAAAGTAAATGTTCTATTAAGTTTTTAAAACTCATACACTGCAATTTCAAATTTGCCATCAGAAATTTTAAAAAATTGTTTTCTTGTATTAACGAAATTCTAATGTGATAATTAAGAACTTGAGTCATTAAAAACTATACATTATCACTTTGTATCAAAATATTTATTGTGTTTTTAAAAAAAAATGCAATCTGTTCAATAAAACAAAAGATTTAATTTGACTAAAACATAAAAATACGTATAAGTATAATTTCAGAATTTAAAAGAAATGACAAAAAAGTCGAGTGAAGCACTTTCTAAGCAGCTCTCCTATACCCCCGTAATCCTCTCTCGAGGCGGTATGACATAGCAGGCGCCGACATCGAAAGCCACTCGGACGCTGAGTATAGCTCACCACTCAGCTGAGCACGTTTATGCTGTTAACATTCCGTACGACCGAAAACTTCACCCCGGTGACTTCGTCCTGTCTTAACATGTCATATGGGGAGGAACCAGCCTAGATCCCAAGCGGTACTGTGACGAGCGAGCTGACTCGACACTGGCTGAACCTTGACCCCGCGGTGGAGTCTAAGACATGTGAACGGACAACTGACACTGGTTCCCATACAAAGTCAAGAGCCAACTTTTGTAAAGTTCCGCGGGGAACTTGAACCTTATACGGACATTATTACTTAAACTTCAAAATCTTATGTGCCACACATTTTGTTACCCATGACAACAGTGAGGGAAGAATGTCGCGCATATTGCTTTCAAAAAACGTTTTTATAAATAGGAGAACGGGAAACAGTTACATAAAATATTTCTAAATAAATTATAGTTGTTTATTTAAATTATATTGCCAATTGTTAGATCAAAATTTGTGTGTTTTGATGATTTATTAATATCTCATACTTATTACCACCCTTGATTTTGGAGTGTATGCCCAGCTATGTCCCTTGGTAAATAAATGCTACTATCTTTAACTTCCGGTTCAAATAATGTTTCTGTTTTGCTGAATCAAGAACTGGTTGATCATTAATTTAAAACATTGATATCGTACAAATTAAATATCTGTGTTACTGAAACGGATTCAAGGATTTCCATATTTACATCATGATTCGTTCAACCTTATTTAATTCCACAATCAATATCTAAAGCAAATTGCAGTGAAACGAGAGACACGGAAATCTATGAAGATATAATAATATATGAATTATTCAATTAGGTACTTGGACAGCATTTTAAGAACTGTGATACATAATTACATATAATATAGTTAGATAGCCCTTATAAAATGCAATTCAAATATGCCTCAACCAAGTATGTACGTCAACCGTAAAATAAAGTTACGTATTTTGTTAAGAATTAATTTCACATCAAAATAATTTACATGAAACATATACTATGAAAAAATGTAAATAAAACTTGTGACCACAAAAGTTTTGTCAAAACTCAAAACAATGTAGCCAATCTGATAATGTCTAACTTATCTTAGTTATTTTCAATAATACAAGCCACAAACTATACATTTTTTTGTGTGTGAAGACAATCTGTTGATCTTATGTCTATAATTTTTAGGGGCATACAGTGAAAATAAATTATGAAACTATTGACTATAATTAAATACCACAGAAATTATATATATTTGTATTGGCAAAGGCAAGACGCATCTGTTGATCATATTTCTATAATTTGGTCACGGATTTCTATGTAACACCAATGGTATTATTGAAAGTAGTGGATGCTGTGACATCACATCTCCCGACAGAAACGACATCAAGCACACTTATAATTACAATTTTGATAACTGCTTTATGATTTCATTTATAACTGATCCTAACCCTTACCCCCATCCCTAATGTAAATACTAATACGAAATTAATATGCCTTTTCAATTAATATACCTTAATTTTAAATATAAATTCTACTAATCGCGCTGCAAAGGTCAGGTAATACCTCGGAAGTAGAACAAAGGTCACAGTGGAGAATCAAACTATGATTTGACCCATAATGTTTAGGTGCACGAAGAACTAATATTAAAAATAGCAGCAAATTAGCATAATTAAAGTTAAAATAAATTATGAAACTATGGAATATAATTAAATACCACAGAAATTATATATATTTGTGTTGGCAAAGGCAATACGCATCTGTTGATTCTATTTCTATAATTTTTAAGTGCACGCAGAACTAATTAATTTTTTTAATGGCAGCAAATTAGCATAATTAAAATGAAAATAAATTATGAAACTATTGCATATAATTAAATACCACAGAAACTATACATATATATTTGTATTGGAAAAAGCAAGTCGCATCTGTCGATCCTATATCTATAATGTTTAGGTGCAAGCAGAACTAATTAATATTAAAAATGGCATAAAATTATCATTATTAAAATGAAAATAAATTATGAAACTATTGAATATAACTAAATACCACAGAAATTGTATATATTTATGTTGGCAAATTCAAGACGCATCTGTTGATCCTATTTCTATAATTTTTAGGTGCGCACAGAACTAATTAATATTAAAAATGGCAGCAAATTAACATAATTAAAATGAAAAATTATGAAACTATTGAATATAATTAAATGCCACAGAAATTATATATATTTGTGTTGGCAAAGGCAAGACGCAATTGTTGATACTATCGCTATAATTTTTAGGTTCATGCAGAGCTAATTAATTTTTAAAATGGCAGCAAATTAACATAATTAAAATGAAAATAAATTATCATACTATTGCATATAATTAAATACCACAGAAACTATATATATATATTTGTATTGGAAAAAGCAAGTCGCATCTGTCGATCCTATATCTATAATGTTTAGGTGCAAGCAGAACTAATTAATATTAAAAATGGCCTAAAATTATCATTATTAAAATGAAAATAAATTATGAAACTATTGAATATAACTAAATACCACAGAAATTGTATATATTTATGTTGGCAAATTCAAGACGCATCTGTTGATCCTATTTCTATAATTTTTAGATGCACACAGAACTAATTAATATTAAAAATGGCAGCAAATTAACATAATTAAAATGAAAAATTATGAAACTATTGAATATAATTAAATGCCCCAGAAATTATATATATTTGTGTTGGCAAAGGCAAGACGCAATTGTTGATACTATCGCTATAATTTTTAGGTTCATGCAGAGCTAATTAATTTTTAAAATTGCAGCAAATTAACATAATTAAAGTGAAAATAAATTATCAAACTATTGAATATAATTAAATGCCACAGAAATTATATATATTTGTGTTGGCAAAGGCAAGATGCATCTGTTGATCCTATTTCTATATATTTGGTCTCTAATTTCTATGTAACACCAATGGAATTATCGAAAGTAATGGATGCTGTGACATCACATCTGCCGACACAAACGACATCAAGCACACTTATAATTACAATTGTGATAACTACTTTATTATTTCATTTATAACTAATCCTAACCCTTACCCCCATCCCTAATGTAAATACAAATACAAAATTAATATGCCTTTTCAATTAATATTAAATACAAATTTTAAATACAATTTTAAATTTAAATACAAATTCTACTAATCATGCTGCAAAGGTGAGGTAATACCTCGACAGTAGAACAAAGGTCACAGTGGAGAATCAAACTAGGATTCAGCCCATAAGTTTTAGGTGCACGAAGAACTAATATTAAAAATGGCAGTAAATTAGCATAATTAAAATGAATATAAATTATTAAACTATTGAATATAATTAAATACCACAGAAATTATATATATTTGTGTTCGCAAAGGCATGACGCATCTGTTGATCCTATTTCTATAATTTTTAGATGCGTCCAGAACTAATTAATATTAAAAATGGCAGCAAATTAGCATTATTAAAATGAAAATAAATTATCAAACTATTGAATATAATTAAATACCACAGAAATGATATATATTTGGGTTCAATACAAGAATCCGTGAACAAATCATGTGACAACATACAAACTTTTTAATTGCATATGCTAATGGACTATCTCGGAAACTTAAAAAGTCGTAACTAAAAATCTCGATCTAGCGATTTGCGCACAATAAACTGGCCATCCACCTCCGACTCAGTATGCAATGCGCATGTTGAGTGGTCAGGGTTTTTCATCGCGCAATGTGTCTAATAGTGGACGCGTCTGTATATGCAACTTTTAAGAATTTTGTTCCGTCTAATTATGTTAGCTATTTGTTCTGTAGAAACCTGTCCACTGATTCTTGTATTGTACCTATATTTGTATTGGCACAGACAAAACGCATCTGTTGATCCTATTTCTATAATTTTTATGTGTACGCAGAACTAATTAATATTAAAGATGGAAGCAAATTAGCGTAATTAAATAGAAAATAAGAAAAAATAATTAATAGAACAACCTTAATGGCCGATGACAAGAAGGTTGTCAGCATGAAATATCGATGTCTTTAAAAATTATTTTCATCTTCCTTCTTGTCTCAGACAAGAAGGCATGTGGACAAAATTGCATATGTGTGAGCTGATACATTTTTAACACTGCTGCTTATGGGCAGAACTACAAAAAATGCTCCATCTTCATCATGCCATTTTCACCTCAACTGACCCTCTCCCACAACACGATATGAAGTTTTTTCATTTCAGAACAGCAATGAAGTGAGTGAAGCGTGGTGCTCCAAGAAATGAGTGGAGTCATATAAGAGTTAAAAAAAAGAGTTTTCAACCAACACAGAATTGGAACAGTCAGTTACCACATACTGAAGAACATACTGAATATGAGATCAGAGCGTCTATGTTACCACATACTGAAGAACATACTGAATATGAGATCAGAGCACCTATGTTACTAAATGCTGAAGGACATACTGAATATGAGATCAGAGCATCTATGTTACTACCCGCTGAAGGACATACTGAATATGAGATCAGAGCACCTATGTTACCACATACTGAAGGACATACTGAATATGAGATTGGAGCACCTATGTTACCACATACTGAAGGACATACTGAATATGAGATCAGAGCACCTATGTTACCACATGCTGAAGGACATACTGAATATGAGATCAGAGCACCTATGTTACCACATACTGAAGGACATACTGAATATGAGATCAGAGCATCTATGTTACCACATACTGAAGGACATACTGAATATGAGATCAGAGCACCTATGTTACCACATACTGAAGAACATACTGAATATGAGATCGGAGCACCTATGTTAACACATACTGAAGGACATACTGAATATGAGATCGGAGCACCTATGTTAACACATACTGAAGGACATACTGAATATGAGATCAGAGCTCCTATGTCACCACATGCTGAATATGAGATCAGAGCACCTATGTTACCACATACTGAAGGACATACTGAATATGAGATCGGAGCATCTATGTTACCACATACTGAAGGACATACTGAATATGAGATCAGAGCACCTATGGCCATGTTGTTTGTAGTGCCATGATGGTGATCGGATGGCTAGCTATACATGGTATTACATTTTTTAGTATTTTTGTATATTTCAAAATAGTTTCTCATTTATTTATTATATGACCCAACATTATTTGAGTCTAACATGTTCAGAGATTAATTTTTGAAATAGCTTTCAAGCATTCTATGTGTACATTTTTATTGTTTATAAGTTGGTTTTGGAATAATATTTTTTAGCCATGTCTACCAAAGCTGGAAGAGATAAGGAAAATGTCCAGGAAGAGATTGTTACAGTTGATGGAGTCAGAACCCCTGTACTGAAATTGTTACAGTTGATGGAGTCAGAACCCCTGTACTGAAATTGTTACAGTTGATGGAGTCAGAACCCCTGTACTGAAATTGTTACAGTTGATGGAGTCAGAACCCCTGTACTGAAATTAGGAGATTTTAATGTTGTTTCTCCTGAGAAGGGTCACAGAATACTGATGTTGATCATACCAGGTAATTTTTAGTAAAGAATTAATAATATTCTGTTCAGGTAAAAAGATAGGTCTCATGGGCAGTCTCATGGCACCTGCAGTCGGGGATGTAGATAACTCTTCATGTACAAAGCTGAAGCAACTATTAGATGGGGTGATCAGTTTCCTTCTCTGCTATCTTTACTCCCAAAACTCATGCATCAGTTACTCATTTACAGCTGGTTTGACTGGAATGAGCAGTCGTGCCAAGCAAGAAATCACAACCCATATTTGTATGTGTCCGGACATGGTTTTTAACCTGGCACTTTGTAATTTGTTGATAATAAACAAGCTCACTATCGACTAGGCTACCTAGTCACCACTAATTCAGGACATTCATATAAAATAATTTGCCATCTCCGCAACATAGGTTGACTGCAATGAATCTTAAAAACTTTATGTCTATTTTCCAGGTGCATGGTCACAGAACTAACTTAGAGAAGGTGTTGCTATGACTGCAACTTGCTTGGTGTCGCTTTCATCTTTTTCCACCAATAAGGTGTCATGAACCTCAATCTAGTTTGTAATGACATTGTTACCTGCCAAGCATTTCGTAAGAGGGTATTAAAGTGGTTTTGCGATGGTGCTGGCTGTCCCATCCTATATAGGGGCAAAGTGACAGAGAAGCCATCCTGAAGTCGATTGTGTCAGGCCAAAAGTTAAAGATATTGTAGTTACGCTGTAAATAATGACACAATGCATTCCGTTCTCTGGACCACATGCTGCAGATCTGCAGGACTTTGAGAAGGAACAAAGAAGAAGAATAGACAATATATCAGGCATTGAATATATCAAGAGATAGCAACTACTGTTGTGTTAACACCTTATGAGAATTGAACACACCAAACTCTGTACATGTGCATATAACATAACTCGATCCAGTTACAGGGCCAGCGGAAGACCATGAAAGAAATAGATAACATTAAAGATATTTTGAACTATCATGGATATAGCACAAAAGAGGCGATGCATCTGGCTTTGAAACGAAAAGTAAAGCTCCCATCCCTACACTAAATGGCAAGTTTGAACCAGTAGTGTCACCATCTACTGAGTGATAAACAATACCTATCACAATATATTTGTTTCACTTTTAGGTAACCCAGGTGTTCCCCATTATTATGAAGATTTCATGCACAAACTTTACGATCAAAGTGACGGTCAAGTTCCAGTATGGACTGTAGGCCATGCGTGTCATCTAAGATTGCCACCTGAAACTTTGAATATCTCATCAGTTTGTAAGTAGCCATCCTGTTAAGTTCTAAAGGGATTGTTATATGTGTGTGTGTGTGTGTATATATATATATATTAGTTAGTTAGTTAGTTATTCCTCTAGGGCCAAAGATGTCATAGATTAATATTAATCTGTACTAAGGACGGATGTCATAGATTTCAATGTCTCTCGTTTCATTGCAATTTGCTTTAGATCTTCATTGTTTCTAATGCAGATGGTGAAACTATTACAACGTTCCCTTGTAATAGTTCTACGTAAAGTTTCTTTTGGTCTTCCTCGTTTTCTCTTGCCTTTTGGTGACCACATCAAAGCTTGACAGGGGAGTCTTTCAGTATCCATTTGTAGTGTGTGTCCGATATAATTCCAGCGATGCTTTCTAATATAGGTGGATACATATTCTTGCTTTGATTCTTGTCTGACAACTGTGTTTGATTTGAAGTCTGACCAACGTATGTTCAGTAGCCTTCTAAGACATTTATTTTCAAAGGTGTTTAGTCTTTGTTCTAATTTTGATGTTGCTTTCCAACTTTCGCATCCATATGTTAATTTTGAAAATATGCAGGAGTTGAAGATTTTGAGTTTTGTGTTATTTCTTAGTGTTTTTGAATGCCAGATATTTGATAGTTTATTGAATGAGTTAGCAGCCAGTGCAATACGGTGTGATATTTCTGTTGATGAATCTCCTGTTGTTGATAGCTTGCTGCCAAGGTATGTGAAGTTGTTGTCTTTTTCAAGAGTGTTGCCATTTAGTTTGATGTCCGTTGGTTTGTTGGTAAGGTCAAATATTTTTGCTTTGGATGTGTTGATTTCAAGCCCAAGTTGTGCAGAGAATACTTGCAGGCTGTTTGTTTTTTCTTGGGCATCTTTGTGAGTTGAGCTAAGTAACCCTAGGTCATCTGCAAAGTTGAGATCTTCCAGACTTTTATTTCCGAGCCACTTGATACCATTATCTAGTGTGTGTGTGTGTGTATATATATATATATATATATACACACACACACTATATATATATATATATATATATTTATATATATATTTATATATATATATATATATATATATATATATATATATATATATATATATATATATATATATATATATATATATATATATATATATATATATATATATATATATATATATATATATATATATATATATGTAGGTATATGTATGTATATATATGTAGGTATATGTAGGTATATGTATGTATATATATGTAGGTATATGTATGTATATGTGTGTATGCATCTCTGTGTGGTGTGTGTGCGTGCGTGGTATATCTATATATGTATATATATATATATATGTATATGGAGATTATATATGTATATGGAGATTATATATGTATATATATGTATATGGAGATTATATATGTATATATATGTATATGGAGATTATATATAAGGAGGGATGTGGTCCAATCAATGATTCTGTGTACAGTATTTGCTTTATTTAAAAATCTAAATTTTAATAAACTTTATTTTTTTAAATTTTTGATTTAACATTTGAGAATAAGTCAAACTTGGCACCACTACGATATCTATATATATTTTTTAAATTGGACTTTTTTTGTGTAGACATTTATAAAATATAGGAATAGCAAGAAGAAATGTACTTGTGACTGTATGACCATCAATAAATGACCACCACCTGGGAATATTCTATACAATTTTATTTTATTATATATTAAACAATGCATTTTTTCAAACTCACATTGAAACCTTTGTTTCATGTTTCAGGTTCAGCACAGGAAAATGTATGTGGTCTGGAGGCTCAAATCGCCCACAAAATCAAGTTTATAAGTGAACATATACCACCAGATGTCACTCTTATACTGATTGGACATTCCATTGGCTGCTATATGATTTTGAATATGTTAACCCACTTGACACCCAATCAAGTGTTGCATTGTTTTTTATTATTTCCTACTCTTGAACACATGGCTGTGTCTCCAAATGGACAATTTATGACCCCATTTTTATGTAATTTACGCTGGCTCATTGTTTTTGTAGCTATGCTCTTTATAATTCTGCCAAAACATTTCCGTCGTAGACTTATCCAGTGGTGGTACAAAAATCTAGACTATCCTGATTGTGCTGTCACAGCAATTCTAGAAACCCTTACCCCGTGGTCAGCCAATTTTGTGACATTCATGGCCAAATTAGAAATGAAAACTGTTGTCGGGCTCCAGAAAGATCTCTTGAAGAAACATATGAACATAATAAGTTTGTACTATGGTGCAAATGATCTCTGGGTTCCTAGGGTTTATTATTATAATCTTATTAAAGAATTTCCAGAAATAGATGCTCGTTTATGTGACCTAAATCTGAAACATGCGTTCGTTCTTAGTACACAGGAAGGGCAAGAAATGGCAAATATTGTTTGGATGTGGGCACAGTCACGATATCGCAGCAAGCTGCCGTGTACAGGTGATGGTGATGATAGAGGAGAGGTATGGATGTATGTGGACTGAGGCTGTATGAACAATCAGATTTTTTAAAGACTGTAATCTGCCATGATGGGAGAAATGTTTAATTTCTGACAGAAGGTGATGAAAATTGAGGGGGGGGGGGGACAAAAAAAATTTGTGACATGTGATAGAGGTTCCATGCCCTTCCTTGCTGTTGCCATGTCATGTTCAAGGTGGGTATTTTATTTACCCTAAAAGGGAAAAAACCCATCTTTAACTGGGACTTGAACCCTGGACCTCACGGCTGTGAGTCCCATGCCCTAACCTCTTGGCCATGAGCCACATGACAAAACTATAGAATGTATGAAATTGGTTGCATATCTTATTCAGGTTGTCATGAATAACCCAGCTTTTTTAGCTATATATATAGACACACACACACTAATATATAGTATTATAGTATTTCACAGATCTGTGTGCTAAACATGGTCAAAGGCTTTGATGAAATCAATAAAGTTATGGAATAGATCACGTTGGTGTTTTAAGTTCTTTTCACTTATTAGGCATAGACTGAAAATTTGTTCTACAGTAATTCTGTTCTTCATGAATATTGAAAATTTGTTCTAAAGTATTTCTGTTCTTCAGGAATATTGAAAATTTGTTCTAAAGTATTTTTGTTCTTCAGGAATATTGAACATTTGTTCTACAGTATTTCTGTTCTTTAGAAATCTGGCTTGTTCTTCCAAGATCTGTTCCACTTTATGATTTAATCTATTGAGTATAATCCTCAGCAAAGTTTTACTTGGATGTGAAATGAGACTTCTTCTTCTTTCGTTCACTTGAAACATGTCTATATCTGTAATTCTGTATCCTTAATAAAACTCACTGTCTTTTGTAGTTCATACAGTGTCCCATAGAGCTTTGATTCCAGTGTTGTTTCCTCTGGCCAATATGTCTGCCTCAGCGTTTCATGCTCAGAACACTCTTGAAGTATATGTTTGGCGATCTGTGCTGCCTGTCCACATGTACACATGGCCGTGTTGCCAATCTTGAACTTTGTATACATGTGACTGCGGAGTCGGTTGTGTCCTGTTCTGAGACGTAGAATTATAACTTGTTCTGATCTGTTCATAATGTGATAGTCATCTTGTGTTGGTGTTTGTGGCTTTCTTATTGACTTGATCATCTGTTTTTTCTGATGGTATGTGATTGGTATATCTGGTTGGTCTTCGGCAGCACCTTCCTTAGCCAGTTGGTCTGCTTTTTCATTTCCTGGTATTCCACAGTGAGAGGGTATCCACTGCATGGTTACCCTATACTGGTAAGACAATTCGTTAAGTAGTTTTTTTAAGTCTGTTAGTTTTCCAGACTGGAGAGCTTGAAGCACTGACCTTGCATCTGTCAGGAATACCACAGGCTGTAGGCCAGAGTTGGAGTTCAGCAGTTTTTTAGCTGCCACACTAATTGCCTGGATTTCTGCCTCATAATTATTGCAGAATTTTCCTGTCGGTATTCTGATTGTATCTCTAGGCTTGTGTGGATATTCTATATATACACCTGCACCTCCATTCCTCACAGCATTCTGTGCTGACCCATCTGTGTACACTCTGACCCATATATCTTGTGGATATTCCTCATCCAGGAAACTGAGGGTGACTGTCATTCGCTGCACACTGTTCTGTTCGTCCTCGCTTAGTATTCCTTTCACATGGGTCTGAATGTATATTGGCATTCCATGGCTTTCACTCCACGGGGTTTGTTCAAGTACAGAGCTTAAGGGGCTGTCAACTTCAGGTAGGTCTGTAAGTTGTCTACGGAGTCGTTTAGCTTGATGGATAAAGCTGCTCCTTTTCAGTCGCCCCATTGCTAGATTTTGGAATCTTTCCTTCATTGGATGACTTGGCATACACTGAAACTTTTCTGCTTGAATTAGTACTTTTGTGTCTCTGCGTTCGCCAAGTGTTTGCATTCTTCCCATTTTCTGCATCTCTGCTATGGGTGTTGATTTCATTGCTCCCAACATTATTCTAAGTGCCTGGTTTTGCACTTTATCTAGATCTTGTAATGTGGTGTTTGATGCAGGACACCACGCAGCTGAACCATATTCCAGGTGTGGTCTTATGCCTTGCTGGTAAACTTTACTGAGTATATTTCCACTGGCTCCCCATGTGGTTCCACTTAGTTTTCTCAGGATGGCTAGCTTCCTCCTGGCTTTTGTTGTTGCTTTGTTTATGTGCTGCTTCCATGTCAGCTTATCATGAAAAGGAACTCCGAGGTATGTGGGTTGTTTGTCTTCTTTCAAGAGCTCTGAAATGAGACTGATTGTTCTATTGTTTTACACATCAAATCTCCATTTTTTGGAACTGGTATTAGTAGCGACAGTGTCATGTTTCAGGCCATTTCTTTGTAGACCAAATATTCGGACTTGTTATTGTCATAACAATCATTTATTTTCCTCCGTGTATCAGCAATTCCACTAGGATGTTGTTAATTCCTGGGGATTTTACTTTTTTTAGTGAACAAACTGATACCTCCACTTCATCTCTTAATATGTCACTGTCTCCTACCTCTGTTATTTAGCCATGAATCATTTAGTATTTCATTATTTGATACATTTTTATGATTATAAAATGTTCTACAATATTCTGTCCATCTCATCAAAATATCTTCTTATATGTTCAGTATTGTTTCATTTATGTCTTCTAGAATATCAATTTTGAGTTTTCTTTGCTGTGTGATTTTTTTTTAAGTTTCAGATACCATTTTTATTATTATGCTGTGACATGTTGTTAAAATAAGATCACTATCCTTATTTTGTAATGTAAATTTTTGTGCAGAAACATTCAATAAATGGAATATTTTTAAATTACACACATACCTGTCAACTAGTTGAGACTTTAAACTGTATGAGAATTTCAAAAAAATCCTTACAGAATGAAGAAAAAGCTTACACAATGTTGAGGGCCACAATCGAAGATATGTTTCCTGCAAGGTGGAGGGTTTTCAAAACAATGGGTTCTTTTAAGCGATAAATTGATGGATGTGGATGTGTGATTGCCGACCTTTTTTCTAAGCCAGTCAATAGTAGTCTACTCATATTCGTGTTCTGCTTTACTAAAGTTGGGGGGGAGTTGGCATCCCCTCCTACCTGCGGCCTTGTCGGGGCATGTCGTTGAGTGTAGTCAGTTTATTTATTTTTAAAATCGTATTATTACATTTTTGTGGGGTACTTTAGAAAGATACTTAGAATACCATGGAAGGTAAAAAAGAGAAACTCAGATATTATAAACACATTGAAGATTCCAGAGTGTTGGTTACTAAATACAATAACAAAAATAAAACTACACCTGTTTGGTCATATAAAGAGACACAACTGTTTAGAAAGACAAATAATGGAGGACAGAGTACTTGAGTTGAGGAGAGAGGTCATACCAAGAAGATGATCGGCTGACAATATTAAAGATAAAATGCATACGTCGTGTTGGAAAATATAAGCCGCATGGTCGAACACAGAGATGGATTCAGGGAGTTCATTGGGAAGACAACATTCTGGAGAGAATATGTCACATGACATACAACAAATGCCCCTAAACGTTTTTTCTCAATGCTTCCTATGTGTGGTTCTTCTATTTAAAAAAACCAAGAAATAGAATGTGATGTGTTTTCAAGTATGTGTTCATATGTAGCGCCTGTGTCGAAGCTGCTGTGTCCAAACTGTTTGTTAAGTTAGCATCACAGCACTGCTACTAAGTGACATCCAAATATTTGTTTTGTTAAATCATTGTCTTGATCATGTCTAAATGTGGACATTGTGTTGATCATGTCTAAATGAGGACATTGTCTTGATCATGTCTACATGAAGACATTGTGTTGATCTTGTCTAAATGTGGACATTGTGTTGATCATGTCTACATGAAGACATTGTGTTGATCTTGTCTAAATGTGGACCTTGTGTTGATCATGTCTACATGAAGACATTGTGTTGATCATGTCTACATGAAGACATTGTGTTGATCATGTCTAAATGAGGACATTGTCTTGATCATGTCTACATGAAGACATTGTGTTGATCATGTCTAAATGTGGACATTGTGTTGATCGTGTCTAAATGTGGACATTGTGTTGATCATGTCTAAATGTGGACATTGTGTTGATCATGTCTACATGAAGACATTGTGTTGATCTTGTCTAAATGTGGACCTTGTGTTGATCATGTCTACATGAAGACATTGTGTTGATCATGTCTGAATGTGGACATTGTGTTGATCATGTCTACATGAAGACATTGTGTTGATCATGTCTAAATGTGGACATTGTGTTGATCATGTCTACATGGAGACATTGTGTTGATCATGTCTAAATGTGGACATTGTGTTGATCATGTCTAAATGTGGACATTGTGTTGATCATGTCTACATGAAGACATTGTGTTGATCATGTCTAAATGTGGACATTGTGTTGATCATGTCTAAATGAGGACATTGTGTTGATCATGTCTAAATGTGGACATTGTGTTGATCATGTCTACATGAAGACATTGTGTTGATCATGTCTAAATGTGGACATTGTGTTGATCATGTCTAAATGTGGACATTGTGTTGATCATGTCTAAATGTGGACATTGTGTTGATCATGTCTAAATGAGGACATTGTGTTGATCATGTCTAAATGAGGACATTGTGTTGATCATGTCTACATGAAGACATTGTGTTGATCATGTCTAAATGTGGACATTGTGTTGATCATGTCTAAATGTGGACATTGTGTTGATCATGTCTACATGAAGACATTGTGTTGATCATGTCTAAATGTGGACATTGTGTTGATCATGTCTAAATGAGGACATTGTGTTGATCATGTCTACATGAAGACATTGTGTTGATCATGTCTACATGAAGACATTGTGTTGATCATGTCTACATGAAGACATTGTGTTGATCATGTCTACATGAAGACATTGTGTTGATCATGTCTACATGAAGACATTGTGTTGATCATGTCTACATGGAGACATTGTGTTGATCATGTCTAAATGTGGACATTGTGTTGATCATGTCTAAATGTGGACATTGTGTTGATCATGTCTAAATGTGGACATTGTGTTGATCATGTCTAAATGTGGACATTGTGTTGATCATGTCTAAATGTGGACATTATGTTGATCATGTCTACATGAAGACATTGTGTTGATCATGTCTAAATGAGGACATTGTGTTGATCATGTCTACATGAAGACATTGTGTTGATCATGTCTAAATGTGGACATTGTGTTGATCATGTCTAAATGTGGACATTGTGTTGATCATGTCTAAATGTGGACATTGTGTTGATCATGTCTAAATGTGGACATTGTGTTGATCATGTCTAAATAAGGACATTGTGTTGATCATGTCTAAATGTGGACATTGTCTTGCTCATGTCTAAATGTGGACATTGTGTTGATCATGTCTAAATGAGGATATTGTGCAGATTATGTCTAAATGAGGACATGATCATTTTTCAAACTCTTTCGAAAAAGTATTTATTATTACACTCAGTATTATATGGTTACGTGTGGGCTATACTCTTATTTTAAATAGTTTTGTTATATATGAATCAAGCCATATCATGTTATCATTAGTGAATGCATCACTTGAAATACCAATACTCCTGACAGAAACAACATGAATTGACAGTGCCTCAGAATTTTCATATGAATGTTATCACTACCAATTTTCATATGAATGTTATCACTATCGTGTCTTGTTTACAAGGTGGATTTTTTTCGGAGATCCCTGTGCTTTATCGTTTGAAGCTATGGAGTTATGTGCTATGGGTTGTACTCTCAGCAGGCGGCGTGCCGTTTCATTGAGAGTGATGAGTACATGTGGGAAACCGAGTATAGTGAAGTCAATCCTCTACAACTTTTGAACCCTTTTTTGAATCTTTCTAATTTTCAGATGATGCGAGAAACAAAAGACAGAAAGTAGAACAGACTCCAGATAAACATCAACAAATGACTTCAGTAGTGGAATATGAAAGAGTGAAAAAGAAAAATATTAGCTAGAGCTGCTGAAACCTCTTGATGGAGCTTCACTAACCCTACTGCCTGTGAATGGATAATCAGGGCTTCATGATTGGGGTGCCCAAATAGGGATCTTCAGGAGTGTACTTTGCTGTCCTGTCACCCTGGTCGTCCAATTGTGTTGTTAAATGTCATGGAGAAAGTTGGAATTGTCAGACTTTGGCCATGGTCAGCATGTGCCACTTTAAGGTTTCTTTGATTGTCTCCAACCATCTAGTTCTTGATCTTCCTCAAACCCTATAGCCTGGTCTTCAGCTGTTGTATGCACAAAGCGCTGGTTGCTTTCGTTTCATTCCAATGATGTGGCTAAACCACCTTGTTTGCTGTCTCTTGATGTAGTCTTGACATGAGATAGGTTTTTATTTCTTCTCTGATATCTTCATTTCTCCGTTGATCTCAATTTTTGATATTTTTCGCTTTCCTCAAACATTTAATTTCACACAAATTTATTGTTAAAACTATACCTTTCAATGAGATTTAGTGCTGCTAGAACAGGCCTGGTTCAATTCTTGTTAGTTTCAAGAATTTGTATCTCTCTGGGGTAGACTGTGTGCTGAAGATTTCAATGTGGTACCCCTATGACCCTGACGGATGCAGGTTTAAAGATAGAATGGATATTTAATGTAAATAAAATTGTTGAAGATTATATGAAGTATTTTGTCTTTTTTTTTTTTAAACTCCAGTGAATGACAGGAATATATCAAAGAATGATTGTCACAGAATGAGAGATTGATGTCATAGAGGAAGTGATTAATGTCACAGAATTAGAGATGTCATAGAGTGAGAGATTGATGTCACAGATTGAGAGATGTCATAGAGTGAGAGATTGATGTCACAGATTGAGAGATGTCATAGAGTGAGAGATTGATGTCACAGAATTAGAGACATGTCTCAGAAATAATTTTTTCCTCATCACTCACTCTAATTCTGAAATACTTTCGAGTATTATGACATCTCAGAATGTCTGTAACTCCTTCAATCCAACTTCTTCATGGTCTTTCTCCGTATCTTGCTGTTTCTATTTTCATGTTGTATGCTCTTGCCACTGACCAGTAAGGATTCATTCTCATAAGTGGCCGAACCATTTGAGTCTCTTTTTTTCAATATACTTGACCACTGATGTTGTTTCGACAGTTCTTGTAATCTCTTTTTGTTCTGTTTGCTGCTTCTCTTAGACATCTCATTTTACACGTAGTAAAAATTTCTCTCTTGTTCTTTAGTTGGTATGAAGATTGAATTTATTATTTGTCTTTTGGTTTGCATCAGGATAAATTATGTTTCAAAATTGATGTAAGTTCATAATTCACATATTTGACTTTTAAAATTATTATCTCGATCTCTCTATCCATTCTTCCGATTTCTGTATACCCAATATCTAAGATATTTTTGACTACACTATAATTCTTCTGTGTTCATTCTCAAACTCCTCCAGATTAGAGATTGTAGTCTGGAGAACACAGTGTGTTATGTCATGGTTTACAGCTTGGCTGCGATACACAACTTTAGCACGGTCTCAGGGTCACAAATGAAGGCTAAACTTGATTTGAAAATGCAACATCAGTCTATTTATCTATATGCTGTGGCCCTTGTTTGCCTGCGGTGTCAGGGGTGGAAGAGTTCTCTGGAGATGGCCTTCTTGTGTGCTGTTTGTAAGCTTGTTCCTGTGGCTTCCTTGATTTCTGTGGTCCATCTTTTAGATGATCTTCATGTAAAAAATCAGTGTTAGAGTGAAAATCAAACTTTATAACTCACTAGTGTTTTCAGATGTGCTGTATGGTAGTGAGAGATGGACACACTGCAGACACGGAGATCCGACTACAGGCTTTCGAATACAAATGTTACAGACCAATTCCACAAATTTCCTATAGAGAACATAAGACAAATTTTTATGTAAATAACTAGAAATAAAATATAGATGTATGCAGGTCTACAAAAACCATTTCTTCCAATAATGAAGCGACAAAAACTTGCATTATTTGGACATGTATACAGACATGATTCCGTGTCAAAAATAATACTGCAAGGAACTGTCGAAGGTAGAAGAAACAGAGGAGGACCAAAAAAAACATCATCTTTTTATTAATAGTAGTATGTATTTGTAATAAATATTTACTCATTCACTATAATTACTTCTGTTCTCATTATTCACCACGTCAGGTCTTTTTACTATCGTAGCAGAGCTTCCATATATTTTTGACAATTTTAAACAAAATCATATGTGAAAGTAGATATGATTTCAAAATAGACAAAAAAATTGACAAATATTTATTTTCTGCGTTTGTTCTCAAACTCGATTGGTAGAATGTAGTCTGGAGAATGGAATGTTTTGTGTCATGGTCTAGAGTCTTGTTGAGAAATCTGCACCCTTCTGCCTGACAAATCCAACTTAATCATCAAGCAGATATTTCAAATGGCAACCCTGTGAAAGAGATAGATGGAGATCTGTTGCAGTTAATGTCTGAAAATTAGACTTGAAATAGCCTCGGATGCAATGCAGAATAAGTACTGCGGTGAAGATGAACCTGGAAACCATGGTATGCCATGAGTACCATTATAGACCTATAAATCTAAACAAAAATAGACCTACATATTCTTTTATATGGGTACGAGAGTTGGACATTTGCAGTGGAAATTGAGATGAGAATCATATCCTATAATCATGTAACCCTCCAGGGTCGTAGGTGTACCACATTGGACGCCTCAACAGACATAGTCCTCCAGCGATTTCTATCTTCCACTATGCGGATGAGTGAGTATAAATCTTGTCTTGTCTAGTCCTTGAAATTGTCTGTAAATGATTTTTTTGTCCTCCTCTGCTTCTTCCACCTTCGACGGTTCCCTGCAGTATTGTTTTTGACAAGAAATCATGTCGGCATACATGCTGAAATTGTGCAAGCTTTCGTCGTTTCACTGTTGAAAGCAATGGTTCTTGTGAACCTGTCTATATACCTATATCTATTTTCTTACGTACACATTTGTCTTATGCTCCAGATATTTCAATGAATGTTCAGAGAGGAGAAAACAGGCTTTTGAAAATAGATAGGTACAGATGAACATTGCGCATCGATTATACAGAACTTAAAATCAACGTATAAGCAGGACCGTAGATATGAACTAGGCTAAAAAAGGTCATGTACACCAGCAGTCAACTCCCAGCTACAAGCTATGGAAAAGGTGCAAAATCAAGTACTTATCACAGGATCCATGAAGACCTCATTTCATAAGTGAAATGGAAAAAAATTCAGGCACCACCCCCTTATCATACAGACGGGACACTAAGACCATGATCTATGAAGAAAAGTGCAAGAGCATACCGACACACCCAATGACAGCCAGATTCAGTGACCTAGTCAGTGGAAGGCTGAAGATAAGCAGTTTTATTCATCGATCCTCTGCCGAAACGGATGTGTCTGGCCATTGTGCAAATAACACGGCGACACAATACATGTCCATTTTCTGGACTACAACCTGCTGGAAATCTAGAAATATAGTTGGACCATTGTCTTGCTACAAGATAGATCCAGTGGGAGTTTGAGAATGAATGCTGAAGAAGGAGAATTTACCGATTTAATATATATATATATATATAAGGATGAACTACCAGGCATAACAAAAGAAATAACATCAACAATTTTCCCAGTTCAATGGAAACAATATCAAAACATATTTATCAGAACTACCAAAAACAAGTACCGGTACACTATGAGAGATCTGAATAATCTTCAAACAAAAAGAATAGTATGCAACATCGCACGTGTGTTTCCAGGGCCCGAAAGGAGAGCAAAGAATAGCAACACTATTTACCTTCCACGCCTGTTGTAAAAGGCGACTAAGAAGGTTATGGGATGGAGTTGGCTGTCCCATCCTATATAGGGTCAGTGATCCAAAGCCATGCTGAAGTCGATGTGTCAGTCCGAAAGGCGCAGATATCGCATCAATGCTGTAAACCATGATACAGCGCATTCCGTTCTCCGGACTACATCCGCTAATCTGAAATGAAGTTTTGTTGTCAAAGGAACTTACTGCACTGGATGTAATAGACAAGTAATGTCCTCATTGTGAGAAAAAGAATGGAGGTCTATGTGACATGTGGGAAGACCACGGCAGATCTTGTAGCCAAAATAGACGTAAGTACATCATTAACTAAATATTCCATTGTGTTTTCTGAAGCATCTTTCTTTCCTACGGGCACTATGGTATTTGGCCTAGTTTTGAGGAAAGCAAACAAACCTATATATCTTCTTTCGTTAGATAAAGGCGTTGGACTTACATCGGCCATGTTCTCAGAATAAACAGCCTAAGAATTCTCCATCAGTCACTATATTGGGAGCCACCCGGAGTTAGAAGAAGAGGGAGACCTAGAGAAACTCTACGAAGAACCATTAATAGAGAAAGCATGTCAATGAACCTAAACAACACGCAAGAATTGAAAGACCTGGAAACACAAAGACAGAAATGGAAAACTATGGGTTCTGCCCTATGCGCCACCTATGGCCCTAGAGGAACATAACATAGCAATAAGATCTGGAGAACAGAAACTTGGCCAAGGGACTGGAAATGTTCAGTATATATACCATTACCCAAAAGCGGTGATATGCAAATGTGTTCAAATTATAGAACAATTGCCTTGATCAGCCAAGCCAGTAAAATACTACTGCACATTATAATGAAAAGAATACATAACAAAATGGAGGATGAGATGCACGAAGCGCAAGCAGGTTTCAGAACTGGCAGAGGCACGAGAGATCATATATTTAACATGAGGATGATCATAGAGAAATGTAGGGAGTATAACATCGAATTGCACGCATGCTTCATATACTACACCAAAGCATTCGACTGTGTCAATCCCTATCAATTATGAGAAATGACGAACGATATGGGTTTCCCAAACACATTACACGACTAATAGCAGAGCTGTATAAAGATTTAAAAAAGCAGCGGTATAAGTTGAGGGTGCAAGATCGGAGTGGTTCAATGTACAGAAAGGAGTAAGACAAGGATGTACCATTTCTCCATACTTGTTCAACATCTACGCGGAAAATATAATGAGAAACGTGAGGCAAGAAACAATGAAGCCTGATTTAAGAATCATAAATATAGGAGGGCTGCAGATACCAGAAATTAGATATGCAGACGACACAGTGCTGTTAACAACAAAGGAACACGACCTATTGAACATAAAGTAAGTCAACCCAAAAGTTCAGCGAACAGCAAAACGTTTTCTTAAATATGAAAAAGACAAAAACAATGGCAACTGACAAAACTAAATCAAGACTCAAAATTAATATTGAGAACTGTAATTTAGAAGAAGTGACACATTTTGATTATTTAGGAACTAATATAAACAATGCGGGGGACTACGCAGTTGAGATCAAGAGAAGAACAGCAATGGCGCTGGCAAAATTAAAACAGCTAAAAAAAAACTATGGCAGGGTACTAATATAAGAACCAAATTGTGTTTACTATGAACATGTGTATTTCCTGTGGCGACATATGAATGCGAAGCATGGACACTAAATAAAACAGTGGCCAAGAGAATAACATCATTTGAATTAAAGTGCTATAGAAGAGTTTTGAGAATACCATGGACAGCAAGGAAAACAAACAAGGAGTTGTTAAGAACAATTAACGTCCAGGAAGGCTGGCTTCTGAACATCATATTAAAGAAAAAGCTAGTTTTTTCGGTCACATTAAGAGACACGACGGCATGGAGAGGGTGTTACTGGAGTGGATGATAGAAGACAACAGGGGCAAAGGCCATCCAAGACGTCGTTGGACAAAAGACATTCAAGGATGCCTGCGCATGTCACTGGGAGAGGCAGGACAACTTGCCCAAGACCGCGGATAATTCAAGAGATCCATAGAGAAGACTACGTTCTGGAAAGAATATGTCACTTGATGATGATGGGATATATATTGTGAGGTAAAGCCAATGCCGCAGAAGTCTAGAACGTAGAGTGTATAAACAATACTAAACTATATATCAGATAACCTTCACTTGGACACCAAAAGGAGACAGGAAAACCTAGTCGACAAAAAAAAAAAAATCAAAACGAAGACGTATGATGAAAGTTAAATCAATGTTGCAATAAAAAAAACAGTTGTCGCTACTATCTTGACGGTGCAGGGTAAAAGAACACGTAATTTAAACTCTCAAGTGTCATGATGCATGACAAGTTATGCCATTGATATTTTGGTAGGTATCCGTGTTCTATTTATTAAAGGTCAGTGTCAAAGTTCACTGACCTATTTCAGCCCATCTTATATCTGAAAATTATACCCACTCCGAGTAGGCTCCTTCAATAGGCATTATATTTACCCAGAAGCAAATAAATAAGCTTTCAGGCTATCACGAATCACATTTGACAGTGGTGAAACGCGTAAACTTGTTTGGTTTGGACATGTAACGAGACACGACTCGCTCTCTAAAATTATTTTTCACGGAACAGTCGAGGGAGGAAGGGGGTAGGAGAAAAACATCGATTGATAACAATGAGTTATGCGTCATATTATTAATGTACTAGTCCGAAAGTTGAAGTCTCCTGCGCATGAAAGAAAGCTCTGACAAACCACCCCACTGCACATATGAAGTAAGAGCAAGTTGCTCGCAATTACCGGGGATATGGTCGCTGATCCAGCGGTCCATGGGCTCATGCCCTTTGACCCAAACCGGGGATATCAAACAACAAACATATTTGGAAAGTAACAGAAAGTGTCGCAAAGAAGATGCCGAAAGTGTCACAGGCATTTCACAGACCTTGTTGAAGACTTTACTTGAGGGTAAAGTCGAGGGGAGGCCAGCAAGAGGTAGGCAGAAATGCAAGTGAGAGAGTAACATCACAAAATGGACAGGTTACATTCTAGCAGAATGCACCACCAAAACTAGAGATGGGATGATGGAGGTATGTTGCAGTCAATCTTCGTTGCGGAGATGACACTGATAATAATGTCGCAAAGTCATTCATGCAATGCTTTTTAGAAGTAAAAACGGAATACTTTACGCAGTCATGTGCATGGTAAACATCTTGTAGTAAAGTATAATTCATAAAAAATACTAGTATACTGTCTCTTTAATTATTCTTACACCAAATTGTAAATATATCATATGTTGAAAATGTAAAGAAAACCTCACTTTCGGCAGTTCAAGTGAAGGTTGTCTGCATAGCTGCCATTTTGGTACTTTTAATATAACTTGTGCATTTTCAAATCATCTGGTGCTAACATTTTGGAAAACGACTGGCGCACTAGTTTTTTCTTAAACAAAATATTTTAATGATTTTTTAGTGCCTTTCTTAGTTCATTACGGAATAATGTCGCCACGCCATTTATTCAAACTTTTAAATATTATGTATACTTTCATACTATTAAAGAACTGCACAGAATAGCTTTGAATGGACAGAATTGGAGAGATCTGACCTCTGCCCTAGGCGTTAACTTCAGCGCTGAAGGAAAATTAATGAATACTTCCATACAGCTTTCATGATTCCGAGATTAAAAAGTCGAAAATTTTGCTGCCAATGAAACGATCTGCGCGTAACGCACTGAGGAACCCCGCCACTTCCACAAGATCATTCAGGGGAGAGCAGGTGGAGGAGGGGCTCTCGGTGCGTAGAGCGATTAATTGGATACGGTGGTTTATGCGTATTTATCGAAATTTCGTTTTCAATAATGTATGAATTGTTTCGTTAAAAATGTGGACACGTCATTCCGTAATGAACCCATTCCTTTATTTGTTCGTGCTTTTTTGTGCTTTTAGCTCTAAAAAATTAAAACGTTAAAAAAATTGGTAGCATATCCTTTACATGAATATATACAACCCTGAATTTATTGGCTGTGGTGATTTTCTAGGAAATATAAATACGTTGAGTAGTTTGCCATTGCTTTCTGAACAGTCCGGATACACAGTTGCTTGTGACGGGGATTGAACTCGGTACCAGACGCGCTTTGTACCACTTCGAAAGAACACTAAAACGTAAATCGATGAATAACTCGATACAAATTTGCCATGTACTTATACTTTAACAGGAAAAAGTTAGCTACCTTTTGAAGACATTCAACTTGTAGCATAACCTTGTACTTACAATACAGTTAAACGATAGTGTGTAAATGTTACACACTGTCGAGGGTGGAAGAAGCAGAGGAGGACAAATAAAGACATGGACAGACAACATCAAGGAATGGACAGGGCTAGATATTTCCACACTCATCCGCATCGCTGAGGACAGAATTCGCTGGAGGACTCTGTGTGCTGAAGAATCCAATGCGGTACCCTTACGACCCTGAAGGGTTATGGGTTTATTGATTATTTGAAATGTTATTGCCATCGTATGATGAAACATGGACTTTTTTCCAGCACTTTCTTTATGATTGCACCACAATTTAATTTACCATGTACCCTTATCGCAGTTGAATTATGGGTAATAATTATCCTTGGCATTTACAGCAGAGTGGCTCAATGATTCGAGATTTAAAAATGGCTAGTATGAGTAGAAATATATTACAGTATATGCTCTTGCATACATTGCAAATGTTCAATAGTTGTGAGATTTTGAAATATTGAGAGATACGTTATTTTTAAAAAAAATGAACAATCATCCAGGGAAGAAATACAAATACGACTTTCACACTCAGGAATAACGTAAAAGTAACAAAAGTAGACATGTTTGCTGTAAATGGACATCGTTTCCTACGCACTGTCAAATATTTTAAAATACAATTGCACGGTACAATTTGGTGGTAGTAAGACATGCAGGGACCTAAAGCCAAGAAGATCTAAGTGTAGTTAAGTAATTTCAGATGTGTTTGCCCATTTTAAAAAAAAACAACCTTGGTGTTGATGTTGGAAACAGCACATTAATTGACGAAAGCAATGACATTTCTGCAACAAAACTGATATGGGATACTATTCCAAGAAAATAAAACAGTTTGGAGATTTTTTTTAGAGTGAACTGTGTAACTAATGCTGATTTAATGTGAAGTGACGTCAAAGAATGTTTGAAAAATATGAACTTGGGTTACAAAGACCAGCTCCACTAAGCAGTGATAATGTATCTGCCAAGGTAAGTGTCTATCTATCTATCTATCTATACGATGTGTCCCTTGTTTGCCTTGCAGCGTCAGGGGTGGAAGAGTTCTCTGGAATGGCCTTCTTGTGCGCTGTTTGTAAGCTTGTTCCTGTGGCTTCTTTGATTTCTGTGATCCATCTTTTACATGGCCTGTCTCTCGCTTTATAGTCAGTGTAAGTGTAAATAATGGAATATACATACAATGAAAATCTAGAAATTCCTCATCTTCAGCTGGTTAAAAAGTCTGTGTCATTTTCTTCAACTAGTCGTGTCACAATCTGTGATTATAAACTTTAGAAGAGTGTTCTCGCTTGTTACGTGGGCCCTAGAGTAGAGCAAAGAATAACAACACTGTTTACCTTCCATGCATATCGTGAGAGGCGACTAATGATGTTATGGGAGGAATTGTATGTCCCATTCGATATAGGGTAGAAGTGACCCAAATCCATGCTGAAGTCGGGTGTATCAGGGCTGAAGTCGGGTTATCATGCCGAAAGGTGCAGATATCGCAGCAATACTGTAACGCATGAGACAGCGCATTAAGTTCTCCGGACTACATTCTGCTAATCTGCAAGAGTTTGAAAACTAACACAGAAGAAATAAGATTATCCTTCAAAAAAGAGTTATTACAGAACGCTTATAAGTTTGTTTCAACCATCAATAGAATCATTTTACAACCTGTATTGTATTGTATCATTCTCTTTTTTTTTCTCATTTCGTTTTATACCCCTCTATGCCTTGCAGAGGGGCCGCGTTAGCGCAGTGGTTAGCGGACTGGCTTCACATATGAGTGGTCCTGGGTCCATTCCCCAGTTGAGGCGGAAATGTTTTTCAGATCGCAACGGCTCCCGGGTCGACCCAGCCTTAAATGGGTACCGGATTAATCCGGGAAGTAAAGAATGCGAGGGAAAGGAGATGGCTACCGCCCTCATTTGCAGAGCCTCTGAAATGTGAGATTGCTAACATCTCTCACCCCTACGGCATTAATAAATGCTATGGGTTACTTTTACTTTATGCCGTGCAGCGCCAGGGGTAGAAGTATTCTCTGGAGATGGCTTTTTGTGTGCTTCGAATATCATTGTTTTTGTTGACTTTTTTATTTCTACAATCCATCATTTGCACGGGCTTCCCCTGGATTTGTATCCATCGTGTCTCTATAGTAATGCTTTTTGACGGACACTGTCAGGTGGTAGTGTAGAGGCATGTGAAAACCACTAAATGTGTTGTCTTCTGACGTAATCCTGGATCAACATTGTGTCTGTTATTTTTGTGATCTTTTCGTTTCTGATTGTCTCTTATTGTTACTCCGAGGATTCTAAGTACGCATGTCATTTCTGGTGTAACACGTTTTAGCTTGAATTCCTTTGTGATTGTCAACGTTTGACATTTGTAGCATAGTGATGGTATGATGATCGTTTTACATAGTGTAGTTTTGATTTTCATGTTCACATGTTTGTTTTTGAAAATAAGAGATATCTGCCGAAGATCCGGCATGCCATGTTGCATCTATGTTGGATTTCTCTGGTGCTTTTCTCATTCGATGATATGATGCATCTAAGATAAGTGAATTCTTTCACCTGTTCAGGTGGTTCGTCATCAATTAGAATAATCGTGTTTTTTTCTGTTTTCGCGAATGACATTAACTCGGTTTTTTTCTGTGTTTGTCTTCATGTTAAAGTTCTTACATATTGTGTGCAGTCTATTTATACGTTGTTGTAGTTGTTCTTCAGTTACCAATAAGGTCAGAAAATGCGACAGAAACTGAAAGACACTTTTCTGACTGGGATTTGGCAGATTGAAATAAACCTATTATTAACTTCTTCAGCGTTAATTCTCAAACTCTCTCAGTATCTCTCTTGTAGCAGAATGTTTATATTAGATTTTCAACATAATGTAGCACAGGAAATGGAAATGCGTTGTTTCGCCGTTTTATTTGCGCCAATGGCCCGACACATCCATCTTCGAAGTCTATTATTAACTAAGAATGACTAATTATAATAGGAAATCTTGTACAATTTTCATGAGTATTTTTAGCACTTGAAAAGTGTTATTTTCATATTTTTTGCGTGTGAATTTTTGTCACGAGGTTAGTGCCTTTTGATAAAAATGAGTTTCTTTGTTGGCTACAGAAACGGCGAGAAGTTGGTTGAGAAATCTTAAGCATATTCCACTGTCACGCCGAGCATGAGGATGGAGATAGAGGGAGTTACAGTAGCACTTAATTGGTTGATAACTGATACATCAACACATTTGGTAATACTCACATACTCTCAAAGCATGCTGCGCAAGATAGAAAAGTTCGTGCTAAGAAAAGAATGGTGGGACATTGAATAACTCCATTGTCCAGAGTATTACATATATATACTGCCCTGATCATGCGGGGGTCAGAGGAAACGAGAGATCCGACTTATTGGCAAGCAATGCGGCGATGGATGGCACATTTATATATAAATATTATAAATATAGATAAAGCAAACTTAATGAAGGCAGTAATAAATTCGTTTCAAGATGAAGATGATGTCAATGAGACTGAAAACGTACACACACACAGAATGTTAGAAATGGGAGTATCTAGAAGTGAGGGAAGGAGAAATACATTTTTTGGAAAGTTCCGAAGATCGCACAATCAACACCTGACCGGGACTCTGAGTCTACATACGCTGGGATGGTTGCTGGGACGGAGGAAGGAGCACTTATGAGAATGCCACGCGTGCTGTGAAGCCAGTTTCTAATCAAGAATCAAGAACAAATCAGTTGCAACACTATTACAGCAGAAAACATTTACAAACAATGAGGGCATGTTGTCTTGCTGACTTCGGATATAAAGAATAACATTAACTCTAATATTAACTGAAATTATCAATTATAATGTTACATCTTGTTGCATTCTAATGAAAAAAGTGCATCCTTTTTTTAAAAAGTGCTTTTTAGGCACGAAGCCAGTGCACTTTTTAATAAAATGAGTTGGCAACAGTGGTTGTCTGCTACTCTGATCCCAGACGAAATCCAACATGGGTCCGTCTGCTCGAGTGCAAATTATGCTTGGTGCCTTAGCTACAGCCACTGTTGCATTTTTGTCCTATTTTATTGTTAAGAGACGTGCGATTCCTGGTGAGTATTTTGAACTTTTTGGTTGTGTGCAATTAACTGTCGAAAAAATTAGAAATCGCTAGACTTTCCTAATTTAATTCAATTAAGGAAGGACAATTCAATGACAGTCTGACTCTGAGTCAGCCTGAAACTTAAAATTTACCCGGCTGAATTGTAAAGTGTAAATTTAGTAAATACATCATTTAACAGTAACAAAATGTTTGTAGTGTTAAGAATGTACAAAGTATCACTGAGTAGTACTAGTTACACTTCTCAAAACGCGAATAGGAAATAAGTTTACTGACTTGCGTGTACAGTGTACACTGTACAGAATATGATGTAAGAATAATTTTTATTGATACCGTCGCCGTCATTTTACCAGTCTCATAAAGATCAACGGGGAATTTGCAGGAATTTCAGAATGAATGCAGAAGAAGAAGCAAATATGCTGGATGTACAATTCCTTCCTTCTCAATAAGTTGCTCTTGATTGCCAATACAATTGAACATTCTTGATTATCATCATTTGCTGTTTGGATAGTATTCCTGGTTAGTGCACTGTGGGTGAATAGGATCACTCATCAGGATACATATCTTTTCAGATATCTGATATCTGTCTTGTAGTTCACATTATCCTGCATTATGTTGGTTGATCTTCACTGTGTCAGATCTTTAGACCTCCCGAATGTGGCAGAACAAGATCAGTGAAAGTACAGAATAGTTCTCTCAGCTGCTGTGCTATAAATAGCACACTTGACAATTTTAACTATCCAACGTCATGGATTCCCGTGTAACACCAATCAAAATAATGGCTGCCATGACGTCACATCCTGACAATCCCAAAGTTCAAGTTACTCTAGACACAGACGAACTTATGCATAATCTGTTTGTTTTACAATTTACAAATTTTTTACAATTTCCTATTATTTGTGGTGAGCGATCAGTATTTCTGCCCGCTATACAGTATAATACACGGAGCGAGTATAATACACCATCCAACTCCATCCCATAACCTCCTTAGTCGCATTTTACGACATGCGTGGAAGGTAAACAGTGTTGCTATTCTTTGCTCCCTTTGGGCCCCGGCAACATTTGGGCAGCAGAACAAGATAATATTGTATTTTAGTCTCATATGGGTTGTTATACAACTTGATCAATGTATGGAGAAGTGTCACATGTGAAAAGGATAAAAATTAATGGCGCAAGTAAAGTATAAGTCTTCACTGTGACCTTTGTTCTAGTTTTGAAGTATTTCCTAACCTTTGTTGTATGATTTGGTAAGCTTAAGGTTAAGTACTTAGAGTACAGTTAGGATTAGAAACTATTTCTAATGTGTGCGTGCTCCTCACTCCGTGTGTAGCGGGCAGAAATAATGACCATTCAGTACAAATCATAGGAAATTAAAAAATATATGTACATTGGAAAAGAAACAGTTTATGCATAAGTTCGTCTGTGCCTAGAGTTGAACTCAGTGATTGTCTGGGTGTCACGGCAGCCATTAATTTCATTGGTGTTACACGGAAATCCGTGACGTTAGGTAGTTAATAATGTAAACAGTACACTATTTATAGCACAGTGAATACTTATTATTTACTTTTACCAATTAATGACACTCTTGTGTACACTAATTTGTTACAGTCCCTGAAAATAAAAAAATACAGTCTTCCATACTTATAAGTAAGAAAAAACTATGGTAACTTTGAAAGAATTCATTTATCTTGGAAGCATCATATCATAAAATGGGGAAAACTCCAAAGAAATCCAACATAGATGCAACATAGCATACCAGACCTTAGAGCAGATGTCTCTTATTTACAAAAACAAATATGTGAACATGAATACCAAAACTGCACTATATACCGTAAAAAGATCATCATACCATCACTATGCTACCAATGTCAAACATTGACATAAACAATTGAAGCCAAAAGAAAACTTGTTACAACAGAAATGAGTTGTCTACCTAGAATCCTCGGAGTAACAATAAGAAATAGAATCAGAAACTAAAGCATCAAAAGACTAACAAACAGTGCCAATCTTAGATTACATAAGACATCAGATTAAGTGGTTTTCACATGCTTCCAGACTACCATCAGTCAGTGCCCCTCAAAAAGCATTACTATACATACAAAATGGTTACAAAGCCAGGGGGCAGACCATTGTAAATGATGGATTACAAAAATAAGAGTCACTGAAAACAAACATATGAAGCATACATCTTCCGAGAACTCTTCTACCCTTGACACTGCACGGCACAAAGCCATCTCCAGAGAACTCTTCTACCCTTGACGCTGCAAGGCACAAAGCCATCTCCAGAGAACTCTTCTACCCTTGACGCTGCAAGGCACAAAGCCATCTCCAGAGAACTCTTCTACCCTTGACTCTGCAAGGCACAAAGCCATCTCGAGAGAACTCTTCTACCCATGACGCTGCAAGGCACAAAGAGATATAAAGCAAAAAAGAAAGAAAAAAAAGCTAAGGGGGGATAGACTGCTCCACCCTATTAAAATGTCAAAGGCAAACAAATTCAGTAAACTATGACTAGACTGTCAAGATTAAACCTAGCCCAAGAAACAGATAGTATGCTAATAGTGAAGCATAAGCTATCACACTATACAAATGCAATTAGCTAGGGCTATTTTTTTTTCTTCCTGGAAATCTTCCTTGCTTAGTTTCTTGTAATGCCATAACTTTGTTGTTCATTCTCAAACTCCTATAGATTAGCAGGATGTAGTCTGCAAAAAAAGAATGTATTGTGTCTCAGTTTACATCTTGACTGCGATATCTACGCCTTTCGACCTGACACATCTGACTTCTACTTGACCTCTGGGTCACTTGACCCTGCATAGAAATGGGGACTTCTCCCCCTCCTTATTCATCACTTATGACATTCATTACAGCTATCAGTTTCACTATTCATTGCTCCCCTGGACCTGACAACACAGTGGGTGAAATGCCAGAACAGTGATGGAGTATGTAATAACAGCAATTCTAAAATAATTTTCAGTACTTTCCTAGTATATGCCAACCAACACGTCTAATTATTTCCCTTGTCTCTGTAAATTTCATGTTTATCATTTAATTTTTTTTAAAAAGGGTTTGGGTTAGGGTTAGTTATGTAAAACACAACAATCCTAACCCAAACTCTAAAAGAAATTAATATTTAAATTATTAAATGATGAACATGACACTTACAAACATAGACAAAGGAAATAACCCGCCTGTGTATGCATCTACCTTATTTTCTTCTAATTCACATACACTGAGAAATGTGTCTGTCCTCATCTTTGTCGTTCCTAGATCTTTCACTTCTGATTTGTCTTCCCTTTATTTTATCCAGAAGTTGGGTGAAAAGGATGGAGAAAGTTTTTGTTATTGTTGCATGTCTGAAATGCTCCTCCTTGCTTTCTGAATCCAGTTGTCACCATGTTTCCTGAAGAGATACTTCTGTCAATTGATCCCTACATATTTCAGGTTAAGTTCCTTTCTTCTTCTTCAGTGTTCATTCTCAAACTCCCGCTGGATTTCTCTTGTAACAGGACAATGGTCCTACAAGATTTCCAGTTGAATATAGTCCAGAGAATGGAAATGCGTTGTGTTGCCGTTTTATTTGTGCCAATGGCCCAACACATCCGTCTTCGGCGGAAAGTTCCTTTCAATATTGAGAAGTATGTTTCTTTAAATATTGGAGCTGTACAGCTAGCAGTATGTCTATCACATCACCAACCATCTAATCAGAGGGGATCAGACAGACAACCTTTGCATTGGAGAAATTGATAACGGGGAACATGATGTCCATTTTATTGTATTCTCAGTCAAGATTTGTCTCACATACATGGATGAAAGATGGAATTTTTAGATTTGTTTCACATACATGGATGAAAGATGGAATTTTTAGATTTGTTTCACATACATGGATGAAAGATGGAATTTTTAGATTTGTCTCATATACATGGATGAAAGATGGAATTTTTAGATTTGTTTCACATACATGGATGAAAGATGGAATTTTTAGATTTGTCTCACATACATGGAAGAAAGATGGAATTTTTAGATTTGTCTCACATACATGGATGAAAGATGGAATTTTTAGATTTGTCTCACATACATGGATGAAAGATGGAATTTTTAGATTTGTCTCACATACATGGATGAAAGATGGAATTTTTAGATTTGTCTCACATACATGGATGAAAGATGGAATTTTTAGATTTGTCTCACATACATGGAAGAAAGATGGAATTTTTAGATTTGTCTCACATACATGGATGAAAGATGGAATTTTTAGATTTGTCTCACATACATGGATGAAAGATGGAATTTTTAGATTTGTCTCACATACATGGATGAAAGATGGAATTTTTAGATTTGTCTCACATACATGGATGAAAGATGGAATTTTTAGATTTGTCTCACATACATGGATGAAAGATGGAATTTTTAGATTTGTCTCACATACATGGAAGAAAGATGGAATTTTTAGATTTGTCTCACATACATGGATGAAAGATGGAATTTTTAGATTTGTCTCACATACATGGATGAAAGATGGAATTTTTAGATTTGTCTCACATACATGGATGAAAGATGGAATTTTTAGATTTGTCTCACATACATGGATGAAAGATGGAATTTTTAGATTTGTCTCACATACATGGATGAAAGATGGAATTTTGCTTGTCAATATTCTGAATGTTTTATTCATAGGTAAAAGTTCTTCTGCCCATCAAGAAGACACAAACAGACAGCATGTAGGAGGTGATGAACCAGCCAATGAGAAGCTCTTGTCAGAGGTTACTGTGTCACATAGCAGTCAGGTCTGTATTCTTCTGTATTTCTCCCCTGCCCAGAGGAAGATTCGTTATTCTTTGATAAGACTGATGTTTTATGATTTAATCTCTGTCATAAGATTAACACTTTGCAGATTGGCAATTTAGAGCATATTTATCTCCCATTACCACGGTGTTTACAAATTTTTTAAAGAATGATAAAGAATTTAAAAAATAAATCACCAAAAATAAAACTATGATCATCTCAAACAGCTCTGATGGAAAATCTCTACAGCTCTGTCTTGGGGCTGGCGTCCACAGTGCATTTCATTGATGAAATCCATATGAATATCTAACGTAAACAGGAGAATGGCAAAGAAGAAGAATATTTTTGCAATTTTAAATATTTTGTAAAAATGAATATTTGTGTTGTCTGATCCGGTTGGTTGTCTCATCCGATCGGTGGTAGTGACCCAAAAGCCATTCTGAAGTCAGATATGTCCCACCAAAATGTGTCATGCAAATATCGTAGCCAAATTGTAAATCAGGACAATTCAGGTCACTGGACCACATCCTGCAAACCAGTAGTAGTTTGAGAACAAATGCAGAAGAAGAAGGCTTGGAGAATAGTGCAAAGTCAAATAGTAATAAATATACATAAACTATACATTTTGAAGTTAATGTTGGCATTGTGTTTTAATATATGCTTTATTATTGTACTTCAGGAACCACAAAAGTTGCAGAATGAGGAAACGTACACAGAACAAGAACATCACATCACAGAAGTAAATGGAGATTATGAAAAGAGCAAAGATAGTTTGGGTGATGGACAGGATCAGAGAAGTTTTATTGTTATTGATAACGGAGAGGAGGCAGTACCCCCAGATAACGGCTGTCAGAATCCAAAAAAGTCAGATCGCAGCAGTGACGAGAGTTCATATGATGTTATTGATGATGATTTGCTAGTAGAGGAGGGGGTAGAAGGTAGTGAGAAAGATGAAGGTGGACATGCACTAGATGATGGGTCTTTGCAAAAGCCACCAGAACAAGACACATTCTTAGATTCCAATGAGACCAGCATGGTTATCATTGAAGACATAGATCACAGTGGCTTGTCAAAATCAGAGTCTTCATTTTATGCCTCTGCAGATGAACAGTTAGGGTTGGAGAGTAAGCTGGAAGAAATTGAGAATGGGGAGGAGATAAATAAGAAAGTTGAGTCGGTGTATGCACCACAAGATGATTTGTCAGTCACAGAGACAGATGTTATAAGTTCAGTTCCTAGTGGAGTGAATGTTTCTTCACCACATGAAGAAGATGAGGTGGAAGATAGCCAGACATCTCAAGTACATGTTTCCTTGGATGAGACTGAAGTATCGGCTTCTGGTGATGATCCAGTTTCCCCTGCTGAACACCTTCATGCAGAGAGTCTAGAAGTTCAGGACAAAGAACAGATCTCATCAAAGTCTGAGCCGGATATCACATCCACAGGAGATGTAGAGCTGGGTATTGGTGATGTCACAGAAGTCCTAACCGTGTGCCAAAATTCTCCAAGTACAGTCAGTAAAGAATGTATCCACACGTTGGTTGATCTTCTGGGCAGAAAAATTCCTGAGCTACATTCCACAGTGTTGAACTGTGTGTTGCGTGTTGCAGCTTTTACTCAGAATGTTGTAAGTATTAACTTGCTGCTTAGTCAGCATTAAATTGTTTCCTTTTCATCTGCTTCCTCGTTCTATTGTAGGAGTCATATACTGATACAGATTTCTTTGGTGGACTATACTTTTGTCGTCAGCCCCAAGTGGGAAGAACTGTAAATCTTATTCATCAGATCTATTTCAGATGGTCACAGTTTTTATCCTGTGATTTGGTCAGTGTGCAGTTCTGTAGCATATGTTTTGCATTTTCTTCAGTTTTTCCCACAGGAGTGCATATCGGTGTTGCCAAATCCCAAACTTATACAAATGCCGTTATGTCTTTTTCTTCTTGTTAGCAGTTTAGCATATCTACACAGCAAGTCTCGTTATTAAAATGTTATCTTGCAGACATGTCAAATAATTGGGTTACATGATTACTTTTTTTATTGCCAGTGTGCCTCTCTGTCTGGCATCTGACTTCAGCACCTGTGTGTGCTTGTGAAGGACTGTGGTCCTGCTCGATATTGGGTTAGCCTGACCAATCTTAGTTCTAAACCTCTGTTGACTGGACTACGCCCCATCTCCATTTCAAGAAGTTGGCTTCGATGGAGATTTGTCATTTATGACCTATATTCAATCTAAAAGTGATTTTTGTTTGTTCCTTTCTTTCAAACTTGTGGATGGCATTGTCTTGTTGACTGCTTGGGTCAACTTCGTTCCATTTCATGTCCTTGCAGCTTTAGATGATCAACTTCATTTCTGGAAATGATGCTGGGTCTTATACCTGTAGTTGCTAAATTTGTATATATGTTTAGGAGACAGAGTAGCGCAGGGGTTAGTGTACTGGGTTTGCATATGAGTGGTCCTTGGTTGATTCCCCAGTAGAGCTGGAAATATTTTTCAGATCACAATGGCTTCTGGGTCGACTTAGCCTTAAATGGGTACCAGATTAATGCTGGAAATAAAGATTGCGAGGGAGAGGATCGGGCTACTGCCCTCATATAGCAGAACTACTGAAGTGTGAGATCTCTAATATCTCACATTCCTACTGCATTACTAAATGTTATGGATAACTTTACTATATATGTTTGTCTATTCTCATCAGATCCCATTTATTGTTTGTTCAACACTTGTGATGATGATTGTTTTTGTCGTGCACTTTTAAAATTCAGTTAGAGATATTTTCTCTTTGTCTTAGATCCCATATTTTCTCTGTGTCTTAGCTCCCATATTTTCTCTTTGTCTTAGATCCCATATTTTCTCTTTGTCTTAGATCCCATATTTTCTCTGTTTTAGATCCCATATTTTCTCTTTGTCTTAGATCCCATATTTTCTCTGTTTTAGATATTCACACTGATGTTAGATGTGTTAGGTCTTTGAAACAATGCAATGGTGATTCAATACATATGTTCTCTGGACTGTATCCTATTGGAAATCTAGTAGGACCATTGTTTTGACATGTATACCGAATTTGATTCCTTTTAACCTTTACGACTCTGCGGTCACAATAATGCGCCTATGAGAACAGCTCCGTTGTGCCTGCAGGCGCAATCCCGCTACATAGGATATCGCCCGATTCCCGAGTACGGAACTTCACAAAGTAATGATCCCGTAACGTATAAAACACGCCAAACGACGCTAGGAATACGTCGCAGTTTAAAGGTCAAGTTACTTTACTCATTACGACTGCAAGAAGAGAGAAAACCAGCTGGTTTTGTCAGCGAATTTCTGGAACGACGTTGGCCATTTTTTAGCCATATTTTACTATCAAATTGAGTACCGCGTGGCATGGCTAAGTGATCGTGAATACATGTTTTAATTGTTGTTTTTTATGTTTAATATGTTGTTATTTGATAAGAATGTTTGTGTAGTCGTTCAAAAGCACAAAAATAATATGTATCAGGGGTGCCACGTGTGTGCTTAGACAATAATTACGCTGCGTGTCGGGCTAGACCTAGTGTTTACTGGACGGACGTTATATGCGATTTCTTATAAACTACATGTTTTAATTGTTGTTTTTTGTGTTTAATATGTTGTTATTTGATAAGAATGTTTGTGTAGTCGTTCAAAAACACAAAAATAATATGTATCAGGGGTGCCACGTGAGTGCATAGACAATAATTACTCTGCGTGTCGGGATAGACCTAGTGTTTACCGGGCGGACGTTATATGCAATTTCTTCACGTTTTATTAGTTTTTTTAGTTCATCTTATACTAGTTTTGATATAAAACAATATATATACAATAAGTATAGGTATTTATGAGGATTTTATCAATGATTCCACGCATTGCTCAAGTATTAGGGTCGTCAAGAAGTTACATGTGCGATTTGAAAATTGCGTTTTGCGATTTTCCCCCCGAATTTTCAACTTCACAACTTGCTCACAACTGTCATATCATACATACAACAAAAACATGACTATATTCACAATTCACTCCTTTATTTAGATATGCAAAAATTATTTTGATATCTTTTAAAATAAAAAAGTTATCACGTTTTCAAAACACCCACCATCAATAATGAAAATTTTCCAAAAAAGAATTCAGGCCCAAGGGGATGTTTCTTAATTTTTAATTCAGGGCCCTAAAGGTTAAAAAAAAAATACAAAAGAGAACAGTCTAAGGTGGAAGAAACAAAGTGTTCTGTCTGACCATGACTGATCGACCGTTATAAAAGATCTGTCTGCGAAATTAATTTGAACCCCATGCGTTACATGTTGTGATTATTGTTTGACTTTCAGTTTGTTACTATTTATATACTTGGAATCACATGACAAAAATAACTATGGCAATTCCAAGTATATAAATAGTAACCAACTAAAAGCTAAACAATAATCAAAGCACAGAACGAATAGGGTCCAATTTAATTCACCGAACAGGTCTTCTATGACTGCCGAAAGTTCGGTCTGGTTCACTCTATTTCCATATTTTATGTGTAGAGGAAATAAATATGGCTCCGTAAATTATTGGTTGTTGTATTAAAGGAAATTAATGTAGTTCCACTAATTATTGATTGTTGTATTAAAGGAAATTAATGTAGTTCCACTAATTATTGATTGTTATATTAAAGGAAATAAACTAGTGGCAGTATTTATTAACTAATAAATACTGTGTTATTTATGATTTGTCTTATTCAGAAAAAGTTACAAGAGAGTGGTTGCTTAAAAGTAGTTTCTGATCAAGTGCAAGAAGCATGTAAGACTGTCGCTGAAGGAGATCGTGAGGCTGAGATAGTGTTGAATTCTCTCTGTCAGGTTCTGACAAACTTGACCCTGGATCCAAAGTATCAGACAGAATTGGAGGTTGGTATATAAAACAGTGGTCAATATATATTTGTCTTATTCTGTCATGTATGACATCAGGTCTGTTGTCAGGGTCTGATGTAATATTTTAAGTCTGTGGCTGGTGAAACAGAAGTCGACTGTGGGTTGCAATCTTTACACACCCAGGAACTCGGCCAGCACCCTGACCACAGTCCTGCCAATTAAGCAGGGTGCTGAAAACGGAGACAACAAGTCAAAAGTCGCACAATAATCAGGATGCCTCGTACGAAACACAATGGGAACGTCTGTATTCAATAAACAGATATAGACATGTTTCAAGTAAACGAAAGAAGAAGGAAAAATAATTCTAGCACCCGGTTTTGCCACAGGGCAACTAGTAACTTGTGCAAAATTCAATTATTTCATGAAAATGACTCCAGGTTGAATTAATTGTATGTGCAATACTTGAGATAGTTTTCATTGCAAGAAAGGACTGCAGTAGACTTCTGCCTATAGGATTTCAGCTTCACAAAATAAAGAATCAACATTTCTACACCTAGAATTCTTTCATATGTGCTCCTTTGACTCTCTATCGAATGGAACATCCACACATAACGTCCTTGGTTACCCCATAAGACGTGATGACAGGTAACAGTTGTTGCCTTTTCGGATGCCTACAACACATGGACAACAGCAGTATATAATTACTTTTTCTTCTGCTTTCATTCTAAAAGAATGTAGTCCAAAGAATGTGTTGTCATGGTTTACAGCTTAGTTATGATATCTGTGCCTTTCGACCTACGCATCTGAATTCAGTATTGTCAATGGGTCACCTAGATCTATGGGGGCGGGATAGCCAACTCCAAGCCCCAAATTTCCTTTGTCGTCTATTACAACATGCCTGGCAAGTTGCAGTTCTCCTATTCGTTACTGCCCTTTTGGGTTCCGACAACACATAGTAGCATATGATTCTAAATAAGAGAACATCTTAGAGAATTCAGTCTGGCATATGGGCATTTTATAACCCAATCTGGTGTGTGAACATGTAGAACTCAATTTGGCAAAACATTTTAAAATCCAACCTGGCATGTGAAACTCACCCTGCGCATTATTGATTGCAAACAGCATCTGTGATGAATACACATTTTGTGATACTTATACCAGACTAACTTGAGCCATACTCTTGAAACTCATCATCAGGTGCCATGCTGGCTTGAGTAAGTAAATCATGGCTCTCCACGGCTATCTCCAGCATTATGCATCAAGATCTTATTGTTTTCCTGCCATGCAAGGTTGTCAAACTGTCTAATATTTTCTCATGTTGTCACCCTCAATCTCTGTTGCCTTTAATCTTGCCTGTTGTGACTATGTTCTCCAAACCTCCCTGTCTCATGAAGTGGCCAAAAAAATGAAGATTGTATTTTTCTTATATTATTGATTAAGGTCTGTTTCACATTTGACTCTTTCAACACCTCCACATTAGTTTTTCTGGCAGTCCATTGCATTCTTTTGTATAGCCACATTTCTTTTACCTCTAATATCCCACTTTCCTATTTGTTTATTGTCCAAGACTTGCATCCATATGTTAGCGTAGGAGTTATATGACACTACAGAACTCTCTTCCTCACCTCTAATGACAAGGTCATAAAACTAGCTATAAGTAAATGCTACTAGTCTAATCATATAGCTTACTAACCATATAGTTAACTATATATCAACCATATAGCTTCTCTTTCCCCCATAGGACACGATTCCTTCACTTGTTGACCTACTTCTCAACGCAGACAAGGAGTCTATACAGCTGTCTGTGCTCCGCCCTTTGATCAACTTTTCGTCACAGCCTAGCTTTCACCATTACTACACACGTGCTGTGCAAGATCTCTACACAATTCTGGACACTGGCTCTCACATTGCTAAAGTTCAAAGTCTCAAAGTGTTGGTCAACTTGTCTTTGAGTGAGTCCATGGTAACACACATGTTGGCAGCAAAGGTGAGGTTTGTGTGTTATGCTTACTATATAGTTTAGTTTTCTCAAGCCATAATAATATTCAACCACTTGCCACATCTCAGTGGTTAGATCCTATATTAGTCCAATCTTTCCTATTTGAATTTCCAGGGCAGAAATTCAAAAAGCTGGTGGACAGAAAAAGTGCTTCAAAGACACGCTCAAGGCATCACTGAAACATCTTAAAATTGACATTGGCGCTTAGGAGAGCCTCGCTCAGGATAAAACAGCATGGCGTTACAGCCTTAGAACAGGAGCACTAGTGGCGAAAGAGGCCAGACAAGATACTGCAAGACAGAATGGGCATGTAGAAAAGAAAAAACATCTCAACCTCACATAAACACCTTTGGCTAACACTTTATGGGTTGTGTCTGGAGAGTACAGACAGATGAAATGAGAACTGTTTGCACAAGACAATCAATATCTCTGAGAAAAACCTCTTGGCTAATACACTGTCACAGCACAGTGCAAGGCAATGACCAGTTTGAACTTCCGGGTTGTCAAGTCAGAATGTTCTTTGAAAGCGAAAACGGTGAGCACGTCTATCGAGAAGAAAAGGCAGTTCTATTGAGTACTTGAGAATGCAACACGGAGCTTCAGGTCTGCACCATGTGCAAGAATAAATTTGAAAATTTAAAACCATAATGTAAGCAATGTTATTGCTTGAACCAATTTTTATCAGTCTTCTGGCAGCAAGTTGTGTAGAAAGACAAAGGCAGAACACCATACCATCAAGGTACGAAGAAAGCGTGGCTAGAAGCTCATTTTTTTGGTAGAAGTTTATGATGTCGGTAAACGAAACTTAGCTAAGAGGGCAAACCAACCCTAGTCCAAGTTTACCAATTTCTCAATTGCCCATACCAGTATCAAGCTCACAGTTGAGATAAGGGCCAGTACCCAAGGACACTGGGCAATGTGGTCTAATTACATGAGACACATTCACTGACAGCAGAAAATCTTACCGTCTTCTCTAAGACAAGGGAGTCGTTTTGACCTGCAAAGTCCACAGTATGTGATAAACCTTCATGGCATACAGCAGATACTTGTTTGCCTGGCGACAGACAGGGGAGCTATCATTAAAGAAGGTATTACTATTAGATCTAAACTACATGCAAAAATACACAGAATAACATCACATTGCTCAAATTGAAGAACACTGGTTTCTGCTCAATGTACCATATTTGGCGCTGTAGGCCATTAAAAGTAGATCAATAAATGGATGGTTGAATAATCTTTTTCCCCACCAAAGACGGATGTGTTGGACCATTGGTGCAAATAAAATGGTGAAAACACATTTTCATTCTCTGGACTACTTATCTTTAAAAAATGGTGTCGAAAATGAATGTTTTCTTGTGTGCTATTCGATAAACAGATTTCCTCCTGAAAGCATTGGCAAACTACAGAAGTAATGTGCTTAATAATTATATTTTGGATATTCTGAAAATGTAGCACTCGTGTCAATGGTTAAGTTAAGAACAGTGTAAAACAGTGTTATGTTTGGCACATGGAAATTTAAAACTTTATACCAAGAGAATATACACATTGTAGCAAAATAAATTGGGCATCTAAGATTAGGTCGAGGACGTAACAAATTTCCAGTATATGGGCACAAACATAAATAGCTCAGGTGACTGAGCTGCCAAAATCAAGAGAATTGCAATGGCGACACTGAAACTTGCGCAAATGAAAAATCTTTGGCAACGTACTAGCAACAAAGCCAAACTGTATGATCAGAACATGCATATTTACAGTGGCAATATACGGTTGTGAGGCATGGACATTTAATAAAACAATAGCAAAGAGAATCGATGCTTTCGAAATGAGATGCTACAGAAGAATTTGACGTACACCATGGACAGCTAAAAAGACAAATCAAGAAGTGTTAAGATGAATAAACTTTGAAGAGGGCTGGCTCCATAACAACATCCTAACAAGAAAGCTGTGTTTTTATGGTCATATAAAGGGACATACCGGCAAAATGGGGAAGAGGGTGCCCAAGACGACGATCGTGCAGAAATGTTTCAGATTACTTAAACATGTCTCTAGCTGCGGCACGTCATCTCACCCAGAATCACATTGTTCAGAGAATCCATAAGGAAGACCACGTTCTGGAAAGAATATGTCACATGAGAGAGAGGACTACACCCTACTAGAAATCTAGTACGACCATTGTCCTGCTACAAGAAAGATCCAGTAGGAATTTGAGAATGAATGCTGAAGAAGAAGAAGAAGAATAGTCATTTTAGGATTGCAAGAAGCACTATAAAACTTCCTCATCAACAGTGAGCACCAATCTTTGGTTGAAAGTAAAACTCCATGGCCTGACAGGGAACAAGAGTAACACACTCATACTCCATGCTCTATCATTATCATGATGACCTTACACAGGCCTGTGTGCTAATCCATTTTATGTCACTGTGTGAGGTCAATCTGATTATTGTGCTTTTTTCTGGCCAGCAAAATTATAAATAGGAAAGTATAAATAAATGAAAAAAGCATGGCAATAGTCAGAGTGGCCTAAGGTAGTTTCGGTGCAACAAAGGCCTGTATAAAGTAGGTCATGATCATCATCATTATTACTCTTGTGTTCTAATACTGTTATGTTCGAATTTTTGCAAGTTTTATTATTCATTTTGAGTTTTCTTAATATTTATCATTTTGAAGTTGTCGTAGCTGACAGTGACTGGTAGGCCTACATGTGAATTATGAACAATACAGCTCTTGTAACTTATTCTAAGAATTGTTTTCTCCAGAACTTTATTTCATACCTGGAAGGTTCCAACTCTCAAGGGTGTGCAATCCTTTTAGAAACCTTATACTCAGTGAGGATAAAATATAGAACTAAATATTCTTCTTTTGTTTCACTACTGTAAAGATGAAGTACTGAGTGGGTTTCCATTTGTGACATAACCATCATCTACTCGGGGTTTGCTGTTGCTTCATGAATTTTTCTGGGAATAAAATAAATAAAGTTAACACATAGCATTTATTAAGGCCGTAGGGGTATGAGAGATGTTAGTGATCTCACATTTCAAGTGTCTTGCTGTATGAGGACGGTAGCTATCTCCTCTCCGTCACAGTCTTTACTTCCCGGATTAAACAGGTACCCAATTAAGGATGGGTTAACCTGGGAGCCGTTGCGGTCTGAAAAACATTTCCACCTTAACTGGAGAATGAACCCAGTACCACTCATATGTGAAGCAGGCGCGTCTCTGGGGATGGCCGCTAGTGAAACCTTGAAAATCAGCATACTATGGCTGTGGCTGACTACCTCTGATTTGTTGGTTGGTTGCTGATCCAGTGGTCTATGGGCTCATGCCATTGTGTGATATATGCATGTGTTTGTGGAGCGTATGGCCGTGTGGTTAGAATGCTGTTCTCATACCTTTGAGGTCCCGGGTTCAATCCGGGTTGGGACAGGATTTTATCTTTTGGAGGTACAATCAAAAATACTTCCTGTACATGTCGCTGTGTCTGCTATGGCAAAGCAGCCTTTATTTCCACAGTCCATAGAAAGCCTCCCTGCACTCCTTCACATGAAAACATGCAGTAATGAAAGTTTATGAGCTGTTGTTTTGTTCCATATAATGTGCTCCATTTATCTGGCCGTGAAGCATTTTTCTGATGTCATCCAGCGTTGGACATTAAAAAAGGTGGTGGCCACAGTTTCATAGGGGTGAGAGCATAGCTGACACCCTGGAGTGTGTTGTGGTATTGTTAAGCTGTACATGTTGTGTGCGAAGTCAGAAATGATGCTCTAGTTTTCCTTCCCAAAAGGTGTTGTCTTTAGGATTTGAGCTGAACATATATTTATAGATTTCTTTCCCAGTGTTTCCCTTAGCCCATCCAGTCATCCAATACTCTTTGTTCACTGATTTCAACATCATTTTAACTATGTGCATGGTCGTTTGTATATATGACTGTTCTTGTTGTGCTCCCTTCTTTGCTAGTCTGTCAGCTTTGTCATTGCCAGGTGTGTTAGAGTGGCCATGAATCCACTGCCTAACAATGTTGACTTCATAACATGTTAGAAGCTGGTTGGCATGGAGATATATTTCAACTGATTTGTGGAATATACTAAGTTTGATTGTAATTTGTATGAGTTATGAAGAAGGAAGACCAAAAAATACCTGGAGGAAAGAGTTAGATACAGAGACACAAAGGTTTGGTAGAAGATGAAAGAATTGAAATCAATAGCTAAAGATAGAACTAGATAGAGGACCTACACTCCGTGGGGATCTAAAGGTGTGTAGATAGATAGATGCTGAGTAGAGCACCCAATATAGTGGAATCCCGTCATAACAACTTAGTTTGGCCTGACAAAATATAATGACAGAAATTTGCTATATACAGTACAAACAATATAGAATAAATATAACTAAGGACTTTGAAAAGTGTTGTTGTTTAGAGAAATTTGTTATAAAAGAATGCACTATAGAGGGATTCCACTGTATTAGAATCCAGTTCTCAACAACTTTAAATTCTTATTTCAGGCTCCAGCTAGCCTTCTAGAACTGCTAGATGTTCCAACATCCACAGACCTGACCCTGCGGACTTTGACAATGCTTGCCAACATAAAGATGGCCATTCAAAATGGAAATGTGTCACTTGCCTCGCTTCCAGTAGAAGACAAAGCCGCTTCTCCCGAGACCATGTATATGGTGCTGCACAGTGTGAACAGTCTGCCGATACTTCGCAGTAAAGTTTTTCGTTTAACTAGACATAATGACGAGGATGTATCTCATCAGGCTTCCAAACTTCACCAGTACATTCAGCACACGAGTGCATGAGTCAGTGATTGAGTCAGCCTGTCATGCTTGGGTTGTCATCATTGTCAGTGTAAAATATCATCTTGTGCCTTTATAGAGCTCAGCTACATATAATTATCCAATATTCTCTCATCAGTGCTCCTTATCATTTTTACTATCAAGCCTATTTAATAATCAAAGTGTTTACCAACGCCACATATTTATTTCATTTCGGTATGATGAGTTCTGCCAGTGATCATTTTAAGAAATTATTTAAAAATTAACCAATAACATTAAACTAATGAAAATTAACAAAACTTATGCTTTGTAACTTTCAGAAGGCATAAATATAAAAATAAGTATTCCTTAAACATTTTTCTCAAGCTTTTATTCTCTTCTTCCGTTCACCTGGAACATGCCTATATCTGAAGTTGTGTTTCTTCTATAAACTTGACTGTGTTCTATAACTCATACAGGGGTCCGTAGAGTTTTTTTTATTCCATTGTTGTTTCTCTGGGCCAGTGTAATCGTCTCAGCTTTTATATTTCTGGCATTCCTGAAAAATATGTTCTGCTGTCTGAGATGCCTCTCCACGTGTACACATGGCTTTTATCTAAAATTGTTAGTTTCCATTTATTTTATTAATAATTTTGTCGAGTAATGGCAGTGTCATGCTACCGTTTTTGAAATAGGTGTCCATCATTTTCTTATGGACTCTTAGAGCTATATTTGATCGACTAATGATCGTCATTACTTGAATCTTCTTCTTCTTTCGTTCGCTAATAATGTCTATATCTGCAGTGTTGATTCTTGTATAAATTGGACAGTGTTTTCCATTTCTTGTTTTGTACCATAAAGTTTAACATTCATTGGTGTAACAGAAGGCCAGTATGTGTATCTTAATGTGTCATAGTTTGCACATTCTTGAAGGATATGTTCTGAAGTCTGGTTGACTTGTCCACAATTACACTTTGCTGTTGTGTCAATTTTAAATTTTGTATACATATGGCTGTTTAGTCTATTGTGTCCAGTTCTCAGTCGAAATATGATGACCTGTTCTTGTCTGTTAAGTAGGTGGTAGTCATCCCGTGGAGGTAAGTTAGGCTTTCGTTGTGCCTTTATCATGGATTGCTTTTGGTGATAGCTGATTGGTACATCCGATTACTTGAATCATAGTTCAGCTCTATATCTGATTCTAAGTAGGTTTTATTGCTATTATTCATTAAAAATTCTGAACATGAGTCACTTTGGATTGTGTATTATCAGCTACATTGTCCATTTTGAAGTGTTCATTGAAAAAAAACTAAAGAAAAAAACAATGAATCTTCAATTAAGGATGTTAAATCGACCTAATAACTCACTTCACCATTTTGGAATAAACAAGAAAGTCCCACACAGAATAATGCTCCACATTTTCCACATGAAATATTCTCCACACAAAAAACTTTTCACTTATGATAAATTGTCTGTGACAGTGAAATTGTTAAGAAGAAACCAAGGTCTCTCTGACCCTCAAGACAATGCCTGTCTGTTTTGAGTCCTGATAACAGGACAAATCAACATCTGCTAGCACCCAACATATCTTCATCATCTCTATTTCAGTGCTGCTTGTCAACCTTTATTTTCCACTTATGGTCTCTTTTTTTTGTCACATTTTTTTTGGAGTCCTTTGGGGCCTTCTTTTTCTGTGTTCACTCTCAAACTCTTGCAGATTAGCAGGATGTAGTCTGCAGAATGGAATGTATTGTGTCCTGGTTTACATCATTACTGCGATATCTGCGCCTTTCGGCCTGGCAAATTCAACCAGGGTGGCTTTTGGTCACTTGACCATAAATGGGATGGAACAACCCCCCCCCCCCCAACCTCTTGGTCGCCTCTAACGACATGCATGTTAGATAGACAGTGTTGCTATTCTTTACTCCCCTCTCAGGCCCTGGCAACACACTGGTGCCGTGGGATCTAAAACAGACATATCAACTTTATTCACTGATTATTTTTATGTCATTAAATATTGTCTGGCTCTGTGGTTGCATGGTACAGTGCGAAAGCAATGACAAACTACTGAACATATTTATGTTGCCTAGAAAATCACTACAGCCAAAAAATGATGGATTTATGGTGGCTACTTCTTGAATAAGATTTTATCATCTTTCATCAAATATTATCCAAGTAATTTCAAATAATAGTTAGATTTCTTTGGTGCCCCCCCCCCTCCTTTCTATATGAATTTGTATCGCCTCCTCGAATTTTTGTGTGTATTCGTTATCCATAGAAAAATGTGGCTCATATTGCAAACCATTATTTTAGTATAATCATTTGATCTCAAAGATTTTTTTTTTTTTTGGGGGGGGGGGGGGCATTCATTTTCTTACCCGAGTGTGCCCTCTCTGTTTGTGCTACCTGATTTCTCTTGTAGCAGGACAATGGTTCTTCTATATTTCCAGCAGGATATAGTCCAGAGAACAAAAATGTGTTGTGTCACTGTTCTCTTTGCGCCAATAATCTGGCACATCTGTCTTTGGTGTGTTATATGTTTGTACCACTTCTACTGAATGGTGGACATCTGTAACCATATCACTAGTAAGTCCATGCCGAAATCGGATGTGCTAGGCCCACAACGTAATCACGCTCCCGGTGGAAATCGCACGGATATCTGTGATGGTTACAATGGAGCGAACGCAAAACAAACAAACAACAAACTAGTAAGTCAGCAATACGAGAGAAATTTTCTAGGCTGCATTCTTCCAATTTGCAGAAGTTTGATAATGCATGTAGAAGTAGAAGGAATGCACAATGAACAAAACAACAGCTTACAAACATATGGTATATATCACACAATGGCATTGGGTCAAAGGGCATGAGCCCATGGAGTGCTGGATCAGCAACCAACCTATATTTTGTGGAAAGATAATACTATCTTCCGTATTAATAGTTTGCCTGCATTCCTTCTCAAACTCATGTTGGTTAGAAGGATGTAGTCTGGAGAAAAGAGTGCATTGTGTCATAGTTTACACCTCTGAACAGCCTTAGTCTGTACCTACCCATGAAAGCAAAAATGTCCTCCACGATGAACAAATTTGATGGCCTTGGTGTCGGTAGGAAAACACAAAAGGCTACGTCTGGCCGCTACAGAGAATTTTGCAAAAGAGACAGAACGGACGTTGGAATGTGCTGACTTCAACTACGCATGTCCACGATTATATGCATTAACCAATCAGGCTGTGCCACGCACTATAAACACTACATAGCAACAAAGCAGTGGACTTGACAGCTGTTTGCAAGAGGTGTGTAAAAAATTGTCAGTCGCGCTAAACCGCTGTGTGGTTAAGGTTAAAAATTGCACTGAGGTCTTTTAGATGCAGTGGAAATATAAGCCACTTTGCCATAGCAGTCTCCACGACATGTACAGGTAGAATTTTTGTATTGGAACAGAGTGCATGTGGGGGAACCCAAGTACAAGGAAGTCAATCCTCTATAATTATTTATACTTTGTATTTATAAAGAATATGTCAGTGTGATCAGTTTTCGTGTGTGAGTTCTTAGTAGTGCTGTGTACCACTTGATATGTCCATGTCATCCTGTGTGTCAGTGTTGGATGAGATTGCATTGCAGTTTTTTTATATACTGGTGTGCACCTTTTAGCATGTCAGTTTTGTGTGCCATTGGATGTGTCCTATTGTGTGTCAATTTGAGAAGTGCTGTGACTGTACAAAATCTATTGCTGTGTATATGTAATTTAGTCAAATTTAACTCCTATCATTCTACAAGCCTATTAGGTGGGCACAGGAGCTGACTTTGTTGTACCATACTCCTACTGAACAGCTCATTTTGCTATTTATCATATCTTCTTCTTCTTCATCATTCATTCTCAAACTCCCACTGGATATCTCTTGTATCAGGACCATGGTCCTATTAGATTTCCAGAAGGATGTAGTCCAGAGAATGGAAATGCATCGTGTCGCCGTTTTATTTGCGCAAATGGCCCAACACATCCGACTTCTGCAGATATTTATCAGAACATTTATTTCAGCTGCGTATAATAATTAATAATGATGTCACAATTCATACCTGTCAATTTATAATTTTAAAAATCATACGGCAGCAAACAGGATTGGAACCAGATTCGTTTAGATGGCACAGATTTGCTTTGCAACTAGAGTCAACACGTTTTTCCATATTTGATCAATCCTCATCCACCTGAATGGACTTGGTTCAAATCCTGTTTGCTGCTTAATTTTTTTTGTCTATAATGATAAATCCTCAACTCTTCATAATTATATCATTCAATTTCTAGATGAATCACTCTGTAGTTCTGTCTTCATTATATGTTAAGGTAAATATGGGCATATTGAATGCATGAGTATATTCTGTACAAAACACAAGAGAATCTGTACTTGTTGGCAGGTTTACAAAGCAAGATTCTGTACTACTTGTTGATCTATCATTAAATATACAAATTTAATTAAGATACCATATAAAATGACCCATCTTGTACTAGTTTTATGCAGTATTTATTGGCCATGCCGAAGTCACATGGGCTATGCGGTCAAAAGTGACCAACAAAATACCACTGAATAGTTGCAAGTTGTTGTATTATTGGATGTCAACATACAAAATGGTACAAATTTGAGTGATCGAGAGACTGTCGTACAAGTGTGTACAATATGGTATGTAAATATTGATCAAAAATTATAAATAACAAGAATTGAATAGCAGTATGTCAGCAGAAGACGGATGTGTCGGGCCATTGGCACAAATAAAACGGCAACACAACGCAGTTCCATTGTCTGGACTACATCCTTCTGGAAATCTAATAGGATCATGGTCCTGCCACAAGAGATATCCAGTAGTAGTTTGAGAATGAATGATGAAGAAGAAGAAGAATAGCAGTATTACATTGAACATTACACAGGATCGACGTTTCTACCAAATAGTCTTTCTCTAGAAATTATGTGTTTCTTCATCTCTTTCTTGATAAAGACTATTGGATCAAAGCGTATGGTATGTAAATATTAACCCTATATATATATATATATATATATATATATATATATATATATATATATATATATATATATAAAGAATTGAATAGCAGTATTACGTTGAACAATATACATAATTGATGTTTTGACCAAATGGGCTTTATCTAGAAATTCTGTTTCTTCATCCTTTTCTTGATAAATACTGTTTGGTCGAAACGTTGATCCTGTTTATTGTTCAATGTAATACTGCTATTCAATTCTTTATATATATATATATATATATTGGTCAATATTTACATATCATCGTTTGTTCTCAAACTCCTGCAGATTAGCAGGATGTTGTCCGGAGAACGGAATTCATTGTCATGATTTACAGCTTAGCTGCTTTTATGTTCAAGATAAAACAGAACAGATGCTTCCTCCTCTGTTACTCAGTCAACTGATGTGTGTAAGGGGCTGTTCATAAATTACATAAATTCTTTACAGTTTTGTACCTTCCCCAAACTAATTTTAGCAGAAAATTACCCAAAAATGTGATGTTTCACGCTTTTATAAAAATGTTTCAGATTCACATAATTTAATTAGTGAATAAAAATAGTATTGTGTAATTGACATGAACTTTTGGTCATACACCCCCAAACCCCCTTTCAACAGCTGTCAAAATGTTCAAACTTTCTCTGTTGATATAATTTATTGACAACCCCTAATTATACTTGAAAATAATACTCACGTGTAAGACAGGTAATGAAGTCTTACACATGAGTATTATTTTCCATTATGTTCTACTAGCAGTACCACCTTCTATTAATTATACTTGATGAGTTTGTCAAGTTGTGTACATATAAATTAATTTTACTGTTGTATTCCTATATGAGATCAATCAATAATTACTTTTACCATATCTCTTATTCATGTTTCATAGCACAATATAGTCATAAACATGATTCGTTGGTGGATAGTTTGTTTATGGAGCTCCTGAGACTTCTCAACCCAGTGTTGTAGACTTTGACTATTGATATAGTGCTGTAGACTTGGCTATCAGTTAGCAAGAAATTATTATGAGTACAGTGTTATAGTCTTGACCATTGGTAATAAATTGTAATTGGTAAAGTGCTAGACTTTAATATTGGTACAGTGTTGTTGAGTATATTGTGGAATTTGTCACATCTTTTATTGCGGTGGTCCATCGTTTTCGTGGTCAGCCTCTAGGTTTGCCTTCACTGTATCTGTGTAGCATAGCTTTCTGTGATATGCTGTCTGGTGATTGTCTGCTGTTGTGTGCAAACCATTTGATCTGTTGTCTCTTAATATACTCTAAAATTGAGGCGGTGCTGTTTATAGTCTTGACCATTGGTAATAAATTGTAATTGGTAAAGTGCTAGACTTTAATATTGGTACAGTGTTATAGTCTTGACCAGTGGTAATGTAATTCGTTTAACTATTTGGCTATTATTTTATAGTTATGTAGACTTGACTATTTGTAAGCAATTAATGGTGTAGTGTTGTAGACTTGACTATTGGCAAGAAGTTATTAGTATAATGTTGTGGACTTGACTATTTGCAAGAAGTTTATTATTGTAATGTTGTAGACTTGATTATTGGCAACCACTTATTATTATTGGTGTAGTGTTGTAGACTTGACTTGCCAAGAAGTTGTATTTGGTGTTGTATATTGCATGGTAGATTTAACTATTGACAGTAAGTTGTAATTGGCTAGTTTTATAGATGACTTGGCAAGCAATTGTTATTGGTGTAGTGTTGTAGTCTTGACTATTGGTAAACAGTCATTGTTGGTGTAGTGTTGTAGACCTGACTATTGGCAAGCAGTCATTATTCATGTAGTGTTGTTTATTGACAAGAAGTTATTGATGGTAGATGGTTGTAGACTTGCCTCTTAGTTGAAACGAATACCAGTTTATAATACTAGATACTAAGTTTAATCTGTGCAATTCATATTTATGTGATGTGGTAAACAAGAAATATTATTTTATAAGCCAGAATTTTATGGTATCTAAGAAAAATTGATTAGCTAGAATTGTTGTTGATAACTTGTTGTTGAGAATGAATATTGATAACTAAGCCAAAGTGGTTATTGATAACTGAGACAGAATGAATATTGAGCAATTTTCAGAGGTATTATCAGTTTGAGAATGAGTGCAGCAGAAGAATTTGGGTTAGAAATTGGAGTCCATCTACAAAAATTGATAATTGTTGGGACAGCGGTAAAACTGCACTAATAGTTATTAAAGAAAAACCCAAAATATTATTTTTACAGTTCATAAAAACAGACTAAATTCCATGAACAAAAAATATAGTTAAAAATTTCAAAAACAGCAGGTGACACTAGGAAATAGGGTGATGTTGATGATGATGAAATAATCCTTTTAATCTTGACAGCCCATAGCCTGTCTCACAAAAGCACAATTTTTTATCAGGAGTGTAACTGCGACAACACTCAGATTCACATAAGTTTGTCTCAAAGGCATGACTGTGTAAGAGGGATTTATGGATGCAGGTTTAATCCCAGAAGAGAGGCATTTCTGGCTGTAATATCCCAGGATTATCAAGTCCTGTCAGGAGCACAGCTCACACTTATGAGCCAACTATATCATTATTCTTCTGTCAGTGATGGCACATCTAGCATTTCTTGTCATCTAGGATCTTGCCACAAAAGGACAATGGTGCAGTGTCTCCTGACCTGCATCTAGGACCTTGCCACAAAAGGACAATGGTGCAGTGTCTCCTGACCTGCATCTAGCACCTAGCCACAAAAGGCCAATGGTGCAGTGTCTCCTGACCTGCATCTAGCACCTTGCCACAAAAGGACAATGGTGCAGTGTCTCCTGGCCTGCATCTAGCACCGTGCCACAAAAGGACAATGGTGCAGTGTCTCCTGACCTGCATCTAGGACCTTTCCACAGAAGGACAATGGTGCAGTGTCCCCTGACCTGCATCTAGGACCTTGCCACAGAAGGACAATGGTGCAGTGTCTCCTGACCTGCTTCTAGGGCCTTGCCACAAAAGAACAATGGTGCAGTGTCTCCTGACTTGCATCTAGGACCTTGCCACAGAAGGACAATGGTGCAGTGTCTCCTGACCTGCATCTAGGACCTTGCCACAGAAGGACAATGGTGCAGTGTCTCCTGACCTGCATCTAGGACCTAGCCACAGAAGGACAATGGTGCAGTGTCTCCTGACCTGCATCTAGCACCTAGCCACAGAAGGACAATGGTGCAGTGTCTCCTGACCTGCATCTAGGACCTAGCCACAGAAGGACAATGGTGCAGTGTCCCCTGACCTACATCTAGGACATTGCCACAGAAGGACAATGGTGCAGTGTCTCCTGACCTGCATCTAGGACCTAGCCACAGAAGGACAATGGTGCAGTGTCTCCTGACCTGCATCTAGGACCTAGCCACAGAAGGACAATGGTGCAGTGTCTCCTGACCTGCATCTAGGACCTAGCCACAGAAGGACAATGGTGCAGTGTCTCCTGACCTGCATCTCTTCATCATCTTTAGGATTATTTCTTCTTCTTCGTTCTCAAACTCCTGCAGATTAGTAGGATGTAGTCCAGAGAACGGAATGTGTTGTCATGGTTTACAGCATAGCTGCGATATCTGCACCTTTCTGCCTGACACATCCGACTTCAGCATGGCTTTGGGTCTCTGACCCTATATGGGATGGGACAGCTAACTCCATCCCATAACCTCCGTAGTCGCCTTTTACAACATGCATGGAACGTAAACAGTGTTGCTATTCTTTGCTCCCCTTTCAGGCCCCGGCAACACACATGTGAGAATTATTTGATAGAAGAAAAAGTAAGAAATTGAGACAAGATGTGACATGATTTTTTTTGTAGGTGACAGGCTGTCAGCCTTTCCACAACTTTTCTTAGTTGACATGCCTGGAAAGAAGACCTATTCCTTTCATCCTGAACTAGAAGTACTGTCACCATTTACTACCCACGGGAGAACTGGGTTTATGCTGTTTTTTTACTCACTGGATACACTCAAGAATTGATGTTCCGACCAAAAATCCTTTGTCAAGAACATATTCACAGCATATCAAATGACAAGTAAGAATGGCAGAGTAAAGCTGAAGAGTAAAAACTGCAAGGTTAGAATTGAAATAAACAGAGATAGAGATATTGAGATAGAGCCCCAAAGGGCTCTAGAAATAGAGCCCCAAAGGGCTCTATTGTACCAAACTGATAGACATACCGGTTCAGAAGGGTGTGTCGAGTCCGGTCATTCTAGAAGCATGACTTAATGGCAGCCACATGAACATCACAGGAATGCGGATGATCAATGCTATTGAAGTGCTGAGAAACCGGAATACCAGTCGGGTTTTTTACACTACAGATGTTGACAGAATATGTCTGCAAGTCTATTACACGTCTCCCCCCTAAATGCATCATGGTGCAAAGCTTGCCCATGATGGCATAGATGATGTTAGAGGACACAGATGTGGGACTTTCTAATTATTTATGCAGTTGCTACCTGTTATCAAAATTCAGAAACACAATTTTATTGTGTTCGTTCTCCAGTAGTTTTTCTCGATACTGAATTTTTGGTAGAAACATCAATATTATGTAAACTTGTTAACTATATTTATAGTGTGATTTAGTCTGTTTGTCAATTGTAAAACATATTTTGTTGTTGTTAACCTTTACTACTAGTTGAGTCTAAATACATACATTTTTGAATAAAATACACAATGGACATTCTGGAAGCTAAATATGGATACATACCAGAATAGTAAAAACTGGAAGGTTAGAAGTGAAACAAAACAAACAGAAAATGAACTGATATGTCGGAATAATTTTGTGTGTGTTAAAGATCCCAAAGGACTGTATTGTACAGAATTGAACTAAACCAAAGATATTGATGTGAAATCCATGATTATTGTTATCACAGCACCATTTATTGGTGCAGTACAAGTAAACGCCAATACATTTTTAACAGAACAATATTGAGAGGAATGAAGCTTTCCTGTAACTAGGGTACAAAGGGACATAATACAAGAGGCACAATTAGAAACAATCTCACACTTTTTATTGTGACAAGTAATCTTTCAAAACAATGTGAATAGCGCCATATGGAGTTTCTGTTGCTGTTAGCTTTGATCTCCTCATAAATTCTGCATGATAGCTTTTAAGATGGTGCCATAATGTTTCTTGTTTCTCCATTTCATGCTTCCCCAAAATTGTTCAATGTTCAGAGCTCCATTAATTTCATTGTGTTTCCATAACACATAGATTTTTTAAAAACTTGAATCGTTCTTTCTGCAGACTGGGAGCCTCCTCCAGTGCGCAGAAGGAATCTAGACTACGGAAATTATCTACAGATACGCCTGTGTGTTGCCAAGGCCCGAAAGGGGAGCAAAGAATAGCAACACTGTTTACCTTCCATGCATGTCGTAAGAGGCGACTAAGGAGGTTATGGGATGGAGTTGGCTGTCCCATCCCATATAGGGTCAGTGACACAAAGCCATGCTGAAGTCGGATGTGTCAGGCCGAAAGGCGCAGATATCATAGCAATGATGTAAACTATGACACAACGCATTCCATTCTCTGGACTACATCCTGCTAATCTGCAGGAGTTTGAGAACGAACGCAGAAGAAGAAGAATCTACAGATAGTATTTTTCTGCTTTGTAGAAACACAACTCCTTCATGCTCGTTTATGGGGAGATTCACAGTCTTAATGATCATGTTTGTGTTAGCATTCATGTTTGTTATCGTAGCTACAAATTGTCATGTGCAGTGACTATCTAAAAAGTGGAATTAAAAAACTGAACTATGTATTGGCGTCTACTTGTACAATACCCATTTATGTTAATATGCTACATGTAAAAATTCCAAGCAGTAGAATTATTCTAGATTGTGATGTAACAATGGTCTGATTGCTGCATGAGATGAAACCAGTGTAGTTTGTTTTGTGTTCAGCATTAGGGCAGTTTGTCTATCACTTTCTGTCCAGCATTAAGGCAGTAAATCTGTCTCTCTATCTGCTTCTGTGCTCATTCTCAAACTCCTACAGATTAGCAGGAGGTAGTCCAGACAACGAATGCGTTGTGTCATGGTTTACTGCTTAGCTGTGATATCTGCACCTTTCTGCCTGACACATCCAACTTCAGCAAGGCTTCTGGGTCACTGACCCTATATGGGATGAGACAGCCAACTCCACCCCAAAACCTCCTTAGTCACCTCTTATGACATACACAGAATCTAAACAGTCTTGCTAATTATTGACTCCTATTTTAGACCTTGGCAATACATGTGTTCTATCTATTTGTATCCAGATTTAGGGAATTCTGTCTGTCTATCCATTATTTATTCACCTTTCTTATCCCTGGACAGTACAGGTCTTCGGCAACTAACTCTTCTATCCTTTCTTGACTTCTCCCCTTTATCAACTCCACTCTGTGTACGATATATTTTTCTGAAAACATTACATACTCTGAGAGTTGTCTCCTGGATATGAAGAGAGCTCTTGAGAATACCTTGTTAATTGCACATAGGAAACTGCTTCATTGCTCGCAATTCCTGGGGATTTATTAGTATATATATATATATACTAGATTCATTTGGGACTCGTCCTCCTATCGAGATGAAATTTATTGGGTTGTTTACCCTGATATGCCTCACATTGGTAATGTACTTGCCAACCCAGCTCACCGTATGGAAACAAAAGCGAATATGACATTGGATCCATATTCAAGCTAAGTATATTGATATTAGTGAACTGCTTTGTTGGATTCTCTGGATTCAGTGGGTAAATGCGAACGTCACTGTTGAAAGGTGGTTCTCCATCTTCACTACGAAGACCATTGCAACCTCATTAGATGTTGGTTCATTATAGCAACATGATCAGATTGATTTTCATGTTTGAAGACCATGTTTACTATTGGTATGACTCTTCCAGTTTGAGCAGCATTCTGAATCTCTCTTGTTTCAATATCACACATTAACTGATACGACTGCTAGTCTATTGTGCTGACCAAAAAAATTGATTTTATGAGAATTTCTCTTTCTCATGTAGCATTTGCGGTGTGTGCTTGTCAAACATCTGTTGTTTGATTGCTGTCCAAAACGAACAACTGTGGAACTTTGTTGTATGGCTGTTGTATATGAGAAGTTTGATGATAGGTTTATCCATGAACTTTTAAAACATATGGACCTCAACTTTGGCAATATTGCCATAATTTTTGCTCCCATTGATTTGAAAGAAAGCGCTATTATACGAGCAAATACTCTCGTGAAAATGTGTGTATTATCAGAGAACAAGTGCAAGAACTCAGAATATTCCAGTTTATTACCATGTATTGTCTTGTGGCTTTGGGAACATGATCTTTCCTTTTCTGCATCAACTTGCAAACCTGCCATCGTTAGGATGTTTGTCCAATAAACATTTTAACGCCACAAAATTGACATTTAATATCGAAAACTCCACATATGTGCAACAACACGATCCTCAGCAAAATTTGCTGCTTCATTTGAAATTGCTTGACTTCGACGCATTTGTGACAATGAGTGAGTCTCAGCATCTGCAGCTTGACGTCTCTGCGTTTGCTCAACAGTTTCATGTTGTCTGTTACGACGTTGGTATTCTCTACTCATAGCTTGTCGATTTTCTCTTTGTGCTGGTGATTCTAGCTTACTTCAGCATCCTTAGCAAGTCATGTTTGTCTTTGTTGAAGGGTTTCTTGATCATTTCTTTGCGACTCTATTTCAATTCAATGTTTATGCTCTGCAGAATTTGTGGCACAAGTCCGAGCGAGTGACTTGACTTTGACGACTCAACCATCTAGCTTTTTGCTCTTTTGTTTTTCAACGCTTTCTTGCGATTGAATCATCTTTATCCACCATTTAAAGCAAATTATATGTATATTTTAAATATAATGTGTGTTAGATAGCTTTAAGCACAAGTCGATACAGAAGTTTACCTGTTAGCGCATTAATAACATTTGTATAATATAGATATATATATATATATTCCGGTTCTATGGCGAAGTGGTACACAGCGCGTGTGGGACGGCCAAGGTACCAAGTTTGATCCCCGCCACAGACAATTGTGCATCCAGACCGTTCAGAAAGCAATGGCAAACTACTGAGCATAATTATTTATATTGCCTAGATAATCACCACAGCCAACAAATGCTGGGTTGATTGCTACGTCCTGAATAGGATATGCTACCAATTTTATATATATATATATATATACACAAACACATGCACAGACAAATCCAAATCCCATTATAACAGCTTGATCTGGACTGACATTATGTATGTAATAACAGAAATACAATACAAACAAAGAATAGATATAATTGGGGATTTTGAAAAGTCTAGGACCATTTCCACTGTATGGTTTTATTTTTATATTAATTCACCTACAGGTTTCACTGTTTATCGTCTCACATTCAATTTTTAAGTTTGTTTAGTCCATGCTGGAAACTGCTGTGCTCTTCCATATTGCTCTGCTGTGCCGTATGACATGTGAATGACAAAACAATAAAATGTCACAGTGGAAAAATTGGTTGACAAACTGCTCACTAATAGTGAACGATTAAAAACACCACGTACACGGTGTAATGGTTTTTATGTCTGAGATGTCAGATTTCTGTCTATGTTCTCGTATGCATGCCTATGTTGATTGCTAAATAGTTTGTACACTAATTGCGGATATCATTCTGTGAGTGCTGGTCAGACTGTTATTAGGAAATCTGATTTGTATAATTTTCTGCTTGTTAGAAGATGATTTCAAATAAATCTACAATTTGTTACATATTTTTGTTAGTTTGTTGTGTTCTAATAATGATTTTCTTCATTCATTTTCAGACACCTGCAGATTAGCAGGATGTAGTCTGCTGATCAGAATGTGTTTCTCGCCGAAGACAGATGTGTCAGGCCATTGGCACAAATAAAATGACGGCACAACACATTTCCATTCTCTGGACTACATCTTACTGGAAATCTAGTAGGACCATTGTCCTGCTATAAGAGAGATCCAGCGGGAGTTTGAGAATGAACACTGAAGAAGAAGAATGTGTTTTATAGTTTGCAGCTGTACTGCGATATAGAGCAAGCTCATTACCTAGCACCAAGTTATTTTAGAATGGAACCTGATGATCAGTTATGGCCGAAAAGGGGAGTATAGCAACATTGTGACCTATCATGCTAGTTGAAAGAGGCAACTAAGAAGGGGCAGAGGGTAGTATGATTGTCGCATCCCATAGATCGTCAGTCACGCAAAAATCGGATGTATTGGGTCATTAGATGCAGGTATCACTACCAAGCTGTAAACTATGACAATACATTATATTCTCTAAAATGCATTCCGGTAATTTACATATAAATATATATGCATGTGAGGACAAGGATAGAAGAAGAATATACAATTCTTCTTCAAAGTTCATTCTCAAACACCTGCTTAATCTCTCTTGTAGCAGGACAATGGTCCTTCTAGATTTCCAGCAGGATGTAATCCAGAGAATGGAAATGCGTTATCGTATTTTGTTTTAGTCAATTGCCAGACACACCCACCTTCGGGGGAAACAATTTATTCAATGATGATAGAACACAGCAGGATTACGAGGTTGTCACTCTTATTCCCTGTCATGTTTTATTTTCAGCTCTACAATCATGTTTTTATGACATTCGTTCTAACTGAAAGTTTACTAGAGCTTATGGAAGTTCCAGGTGACATCACTGCGGCTATAGGTGCAATTTCACAAGTTACTCTGGAATTTCCCATGAATCCCAAATTTTTTGACACTCCCTCCTTTTTTCAAGAACTGTCAAGAATTCAGGAACCCCACCACGTCATGATTAATTACGTCATATATCTTCTCTCCTATCCCCCCCCCCCTAAATATTTGTTTAAAATACGTCTTGTGTCACATTCTTTTTAGAAAAATGTTTTAAATAATTTAATGTATTTATAAATAATAGTTTCTTTTCTTCAGTGTCTGTTCTCAAACCCCTGCAGATTAACAGGATGTAGTCCAAAGAACGGAATGTGTTGTCATGGCTTGCAGAGTGGCTTCAATATCTGCACTTTTTGTCCTGACAGGTAGGACTGGAGCATGGTTTCTGGGGTCACTTTGACCCTATATGGAATTGGGATTAATCAATCAATAAACCCGTAACCCGTCAGGGTCGTAGGGGTACCACATTGGATGCCTCAACACACAGAATCCTCCAGCGAATTCTATCCTCAGCGATGCGGATGAGTGTGGAAATATCTTGCCCTGTCCATTCCTTGATGTTGTCTGTCCATGCCTTTATATGGAAATGGGATAGATACATATGTCTACCTTAAGGAAAATGGGGAGGGGGAGTTGTTTACCTTTTAAAAATAACGTTATTTGTCTGTTTCATGTGTAAATTTGTCTTTTTGTTGCATAAATTGCCCTTTTTGTGAAAATCGCTAATGGGGGAGTGTGGTTACTGACCTTTTAGCTGAGTTCTTTTAGGATTTGTTAAGTTAGACAAGTTAAGAATTTGTTAATGGAGGGGGGGGGGGAGGGAATGGGATTTCAACCCCCCTTCCCTTATATATGACATTGAGTAGTCATGTCCAGCTCATAACCATCTATAGTCGCCTCTTAGGACATTCATTCGCCCGTGTGTTGCCGGGCCCGAAAGGGGAGCAAAGATAGCAACACTGATTACCTTCCACGCATGTCGTAAAAGGCAACTAAGGAGGTTATGGGATGGAGTTGGCTGTCCCATCCCATATAGGGTCAGTGACCCAAAGCCATGCTGAAGTCGGATGTGTCAAGCCGAAAGGCGCAGATATTGCAGCAATGCTGTAAACCATGATACAACACATTCCGTTCTCCTGACTACGTCCTGCTAATCTGCAGGAGTTTGAGAACGAACGCAGAAGAAGAAGAAGAAGGACATTCATGGAAGGTGAACAGTGTTGTTCCTCTTTTATGTCCTGGCAACACATGGGCAAAAGTAAAAACAGTATTGCTGACTTCAACTTTTTTGAAGCCCTTCGCCGTGTCAATAACTGTCAAATTTTTTCAGACCCACTTATCCCCCCTCCCCCAATTTCTCATGCAATTTATGGACAGTAGATTCACGATGACTTCCTTAAAACCTAAAAATGCTGTAGATTAAAGAAAAATCAAAGTTCACCAGATTGGGGACCTTACTTGAGGGTAAAGTCGAAGGGGAGGGGGCGATCAAGAGGGAAGCAGAGATACAAGTTGGAGAGGAACATCAGGAGATGGAAAGATTACAGTCTAGCAGAGTGCATCACCAAGGCAGGGGATGTTAGAGGTCTGTTACAGCCAACCTTTGTTACGGAGACGGCACTTAATGATGATGATTAAATCCTACACTAAACTTTCTTAAATGGGTACCAGATGGCAAAAGAGAAAGACACAAAGAGATTTCGCAGAACAACCGTCAAAGAGACTATGGATCTTAACACCATGAAAGAATTACATGAGTAGCATCACATTGCTCGAAATAGACTGGTTTCTGCCCTATGCACTGCATTCGGCGCTGAAGGAACATAGACAGATACCTTTTCAGTTGCCTTATACAGCATATTATCCTTCTACAGTGACAGTGTAACTATTATTTTAATCATCCTGTTTTGATACTCACTGGATACACTCGAGAATTGATGTTTCGACCAAAAGACCTTTGTCAAGAACACATTCACAGCATAATAAACGACAAGTTAGAATGGCAGAGTAAAAACGAAGAGTAAAAACTGGAAGGTTAGAAGTGAAATAAACAGAAAATTAATCGATATGTAGGAATTAACAGATATTGATCCCAAAGGGTTCTATTGTACCAAAGAGTAACAGTGTGACTATTATTTGAATCATCCCTTATTGGTAGGGGTTTCCCTACTTTTGACAGATTGTGTGCAGCCACCCCGGTTTGTACTGTCAGAATCAATTCCAAAGGGTGCATAAATCAAAAATAATTTTGTTTATGTGGGGGCGCCATAGTTTATCCAGTGGGCCATAATGTCTCTTGTCAGTGCTGCCTGTTGGGCTATTTATCAATTGTCGTTTTGTATTCATGCAGATTATTGGGTGTTTGAGTATTGGTGACTGCTGTTAGGTCGATCCAGTTGGCGGGAAGAAAAGAAAGGAAAATGAGCGCAGATAAGAGACGGCAGAGGAAAAAAAAGATAATTATAATAAAGTATTGTCTCCGTAACAAAGGTTTGCTACAACTGATGGGCTGGCTTTAACACAGTTTAGAATATTGTACGCCCGTGTGTTGCCGGGGCCCGAAAGGGGATCAAAGAATAGCAACACTGTTTACCTACCACGCATGTCGTAAAAGGCGACTAAGGAGGTTATGGGATGGAGTTGTCTGTCCCATCCCATATAGGACCAGTGACCAAAAGCCATGCTGAAGTCGGATGTGTCAGGCCGAAGGGCGCAGATATCGCAGCAATGCTGTAAACCATGACACAACGCATTCCGTTCTCCGGACTATATCCTGCTAATCTGCAGGAGTTTGAGAACGAACGAAGAAGAATATCGTAACGAAGGTTTGCTATAACTGATAGTCTGGCTTTAACACAGTTTAGAATATCATAACGGGATATGAGCAATGCAAAGTAGAGAGATCTGTTATTTCAATTTTCGTTACTATGCAATATAGATCAAAAGTGTATACGCATGTGGTTGTGTCCATGGGTCTCACCAATGGCCCACTAGACATACCATCCATGCAACAGAAAACCTTAGTGGATGGCATTCCGTTATATTGAGGCTATCTTCTTATAGAAGCTTCATGGCATGTCATCTATACAGATAAGATTTTGTTTTGTTGTTGAAATGTTTTTCATGTTTGCCTGAATATATATGTATGCACCCTCTGTGGTTGGAAGGGAGCCAAAGATATACTTTGCAGCACTGAGGAGGAGGAAACTGACATCACTGTTTTTCCTATGGCTGAGGTCCATCATAGAGGCACAGTGACTCGGGACGTGACAATTCTTTTGACTTGAACATTTGATTGCATGCCTGGAGCAATAGAGAAGTTCGGCACAACCAGTAGTCAATTGGTGGCGGGGAATGAGCACAGTGAACACTATCTTGGCTACAGTGGCTGGGAGCAGTGCATAGGTTGAAACCTACCTTCCTGGGGGTGTGATATTTATTCTCTGGCTCTGCTCCGGGGTGGACCGAAAATCCACAGACTTCCCAGCAATATAATGCCATCTAATGGCATTAGGTCAAAGGGCATGAGCCCATGGACCACTGGATCAGCAACCAACCAACCATCAAAAGTGTAATTCTTAACAGTAAATTATAGGACGTCATTTATACGTGATTTATGTATCATACAATTTACATAATTTAAGCGTGGAATTTGACTATGTTGGGTTCACTACGGGAAGATGTGCCACAATTTTTACCACATTTTCTAATGGAACAAGATCGCAAAATTTAAACATACTTTATTTTACGAAACGGACTAGGGAAAAATAAGCAATATTAACCAAAAAATTATATTTATTCATGTCCATTTGTTAGTGCACAGTATACAAATATTGCTTGGAAGGGAGACATTGTATTTTAGTTTTGGGAGGGGGGGTGTATTTACGGTTAGGGGGAGTTTAAGGTTGGGGTTAAGGTTGGTGTTTTTGGAGAGAGGGGGGGGGGGCGTTTTCACGGTTGGGGTTAATGGATTTGGGACACTGTTACAGATGTTTGGACGTTCCATTCGACCACTCTGGTCTTGTTAATCTGCAATTCCCGAGCGAACATTCGATAGATGTCCTTTGGAAAGCCCATCAATAGATAAATCGGCATATTTTCACTAGCGGAATATTAGTGAATTGCAAATACGTGCCGAAATTTACATGTACGCGCTGGTGGTGTCGCCCCGTACATTGCATTTCCACTGAATCCGCACATCATTGTGGTAAAATAAGATTATTGAATGACCCTGACCCCACATCTTTTCTTGTTGTAGCAGTCCTCCTAACAAAGCAAGCTCAGTGAACAGAAATTTACGATTGCATTAGCCAGTTGTGAATAGATTCACATACCTAGGTAGTACGTTATCAGAAGATGCCAACGTTGATAATGAAGTGTATTCAAGAATCGCCAAGGCAAGCGGCACTTTTGACAGATTGTACGCAAATGTGTGACGTAGAAATGGTATTAACCTACAGATTGAAATTAAAGTCTACAGAGCAGTGGTACTTCAAATATTGTTATACGCTAGTGAAACATGGGTTGTGGAGAAGCATGATCGTCTGCGCCAATCGGCACGTGACTGGATTGATTGATTCCAGTGATTAACAACGCTTCATTATCCTGTTCCAAGATTCACTTGTTGGATTTTTTACAAAACATGTTGGCAACGCTGAAGGTCGGGAGGTTGGGCAGTGTACGCAATAAAACAACATGATAGTTGTGTTGTTCTATATGCCACGTTTCTACAAAGGTATTTAATGCACGTAACCATTCTTGCTTATAAAACATCGGCGCTCATTTTAATTATTTAGTAATTATTTTCCCCGATTATTTATATTGTAGGAGACGTCGTTTTTCATTGTTATTTTAGCTGTGGACATTGTAAAACTACAATAATAGACATAGATTAGATAGACGTCTGAACTTGAAAGGGAGGTCACTAAAGTATAATATTACTACCATGTACTAATAAATATTAAAATGTGCAGTACTAATAGTAACTCCCGTAAATAATCAGCATGTCATTTCATTTGTTTTATTTTTAATGTGTATTATATCCACATCGCATAGTGAACATATTACTCCGTTACAAGTGATTAGATGGTCCTGTAGGTAGATTCGAGTGAAATAGTTGCAATTGCTTCGTTGGTTTGGTCGAGTGTAGGCCCTACTGAACTCAGAACTGTCTCACTCTGTCTGGTGTGCTCAATCATCATCGCTGACCACATCCATATCATATGTCATTAATTCATTAATTTTCCTTTAGCGCTGAAGTTAAAGGACAGATCTCTCCAATTCTGTCCGTTCAAAGCTATTCCGTGCAGTTCTTAAATAAAATAGTATTCTGAATATTGTTTCAATTTCTCTAATTTAGTATATAAGTATTGTATTGTAATTGTTCTTCTGAGTGTTTTCTTTTGGCGTATGCTCTCCAAGGCTTTTTGAAAAACAACAAAGTTTATTATTAGGTTGGCTCTAAATTCTAAACATTCTTCAGTTATGTCATAGGGCCTATGTGCCCCGATCTCCCCCCCCCCCGAGGCATATATTTGCAATTACACAATGACTGACAGTTACAATTATTTGTTGGTTAACAAACATTCTTTGCCAACCATAATCAATGATGTTCATTTCTTGCCAAACCATATTTCAAGCCCAGCTCCTTTATCATCTACAAAAGGAATCATCTACATTTTGTTTGATAGTGCAGTTTCCCTCTCAGAGTTCAATATGTTGATGTCATCTATTTCCCTGCCATTCAATACAGTGAAAGAATCTGCTCTTTCATTGCCTTAAAACAGAATGACAGCACAAAAATAAATGTGACACCCTCTGACCTTCCCACAGCATCAAGCCACTCTTCATGAATAAACCTACAGCCCGTGTGTAATTTTCTGATCAAGCTCATTGAGTTGCTGAGAATGTAAACATGAATTGCACTCTGTGTGCATGTCCAGTTTAAGGCCCTGGTCACTGCTATAATTTTCATTGTCATGCTGCTTGTAGTTACAGCGAAAGCTGCATTCTCCTCTCTAGTAGTCTTCCCTACACACTGTATTGTGAAGGACCATGAACTACGCACAAATCTATAATGAACCAGCCCCTCCGTTCTGTACAGAGCTCTGTCCAGATACTTAGTGTCATGTTCATAAGGTACCATGAATTACACACAACGGAACAAGTGTATATAACTATATCACATCTTTTGAATTCTCACTGATCAATGCCTGCACGCATGTGGTTGCGTCTATGGGTCTACATCAAGTATTTCAGATTGAACAACTCCACAGAAGACTGATGTGTTGGGCCATTGGCGCCCATAAATAGTGAATAAAATAAAACAGCGACACAACACATTTCCATTCTTTGGACTACATCCTGCTGGAAATCTAATAGGACCATGGTTCTGCTACAAGAGAGATCCAGCGGGAGTTTGAGAATGAACACTGAAGAAGAAGAAGATTGAACAACAATAGGACAATTCTTCCTACTTTTTCTATCAAGAGTTATCACTACCCGAAAGATAGTATGGCAGCCTATGGGAATGTTTATCCATTCTGCAGCATCCTCTTGAGAGCCCACACTTTGTATAACTTCCTCAGCACGCCCCACCCACGACTTTCCTCTCTTCAGTCTACCACATCTCACATTCTGTATTTCAGTATGCAGTGAATGCTCTTTATCAACATTGATTTGGAAGTAGGCTCTTTCTTGGCACAACTATAATCTATGTTCCATAGTTGGACAGTCAAGTAAAAATTGCATTGCTTGTACAGATGTGTCTCTTGTGCACCCAAGAATTATACGTATCACTTTATTCTGAAATTAGGATTTATTTATTCTTGTAATTAGGATTTTTTATTTTCATATTTGTTTGATTCAGAATGTACTCCTTGCCATTCTGGTTCTGACCAGTTTACTATTGTACCTCTTTTTTTTTTATCAATGTAACTTCTAGATTATATGAAGTGATTTACTTATTCTGTTGTCATGCCGAAATCTGATGTGCTAGGCCTACAAGGCGCATAACGGTGGCACAACGTAATCGCACAGATATCCGTGATGGTTACAATGGAGCAAACGAAAAACAAACAAACAAAACTTATTCTGTTGTTTGTTTTGCGTTCGCTCCATTGTAACCATCACGGATATCCGTGCGATTTCCGCTGGGAGCGTGATTACGTTGTGCCACCGTTATGCGCCTTGTAGGCCTAGCACATCTGATTTCGGCATGCCTTGACAATTCGGGTGGGCTACCCTTAGCCTGTGACAGCCTCTATATCTGTCTCCAGGCACGCGTAGTGGCGACTCTTCACCCAGACGATTTTTGCTCTCGTCTGACTCGAACGAGGTATTCCACTGTCTATGAACTCACCTCGTGTAATTGGACGTGCTGTGCCCATTGGGTACTGAACCGTTTCTCATCCATGAGCCTGGTTCCTTACGGGGAAGAACTCAACAGAGGAGTTGGAACCTGGCTCTTTCGCCCTCTTAGCCGAGGTGTCATTCACCGTCATCGTGTACCCATTATCCGAGTTCGAGTCTCAAACCACGCGTTTGAGAACAAGGCGTTCTAGAGCTGAGCGTCCTTGTCCCAATAGCGACTGAGCCCATCAGGTACTGAGCCCTTTCTCTCTTCAAGTGTATTTCTGGTGTAGGAAAACCTGACAGTAGAGTTGGGCCAGGGCTAAATTGTTGTCCCTTTTGTGCCTAAGCACATCGGTTACGAAACCCTTTCTCTCTGCAAGTGTACTTCCAGTATAGGAAACCTTGACAGTAGAGTTGGGCCAGGACTACCATCGTTGTCCCTTTCTTGCTTAAGCACATCGGGTACAGAACCCTTTCTCTTCGCGAGCATATTTCCGGTTTAGGAAGGCTCGACATTAGAGTTGGATTAGGTCTTCTTGCTTTACCAAACGCCAATGAATGTGTCTGGGTTTCTGCCTGTAAGGAACACTGGTAACTAGAAGCTCATCTCGAGCTGACGGAGCTTGTAGTTCCCCTTTCCTAGGGACTTTTCACTTTCTATTTGCAGTTCGCGCTGCCCTCTAGCGCTGTTCTGTCCTTTCATTGTTTCATTGTACTCGGTATGAAATCTATTTGTCTATCACCATGCATCTATCTTTACGTGCATTTTACATTGGCCGCCCCTCCAATGTTCGGACTGGACTGACTAGCTTCACTGTGTGTCGACAGTGTCGCTATATGTGGTGATGCTGGTGGTGTCGGAGATATTGTCTGTCTCTTGTGCAGTCAAATCTCTTTCCATCTGCTACCTCCACATTCTCAGACACGATCCCCAAATGATTTGGCCAGAATCAGCTTGAGCTGCTGTATTTCTGTTTCCAGGGTGCACCACGTGGAGGTACATTTGGGATCTTGGTTATCTGCTAACCCTGAGTCCGCCTAGAGCAATGCGTTCCCTTTGCACCCCACTTATTCTGTTGCTTTTCCTTTTAGATACTTTTATGGAGTAATTGTTTATATTTTTCTTGTGAGCTCCATGTATGATGTAGGGTGTCTCACTTGTGTGTTCCTGGGCCCAAACGGGGAGCACAGATTTTTAACTCTTGTGTCCTGCCATACATGTTGTAAGAGGCAACCAAGGAAGGTTGAGCATGGTGTTAGTTACCCATCCACAAATGCTTGGTCAGGTGTTCATTTATTATAAGTAACCAACATGTCCGATATAAGTGTGTGGCTGAAAGGTGCAGATATTGCACTGAGGCTGAGTTTTGTTCTCTTGGCTACATCCTGCTAACTGTTAGAAGTTTTGTAATTTGCAAATAACATGTGGTGTTTTTTGGTTCCTTAGTTAATGTAGTTTATAACATTGTTCTTAAAGTTAATATGGTATGGTAATATGTGTTTATAACTCTGCATCTGTGGCTCTTAAAACATTAATTAATGTGGCAGTGTATGTTAACATTAGTATGTAACATTGTCTATTGATATTAATTCACGTGGTATGACATCTTATTGTAATTGTGTGTAATATTGACTTTTAACATTATTTCATATATTAATTCATATGTATTAAAATTAATGTCACAATTTTTTTAGCATTAACTCTACAATGCTCATGTGACAGTTAACATTAGTTCAGCTAATGTCTCATTAACCATTTCCTAAGCCATTAGAAAACACTGTTGGTCTGCACTGTGTAAGAAATATTATTTTGCACTGTCAAGGGAAGTTAGCATTCCCTTTCAATCACTGCTATTGAAAGTAACTGAAAACGATGTTGGTCTGCACTGAGTGAGAAATATTATTTCGCACTGTCAAGGGAAGTTAGCATTCCCTTTCAATCACTGCTATTGAAAGTAACTGAAAACGATGTTGGTCTGCACTGAGTGAGAAATATTATTTCGCACTGTCAAGGGAAGTTAGCATTCCCTTGAGAAAAGCTGGTCTCTTTTGGTGCGTAGATCTTCTAGTACATGTCTAGCACCATTTGAAATCAGTTTTCTCATGTGGTTCCTACATCATAATTTGACATTCTCTGCTCAGCAAATACACTTCTGCTTGTATAAAGAAGTATATTGCTACTTCGAGTATATTTCATGATCGCTTCTACACAACATTTTTGTCTTGTTTTCTCTTGGTGTCAACATGCTGCTTGGTGTTGAAGATGTAGATACAGTTGTATGAGCTTAATATGTTTTGATGTAGAAACAAATATTCCAGATAATATTCTTCTCTTGTAAGCAAATCAAAAGAAGTATAAGCTGTGAATTTTCTGTGTGAAGGATTTTGCTACCTTAAAAAAAAGGAATTCACATATTTTTTTATGTGTGAGAGTGATAAATTTCATGTGCAGTACCTTCTAATTGTGCGTGCATCCGCTCACGCTAGATGGAATATTGGTAGGGTTGAAGTTTTATATACATTAATTTCCACAAATAATTTATGATTATTCTCTATAATACTGTAACACTGCCGTCAGATGTGACACGTCATCGGCTCAAATAAAACGGTTACATTGAGCACATTCGTGCTCTAGAATACAACCTATTGGAAATCTAGGACCATTGACCTGCTACAAGAGAGTTTCAACAGGAGTTTTTGAATACCTAAAAAAATACAGTAGACCATTTCTGTATCACAAATGTCTCATTGAGCTGGCTGTTGTGTGTGATAAACTAGTAAATTATTTTCACAACTGGCTTAATCATTTTTGCTCCTTTTATTTTCTATGTATACAGGTTAAACAACCAAATACAGTGGAATGTCTTTATAACACACACTGAATCGGTATTCCCGCCGAAGACGGATGTGTCGGGCCATTGGCGCAGATAAAACGGCGACACAACGCATTTCCATTTTCTGGACTACATCCTGCTGGAAATCTAGCAGGACCATGATCCAGCTAGATCCAGTTGGAGTTTGAGAATGAACGCAGAAGAAGAAGAAGAATCGGTATCAGGAGAGAAAGTTTACTATGTGTGAAATGAGATGTCTAAGAAAAGCAGCACTCAGAACAAGAAGAGATCACGCGAGGAATGAAGTGATCACAATAACTGTTGGAACAATTGTCTGTCGTCAATTATATTGAAAAACAGAGACTGAAATGGTTCGGCCATATGATGAGAATGAACCCTTACTGACCAGTATACATGAAAATGAAAACTGAATTTTTTACCACCTTGTCACATCTTCATAGGTGTAATGACTTTGTCATTAAACCAACTGACAAGGGTGGTGCAGTAGTTGCGTGGTGTAAGGATCTTTACCTACAGGAGGGTCATAAACAACTATCTAACCCCTCATTTTACACAACACGTACCTCTGACTCTACTGTGCCTAACAATAAGGTGGTAAAAAATTCAGTTAAAACTCTTATCCACAGTAACAACCTCCCCAATAGTGCTGAGGCTGTTTGTATCAGTGAAAGCTGTTTAAGCAGACAATTTTTCTATATGCTGCCAAAAATTCAAAGTCTAATCCTAGTAGACCCATTGTATCTGTTTGCTTTTGTCCCACTGAGCATATTTCCGATTTCCTTGATAGTATTTTCCAACCCTTAATAGAGCAACTGCATTAATTTTTAAAAGATACTAAGCATGCTTTAACTATATTTTCTTCTGTTTGGTTGTCTTCTGACTGCACTTATCGTCTGTTCTTACTTGATGTTTGTTCTTTATATACTTCTATACCCCATTCTGATGGTATTCGGTTATAACTGCTTTGCAGTTTTTCTTGATAAGAACCCCAATCCTTCTGTAACCACTCCCACTCTTATCTGCCTTGCTGAACTAGAGCTTATGCTCAACTCTTTAGAATTCGATGGGTACTTTTTAAAATCAGATCAGTGCTGTTGCTATGGGCACTAAGATGGGACTCAGTTATGCATGTCTTTTCATGGGACATCTTGAACATCAGGTTTAGACTACAAAGGTCATTTTCCATTGCTATTTCATAGATATATTGATGATGGTAAAGGTATTACTGACATGCCTGAGACATAATTGTCTCGCTTCATCAACAATTTTAACCCTGGTATTCTTTTTCTTCTTCAGCATTCATTCTCAAACTCCCGCTGCATCTCTCTTGTAGCAGGACCATTGTCCTACTAGATTTCCAGCAAGATGTAGTCCAGAGAATGGAAATGCATTGTCGCCGTTTTATTTGCGCCAATGGCCCAACACATCCATCTTCGGTGGGACCCTGCTATTCAATTCACATCTAACATCTCTACTACTTCTGTCAACTTTCTTGACATTATTGTTACTATTCATCCCCCTTACATCAGCACATCTGTTTACTAGAAACCTACTGATGCACATGGTTTTCTGCTCTTCTTCTACACTTCTTCTAATCATGCTACTGTCACAACTCTGTCATTCTCCCAGCTTCATCGCTTATGTAGTGAAGATGATGACTTTCTGGATAAATCCTCCAAGATGATTGATTTCTTTCATAGATGTTTGTTCCCTGACGGTGTCCTTTCATTGGCATGGCTTCGTTTCCGTAAATTATCTCAACTTGATACCTTCCTTGACTAATACTCAGGTCACTTCATCCTCCTCTGATAGGTTAAACTTATCCTTACATTTCATCCCCATAACTCTACTGTCCATTGAATCTTGTTCAAGCATTATTCCCTTCTCCAGTCTGATTCTGAAACTCGTGCCACTTTCCAGGACTTTCCTTTGGTTGCCTATAGACTTGACAAAAATCTGAGTGACTTCTTGATCCAGTCACCTCAGTTCTTATGTCATTACTCACTTTGGCACTATTCGTTGCAAATGCGGTCATTGCTACATGTCCCTATGTAGTTCAGATCCGCTCTGTTTCATTTCCTAAGGCCACTTTTCACTATTGATGAGGCCTACTCATACTCCTACTGCTTAACAGGATATTGTCCAGAATGTATCGTCATGGTTTACAACTTGGCTGTGATAATTGTGATCTGTTATAACCAAATTCAGTATGGCTTATGGGTTAATTTTGAGATTATGCGGACATGTATGCAGGCACGATTCCTTGTCAAAAACAATACTGCAGGGAACTGTCGGGGTGGAAGAAGCAGAGGAGGACAAATAAAGGCATGGACAGACAACATCAAGGAATGGACAGGGCAAGATATTTCCACACACATCTGCATCGCTGAGGATAGAATTCGCTGGAGGACTGTGTGCTGAAGCATCCAATGTGGTACCCCTACAACCCTGAAGGGTTATGGGTTTATTGATTGATTGGTTAATTTTACCTACATGATAAAGTCCCTCCCATCGCTTCTTATAACTGCATAACAGGTTGCATTGTAGCTATTCAGTGATCTACATATATTCATCAATACTCCTTTCTATGTCTACATTTAGTGTATCCAGCTCTTTTATCCGGATATATTCATGAATCCTTTCTATGCCTACATTTTGTGTATCCCTCTTTTATCTGGAAAAAGGTTAGCACAAATGTTTTTTTAAAATTGATTACTGCAGTACACTTCTGTGTTCATTCTCAAAATCCTGGAAATTAGCAGGATGTAGTCCAGAGAATGGAATGTGTTGTGGCATGGTTTATAAACATTGTTCTCTGTGCCTTTCTGCCTGGCACATCTAACTTCAGCTAGCTTCTAGGTCACTTTGACCATATATGGGATGAAACGACCAACTCCACCCCACAGTCTCATTAGTCATCTTTTAGTTTCATGCATAGAAGGTAAATAGTGCTGCTATTCTTTGTTCCCTTTTCGGGCACTAGTAACACAGTGGTGACTGCAGTATTGGTCTTACTTTTCCAAATTGTTCTCAGCATTTGACTATGACTCACTAATCAGAATGGAACCAGATTGCATTCCATTAATAGCCTTCAATTTTTTTTAAATCATCTGAAAAGAGAAACAGGGGTAGACCTAGACAAAGATGGATAGATGACATCAGAGAAATACTAGAACATCAAGGCCGCACTATGGCAGCAGCATCACATTTATCTAAAGAAAGGAGACTTCGGCTCCCCATGACGTCTATTGGCACACATGGATAAGACAAGACATATTTGATAAGCATGAATAACATTTAGACACAAACAAAGTATCTTCAAATAAAACACGGGTAATATTTTCAATAACATTTTGAAAACAGTTTAATCTTTAGTAAAATATGACAATTTGACATACAATAAATTTCTACTCATTTGCTAAAATCTTAAAGTTCTCTCAAAGTAATTAAAATTTTGAGGTCAGATTCATCTGAATGAGTCCTAGACTCCGCCAACAGCTTCTAAGCAGTAATTAAGTCTGAGTATGAAATTCTGTCATAAAGGGTCAACCCTTCAAAGCAAACTGTGGGGGAACTGGTAACAGGTCAAACCTTCCGGAGCAAACTGTGGACTGGTAATGGGTCCCATCAGAGCAGACTGTGTGGACTGGTAAAGGGTCAAATCTTCAGAGCAAACTGTGGACTGGTAATGGGTCCCATCAGAGCAAACTGTGTGGACTGGTAAAGTGTCAAACCTTCAGAGCAAACTGTGGACTGGTAATGGGTCCCATCAGAGCAAACTGTGTGGACTGGCAAAGGGTCAAACCTTCAGAGCAGACTGTGTGGACTGGTAAACCCTTCAGCGCAAACTGTGGGAACTGGTAAAGGGTCCCTTCCTAGCAAAGTGTGGGAACTGGTAAATCCTTCAGAACAAACTGTGGGGACTTGTAAAGACTTGTTGAAGATTTATCAATGAAGGAATCAGGATAGATTAATTCCACCGTTTTCCTCACAAATGTAATCACTCTTGTAGATCATTTGCATATATACAAATGTTTGGTACAATCCCAGTAAATGGGTCCATCTTCACACTTTTTATAAAATCTATATTGAACCGAAATTTTGTGACGTCATAGACTACCGGCATAATCTTAGATACAAAATGGCTACTGTTTGTTGACTTTACCTATGACCAATAAAGATGCAGTACATGTTACAATTGTGAGGAGTGCTCCCGGACGCAAAGATATGCACACAGGGCCACCCTATGACCTTTTTGAAGTGGATTTAGTTCAAAGTCGACATGTGCTTGCACTTCACGAAAATCCATGTCATGATGATATGAAGATTCTACTAATGGCTCGGCTTATCACATGACTTCTGTCAATGGTGCGCATGAGAACTGCAGATTGGCAAGATGCAGTGGTGGAGTGGAATATTTTGTATTTGTGAGATGTGCACCTTCCACATCGCATCGGAAGAGAGGGCAGTATCGTAGAGGTTGACGAGAGCCTACTCACAACCAAAAGGTGAAAATGGGCCTACCTTCCCACTTTTCATAAATGCTCCTAACCACCGTTACCCCACATATGCAATATCCCTCTTTTAGTCTTTAAATAAAAATAAACATCAGCTTGCTGATGGATAATTTTAGCTAAGGGAAATAATCATTAAAAACTAAGAACAGATTTATAGTGATTTTATATGGCTATAGTGATTTTCTAGGCAATAAACATACTTCCAGTAGTTTGTCATTTCTGGGAGCAGTTCTGGAGATTGTTCAATCAAGATTAGGAGAAGACTCGCAATTGCAACACTCAAATTAACACAAATGAAAAAGCCGTGGCTCAGTAGTAATGACACATAAGTAACCCTTTTAAGATCATGTGTTTTCCCAGTGGCAACATATGGATGCGAGACTTGGACTTTAAACAAGACAATATCAAAAATAATTAATCGTCCGTGTGTTGCCGGGACCCGAAAGGGGAGCAAAGAACAGCAACACTGTTTACCTTCCACGCATGTCGTAAAAGGCGACTAAGGAGGTTATGGGATGGAGTTGGCTGTGCCATCCCATATAGGGTCAGTGACCCAAAGCCATGCTGAAGTCGGATGTGTCAGGCTGAAAGGCGCAGATATCGCAGCAATGCTGTAAACCATGACACAACGCATTCCGTTCTCCAGACTACACCCTGCTAATCTGCAGGAGTTCGAGAATAAACGCAGAAGAAGAATAAATTTATTTGAAGTGAAGTGCTACAGAAGGAATATCATGGACATAGAAAAACAAGAATTTTGAAATTACTGAAACTAAATGAAGGGTGGCTTCTGTATACCATCATAAGAAGGACGCTACAGTATTTTGGATAATTAATGCGACATGATTGTATCGAAAGGCTGATTCTGGATGGCAAGAGAAGAAGAGGGAGACCAAGATGACGATGGACCAGCAACATCGAAAAATGTATGCACGTCTCTGGCCAATGCAGGTCTGCTTGTTTGGGATAGAGAGACGTTCGGAGTATTCACAATGAAGACAACATTTTGGAAAGAATATGTCACTTGATATATACAGTTTATCACTGCTTTCTGAAAGGTCCAGATGCACAATTGCCTGTGGTGGGGATCGAACTTGGTACTTTTGGTAATACTTTACTGACCTATTTCGACGATCGCTGAAACTGCTATGATGCTTCAAAAACACAGAACCATTGCAATACTTTTAATAAAAACAACTCGCCAGGGAAAGTACATTATTCCAAAAGGGCGGCATCCATGATAAACCATCTATAGACGTCGTTCATGAGATTTAATCATGATTATATCAGAATTTTCAAAGTTGAGATGGTATGATATATAGAAAATAATGTAAATCTAGGTAGGATTTTGCACTTGAAATAACTCGGGGGCTTTGAAATTCACTCAGAAAGTGCAAACATTCAGTACATTGCAAACAAAGTTTAAAGGCTCTTTCGATTTTATACAGATGTTTAAAGATGCCAATGTCTGTATAACAAAATTTCATACAACCTTGGTAATGATGGATAAGCACGCTCTGGATTGCTGGTCAGCAAAGTGTTAATGCAGATTTCTCAGTTGCCATGTTTTATTCTGTCTGTGGTAACACTTTTGATGAAACTGACTGGCTGGTCCATCGGTCCAAAGTGCACCCCTTTGACCCAAACATGATTTAATAAGCATATGTCAGTGAGCTGTTGCTTTATTCCATATAGAGTGTTTCATTTATCTGGCCATGGAGGGAATTAATGAATCTAGAGTAATTGATATTGCCGCCTCGTCCAAGATGACGATGTATATATGGCATCTCAAATTATTATCTCAATTAATGGCAGGCCAACTTGCCCAGAATCGTGAGGAGTTCAGAAGATCCATAAAGAATACTACGTTTTGGAAAGAATATCCCGCCGAAGACGGATGTTCCGGGCCATTGGCGCAAATAAAACGGCGACACAACGTATTCCATTCTCTGGACTACATCCTGCTGGAATTCTAATAGTCCTGCTACAAAACAGATCTAGCGGGAGTTTGAACGCTGAAGAAGAAGAAGAAGGAAAGAATATGTCACCTGATATAATATAATCATAAACAGCTCATGAGCATCAAGAGAACATGCCTTCCTGATATAACCCCAGGCACTGCAGCATTGTCAGAAATTTCTTCTGTGGTGGTGCAGATATAATAAGTGGAGGAGATGACTGATTGGGGAACTGATTCAATGTGACTTTGTGACGATGTGCAAACAGTGGCATAACTTGATTGGCCAAGTCTTTATCTTCTGAGTTAACTTGATCAGTCACGCCTTTATCTGAGTTAACTTGATCAGTCAAGTCTGTATTAGAGTGGAGCAATTCTAATATGGTTGACGGAAGTTTCTGGAGAAAAAAAAGCAAACAAATATTTAGTAAATTTAACACATTTAAAAAAAAATGCATTCTGGTACTTAACTTTCGAGTTTTAATCCATTCATACAGTCTAGACAAGTAGCATTAACACTTTGCTGCTGACCAACTCAATGACAGTTAAATTTCCTGTTAGATATGTTGATTATCCTCTTCTCACACCGGACATGTCCATAGGTGTTCAGAGCTCCACTTCAGTAAATCTCTCAGGGTGTAACGGCTGATGGTTCCGGTTCTATATTGGTTAAGTGCTCTTTTTGAAATCTTTGTTAAGCTACGAACTACATTCAATCCGAAATCGCGCATTCTCGCTATTGACTCGTGCTCATTTATCTCAAGTCTTTCAGTGGCTCACGAAGAGCACTGAGTATATCTGCTTTGCCCATAGGTTGACCATCTGTTATGGTGGCGAGGATAGTTGAAAACTGGTCGTCCCGTTAATTTCCTAGTGATAATTTTTGATGGCCAAATTCAATATGATGCAGCATTAACACAGTATACTTAATAATCAATTTCCTTTCAGTTTTTTTTTCTGGTACCTGAAAAATCTATATTAAAAAATAGGAACCATATCCTATACATGATTCAGCCACCAACTCAGCATTTTTTGGGAGTAGTGATTTTATTGTAAGTATTTACATTCAATAATGTACCATTACTTTCTGAATGGTCCAGATGCACAATTGCTTGTGGCAGGTTTCAAACTCGACACCATGATCATCACAGAAGTGCGCCACAAAGCTGGACTGCCATAGAAATTTTTGAGTCTCGATTTTATAGATTTTTAAAGACGCAAAGTCTGTTTAAAAAATGTACATACACCCTTGGTAATGGCGGATTTTTCACATCAGAGTCACTTCCACAGCTCATTTTCAATTTTTTTAAAAATCTCTACTTCCACCAGGCACTGATGTGTTCTCTTCTAGAACTCATCATTATTCTTGATAATCATAGTATCACTAAATATATCTCATTCGTTGTACTACATCATATCTCTTCTTCTTCTGTATTTGCTCTTCGATAACCAACACGAAAGTTCGTGTTATTTCCGCCAGGGAGAGTGAAGTATGTTGCGCTGCTGGTTTACAGCATAGCTGCATTATATTGCACCTCGGAGGGCCCAGGACATCCGTTTTCATCATGCCTTTAATTCGGATAGTGGACTTCTCTAGTCTGTGATGTCTTTCTATCTGACGCAAGGCAATGGATATGTATCGACTCTACGCTGTGATGGTTTTCCACCCACTGTGCCCGTGAACTTTTCAGGCCAAAACATGTATCTGTGTGGCAGTCTCAATGGAGACGGTAGTCAGGGATTTAGGCATGAGTTGACTTCGCCAATCTCACACGAGATGTTCTACTGCCAGTGAACTCGTCTCACATAATTAGACATATTGTGCTTGTACCCATCGGTACTGACCCTATTCTCTTTGCGAGCGTGATTCCGGTATAGAAAAGCATCAATGGCAGAGTTGCGCCAGGTTTTGTTCACCCTCTTAGTCCCTAAGTCTGAGTCTCTACACATTTATTAGGAGCACCAGGAACTAGAAGCTTGCTCCTGAGCTGAACAAATCTTTAGTTCTGATTTCCTTTTAATATTATCCCATCTGCATGTATTGCTGCCCTCTCATTGTGCTCAATGTAATATCTCTTTGACTTACTATTCATCCTGAAATTCACCAATTTTGTGACAATTGCATTGGCCGCCCTTCCAATGCTTGAGCTGTTCTTGTCTTATGCCACTGTGTGTCGACAGTGATACTGTATGTGTTGGCATAAAGGTGTCAGAGATATTTATGTTGTCATTGTCTTTTGGTCTGGCCATTTCACTAAATACACTTCAACCAGTCAGCCAATCTATTCAGCTAGATTTCCCTTCTGCTGTTTCGGATAATTTGTTTTGACTGTTGTCATGCTTCAATGATCTTTCTTGTTGTTTTGAGCCACCTTTTTTTGCAAGTCTGTCTGCTGCTTCATTTCTTGATATCATTATGTCCAGGGATCCATGGTTGAGCTACACTGATGGAATGTTTGGTGATGAGGTTGTGCACCATCCATATGATCATGGCCTTTGCGTTACAGATGGTCCGCCAGTGTAAATTGCTGAGACACACAGTCAATATATGTCACACACGACTGCTTGTCTGGGCAGTTATTATGGAGAAAGAGCATTGCCCATTTCCACTAACCCCATCTCGGCTCTGTTGATTAATTCCAAGGGAAAGACAACGCCAATACGCTTGGAAACAAACTGAACTGTAAATGCAAGAAGATGGTTTAATACACCATTGTTGCCTTAGGATCCCCTCTCTGAATTTTCTAAAGGGGTTTACTCCCTTAACCGAAGGCACTCCCTTGATATCCTGTAAAACAATGGGTGAACACATAAGACAAAAGTACTAAATTGACACGCAATAACAATATTTTTTCACAAGTAACCCCCTGTCAGCCTATCCTCCAACTTTCCTTAGTCCTATGACATGCCTGGAAAGAAGACCGCTCATAAAGTATGGTATAGAAACAATATATTTATTCAGTATTACTTAACACTTTGCTCACCAGCAATCCAGAGCGTACTTGTCCGCCATTACCGAGGGTGCATGCAAAATTTTATACATTGACATTGCCGTCTTTAAAAATTCGTATAAAATCGATCTAGCGCAAGAAAGCCTTGAAACTTTCTATGTGTTGTAACGTGTAACGACTGTTTGCACTTTCTGAATGAATTTGAAAGCTCCAGAGTTATTTCAAGTGCAAAATGCTACTTATCATAATGCTAGGCCTAGATTTATATTAATTTCTATATATCATACAATATTTCCTTCGAAATCTCTGATATTTCTTGATAAAAACTCACTTACTAGGTCTATATCTTTATCCCCGACATGCCGCCATTTTTACAGAACATAATTTCCCGGAAACACTATTTTTAGCACATTATTAAAATGGGTATTTCCATTTTTCTGATCTATCATAGCACATTCGATTAGTGTCGAACTTGGTCAGCAAGGTTCTGTAACGGAAATTCGACTAGTGTCGAAATTGGTCAGCAAAGTGTTAAATATTGAAATCCTAATAGACAATCTCAAGTAAATTTTAAAATATGCTTTACTCATGTTCAAATTCAGTAGGTGCCCATCACATCACAATCCCCAAACCACTAACATATGTACCTGTTTTCCTGGCAGAGATGCTTGTGCACTGGCTGGGAAAGGAACTCCTGAAACCATCAAGGTTCTGCTAGAATAAATGTGATCACCTAGAACAGGACTTAGGTAGTGACTCATAAGTACCTCCACAGCTTCCCACTTGTCTATTAGCATGGAGGAGAACAAATGTTATAGATTGTTAGACATCATTTAGACGAGGTGGTCTGTCACATCTACGCAAACACCTGTTTTTATTCAAGAGTTGGTCTATCACATCTAACCAAACACCTGTTTTTATTTAAGAGTTAGTCTATTACATCTAAGCAAACACCTTCGTTTCTGTTCAAGAAGAAATAGCAGAGATGGTAGTCAATGCTCCCTCTAAATTTTGCTCCTCCACATGTAGAAAGTACAATAGTTTGAATACTTTAGTCTACAGCTGGTTTCTGCTTTGTAAAAAGTCAAGCTCTGTAGCGGCATGGAATAAAGCACAACTGTGATGGCCAATGTACAGGGTTTGAATCCCACCACAGGCAACTGTGCATCCGGACCATTCAGAAAGCAATTGCAAACTACTGAACATATTTATATTGCCTAGAAAATCACTACGGTCAAACAATGCTGGACTGATGGCTACATCACGAACAGGATATGCAACGAAAAAAATGTTCTCTGAGCAAAACTGTTAGCTCAGTTTATTTGCCGATAACCACAATTTGTAAGCAAAGTTGATGATAAAACCTGGGCATAGCAACCATCAAATTGCAACATTTACTGGCAGAGTCTAAGACATACATGTGAGTCATGGATGGCGCAATTGGAAGGAACTATTCACCGTCTCTTTCCCCCTCAATTTTGCCTGTCAAACCTCTTCTCATGATGCTGTCAAACCTCTTCTTATGATGCTGTCAAAATATGTGACTGTTTTTCTGATGTTGATAAGTAAACTTTATTTTGGTGTTAATCTTCCTGAGAACATTACTAGTTTTTCTAGCTGTCTATGAGATTCTAATAATTCTTCTGAAGAATCAAATCTCTGTTGCTCTAGTTTTCTTTAATTCCATTAATAAAGAGTGCTTTTAATTTTATGAAAAGCTGCTTATGCCTGTCCTATTTTATTTCACATTTCTGATGTTATTTTTCTATCTGATGTTATCAGTGTTTATAAATTGATGAACCTGTTTTCTTTTTGAGCAACTCTCTTTGATGTTGCATGTTAATGGTAGCCTTATTCTTAAAGATTTATTCTCCATCTCTTCTGCCTTTATGTGATTAGCGTATGTGGTTGTGTCTGTGGGTCTCACCAATGGCTCACTAGACAAACCAACCATGCAACAGAAAACCTTAGAGATGACATGCCTTTATATTGAGATTATCTTCTTATAGAAGCTTCATGGCATGTCATCTATACAATCCCGTAGTCGTAACCTTCAATAACAGTTACCATGTTGTTCTGACAGGTCGACGTTGTGCTTGAACTAGTTGCGGGCATGGCGTGGGTGAGCAGAATAACAAAGAAACCTGTCGCAAGGGCCAGAGTTGTGCCCTGATGTCGACGTCTGTTTCGACAGCATTAGCCTCGAAACACCATCGAGTCGAATGGCTGCTGAAACAGAGGGCGGAGCACTTATGGGAATGACCCACATGCTATGAGGCCAGTTTCTAATCAAGATTAGACTGGGTCCAAAATCTCACACCACCAGGAAAATACGGCTGTACCTATGTACTGATGTGAGCTATTGCAGCCAAGATAGGGATCACTGTTCTAATTCTCTGCCACCAATTGCTTAATGGTTATGCTAAACTTCTCTATGGCTTCAGGCATGTAAACAAATGTTCAAGTTCAAGACAAAAGGCTTGTCATGTCCTGAGTTACTTTTCCTTTATGATGGACCATAAGAAAACATTTAAACTACTCCTCCCTTCCTCAATGCTGCACAGTACATTTCTAGCTCCATACAAAACATAGAGAACCATGCATATACACAAATGAGACATCGTTGTCTCAAGGCACACACAAAAAAAAAGCACGAAAAACATAACTGTATGGATGAAGCTTTTACAAGAAGATAGACTCAATTTAAAGGCATATTATCTTCCAAGGTATTCTGTTGTAAGGGTGGGTTATTGACGAGACTCGTAGACATTCTGCAAGTGTCACAGTCAATCAAGCTCTCATAAGAGCCTAGGTCACTGATACATTTTCTGCAGTCTGCTCTGTGCTTTAGATTATCTTTCCATGTGATTCCATTATCTTAGAAAACTTGCATCTCTCTTCTCCTCTAGCTCTTCCATGTCTTACCTTTTTCTGTGGATTCCACATCAATCCCCATCTTGCCTTGAATACATTGTGCTGCAGTACAATTTGCCCCATACTTATCCCTTTCTCATGAACCTCATCAACAGATTTGAGTCCCATGAACCCCATCAACAGGTCTGAGAAGGGCTTAGTGTAAAAGGGCACTTCACTTTCTGCACATAAACTACTCAGACAAGCAATATATACTGGTAGTTACCAGATAATTATTAACAGTTTCAAAGCTGAAGCAGAGGCACTAAGACCAGTGACTGCAATTTATTACTGAAGCCAAATCTACAGAGCATTAGCTGTTAGCTCTGTATACAGAATAGTTGTAAAGCTCTGTATGTCAGACATATGTGAAATGTCTTACAGGCTAAATAGAATTTTACTATCCATGATCTCCAGGACATACCAGTATGTTGAAGCAGCAATCATTGCTAATTTTCGTGGTGTACCTCTTATAGGTGTCGAAGGGGTTACAGAATAAATATAATTGGGGATTTTGAAAAGCGTTACGTAGGGAAATTTTTTAATAAAAGTATTCCATTGTATTACCTTTATTTAATGTAATCTGGACAAGAGCAACTCCTGCAGATCTGTTCACAACCAGAGGTTTGATGTCAAAGAAAACTTGTATCATTGTGCCTTCTTTACAAGCATTGTGAGAGTAGGTATCACTGACAGTACTCTGATAATTTGAACATAAACAAACTATATGATAGTATGTAACAAATTCAAACAATCTATAAGATAGTATGTAACAAATTCAAACAATCTATATGATAGTATGTAACAAATTCAAACAATATATATGATAGAATGTAGTAAATTCAAATAAAAACAAACTTGATTCTTGATTAGGAACAAGCATCACAGAACTGGGGGCATTTCCATATATGCTCTGATTGTCGTTCCATCAGCCATCTTCTTCTTTAGCGTTCATTCTCAAACTCCTGATGGATCTCTCTAGTAGCAGGACCATGATCCATTCTAGATTTCCAGCAGGATTTCCAGCCCAACATATCCGTCTTTGGCAGGCATCAGCCATCTAAAAGTGTATAAGCTCAGTGTCCCAGTCAGTTGCTGATTACGCATTCTTCTGATCTTTCAGGAGAGGGACCACTTTCTCCCCTCACCTCTAGTCCCTCCCATTCTCTGAATATACACATTGTCTCGTTCTACCTCGTCTTCTCGTAAGATATCTATGACTGTTATAATCAATTCAACCCGTCTCTTCTTATCTCATTGCAGTTCACCAAAGGTTTACCAGCCAACACATCGTCTCTTTTGTTTCCCCTGATCCCAGCACGACCTGGACAGTAGATCCATGTAATGCTCTGCGAGTTGTTGAGAAGAGTGACCCATTCAGTTCTGATCATACACTTTTTTTCTATTTTGCGCAGCATACTTTGAGAGTCTGATACAATCACTGAGTCTGTTGGTGGTTGCATCGCCAGTCAAGTGAGAGCTGCTGTCATAGGTCAAAAGTAATTAGATCAAAGGTCTGCTAATGTCGAAAGATCATGACCCAGATCCTGAGAATGGGAATTCTATAAAAATAACCAAAAGGACGGAGGGCGTCCGACAAAGTGGAGGGTGCCGCAGTAACCAAAGTAACAAATAGTAATGCAAAATAAGATAAACAAGTTACTAGGAATACCTAACTATGAACATATCTAGATAAAATAGGTATATAAGAAATATGTAAAAAATAAAACAAAAATATCTAGATAAAAAAGGTATATAAGAAATATGCAAAAAATGAAACAAAAATATCTAGATGAAAAGGTATATAAGAAATATGCAATAAACCAAAAAAATGACAATTTTCCTAATTGATTAAACATTAACAATGGTAATTGTCTATTGAGCAGATAGGCCAGCACGTTCCCGGGGACCATGCAAGAACCCATACGGCTCCCCTCTCCTACTTCAAGGCACACATGGAACAAAGAATACTCTGAATATTAAATTCGGAGACTAAACCAATGTCCCAGAGAAACACCCATGAAATCAAAGCTCTATGCCCCATTAAAAAATCTTATACATGAGACAACATTGCAGACATAGATATTTTTAAATGAATGACAGTAGGGTACTATGATCACAGTCCAATCCCAGTTTTCATTCTTGTTTCCCATTAGTGCCTATCTACATATTTTGTAGTTAATTGATCTTAATATTATAACAATAAATAATCAATTGAATTATTCCTTTTTTTAGGGTTAGGGGTTAGTTATGTTTTACATAATTTTTTAATCCTAACCCTAATATAATTATATTAAAAATAATAAACACAAACTGATAAACATAGGCAAGGGAAATACACAGGTAGGCATTAATTGGCGCAAAGGACTGAGATCACAGTACCGACAGAAGAAACATAAAAATGTTTGCTACAATCGTCAAAACCATTATAATATTTCAGAAATACTGCAATTGTGGCTGTAGTATAATACTGTGGACAGAGAGCTGTGGAGAGCAATGAACGTCTGCGCCAGCCAGCATGGCACTTGATGATGATGAGTATTAATCGGAATAGCTGAACTAGAATAGTACATCATTCCAAAATGGTGGCACCCATGAAATAATATCTCGACATTGATTATGAGTAAAAATCTTTAAAAATCCAATATTCTGGAAGGAGTTTTGTGATAAATAGAAAGTACCCAGTAATGTAAACCAAACCAGAATTATAATAAATAGGATTTCACTTTGGAAATAACTCGGGGGGAAGCCCTTTCAAATTCATTCAGAAAATGCAAACATTCATTACAACAAATAGACATTTCAAAGCTCTATGTCATGAGTTCAATTTTCTACCGAATTTTAAAAGTGCACCGTTGATGTCTAAAAAAATAACCTAAGAAATTGTCTAAGAAATAAGTATGCTCTGGATTGCTGGTCAGAAAAGTGTTGAACAAAGAACTAAACTTACCATTTCTCTGCTGTGCAACCTCTCACGTCTAATGTTGGCTGTCAAGCTTTCTTCATATGAACACTGAGGTACACCCACAGTTATAGCTCTGAGGGTAGGAATGAGAAACGTTTACAGTTGATCTGGACAGTTTTTTTTACACTAAGCAACTTTTATCATAAGCTTTCAACTGTCCTATTTATTTTATACACATATCAACTCCTTGCGAAGCACAGGTCCTAAATCTCATCCATATTTTTTAAATTTACTTAGCTGTTTCTGAAAGTTCTGCACCACATCTAACCCAGAAAAATGTGCGCCTCTATTGTTTGTTTGGGTTCACAATCACTTAACCAATATAATTTCTTGTGTGATTTCAGCCAAAGATTGAATACAAGCTATGGTTTCCTCTTCTTCAGCGTTCATTCTCAAACTACCACTAGATCTTTCTTGTAGCAGGACAATAGTCTAACTAGATTTCCAGCAAGATGTAGTCCAGAAAATGGAAATGCATTGTCACCGTTTTATTTGTGCCAATGGCCTGACACATCAGTCTTCATTGGTGTGCTATGGTTTAATTTTCCCCATACTGTGCCCATAAATACAAAACCCTTTATCATTAGAGACTGGTTTTGGAAACAGGCAATAGTAGAACTGGACTATTGCTGACAAGGTTCAGTTAAACAGTTGAGCACCCAATTTGAGTTTTGAGTCATTTTTCTGTGGACTAGAATGATTTAGTTTTCTGCCATACTAGGATCTCGTTGTACACCCGCTTCTGGAAGATTGATTTGATTTTAACCACAGATTTCATCATGGCTTCTTATATCATTTTAAGAAGACATGATTAGCATACCGTCAGTGAGAACAAAACAGCTCGTAGTAAAATGGAGAGTTTTCTGAAGATTACTAATAATATTAAACAACGAAGGAAAAAAAAACATAAAATTTGCTACATGCAACATTGTTGGAATAAAAAATAAGAAAAAAGACCTGATAGATGAAATGAAAAGGAGAAACATCAAAAATCCTAGGACTAGCAGATATGAAGACTAAAGACAGGGGCTGTAAGAAACTATTTCAAAATTACACATTCCTATACAGTGGAGTTGACCCATTTTCAAGAGCAAAGCACGGAGTGGAATTTTTTGTAGATCTGATACTTGCTAAGAACTGTTCAAGTTACACATCAGAATTAACTTCTGATGTGTAACGTGATATTATTCACGATTACAAAAGACCATGTAAACACCCCATTTATACAGATCTATCCTCCATGTAACATACCAAACAACGAAAAAGAGGAATTTTTGAGGATGTAAACAGATTAATAAATAACAGTAACAATAATGACAACCTATATATTTTGGGAGATATCAACGCACATCTTGGCGAAAATAGAGAAGGAAGAGAGGAATATAAAGGACCATTCTGTGACACAAGAAACAAGATTAACGATGACGGATATAAACTAATAGATACATGCATCCTGCACAACCTCTTTATAATGAACACATTCTTTAAACATAGACAGTCACAAGTGTATACATGGTATAATTGGACAGCTTGGAATGCAAGAACCAGAAAGACTTTATACTCACAAAAATAAACAATAGACAAAAAATAATACCCAACATGTGTGCAGACACTGACCATATGGCAGTAATACCGGTCAAAACAGAGTGAAAAATAACAGGCACAAAGGGTAATTAGATATACAGAAACTGGAAGAACCAAACATGCAAGAAAAAAAATCCAGGAAGGTAACAAAGAATTCACAAAACTACCAGAAAACAACCAGCACAATTACTTCTAAATTACTATTGTCCAAATGGCCTTGGATAGACAACTAAAGCTGCCAGTCACCACCCCTATGCTTAATGGCAAGCGTGGATGCTCTGACAACCATCCACCTGGACATAGATTGTCTCTGTGTCCAGATAAATGGTACACTCTTTATGGAGCACAAAAACAGCTTACAAACACGTGCATATATGGCATTGGACCAAAGAGCATGAGCCCATGGACTGCAGGATCAACAATCAACTCGGTCACCATTCCGTCATGATTCTTTTCTAGCAGGACTGTTATTTTTGGAGAAAGTGTCTGGCGATTATTCCTTCAGCTGCAGAGTCTTGTGATCTGAGTGATATTTCACAGGCAGCTCTGTTGAAAGGGACCAAGTACACATGAGGTACCCTAGGCATGTGGATGCGTCTGTGGGTCTGACCAATGACCCACTAGACATACCACCCATGCAACAGAAAACCTTAGTGGATGACATGCCGTTATATTGAGGTTATCTTCTAGAGAAGCTTCATGGCATGTCTTCTATAAAATTATGCTTTTATTTTGTTGTTGAAATGTGTTTCATGTTTACCTGAATATATATGTATGCACTCTCTGTGGTTGGGAGGGAGCCAGAGATGTACTGTGCAGCACATGGAGGAGGAAACTGACAGCACTGTTTTTTCCTATGGATGAAACCCATCATAGAGGCACAGTGACTCAGGACGTGACAATCCTTTTGACTTGAACATTTGGTTGCATGCCTAGAGCAATAGAGAAGTTTGGCATAACCAGTAGTCAATTGGTGGCAGGGAATGAGCACAGTGAACCCTATCTTGGCTACAGTGGTTAGGAGCAGTGCATAGGTTGAAACCTACCTTCCTGGAGGTGTGATAGTTAGTATCTGGCTCTGTCCCGGGGTGGGTTGAAAATCCACAGACTTCCCAGCAATATAATGGCATTAGGTCAAAGGGCATGAGCCCATGGACCGCTGGATCAGCAACCAACCAACCAACCAACATGAGATACCCTGAGTAATGACGCTCACCTTCTGTACATTGTAAGTTAAATTAGGTTTTAACAACTTACAGGTAAGTTATAAATTGTTTCTTCTGTGCCTGGGATGTACTTATAGCTTTAATCAGACTCTTGGTGGACCCTTGGTTTTTAGAAAGTAGCACAATCCCTGAGTAAAAGCTGAGAAAAGATAGTATATGACTGTTACAGGATGCAAATTGTTATTAAATATACTTTACATATCTAAATAAAAATATCTAATATGCTGACCATCACTCCTAGTATTCTATTTGCCACAGAAAAATATAAACCTAACACTATATTCCCCATGTACTCCAATAATATTTTCTTCATTAAGACGTCAGGTTACGGCACCAATACTTAATTTTTGATTAGAAAACTGCATCATGGCACGCAGGATATTCTTTCATAAGTGCTCCTCTCTCCCTTTCAGGAGCTATTAAATAGTATGCAGAATCAAAGTTCCAGTAAATTAATGTGACTTTTCAGCCTTTACAAAGAAGACACATATTCTATCCTCATTCCCTGATAACCTGCAGAAGACGGATGTGTTGGCGAATAAAACGGCGACACAGCGTATTTCCATTCTCTGGACTACATCCTGCTGGAAATTTGGTAGGACCATTGTCCTGTTACAAGAGAGATCCAGCGGGAGTTTGAGAATGAACGCTGAAGAAGAAGAAGATTCCCTGATAATCCTCATTTGTTATTGTTAGAATGTGCACATTCCGCCGAAGACGGATGTGTCGGGCCATTGGTGCAAATAAAACGGTGACACAACGCATTTACATTCTCTGGACTATATCCTGCCGTATATCTAGTAGAACCATGATCCTGCTACAAGAGAGATCCAGCGGGAGTTTGAGAATGAACGCAGAAGAAGAAGTATGTGCACATTATCACTTCCAACATCATCTTCTTCAATCTGCAGTAAATCTATGACTGCCCTTATTAGGTTAGTCCTCTTTTAAATACTGTTTCATCTACCAAATTCCCCATCAAGGCCAGCACCATGCCGTGGTGATGGGGCGTAGTTCAGCCATCAGGGGCTGGAAACTAAGACTGGTCGGGCAGGACCATAGTCCTGCCCAAGTAAGCAGAGTGATGAAGACGGACGCATCCAGCCAAAAGGCACACAGATAATCAGGATGCCACGCACAAAACACACAATCTACCAAATTGCAGCCAATTTGTCTGCTCTTTCGTTTTACAAGTGACCCATTCTTATTTATGCGACAAAGAGGAGAATGCTGAAGTAACACAACCAAGAGATAACAACTATGAAACGTTTCTGAAATAATCAGTTTCCTCTGCCATTTTAGCTGCCAATTTCTTTCTTCCACTTTGCTGTGTATGTGTTGCCATGCGGATTATTGTTTTTTACTTCTCCGTAAGACAGTGGGTGTCTGTGTTGCTCCATTTCGCTTCCTGCCTTTGACAGAGCATTTGCTTTTTCATTTCCCATGATTCCACAGTGTGATGGTATCCACTGAAGGGGAATACGAACATGATGCAATACATCTCCTCCAAAGATATCAACAGACCACAATATTTCGCCTTAGAACAGGCCACTGCAGACTGTTGGGTCACCTTTATCGATTAAGTATCTCATACACAGATGAATGTCCATGTGGATCCGGAACCCAGACTCCAGAACACATACTTCAGGACTGCCCAACATACAAAGAGCAGAGACAGCAGACCTGGCCAGAGGATACAGACTTGAGGCAAAAGCTATGGGGCAGCCGCTCTGACCTGGAGAATACAGTGGACTACGTCTTGACGACAGGTCTGATGGTATAGCATGACCACATGCTGAACGCAGAAGAAGAAGAAGCTGCCAATTATGTTGTAGTTTATAAAGCAATATTTTTTACTATTATTCCACTTTTATTATTGTTGTTGCATATACATTTTCTTCTTCTTCAGCATTCATTCTCACTCAAACTCCCGCTGGATCTACCTTGTAGCAAGACCATGGTTCTACTAATTTCCAGCAGGATGTAGTCCAGAGAATGGAAATGCATTGTGTCACCATTTTATTTGCGCCAATGGCATGACACATCCGTCTTCTGCAGTAATAATATACATTTGATTTTGTATGGTTCCATTATGTGTGTTATCATTCTCTTTTGATCGAAACATTGAGCATGTGTATTGTTCAACATTAAAAACTGCTATTTCTTCTTCTTCTGTGATCAGTTTCCTATGCTCATAAGTCTATACAGGAAGGTGGATGAATTCAGTCATCAGCAGGAGGCCCTCACGGTTGCACCACAGCTTTACCTTCAGAACTGTCTCTTGAGGGTCATATTTTAGTTCTCACGCTTTGGTAGACCCATTCAAGGCTTGGGGTCCGGAGCTCCTCCTACCTGGCGATGAACCACTGGGGCAGTCACATTTCGTGTAACGAATCTGAGCATAGTCATTAACTGTATAATGCATACATGTCCCATTTCCATTGCTGGGTACCCATGCCTGTTCAGGCTGACATGTTCCGTCTTCGGTGAGAAACTATTATTTAACCATTTTTTATTTTATTTTTTCAATATTTACTGACCAAATGATGCACAGTTTTACTGAAATCTGATCACCCATGTTGCTGTTTATAACAAGGCTGTGGCTATGTAACCAACACATCAACATAACATTATGCAGGACCATGATCCTACTAGATTCCAGCAGGATGCAGTTCAGAGAATGGAAATACGTTGTCACTGTTTTATTTACGGCAATGGTCTCCGACACATCTGTCTTTGATGGGATATTTATTATTAAGTTCACCACTATTAAATATGAAAGAAAGGTTATTTCAATTTAAAAAATTTATAAGAAAGGTTTACCTTTTGAGCGATAAACCAACATCCAATTTGGAACATTTTAGTTTAGCACTTAAAGTGGGCAACATCTTGGTCAGAGTCATATTATTGCTTGTTTTTTTATTGCTATCAGATTTCTCTGTGCCACCTAAAAATATAGATAGCTATTTATAGCAAGAACAAGCAACGGCACTTTTAATCAGAACATTGATTCAGTCTGGGTTTTTTTGTGAGTGATATAATAACATTACTGGTACACTGTATTTTCATTTTTGTGCCCTTTGGGTATAGTTTTACTGCAGTTTTACCTCTTATGGTATGTGAAAACATTAGCAATTCTTCATTACTATCTACTATCTGCCCCATCAAAGACACCTCCTTGAAGAGGAGATGGGGCATAAGTCCAGAAACTAAGATTGGTTGGGCCATCCCTGACATTGAGCAGGACCACAGTCCCACCCAAGCAATCACTGGTGCTGAAGTCGGAGATACCAGGCCAAAAGGCACACCAGCAACCATGGTATGCAAAATGACTAGATAACATGTCTTCACAACAACAAAGTCTACAATCAGAAACATTTTATACCCTACATTTTACACAAATCCACAAAAAGCCACAGAAAAATATTGTCATCTGTGCTTTAACAGCAAATACAGTAACCTGTGTCAATCAATTTTATTCTTCAGTGTTCATTCTCAAACTCCCACTAGATTTGATGGAGAAGTCTGTTGAAGATCTATGTTAAACTTCTAGGGGTAGGAATTAGGAAATCTGTTGAAGATCTATGTTAAACTTCTAGGGGTAGGAATTAGGAAATCTGTTGAAGATCTATGTCAAACTCCTAGGAGTAGGAATGGGGAAATCTATTGAAGATCTGTCAAACTTCTAGAAGTAGGAGAAAACTAATAATGTGGCATTACACCAAGTCCTACATTGAACCAAGCAGATTTCTAATACCTGAAAAAGACAAAAAATATAGCTCTCGAAACCAACACCATAGACAACAACAACTAGGAGAATGTTCTACAGAGAGCTGAAAGTATAAGGTGCATCCCTGGCACAGAAAAATTAGTGCAAAATTTTACTCTGTTTGGAACTGAGACTACAAATGAATTGTTGTTTTCGGCCCCCAGAAATTACAAATGATTTTTCTCTTACTTCTATGTGCAGCAGGGCCATTTCTCAGAGTTTTCTTACATACCCAGGGGACTTCAGCTTTTGGCATAATACAATGCCTTTTGAAGAAGCCTTCTACTTGGAGGAGTCTATGTTGAGGCAAGCTAGTATTTTGTCTGCTTCACCCAAAGGGCAACTTTCTTCAGATGAGGTGATTCGCAGATCATAAACCATTCTCTATGTAGAAAAACTACTTCATTGCCCATTATGTCCCTAGGTCTCGGACCTAATTTCTTCTGTATGAGCTGTGTTGGGTAAACTACTTCATTGCCCATTGTGTCCCTGGGTCTCTGACCTAATTTCTTCTGTATGAGCTGTGTTGGGTAAACTACTTCATTGCCCATTGTGTCCCTGGGTCTCTGACCTAATTTCTTCTGTATGAGCTGTGTTGGATAAACTACTTCATTGCCCATTGTGTCCCTGGGTCTCAGACCTAATTTCTTCTGTTATAGCTGTGTTGGGTAAACTACTTCATTGCCAAATAAATAAACTCCTCCTGTCATTTCCAAGTAAATTCCCATTTTTCGCTATCTTATTCTGAGAAACTGAAAATGCTTTCAGACACAATAACTGAATTACTGATAATTTCACTTGATATAGATTGTATTTACCATAGACTGACAATCCATATGGCTTGTTTACAGCAACAATATTACCTGCAATACAAAACAAATGTGAGGCCATGAAACACATCTGTTAATGTGTCTATATTTCAATTTTTAGCAGAAGACAGAAAATATAAGATATTTGGACATCCATGTGCAGATGGATCAGCAATAGATATGACCTCAAACTGAGAAATATTGATCAATACAACGATTCTCAAGCTTTTTTTTTTTGGCCCCTGACCAACCATTGGAAAAATTTTCTTCTGTGACTTGCCTGGTGTCTTAACACTTGCTGACCAACAGTCCTGAGCATTTCTATCTCTCATTACCAAGGGTGTTTGTAAATATTTGAGAAATTTTGAGTGTTGTGTTTGAAAATTAATTTAAAAATTGAAAACGACTCGTATCAAAATAAAATTTTCAGATTATTACAACGGATGTTTCTTATGTGCAATAAACTTAATTTATACAACTTAGTCATGTGATCATAGTGGCCATCTTGAATTTACTAGGCTATTTATAGATTTGCAGGTGATTTTTTAAATCAATTATTTTCCCTGAATTTAAGATGAATGTGCTCATAGTCATTGCACTAAAATGTTAAGAATATGGATAGTAATCAATAAAATGTAAATATTTGACATACAAATTCAACAAATGATCATACATTGAATATGAAAAAAACAATAAAATTTGGTAATAAAAAATGAAGTTGCTTTTAATTGTATTTTCATTTCTTGAGTAAATTATGCGTCTGTGGATTCTAGTAATCAATAATTGTGAATGTTTTGAATAGTTCTGTGCCTCTAGTTAGTCTGAATTGCTTTCTTCATTAGTGGGTGGTTGAAGTTGTATGCATGAGTCTTCTTCGATGCCGCTGATAACCCTCAACAGTGTGATATAATTTGAAGCAGGGCATCAAGCATAGAGGTATATTGCAATCAGGGCAGTACATGCAGGTCTGACATTCTTTTCCTGCACGTTTGTACCTTGCCCTTTCATATTTGTCAAGAAAATATCGCCCAGTAAGTCGTTCTGTTGTAGGCTGTAGAATTTAATGTTATCATTTTTTGTCGAAGAACAGCTTGTTCTATAAGAGCATATCTGATATTTTACCTGAACTTCTTTGCAGTGATAACAGGATTAACACTGTTGTAGATGATGTGTCCATTTACCAGTGCAGTTTCAACTAGGAAGTGGTATAATGGTAGATACCACTTATATGATCTGTGTGGGTATGTATTGATACCCACTCTCAATTGGCTTTTGTCATGTACCTGGTATTTGCTATATTTGTCTGCAAGAAAAGGTTTGTGAATTATCCTACCTTCGGGAATACCTCTTTTTCTAATGGTCTTTTCAATAACTGCACTGGAGTGGACAGTAGATATATATATGGTTAACCCTTTTTGTATCATGCCAAGTGATGAACAGTATATTTTTATCTTCTATTACACAAAAGATGGCATAATCTGGGTTTTTTTCAGTTTCACTCTTATTGAGCATAGGTTGGCAGAATGATGTCAAGAAGAGGTCTTATCTTAAACAGGGGATCGTAGCCAGACTGTTCCCTTGAAATTCTAACATGATTATTATTGAAATAGAGGTTTCTGTGGAGCAGTTAGTATCTGTTCCTACTCATGACTTTTGAATATGGTGTGATGTTTAACCAATAGTTCTTGTAGCAGTAGTCAGAAACTGCTGGTTTGCAACACATTCCCACTGCAATATGTAGAACACTGAAAGCAGAGATATCAACTACTGTATCAGTTATGTCCTAAGACAATTTTGTTAATGTAGTACTGCTTGTGTGCTCAGCTCTAGGTGGTTTTCACCATATCTTCTCACATCTGTGATATGATGAATGACAGTGTCAGGGAAAATATTTTTTAAATCGCAGCACTGCAATCCATCTGTGCACGTCGTGACACCTTGTTAATTGTATGGGGCATGAGTATTCAGTTCAATAAGTTCCTTTCTAGCAAGCTGTCTCCATGCTCAATGGTTTTTTTGCACATCAGTCCTTTCATGGCTAATTCTGCTACCTTCAATTTCAACCATATTTACACTTACTAAATCACCTGCATCAATTACCGAATTATCGTCATTAAGCCTACCAGTATCATTTAGGCTATCGAAACTGCTCCATGAAACATCAATTTCAGATTGGCTCCAAGAATCAGAATAATCTTTGCTGTAACGATGGTCAACATTTTCTGCCATGATGATTACATCTGACAATAAACTTGTGCAAAAACAATGGGATTTTAATCATTCTAGCCACCAAATACTGCTAAACTAAAATTATGTTATAAACTCAGGGTAGCAGCCATTATGGAATGATGTAGTGCCTCAGATGAGGTATATTTAGTAACAATATCACTACGGCGGCCGTATTTCTGATGCATCATAATCATAACAATTTCGACAACCATCGAAATTGGTCACAAGGTCCATTACTGGAAATTTGACGATAGTTAAAAAAGTAGCTGACTTTCTTTATAGGACATCTTTTTTTAGGCCTACCATTCAAATAGTTAGCTTCCTGTGGCCTCCCAATTTCAAAATATAAGATGTTACTTGAAGTGACTGTCAGGTGTCCCCCGTTTTTACTAGAAGCCACCTGAAGTAGCTTCAAATAGGTCTATTGTTTGATAAAACTGCTTATGATGATTTACGGACATGCCCATGGTGTCATGTTGCGTTTAAAGAGGTCACTCTCACAGGCATAACAAGGTTTTGAACCACTGTTGTTGTAACCAACCTATGCACAATATTAGTGAATATTTCTTCTTAAACTAAAGATTAATAAGAAAATTGGATGATCCTACCATTCATGAAAACAATATCAATGTCCTTGTGAATATTAACATTTCCACACATGCTGTCATTGTCAACATCTGATGATGTTTTGTCAAATTTGTGACTGTGATTGCTCAGACTCCGTAAACATATGAGACATGACTCGTCCCAACTCATAAATCTAATGTCTCTCTTTTGTCTGTGATAAAGTAATGGTCTTGAAGTAATCAAAGATATGAGTCTATGACGGACATGGTGGTAGTGTCGATAGTGAAGACTACCATGGGCATAAGACACTGTGAGGGTTCTATCATAAGATAATAGGGAGAGTGGAGTGTACTCGGACGCAATACACCGGCGTACATTTCTAACGTAACAGGTGATTGGTGCCGATTTTATCAATAAACATCCACTTGAAGATGCAGATAAAGGCCTAGATGTTGCATTAGTTGCAACGATGCCGATGATGTGGTGAGCAGTTCTGATTTTACAAACCGGCGAAACTTTAATAATTAAAGACATATTGTACTTAAACAACATTGCAGCGAATTTGCATCGATGAAATATTCTGTACTCAATAAAAAAAATATGTCAAATGCAGTCCCTGTTTGAGTTTTAGGCGAATTTATGATTTACAGTTTGTTAGAAAGATTGTAATGAATAATCAAAACAAAGTTGAGTATTTCAGACAGCGTAAAGTCAAATATAACTTCCGTTGTGCACATAGTTATCACTCAACATTTTGGAAATTCCCCAGTTCCGAAGACAAAAAGGTCCAGTTCTTATCATCATCATCATGTGACATATTCTTTCCAGAACGTCTGTTTCTTTATGAACCTTCTGAACACCTCGCGATTCTGGGCGATTTGACATGTCTCTTCCATGGACATGTTTAAACAGTTATATTTGTTTGTCAATCGTCGTCTTGGGTGGCCTAATTCTCTGCTGCCGTTTTCTCTACCTTCTGCTATTAGTCTTTCCATGCTGCTATGTCTCTTTAGATGACCAAAAAAAGTTCAGCTTTCTTGTTGTTTCCAGTTCTTATACATTATATATATATATATCATCATCATGTAGCATATCCTGAACAGGGTGTAGCAGTCATCACAGCCTTCCGAAACTTCTATCCTGAGCCAGACTTTCTGTTACTGTTATGTTCAGGTGGTCTTTGATGTCTTGCGTCCATCTTTTTCTTGGTATGTCTCTTGTTTGTCTCAATTGCATCATCCTCTCCATTATGGTCTTCCCCAAGCCAGAAGTCTGTGCACGCATACTGTATGTGGCGGGGAATAGAGAGTGATGGAGCATACATCAGGTCCACTATCCATAGATAGAAGACTGGGAAGAGTCAAGTCAAAAGCAACATCAGACCAGTTGGAAAATGTAGTTTCTGGTCCTAAGTACTATAAGTAGAAGCAGTCCTATTGGGGAAACAAACCCAAGTCAAATAAAACTAACATGAAATTGTTTAAACACACACCACCATATGAGCTCGGACGTCGCGTCATAAAGTTCGAGAGGAGGTGGGTGGAGTTCCTGCTTTGTTAGAGTGCTTTCTAGTATTAATTGTTATGTTCTGACTTCCTAAAAGGGAGAGGACCCTCTTCTTATCTACGGTATTGGCTCTTTGGTTATTGGGTAAAAAATATCTGTCACTCATTTTCTGTCTTTTTTTCTGTCAGTTCGTCTTCAGTCATTCCGTTTCCTTAAAAATCTTCAGTGGCGTATCAAACTGTTTATGTCACCAAAACATTTAAATTGTATTTTGTCTACTGTCTATCTCAAGATGGTGTTGTCGTAGCTTCCACACTTGTCATTGAGCGTAGAGGTTTGTGAAGGAGATGTAGTCTGTGTTCCAGAGCCAGATGTGTTGCTTTGGTTGATGTGTAGTTATGTTTATTCAAGATGGTCTTGATGGTGTCTATCCATCTCTTCCTCAGTCTGCACTTGGCTCTGTATCCTGATTCTATTTTGTAAGCTCTTATGGGAAGTTGATCGTTCATCTTCATAAGATGTCTAAACTATCTTATCTGTTATTTCTCTCTATATTCGATGTATGATGTGATACCTATTATCTTTCTGATGTGCACATTGCGCAAATTGAAATTGTTTATCGCCCGTGTGTTGCCAGGGCTCGAAAGGGGAGCAAAGAATAGCAACACTGTTTACCTTCCACGTATGTCGTAAAAGGCGACTAAGGAGTTATGGGATGGAGTTGGCTGTCCCATCCCATATAGGTCAGTGACCTAAAGCCTTGCTGAAGTCGGATGTGTCAGGCCGAAAAGCGCAGATATGGCAGAAATGCTGTAAACTATGACACAACGCATTCCGTTCTCCAGACTACATCCTACTAATCTGCAGGAGTTTGAGAACGAACGCAGAAGAAGAAGAAGAAATTGTTTATGACATAATAATCATTACATTTCCACTGCAAATTTTTTCGTTTGGTTTATTATTCAGAAGTTATCTTTCTATCTCAGCAGAATATTAAAATTTTCTTTGCGGTATTTCAGTTTTCCGTTCGTCTCCTATTGTCAATCTTCTTTCATTCTTCATTCCCTTCTTGTAATTAGATGTGTCGTGTCCTGTTGTCAATCTTCTTTCATTCTTCATTCCCTTCTTGTAATTATATGTGTCGTCTCCTGTTGTCAATCTTCTTTCATTCTTCATTCCCTTCTTGTAATTATATGTGTCGTCTCCTGTTGTCAATCTTCTTTCATTCTTCATTCCCTTCTTGTAATTAGATGTGTCGTGTCCTGTTGTCAATCTTCTTTCATTCTTCATTCCCTTCTTGTAATTAGATGTGTCGTGTCATCTAAACTAGTTAACGATCGTCTCTCCTGGTGAAATCTTGCTGAACAGCAATAAACTGTTCCACGTTGCTTTGTGAGACAATCTTTTGTAGAATGTCCTCTAATTTCTTCACTCGCTCTCAAATACCTGCAGATAGTATGATGTAGTCAGGAGAAGTGAATGAGTTGTGTCATGGTTTACATCTTGGCTCCGACATTTGCTCCTTTTCGGTCTGCGGGTCACTTTGTTCATCCAATTCCACCACCAAACCTCATTGATCACATTTAGCGACATGCTTTGCAAGTAAGAGTGCCAATATTCTTTGCTCTTTTTTTCCGGGTTCTAGCGACACACGGGCAATCGTGAGGACAGGCTCATCAGATTCATCTGGACTTAAGTAATCCAGACCATATTTCTTTGTGGAATAATCTCCGTCACCTTGACTTTGTGTAAGATGATGCACCATAGCAGCTATTATAATACTGTTGATGTCTTGTCTTTGTTCGTTTCCATACACCTGCAGATTAGTTTTTTAGTAACTGAAATTAAACTTGAATTCCCTCATGACCCATAGATTAATTCAAACCTCTTCCCCATACCTCATTAGGGAGATGGGGTCAAGAGACCATCGCTTTGCATTAATAATTTAATTTGATGTGCTTATTTCTTGTTTGTATTTGTTTCTTGATAAAGTTCTCTATTGGATCATAACCCAGAATAGTCCTTGTTCCTTTGTTATTTTTCTTTTACGTTAGTTGTACTATATGTTAGTTCTATTAGTCACCAGTAAAAATATCACATGATCATAGTTGTTATAGCTGCTTGGTTTTGTTACTGCGGCACTCTTCACTTTGTCAGATGGTCTCTGACTTGGTGATTATATATACATGCAGATTAGGAGAATGGGAAAATAGCATGCCTTGTGTCATGTTTTACAGATTGACTGCGACTATGCGTTTTTATACTTGACACATTTGACATCAGCATGCTTTCTGATCCTCTATGGGATGGGGCAGCCAACCTCATCCTCATTAGTATTGTGGCATTCCATGGGACTTCCAAAGTTATAACGATATTTTTCTATTTACTGTATCTATGTTCCTTCATAACTGAATACGGCATAAGCTTGTGCTCTACAAAACTAATTTGAGCAACGTGTTTCTGCTGTGTGTAGTTTTTTCAAGTTGTTAAGACCCATAGCTTCTTTGATGGTTGTTATGAGAAGAGTTGCTCTTTAATTTCTTCCTTTTTTCCCAATTTGGGATCTATTTTAGTGCAATATATTTTCATTCATTCGAAGTACATGTCCGATACAATTACACGGTTTTTTTTTCTTGTAGAAATATATTGTTTTGTGTCTTTTCTTATTTGCTTGTTTGATTTGAATTATTCCGCCAATATTTCAATAGTTTTATAAGACATCTATTTTCAAATGAATTACGAATAGTAATGTATCTATGGGCTGAAATATCTTCACCACTGAACACGGTGAATCCATCACTGACAGAAGTATGCAGATAGATGGGTAGAGACAAGATGTAAACTCTACTCTGTTGATAAATCAGATGAAACGGGATAATGAGGTTATGCTAATCATTGGTAACACACACAAACTGACGTTTCAACCAAAAGGCTTATCAAGAACACGTTCACAACATAATGCGTGATACTTATGTTGGCCGAAACGTCGATTTGTGTGTTACCAATGATTAGCAAAACTTCATTAACTTTGTTCCAAGTTTAACTTTGGGCTTTTCTTTTTCCAGTGCTGCAGAAAGAGGCGTTTCTTTTTCCAGTGCTGGAGAAAGGGGCTTTTCTTTTTCCAGTGCTGCAAAAAGGGGTGTTTCTTTTTCCAGTGCTCGAGAAAGGGGCGTTTCTTTTTCCAGTGCTGCAGAAAGGGGCGTTTCTTTTTCCAGTGCTGGAGAAAGGGGCTTTTATTTTTACAGTGCTTTTGAAAGGGGCTTTTCTTTTTCCAGTGCTGGAGAAAGGGTGAATTTCCCGAAGACATGGGAGATTAACAAATTGTTACACTATACAAGAATACAGGTGACAAGGTTGATTGTAATAACTACAGATGAATAGGCCCTATCACTATTACGCGTGACAGGGAAAGTGTTCACACATAGAGTTTAAAAGGTGGCAGGGATACAATTTGGAAATGGCAGTATGAGGTAGCTCAGCACATACTTCGAGTCATGGTGTGTGTTCAAATCTGGTAGATCTACCACAGACATGATCTTCACTCTTAATCAGCTTAGTTCTATGAAAAATGCAGAGCTAGGAAACCATCTCATCTGTGAGTTTATTGAGCTAACAAAACCGCCTGTGTGTTGGCGGGGCCCAAGAGGGGAGCAAAGAATAGCAACACTTTTACCTTCCATGCATGTTGTAAGAGGCGACTAAGGAGGTTATGGGATGGAGTTGGCTGTCCCATCCCATATAGGGTCAGAGACCCAAAGCCATGCTGAAGTTGGATGTGTCGGGCCGAAAGGCGCAGACATCGCTGTAAATCATGACACAACACATTCTGTTCTCTGGACTACATTCTGCTAATCTGCAGGAGTTTGAGAATGAATGAAGAAGAAGAACTAACAAAACATCATTCTATAGAGTACTTGAGTCCACCAAGGCCGCCACAACTCACTGCATCATTCTATGAAATATGAAGTACGTGTTCATCCATTTTGATGTCAGTATATCTGACAGCTTTGATATATATGTTTATACTCTCTCATGTGACATATTCTTTCCAGAACGTGGTCTTCCTTATGGATTCCCTGAACAATCTGCGATTCTGGGCGAGTTGATCTGCCGTAGCTAGAGACATGTTTAAGCAATCTGATACATCACTGCACCACCATCACTGCACCATCGTCTATAATATATATATAGGCTACAAGGACTCGTTAAAGGACTCACTGAAAGCCTTTGAAATAGACCACGATACATGGGAAGAACTTGCACAAAATAGATCTACATGGCGTTCTAAAATAAAAATCGTCTTGTGAAAAGAAGAGAAATGCAACAGCTCAACAGCGGAGAGCAGCTAGAAAGTCACGGATAGACCAAGATCCGTCTACAGTCGTTATTCCATGTCCAAACTGTCCAAGGACATTTACAGCTCGAATAGGGCTCATTAGCCATCTACGAACTCATAATCAAGGACATAACTAAAATTGAATTCTCAAAAGTGGATGTAACAAATGGTCATCATCACTTGTGATGGACGAACAACATAACATATATATATATATATATATATATATATATATATATATATATAAATATATATATAAATAATACAATTGTTTCAATAATTTTGGAAACAAAATAAAAGCAATCACTGTTTGCATTAAACTGTCTTTATTAAGAAGAAGACAAACACATAACAGAGAGAGTAAAGGCTGACTAATACATATTTTTGATCTTCTTCTTCATTCGTTCTGAAACTCCTGATTACCAGGACGTAGTCTGGAAAATGAAATGTGTTGTGTCACGGTTTACAGGATTGCTGCTATATCTGCGCTTTTTGACCTGACACATCCGACAGCATGGATTTGACCCTATATGGGATGAGACAGCCAATTTCACCCCATAAATTCCTTAGTCGCCTCTTACGACATGCATGGAAGGTAAGCAGTGTTGCCTTTCTTTGCTACCCTCTCAGACCCCAGCTACACACTGATGACATATTCTTGTATAACCAACTTGATTTCTATGCAATTATATAGACTACTTAGTGTACTGTTAGCATATGTTTGAGTTGTCACATACAGAAGGTCTCACCAAGGCCCCATCAGACCAACCACTAGACAACAGTAAACTCCTAGTAGATGACATGCATATACAGTAAGGCTTTTCGTTTATAGACACCCCACAGCACTTCATCTATATAAATTATGTATTTATCTTCTCTGAATAGGGAGTGATTTCTCAACACATAGCACTCAGCTGAGAGTTTGCACCTTCTAGGTATGAAATATAGCTCCGAGAAACCATTGCAGGAAAGGATTCAAGAACTGTATTGTTCACTGGGGACCACAAATCAAATGCAGCCGGGTTGAAATATTGAGTTGACTTATGATACAGCATATCCATTCCTATCTTTCATAAACTGTCTACTGGATGGAATAAACCCCCCCCCTCTCAGTCATGTAAGTTCATATTTAATTTTATGACTTAGCTTATGTACAATGCCAGCACACGTGGTACTATTATTTTTCACTGACATAATTGGAGTTTTGATATTATTTTTCACTGACATAATTGGAGTTTTGATATTATTTTTCACTGACATAATTGGAGTTTTGATATTATTTTTTCACTGACATAATAATTGGAGTTTTGATATTTTTTTCATTTCATGTTTTAATGGGCATCTGTTGTCAGGTCAATAGCAACCGAGACAGAAATAAAAGAACAATGACCATGTTTTTTTGTGGGCATCTGTGGATGAGGTCAATAGCTACCCAGACATCAGTTAAAGATCATGCTTGTATGGTGCCAGGCCTGAAAGGGGAGCAAAGAATAACAATGTGTATGTTCCATGCATGTCGTAAGAGGTGACTATGCAGGTTTTGGTTGTCCCATTCCATATGGGGTCAAGAAGCCATGCTAAAGCTGAATATGTCAGGCTGAAAGGATCAGATCTTGCAGCTAAGCTGTAAACCATGACACAACACATTCCATTCTCCTGACTACATCCTACTAGTCTGCTGGAGATTGAGAATGAACACATAAATAAGAGCAAAGGACAAGCAACAATGACCATGGTAAACATTCAGATGGGTGACAAATGAGGCCAGCATGCTGTGTAAACAAACAGATTAAAAAGGTTGTTCTGCACAGGTTGGACTCCCAGAAATGTCGCTAAGGGTGTCCATCGCTCAATGGAATTGGTAAAACGCTGAATGTCTATATACCACTTCAAAGCTCAGTTATATCTCAGGAAATTAGAACAAACAAAATCATAATACAACACATCTCCATTCTCTGGGTTACATCCTGCTGGAAATCTTGTAGGATCAGTGTACTTTCTACAAGAGATCTTCAGTGGGAGTTTGAGAATGAATGCTAAAGAAATAGCAAACATTACACTGTTACTTTAAAAAAAAATCCCCTCTTAGGCACTGAAAAATAACAAATGTGAAATAATCTTCCTCTTCTTCTCATTCACATGTCTACACCGGAAGTATGCAAAATAATAATGTGAACAACTGTGCACTTGTTCTGTGCTCAGGTCATTGGTTAATTGGACCAGAACAAATCTCACAATATTCTCACAAAGGATCAGCTTTCCTTGACAGTTCATATAGCAACTTGACAGTTCATATAGCAACTTGACAGTTCATATAGCAACTTGAGATTTCATATAGCAACTTGACAGTTCATATAGCAACTTGACAGTTCATATAGCAACTTGACAGTTCATATAGCAACTTGACAGTTCATATAGCAACTTGACAGTTCATATAGCAACTTGACAGTTCATATAGCAACTTGACAGTTCATATAGCAACTTGAGATTTCATATAGCAACTTGACAGTTCATATAGCAACTTGATAGTTCATATAGCAACTTGAGATTTCATATAGCAACTTGACAGTTCATATAGCAACTTGACAGTTCATATAGCAACTTGACAGTTCATATAGCAACTTGACAGTTCATATAGCAACTTGAGATTTCATATAGCAACTTGACAGTTCATATAGCAACTTGACAGTTCATATAGCAACTTGACAGTTCATATAGCAACTTGAAATTTGATAAAATATTTGTTGGATGATATATCACTTGAAATTTGATTAAATATTTGTTGGAAGATATATCACTTGAAATTTGAAAAAAGTACTTGTGGGATAATATATCATTTGAAATTTCAGAAAGTACTTGCAGGATGATATATCACTTGAAATTTGAGAAAGTACTTTTGAAAATATTTGATAACCATGGCTAAAATTGTACAAGAATATGCAGCATGTTATTGTTTTGCCATTCCCAGGTGGATGATAGTTCTGTCGATCCACTCCTGTTTTGCTATTCCCAGGTGGATGATAGTTCTGTCGATCCACTCCTGTTTTGCCATTCCCAGGTGGATGATAGTTCTGTCGATCCACTCCTGTTTTGCCATTCCCAGGTGGATGATAGTTCTGTCGATCCACTCCTGTTTTGCCATTCCCAGGTGGATGATAGTTCTGTCGATCCACTCCTGTTTTGCCATTCCCAGGTGGATGATAGTTCTGTCGATCCACTCCTGTTTTGCTATTCCCAGGTGGATGATAGTTCTGTCGATCCACTCCTGTTTTGCCATTCCCAGGTGGATGATAGTTCTGTCGATCCACTCCTGTTTTGCCATTCCCAGGTGGATGATAGTTCTGTCGATCCACTCCTGTTTTGCCATTCCCAGGTGGATGATAGTTCTGTCGATCCACTCCTGTTTTGCCATTCCCAGGTGGATGATAGTTCTGTCGATCCACTCCTGTTTTGCCATTCCCAGGTGGATGATAGTTCTGTCGATCCACTCCTGTTAAGCTTAACAGTGAAAGCTCAAGTTATCTGACAAATGCCAAATGTGTCATCTTGGTTGCGCTGAGTCCATGCTTATCGTCATGTTGTTTATTAATCTTTTTCTCAATATTTCTTTGGATGTATATCAAAATAATATTCCCCATCAAGGCCAACTCCTAGAAGTGGAGATGGGACTTAGTCCAGCCAACAGAGGCTAGAAACTATGATTGGTTGGACCATCTTCTATAACGTGCTGGACCACAGTCCTGCCCAAGCAAGCATAGGTGCTGAAGTTGGAGATACCGGACCGAGAGGCGCACCAGCAACAATGGTATCATGCAATCCTACTAATAATATTTTGTTATACACTTTTATCTGTAGTTGGTTACTTACTTACTTATCAGATCCCCAGGGTTGTGACCTTGCACTCTTTCTTCTCTGTGTCAGGTGGTGGTAGGTGCATGTCTCCTTCAGCTGTGTTGTGTCTGCATAAAGGGTGTACTGTAGTTGGTTAAGAACCATTCTCAAAATTTTCTTTGCTGTTTCTCGTGGTATTCAATGCAAGGTATTCTACCTATTCTCTTCCTGACTTCATTGTTTCCTATTCTGTCTAGTATGGTAAACCTTGTAGGTAATTTTTCTTAGACACATGAAACGACTTTGTCTTTGTTATGAGATCCTTAATAGCATGTTTGACACTGGCAACAGGATATTGGTATAAAGATATTCTTAATCATCTTCTTCTTCTTCTGTGTTCATTCTCAAACTCCTTTATGCTAGCAGGATGTGATATGGAAAGCAGAATTTATTTGCAGCTTGGCTGCGATATCCGCACTTTCAGCTGACACAACCAACTTCGCATGGCTTCTTGGTCACTTTGGTCACACCTATGGGAGAGCCAACTCCATCCCCAAACCTCCTTTGTCTCTTTGCACAACATGCATGGCAGGTAAGTGTTACTATTCTTTGCTTACCTTTCAGGCCTGGCAACACATGGGCATCTACACCATCTAATTTTTAACTTCCATTTCTATCTTCAGATGGAAAAGTAAAAGTTCACAGGTAAACACTGTATAAATAACCAAACTGTCGGAGGATGTCCAACAAAGCGGTGAGAGTGCAGCAATAACAAAACAAAGAAGCGATAAACACTATGTTAAGGTAACAATGTTACTGAATAATCTAACTATCAAATAGTAAAACCACTGTAAAAAATAAACAACAAGAAACAAAGAAACAATTACTTTTTCTACGCTGTGGTCCACCAGGGACCTTTTTAAAAATAAGTTCACTGAGTGATGGACACCCGTAGCCACATCTCTAGGAGTTTTGAAAAAGGTCCTAATTAGACAGCAACGGAGAAAAAGTACCTGTTCCTTTGTTTATTGTTATTTATTTTTTACATTAGTTTTACCCTTTAATAGTTAAATTATCCAGTAAAATTATGACATTAATATAGTAGTTAAACTCTGTATACTTTCATAATAATTTCAAAAATATAAATATTCACTGTCTGTTATTTTCTCACAGTTCTGACCTGAACGACCTCATCATCAAAGCGCTTTCTCTTTATTGGTCTGCCACTTCTACTATGAGACACTAATGTTGGCTCCATTGGTTTTTTAGATTTTTCCAGTCCTTTTAATGTAGGTAGATGTTTATTCACATTGTTGTATGTGGTAAGGGATGTCTTGTTAACATTTGTGGGACTGGAACCAGATTTTTCTGCTGGTTCACATAAGGGAGTAAGTTGTGTGATCTGGTTGCTGAGAGAGGTCTGCTTTTTACTTAGCGGCCTGGAGAGAATATCCTCTGTGATATTATTTTGGTTAAGATGACAAAACTGTGACACTACTTTATTGTCTAGTGATGAATCTTCTATTCTCTTGTCATTGTTCTGATCCTCATTAATTAATTTAATATTTTTAGCATGAGCATATTCCACTGCGGGCATGATTCTGATAGCATGATCATCTGATCTATCCATGGCAACCTGTGATTCTACTTGTTTTGATGATATTTTATTTAATTTTTCTGTGATTCTCTCCACAAAACTATTTTCTTCTTGTTTAACATCATGATCCACATAACACAAACTGTTATCAATAAGATTATTCATCTCATCCGCAGCGACCATATTTACACTTTTGTTTTCAGCACAACTGACTTCTGATTCTTTAAATTTAATTTTATGACATAGTTTTGCTATACTGTCGGCACATGTATCACCAATATCCTTCACTGACATAATGATTGGGTTTTTGGTGATATTTTTTTCACCTAAGTTAGAAAATTTGTTCACCGAGATTTCTGCATTCGTTTTGTGTGTGTTTTTTGATGTGGTAGTAGTGTTTTGAATGAGCGTCGAACTAGTCTTATCAATATCAACAGCATCTGTTTGATTTGAGCTGGTAGTGTTCACTTTGACTACTTTGTAGAGACTATCACCTGTTGTTGTTCTGTTACCATGGGAACTGTTTGTGAGTGTGGCTAGAAGTTGTGAGAACATCTCTTTGCTGAGTGATATTTGAGAGCACTTGTCGCTGTCTACAATAATTAATGAGCTTGAATCTGCTAGTGTGGTCACCTGTGTGTTACAGGCTACTGATGAAGATACAGATGCTGCTGTTGATGCTGTTTCCACTTCATCGGAAGTGATAAACACTAATGAATGTTGATTGCTTGTGGATACAGTGCAGTCTGGTGCTGTTGAAACAGTATTTTTCTTGTTTGTGGTGTCAAAGATTTTAGTTTCAGCACTCACAGTGTTTGAATCCTCCTTTTGAATTTTCATTGTCTTTATCTCATCTTCTGATGCGACAACTTCGAAAAAGACCCCCTGTTCATCTGATTGGTAGATCTGTAAGTTTCCCATGTCACCTTTGCCTAAATTAATGTATGCCACACTATCATCAGCACAAGTGTTTAACTTTATGATTTCTCTGTTCGTATGTTCTACAAGAGACTCCCTCCCTTCCTTCCAGACAGAAGAGGCAGTATTAGGAACATGCATTGACGAGGGTGCTGGTTTGACAAGAACTGGGATACTGGCCTCTCCTCGTATCTTAATCTCCCATTTGTGTAGGAACTTCATGTGTCTATAAACTGAACTCTGCTGAAAGAACTCACGGTGACAGATTGAGCAGACATAGATCTGCTTGACCCCATGAAACTTTAGAATATGTTTCGTGACTTGCTGGGTGTTTTTCATGACACAGGAACATAAGTCGCAGCGGTGTAAGCCCACACTTTCTATATCTTCTTCACTGTGAGACTTAACATGTTCATCTAGGTTCAATTTGGTGCTGTACCCATGTGTGCACATCATGCACATGTAGGGCAAATTCATCTTTTGGGGCTCATCATTACATTTCTTGGAGGAGTCGTACACTACTATTTTTACACTTCTATTTTCATTGGATTGTTCTATAGCTGTCTCCGGTCTAGATTGTTCAATGTTTTGCTCTGTTGTCTGAACTTCAGTGGCAGTTTTTACTTGATTACTTTGAGCGTTACCATTTTCATAAACATAAGAAATATCTGACTGGTCAAGATTTTTCTTGTGGACCTTACGTAAATGATATCTAAGGCTTGAAATTCCCCTGAACTGCATCGCGCATGTGCCACAAAGCAATCTTGAGTTTCCAAAGTCTGCCTCAACAACAGTTTTAATATCTGCAGCAGACACAGATTGTCTACTAATTTCTTTACTTCCAGCAGACACTGCAGCAGATGCTGGTGGTGCAGTACGTGTTTGACTTAAAGTCGACATCTCAACCTCATGAAGGTGACTAGGTTTGATGATTTTTGATTCCGAAAGATCATGAGGAGCAGAGACTATCATTTCATGAACAGTCTCTCCTGAGTCTACCCTACTACACGACTGTCCATTTCTGTCGCTTGGAACCTCTTCAAGAGTGATTGCATTTTTCTCTGCAAATACAACAGGCTCTGTGGTGCAGGGTACCATGGACACATGGACCACATATTTATCATCTATTTCTACTTTATTAACAGAATCAGTCTTCTGACTTGTCTCAGGCGGCGTCTTCTCAACCAATGAATCATCATTTCCCTTCTTTTTATTCATTTTAAGAAAATGAAGGTTACTGACATTCAGTTCAAAATTGTCATCCAACCAAACTGCATTATCCACTATCCATGCTGGATCCATGTTTTGACAATATTTAATCTGAAATGTAAAAACAGAATATGATTTACTTCGGTGGAAAATTGAGATTAAAACCATAATCATGGCCATACATACTCTTCAGCATGTGAGAGTTACTGGTAATCATAAATATATATATATGCCTAACTATAGTTATATATATATATATATAACTGTATAAGTCGTTGGTGCTTTCTGTTGTGTTGTATGGTTGTGAGAGTTGGTCATTGCAGACATGAAGTGCTAATGCTACAGAAGAATTCTATGAATTTCCTATAGGGAACATAAGACCAATGTGTACGTAAGAAATAAAGAAGAAATGTGTGCAGGTGATCAGGAACCATTGCTTTCAATAGTGAAACGATGATTACTAGCATGGTTTGGACATGTATGCAGGCATGATTCCTTGTCATAAACAATACTGCAGGGAACTGTTGAGGGTGGAAGAAGCAGAGGAGTTCAAATAAAGGCATAGACAGACAACATCAAGGAATGGACAAGACAAGATATTGTCACACTCATCCGCATCGCTGAGGATAGAATTCGCTGGAGGACTCTATGTGCCGAAGCATCCAATGTGGTACCCCTACGACCATGAAGGGTTACGGGTTTATTGATTGATATATGCCTATAAAAACTTTTGTTACTACATGTTTTCCTGTGAAGGATTGCAGGGGGGCTGACTATGAGCTGTATATATAGGACTATATATGTATGAAATAACCAGTTGTATAAGTTTGATAATTTTAAGTAATTATTATTTTCTTGATTTTTGTTTTACTTTATCTGCTATATGACCTTGACATGTAACTTGACATGTAACACATCATAAGACAACAGATCAAGTGGTTTTCACATGCTTCCAGACTACCGACATATAGCATGCCACAAATGACCATGACAGATAGACATAACGGTTATAAAGCCAGAGGCAGACCATGTAAAAGATGGATCACAGAAATCAAAGAAGCCACAGGAACAAGCTTACAAACAGCGCACAAGAAGGCCATCTCCAGAGAAGTCTTCCACCCCTGACGCCACAAGGCAAACAAGGGACACAGCATATAGATAGATGTAACTTGCTGAAATCTGACTAACCAGATGCACAGAACTATTCAAAACATTCACAATTATTCATTACTAGAATCCACAGATTACATGTATATCTGATCTACATACCAAATTGGTATCTTTAAGAGCAGGACTGAAACCAACTTCTTCTAGAGCAGGGCTATTCAATTGGCAGCACGTTGGCCAAATCCGGCCCGCGGAGGCCTAGTAAGTGGCCCGCGGATCATTGATAAAACAGTGAAATAAATTTATAAAAAAAATAAATATATAAAATCATTAAATGTATTTTTTATAAATCTGGCCCGTGATGATCCTCATTTTCTACATTTTGCCCCTGAGTAAATATAATTGAATAGCCCTGTTCTAGGGTCTGTCTTCCATCGTAATCCACTGAAGGGAACATAGGTTTTGTCTTCTTCAGCGTTCATTTTCAAACTCCTGCTGGATCTCCCTTGTAGCAGGACCATGGTCCTCCTAGATTTCCAGCAGGATGTAGTCCAGAGAATGGAAATATGTTGTGTTGCCGTTTTATTTGTGCCAATGGCCTGGCACATCCATCTTCAGCGGGGGGACATAGGTTTGAATGGATTGTTTCCTTAACGCAGGTCTACTTCATATTTATCTTGTTTTCCTTTTTTTGGGGATGGAGGGGGATGGTAGCACTAATTTTCCAGCAGTATTTTCTGTAGAAAAGGTTGGTAATATTTATTGCTTGTTTAATTATGTATTTTCTTGAGTGAATACAAGGCCATAGATAAGGGGAAATAAGTTTCAAACCTCTCCTCCTCCTCCTCCTCCCCTTAAGCAACAAATCAGAATGACTTGTAGTAAAAGGAACTTAACCATAAGGTCCCTCCCCAGAAGTGATTTTCACAAAAAAATTAATGAAATTTGTCATTTGCGTAATATTTGAATATTGTTTGAATATTATATTACAACCTTTTTTTTAAGGTGCTGTACAGATTTTTATTTGTGTGTGGTACAAATATTTGTCTCTAGGTCTACTAATTTATTTAAGTCAGTTCTTGTATTTCTTAGAATTTCTGACCTCCTGTGAATAGAACTCCTGACCTGCATGGTCATAAAATTACCTGGTGTGTCAAAATGGTGACACATCCTACCCTCCCATTTCTTGTTTCCAACATCAGATTTTTCTCTTGTTAAAACTAATGAGTGTCAAAGATTCACCATGGCCAAAAACTTAATTCTTATAGTTAATTCTAAATACATTACAGCTGGATAGATAAACCTTATGGAAAATAGTTAATGTGTTCAAAATATTTTATTTGTTTGATTTGTATTTCCTCTACTAGTTTTATGTCTATACACATTGTGATACTGTCTTACTGAAGTCAAACAGACATATGCACATACATATTTGTTCAAACTTAGCAACCAATGAAAGAAAAGAAGACAAATATGAGAACCCACCTTGAGTTTATGGTGAAAGTTAATATGTCTGATGGTGATACTGCGGGATAAGAAACGATTGTGACAAAAAGAGCATTGGTAGCGTTCCACCTGTCAGAAAGTCAACATATATTATGTATATAGCTCTCTCCATTGTGAAAATAAACAAGTATTACAATAGTCAGAAAGTAATATTCCACTTTATTTTTTTCTACGCTAGTAATGGAGATGATAACATAATACTTATAGCTGTGAGCCACTTGACAGTCCATAGTCTTTCTGACAAAAGCACAGGTTTTTCTTAGTTGTGTAACTGAGGCGACACCAGGACTCACATAAAGTTGTCTCAAAGACATGGTTGTCAGGGGGGGGGGGGGGGTTTATGGATACATGTTTAGTTCCTGAAGGGAGGATTCCAGTGCGTCAGTATCTCAGGATTAACATGTCCCACCAGGAGCACAGCACGCATTTCTGGGAGAACTATATCATTATTCTTCTGTATTCTTCCTAGCAATCTGCCATAAAAGGACAAAGGTTCGATGTGCTCTTGCCTGCATTACTTTGTCATCCACAGGGATTATTTGATAGAAGTCAAAAGTAAGAAACTGAAATAAGATGTGACAATTATTATTTTGACAAATAACAGGTTGTCAGCCTATCCCCTAAATTTCCTAAACAGGTTGTCAGTCTATCCCCTAACTATCCTAAACAGGTTGTCAGCCTATCCCCTAACTTTCCTAAACAGGTTGTCAGCCTATCCCCTAACTTTCCTAAACAGGTTGTCAGCCTATCCCCTAACTTTCCTTAGTTGCCTCCTACAACATGCCTGTAATGAAGACAGTTTATCAACATAGAAGTCAGATGTGTTGAGCTATTTGCGCAAAATAAAACAGACAACACATTTCTGTTCTCTGAACTACATCCTGCTGAAAATCTAGTTGGATTATTCTCCTGCTACAAGAGAGATCCGTGGGGAGTTTGAGAAAGAGCAACAACTAAATTACTTAGTAATAAATCACATACATATAATATTGTTTTTATTTGTGTTGCTGTGAACCTCGCCCATTCATCAGATTGTCTCTTGCATGCTAGTAATCATACATATTCTGATATTATTATTCTTCATCAGTGTTCATTCTCAAACTCCCACTGGATCTCTCTTGTAGCAGGGACAATGGTCCTACTAGATTTCCAGCAAGATGCCATCCAGAGAATGGAAATGTGTTGTGTCACTGTTTTATTTGTGCCAGTGGCCAGATTTCTGTGGTAGAATTCTATGAAGCCAAGATTGTCAGGATGTTTCCAGAATATTTCAACTTGGAATAACTGCATATCTAGAGGGACATTTCCTCCAGTTTCTGTCAGACTGCAATAAAGAGTGGCATTTCTTGCAGTCACTGGGTGCTCTAAAAATATATGTGCCGGTGTTAGATCTTCTGGCAAATAGAAGAGAGACTAAACTTCATGCTTAGGTTTATTCCCCACCACCCCCTCACCAAACATGCCTTACTTCTTCTTCTTCAGCGTTCATTCTCAAACTCCCACTGGATTTCTCTTGTAACAGGACAATGATCCTACAAGATTTCCAGTTGAATGTAGTCCAGAGAATGGAAATGCGTTGTGTTGCCGTTTTATTTGCGCCAATGGCCCAACACATCCGTCTTCGGCGGTAAACATGCCTTACAGTACTGGGTTCTCAGCATGCAGAGGCTTTAGCAGAGGCTAATAGTGATAGTCTGTTAGTTGTCATAAAATAAAACTACAAAACCTGTGTTCTACAAGTAATATTGTTATACATTTTTATAGCAGTATTACCTTTTATAAATTTGTATAAAAGAGGCTAACATGGGAAGAACAAAGAACGGTGATATTTTGAGAGAACTGCAGAGGATATGATTGCTTGCAAAGGTTTAGTTCATGGACAATGCATCCCTGAATGATAAAGTCAGAACACAACTAAAATAGAATTTAATGAAACAAATTTCGCTATACCTGAGTATGGTTATTACGTATATGGCTACGCAGTTGAGCGTTCTGTCGAAAACTGGCTTGACAGAAATCACACTCATAAGGTTTCTCATCTGTGTGAATACGCATGTGTTCAACCATGATGCTCTTCCGACCAAAAATTCTGGAGAAAATAGGTTTTCAGTACATCACAGATGAGAAGCACAATACAAAATATGCAAGATAAATAGATAAACTATTTACGATAAACATGGTAGTACCAAATACATGGAAAATTATTAATAAAAATAACATTAATTAGACAATATGATAACCAGTAAAATTTAAGTAAAACAAATTCATTTAGCTACATATTTTGTTGAGACAGACATTAAACATTGGCTTGAGATAGACATTATTTGTTCAGACAGACATCAAACATTGGCTTGAGATAGACATTATTTGTTCAGACAGACATCAAACATTGGCTTGAGATAGACATTATTTGTTCAGACAGACATCAAACATTGGCTTGAGATAGACATTATTTGTTGAGTCAGACATCAAACATTGACTTGAGACAAACATCAAACATTGTAGAGACAGACATTAAACATTGACTTGAGTCAGACATCAAACATTGACTTGAGACAGACAATAAACATTGACTTGAGTCAGACATCAAACATTGACTTGAGACAGACAATAAACACTTACTTGAGACAGACATCATACACTGACTTGAGTCAGGCATCAAATACTGACATGAGATAGACATGATTTGTTGAGACAGACATCAAACATTGACTTGAGATAGACATCATTGTTGAGACAGACATCAAACATTGACTTGAGATAGACATTTGTTGAGACAGACATTAAACATTGACTTGAGACAGACATTAAACATTGACTTGAGATAGACATCAAACATTGACTTGAGATAGACATCAAACACTGACTTGAGACAGGCACTGATCAAACACTAATATAACACAAATACTTAACAAACATAGCACAGAAACTTAAATGCAATTACCCGTTAAACAATGACTTATCACACTCACCAAATACAGACATAACACTGTATGTCTCAAAAAACAGACTAGCACAGGCAGAAACTCAACAAACACAGACACTTTATTAAACACTGATTTTAAACACTATTGTGACATATTCTTTTCAGAACATGGTTTTCCTTATGGATTCTCTGAGCACTTTGCGATTCTGGGTGAGTTAACCTGCCGCATCTAGAGACACATTTTAAGCAATCTGATATATCACTGCACCAACATGTCTTTACCATCATCGTCCTCTTCCACTGTTGCCGTTAACTCTGCCTTCAGCTATTAATCTTTCCATGCTGCTATGTCTCTTTATATAATCTTGTTAGGATGTTGTTAAGGGGCCAGCTCTCTTCAATTTTTATTGATTTTAACACTTCTTGATTTGTCTTTTTTAACTGTCCATGGCATACGTAAAATTCTTCTGTAGCATCTCATTTTGAAAGCAGTGACTTAAAACAGACCACCAAATACAGACATAAGTCAGACAATAAATACAGACTTTCAATAAACACTGACCTGCCACACACTGGACATTGGTGAGGATCCTGGCTATTCATTATACCTCCCTCCTTGGATAAGATAATCTTCGTCACGTGTGGGTCACTCTCATCCTCTTCTTCCTCTCTGAAAAATGTTCGTGTTTTCGACTGACTTTTCTTCTCTAAATGCATTCCTTCTCCTCCAATAAGTGACAATTCTGCAAGTCCAAGAGCAGCCTCTTGCCTATCTTGTGCAGCATGTGAACTCTGTGAAGCTTCATCTTGCCCACCATTTTCTGCACTTATCTCAGTCGAAACCTGTATCGTACTAGTCTCTCCGCTGACAGACTTCACGCTATTTTTATTTCCTTTTTTAACTCTTTCTCTCACAGTCGTTTTCTTCTTACTCTTTCTCTCATGTTCTGATATACTCTTGTCAGCAACTTGCACCATCTGGCTCTCCTCAGAATCATCAACATCAGCCACTGAGGACATGATCCGCTCGTTGAAGTCTCTGCTATCTTGTATAATTATCTCACCAGGTGTCTCCACTAACTCTTCAACTATAGCCCCATCCTTGTTCAGCAACTCCTCCAAGTTTGTTTTCTCTGGCCCAGAAGGATCATCTGTGCCAATGACTGGCTTTAGATCTGATAGGAGACTGTTGCGTATGGTAAAAACTTTCTGATCTTCAATGTAACTGTAGACTGGGAAAACGTCCTTGACAGACTTGGCATCGACATTGTGAGATTTTCTTATGTGCACCAGTAAAGTTCCACTTGTGTAATATGCCTGCAACAAAGGATCAATAGGAATGTTGGATCCTGTAACTATCCTTCAATTATATTCTAGTTGTACTAAATATATTCAATAATCTATATTAAATAATGTTCAGGTTGAAGATGGGTTGAGGAAAAATTGATGTTGAAGGTGGAGTGAGAAATTATTGATGTTGAAGGTAGGAAGTAAGAAATAATTGATGTTGAAGGTAGAATAAGAAATAATGGATGTTGAAGGTTGGAAGTAAGAAATAATTGATGTTGAATGTAGGAAGTAAGAAATAATTGATGTTGAAGGTAGAATAAGAAATAATGGATGTTGAAGGTTGGAAGTAAGAAATAATTGATGTTGAAGGTAGGAAGTAAGAAATAATTGATGCTGAAAATAGGAAGTAAGAAATAATTGATGTTGAAGGTAGGAAGCAAGAAATAATTGATGTTGAATGTAGGAAGTAAGAAATAATTGATGCTGAAAATAGGAAGTAAGAAATAATTGATGTTGAATGTAGGAAGTAAGAAATAATTGATGTTGAAGGTAGGAAGCAAGAAATAATTGATGTTGAATGTTGGAAGTAAGAAATAATTGATGTTGAATGTAGAATAAGAAATAATGGATGTTGAAGGTTGGAAGTAAGAAATAATTGATGTTGAATGTAGGAAGAAAGAAATAATTGATGTTGAAGGTAGGAAGTAAGAAATAATTGATGTTGAATGTAGAATAAGAAATAATTGATGTTGAATGTAGAATAAGAAATAATTGATGTTGAAGGTAGGAAGTAAGAAATAATTGATGCTGAAAATAGGAAGTAAGAAATAATTGATGTTGAAGGTAGGAAGCAAGAAATAATGGATGTTGAAGGTAGAATAATAAATAATGGATGTTGAAGGTAGGAAGTAAGAAATAATTGATGCTGAAAATAGGAAGTAAGAAATAATTGATGTTGAAGGTAGGAAGTAAGAAATAATTGATGTTGATGAGAAAGAAGTGAGAAATAATTAATTTTGTAAATAGAATATGATAAATTGATGCTGAAGATGTAACAATAATTTTTTTTAATTAGTAACATATCTTATTCAGGACCTAGCCATCAAACCAGCATTTTATTGGTTTCAGTCATTTTCTAGGCAATATAAATATGTTCAGTAGTTCATCATTACTTTCTGAACATAATGATAATAGATGATGTTTAAGTTGAAATGGAAGAACTGATGATGAAGATGGAAACAGATAATGAAATAAATGTCTTTGATCTGTATACAAGATGTTTATGTGATGTAACATATGCCATCTTCAATAAAACCTAATTTTCCAATGAGTCAAACAATGTTGTTCTTGTCCACCATCTACAGATGAATAGAATGGGATTCCTTTATAACACATCCTTTTATAACAAATTTCCCTATATAACAACACTTTTCAAGATCCCCGATTATATTTTTTGTTTTGTATATAGTTAATTTCTGTTATTACATACATATTTTGTCAGTCTGGACCATGTTGTTATAACAAGACTTCACTCTACCCACATCAGCAGGTAATGCCAAGTGAAAAAAGTGCTAAACTGGCATAAGACAGATCTTTCTACATTGCTTAAGCTTCTTCCATTTCTAGAGATATGAAGAGACCCACATTGTTCTTGTGTGAATCCAAGAGTTCACAATAAATCTGAAGATCTGACAAAAACAACTGTAGAACTTTTAAATCAACTGTCTAATAACATCAAAGTTTTATTGCAATGGATCTCTGCAAACTGTGAAATTGCAGAAAATAAGGTTGCTGACAGGCTGACAATACCTGGTAGAAAATTAATAAAATCAGTACAGAGCATAGGCATGTGTGTTGCCAAGGCCCGAAAGGGGAGCATAGAATAGCAACACTGTTTACCTTCTATGCATGTTGTAAGAGGTGACTAAGGAGGTTATGAGGTGGAGTTGGCTGTCCCATCCCATATAAGGTCAAAATAACCCAGTAGCTATGCTGAAGTTGGATGTGTCAAGCTGAAAGGTGCAGATATCACAGCAAAGCTGTAAACCAAACACAACACATTCATGTTCTCCGGATTACATCCTGCTAATTTGCACAAGCTTGGCAATTAATGCAGAAGAAGTACAGAGTATCACTGAAGAAACCAAAAACTCTCATCAAAATAAAATACAAACATACAAGGAGTCAGACAGCAGGCAACAACAAAAACACATTCTACAACTGAATAGATCACAGCAAACTACCATCTTAAATCCTTGTATAGGACACTTTAAACTACAAGTACATATCTACAAAACAAAGGTTGTTCAAACTGACAAATGTCCATGTCAAAAGTGTCCCCAGACTCCAGAACACATTCTGCAGATATTTCCACTATTTGGCAACCTGAGGACTAAAACCTGTTTGAAAGTGATGCTGTGGACAGGATCATGTGGTAGATTTTCTAAGTATGATGCTAGTCTTTGAAATTCCCATCCCTCTTAAATGTTTTTTTTCTTTGAAATGCCGTCCCCAACATTGCATTTTGATTGGTGCCACCTGATGCGGTCGCCTTTCTTCAACATAGCAAGGTACAGCCCTGGCTGTGGGGCAACCACAAGAACTTCCTGCTGATGACTAAATTCATGGAGACAGCCAATTTGGATGTATAGGATGCTGAGCATAGGAAATGGATCGGAAAAGATGAATCCCAGAGTTAGGATGAAGGAGCTACATAGACAATGAAGCTAGACAAAGGACAGTGAAGAAATTTCACAGACAATGAAGGAATTCCATAAACAATTAAGGAATAAAACAGACAATGAAATAATTACACAAACAATGAAAGAATGATAAAATAATTCTACAATTGTGCATGCCTATCAACTTTCAGAAGGATCATTTTATATTTCAGTTAAAATAAATCCTAAAATTCTGTATGTTGACCCGTTATGTCCATATTCTGTACATAGAATACTTGACTAAAGTTCAATATGAGTATATTTACTTAATCCTGCTTATGTTTGATAAAATACAAATAATCTGTACAAAGTAATGCAAAGTATAGATATTTCACAGTAAAGACACTAACAATTTGAAGGAATAATACAATGTTCGAATCACTAATTAGGACTTGAAGGAAAGTCACAGACAACCCATCATCATCATCATCAAGTGCTGTGTTGAATGGCGTAGGCAATCATAAATCTCAAGAACTCAATATTCAGTATTCTTTATCAGGATTGTTGTTGACTCCTTGTCATGCCACAATGTCAGACTAATATTTTCATACACTGTCATCCTTGATTTCTCTTGCCTTCAATTTTACAGTTGTAACTATGTTCCCCAGACCTCCCAGTTACATAACATGTCCAAAAAATAAAGTTTGTTTTTTTCCAGATATTATTACAGAACTGTTATGTATTTGACTCTTTCAGCACCGCCTCGTTAGTCTCTCTAGTTGTTCATGATACTCTCAACATTCTTCTATATAACCACATTTCTGTTGTCCATGATACTCTCAGCATTCTTCTATAGAACCACACCTCTGTTGTCCATGATACTCTCAGCATTCTTCTATATAACCACACCTCTGTTGTCCATGATACTCTCAGCATTCTTCTATATAACCACACCTCTGTTGTCCATGATACTCTCAGCATTCTTCTATGTAACCACACCTCTGTTGTCCATGATACTCTCAGCATTCTTCTATGTAACCACACCTCTGTTGTCCATGATACTCTCAGCATTCTTCTATGTAACCACACCTCTGTTGTCCATGATACTCTCAGCATTCTTCTATGTAACCACTACTTTGGTGCCTCTAATTTTCTACTGTCCTGTTTATTTATTTTCCAAGAAATATCTATATGTTAGAATCGCTACTATTATAGACAATTATATCAAAGAAAATGCAACAGACATTCCTGTTGTCTATATGAAAGCAAGTTACCTTAGAACAGATGCGACACTGGTATGGTTTCTCTTTTGTGTGTGACCTCATGTGGGATTGAAGGGAGCCTGACTGAACAAATGTTTTCGGACAAATATTACACTGAAATGGTCTTTCATTTGTATGAACTCTGCTGTGACGTGCCAGGAGGGACTGGTTCTTGAACCTGAGATAATCATATTCAATAAAATTGCTACAAAAATGTGATTGATTATGAATTGATGACATTGCACTCCAGGCTAACCCGGTGCTCAATCTCTAGAAGCAAATATCAGAGTGCATAAATACTGATGGTTTCTGTATCTGAACAGATTCCTTATTTTGCCCCTTAGATGCAATCTTACTTCAGCCACACTGAATATCAAATGATTTAAATTGTACCAAAGATGCAAAGCTACATTAGTGTCTAAATTCAACATGTGCACATCAAATGTCTCCCTTATACATCCTTAATTCACTGACTGTATGTGCACTCAACAGGTGCTCATCAAATGTCCACTGTATACATTCTTAATTCACCGACTATATGTGCATTGAACAGGTGCTTGTCAAATGTCCACCTTATACATTCTTAATTCACTGACTATATGTGCATTGAACAGGTGCTCGTCAAATGTCCACTGTATACATTCTTAATTCACTGACTATATGTGCATTGAACAGGTGCTCGTCAAATGTCCACTGTATACATTCTTAATTCACTGACTATATGTGCATTGAACAGGTGCTCATAAAATGTCCACTGTATACATTCTTAATTCACTGACTATACGTGCATTGAACAGGTGCCTGTCAAATGTCCACCTTATACATTCTTAATTCACTGACTGTATGTGCACTCAACAGGTGCTCATCAAATGTCCACCTTATACATTCTTAATTCACCGACTATATGTGCATTGAACAGGTGCCTGTCAAATGTCCACCTTATACATTCTTAATTCACCGACTATATGTGCATTGAACAGGTGCTCGTCAAATGTCCACTGTATACATTCTTAATTCACTGACTATATGTGCATTGAACAGGTGCTCATCAAATGTCCACCTTATACATTCTTAATTCACCGACTATATGTGCATTGAACAGGTGCTCGTCAAATGTCCACCTTATACATTCTTAATTCACTAACTATATGTGCATTAAACAGGTGCTCGTCAAATGTCCACCTTATACATTCTTAATTCACTGACTATATGTGCATTGAACAGGTGCTCGTCAAATGTCCACCGTATACATTCTTAATTCACCGACTATATGTGCATTCAATGCTTGCTTATCTGCTCTCTTATTTCTGCAAACACCAGCATGTTTTGGACAGTAAATCCGTGTGACATCCAGAAGGTTGGAACAAGTTATAGAGTCCACCCACTCATATCAACAATGACCATTTTGAATATTTCGAAGCATAGACTGAGAATCTGACACTATAACTGCGAACTAATATGTGTCCTAGAGAGCCATTGGAAAGCTGCAATAACAGCCTTGGCCTAGATTCTCATACTTGAAATAACTTTCCTATATATAGAAATATATAATTGGTTTTCAAAATTGGAAGCATATCCTATTCAAGAGGTAGCCATTAACCCAAATTCTTTTGGCTGTAGTGATTTTCTAGGTAATTTAATTATGTTCTGTAGGTTGTCATTGCTTTCAGAACTATCCGGATGGAAAAAACATCTGTAGTAAGGTTTGAACCTGGCAGAATTGTTGCTAAGTATATCACATAGTGTTCTGTAGGGTGTTCATATGATTGTGCAGACCAACCACATAATGTTACAGTAATGATTGTGCAGACCAACCACATAATGTCACAGTAATGATTGTGAAGACCAACCACACAATGTTACAGTAATGATTGTGCAGACCAACCACATAATGTTACAGTAATAATTTATAATGGTCACTTTACTAATGGCAGAATTTAAAAAAAGAGACATGTTCAGCTGACAATTTTTGAACAGCTTTTGTTACTGCATGTTTTTCTGTGAAGGTCACAGGTTCAATCCACGGTTGGGATTTTTTCTTTCGGTGGTACAATCAAAATCCTTCCTGTACATGTCTGCTATGGCAAGCGACCTTTATTTTCACAACCCATAGAAAGCCTCCCTAACACAGTTTTTGAACAGCGAGGGGATGAAACCACCAGAAATACATTATAAATGAATGAGGTATGATTTCGTGGATGTCATTCTCATGAAGTGCCATGTCTTCATTGAAGGTTGGCTGCAATGGATCTTAAACATTCTAACATTCTTTGTCTATGGCTGTGATGATGAAGGAATTTCACACAATGAAGGAATGATGATTTTGTCCATCTTATTATGTTTCCTTCCACTTGTATCTCTGTAAGGTAGAGAGTGGAAGAAGATGAGGTGGCCAGTAGAAGATATTGCTGGATAATATCAAGGACTGGACAGGATGTGAAGTTACGAAATTAATCAGGATGGTAGAGGAGAGTGATGTTTGGAGATCTTGTGCATCTCAATGTAATACTCCTACGACACTAACAGGTTATGTCTGTTGTTATTATTGTTGTTGTTGTTGTTATTATTGTTGTTGTTGTTGTTATTGTTGTTATTATTATTATTGTTGTTGTTATTATTGTTGTTGTTGTTATTATTGTTATTATTATTATTATTGTTGTTGTTATTATTATTGTTGTTATTGTTGTTATTATTGTTGTTATTATTGTTTTTGTTATTTTTGTTGTTGTTATTATTATTGTTGTTATTGTTGTTGTTATTATTATTGTTATTATTATTATTGTTGTTATTATTGTTGTTGTTATTATTGTTGTTATTATTGTTGTTATTTTTATTATTATTGTTGTTGTTATTGTTATTATTATTATTATTATCTCTGCCTGCATCTTGCTCCCCATTCTTTAACTGTGACCTAGACTTTGAACTGGATGAGTACACAGAGGACAACTCGTGTCTGCATCATTAGTGACTTGATGGGCATGATCACAAAAATACAAATTGGTTGCATTCAAGAATAGTGGCCTGAGGCAGTTGAGAGATCATAACTGAAATGTGCCACATTAATTTTCATGCCTAGTCATGTGGGTGTTCAGGGCAATGAGAGAGCAGATTGGTTGGTTTGCACTGCTACTGTGTCCAGTGGTAGAACAATGGATCGTGCTGACGTTTTGGACTCCTTACAAAAAACAACATAGGCAAATGCAATTAATGAGGGTGACCATTCCATTTCTATGTCCAGGAACAAAGGAACTGGGATTGAAATGTTGTGTTGTCAGAAATGAGCACTTCTGTGGGAGCTTTGGACAATGTTCAAACAAAGAACTGAAACTGTCAATCATTGTGTAATGGTGGATACACTCAATTGGATCTCAGAGCACCCATGGATATGTTTTTTTTCTTTAAAATTTGTATTTCAAAATTTCATGTAACATAAATGATAAAAGAACAAAATCCAGAAAAGGCAACCTGGAGTTTAACTCAGGTCCTTCATAACTGCAGTAGTGCCTTACCCAGATCTGTACATTTACCAAAGTAATGTCCAAGAAATACAGTGTTGGACATATTATTTACTTTAAGTAAGCATCATGCTACAGGTCATATGGAGTTCTCTTTTCTACCCTGACAACGGACAGGTCAAGAAGCCAGTTTACTTGACGACTACACAACAACAACGCAGTCCCCTCCCACACGCACATTTAATCTGATATACTAGAATGCCTCCCCCCTCCTATACATTTATTCTGATTAAAAACTAAACTACAATTTTAGTACTGAATTCTAAAAAAAAGATACATTATGATGGAACATACCCCTTACCACACTCATCACACTGATAAGTATGAACTTACCACATACAACACTTGTCATACCACATACCACACTCATCAAACAACCATGTTTGAACTTACAACACTCATCACACTGTCATGTTTAAACTTACCACATACCACACTCATCATGCCACGTTTAAACTTACCACATACCACACTAATCACACTGTCACGTTTGAACTTACCACATACCACACTCATCACACTGCTATGTTTGAACTTACCACATATCACACTCATCACACTGCTATGTTTGAACTTAGCACATACCACATATCACACTCATGACACTGCTATGTTTGAACTTACCACATACCACACTACCATATTTGAACTTACCACATACCACACTCATCACACTGCCACGTTTTGTTGTGGACGTGCAGATGTTCATGTTCTGTGACTTCATCCTTGTAAGCAAATCTCATTTTGCAGTATCGACACATGTAAGGTTTCTGGTTTGTGTGTGTTCTCAGATGGGCTTTCAGTGTGCTATTCTGTCTAAAAGCACGATTGCAGATATGGCAAACGTTGGGTTTCTCTCCTGTATGAATACGTCGATGCTGTACCAAAGTTGCTGGAGAAGTAAACAAGTGACATTCTATTACTTTATACGTAATAGATTTTATATTTTTGTAATACTTTACATTTCTTTATTTGCAGTTCACGTGCTCTTGCTAGAAAATAAAAACAAAATAAAAGGTTTAATCTTCAGCACCCTGCGGAGTACAAATTTAGCCAACATTTTTTAATCCTGAAGGCGAAATCCATTGCTCAGAGCGTAGAACGTGATTCCAAAAAAAAAAAGCAAGCCAGAATTGCAATTTTTTTTATAGAAAATGTTATGGCAACTGGTCAAAGTATTTAACTTCCTGTTTCTGTTGCTAAAATGGCTGCAGGAGATGTTGTGTGATTATGATTTTGAAATCAGAACAATCTATAGCCATCGGCATATAGGCGAAGCAATATGACTGAATTGAGTTCTATATACTTTTATTTCACTGTATATTCAGTGAAATCATTATTTATTGTGATTGAAAAGTGGAAATATTGAGAGGTAAGTACTTCAAATAGATTATATCAAATAGACCACGAGGTTCCACAAGGTTCTTATTATGTAAAATATATAATATTCAACAGATATGGAGCGACCAAAAATACAATAGGTCTAGATATAGATAGATCTAAATCTGTCTTTATCACTTTCTCACACGTCTCGTATCACACACAAACAAAACTTATACGAATATATGTAGAATTTAATTCTTTATTTATATGTGCAAATATTATTTAAATATCTGTAACAACAAAAATGTTATCGCAATTTCTAAACAGCCACCAACGATTGTGTAACATTTCCAAAAACTAATTCTGCGGCAGTCAGTAGTGGCCGGAGAGAAGTTACGTAATTGTAAACATAGGGTTATCAATTAATCAAGTGCCATGCTGACTGGTGTAGGCGATCATCTTTCTCCATGACTCTCTGTCTCTTGTGTTTTGAATAAGCTCGGTTGGTGAACTTCTACTGTGCCACGATACAAGCCCATCTAGTAACTTTTCTCTTTGTCATCCCCTATCTCTTCTCCCTTTGATCTTTCCAATGGTTATTAAGTATTCAAGCTGTGTTCTTCTTAGTACATGCCCTAGAAACCTTGACTGTCTGCCTCTAATGTTTGATATGATTGATCTTTTTACGCCAGCATCAATGAGAACCTCTGCATTACTTTTCTTGGCTGTCCATGCTATTTTCATCATTCTTCTCAGAAATCACATCTCTGTAGCTACAGTCCATGCTTCACAACCATAAAAATAGAATTGGTTCGATATAAAATCTCAGCACCCGAATTTGGGTCTGCATTGATAGACTTCCATTGCAAAAAATGGTTCTCATTTTTTGGAATGCTGATTTGGCTTGTGCTGTTCGGCTCTTTATCTCACTTGAGCATCTACCTTCTGATGTTAACAGGGTGCCAAGATATTTCACTTTTTCAACTTGTGCCAATTTTGTGTTATTAATTATTATGTTGCATCATGGTGGTGTATGTCTCTTTGATATGACTATTATTTCTGTTTTCTTCTTGTTTAAACTGAGGCAACATAGGGTGCTAAAGGCAGCTTACTCTTAGACAAAAGCTTAAGCAGCTTAAACAAAAGACAGAAGGTGTTGGAGGTCCGTTGCAGCTAACCTTCAATGAGGAGATGGCACCTGATGATCATCAATGATGCTTAATTTAACAATGAGCATGGTTAACAAATACTATGATGACGTTGCTGTTGTCATTGTTGTTTTATAGACCTGCTTTAAAACAAGTTCTCTACTCAGAGGGGGTAAATATATTATGATAAACACATCAGAAGTCATAACTTTTAACAGTTAAGTAATAAATTTTATCAAGTCACCATAGAGTGAACATATTTTTTTAAAACCTGTACTCGCAAACAAACAAAAAAAGGAATCAAATACTCTATTAAAAACAGCTTTAATTGTACACAGTCTATAATAGACATACAAATAACACTATAATAATAAGACACATCAGAGTCATAGAGATGTCACACTGGAGACAGCACAAACATCTCTATCCTCAGCCATTTAAAGGGGTGTAGATAAAAAAATGCCTAGATCATTCCTTGTTATAAATCCAATATTTTCTCTGTCTGCCTCTTCTCCTTCTACCCTTGACTGTTCCTTATAAAATAATTTTAGAAAGAAGAGTCACGTCTATCTGAGAAGTTCAAAGAAGTTTGATGAAAAATAAGCAGCAATGGGAAGAAAATAAGAGAAGATGGCAGCCATTGTGCATTAAAATATATGGTCGTATACAACATTGGCTTACATTTAAGTGAGAAATTCCTACGACACACCTCACAGGAGTATGGCTTCTGCCCAGTGTGGATGCGGGAATGGACAAATAATGTCTGCTTCTGTTTAAAAACTTTGGTGCAGATGTCACAAGCAAACAGTTTTGGAGATTGATGATTCATTCTGTCAGTTGATATAACAGGAAGTACACTATGTTAGTAACAGGACAATAATTATTTGTGTGTGTTTATTAGCAGGTTAATGTGATTTGTATGTGTTTACTAGTGAACTAAATCAAGATGAAATCATATTTGTCAGGTCAAAATTACAGATCAAGAAACCAAGCTTTAAACTTGACACAACATGATTTCCATCAGATCTAAATTACACGAACAACATGATTTATGTCAGATTCAAGTCACTCATACATTGTGATTTATGTCAGATCTAGATTTCACATACATAATTTATGTCAAATCGAGAAGTCACATACAACTTGATTTTTATGTCGGATTGAGAAGTCACTATATACAACATGATTTAGGTCAGATCTAAGTTATACACACAACATGATTTATGTCAGATCTAAGTAACAACATGATTTCTGTCAGATCTAGGTCACAAATACAACATGACTAATATAAAACCAGAGTCCCACATAATTTCCACTAGATCTACGTTATACAACAAACTTCCCATGAAATGCAAGTCACACAACTAGATCTGTCACATAACAGTTACAGTTAGATCTGCAGTGTACATGATAGTTCCTTAGCCCCAACATTTACCCTGATACAAAGACAAACCTGTGCTTCCTAAGATCCCAGGTAGAATGATACATATCCCCACAGATGGTGCACTTGAAGGGTTTCTCACAGGAGTGCATCTTGAGGTGACGGTTCAGTGCTGTCTTGTAAAAGAACAACCTGTCCAGGCAAATGATAATTGATAGTGCTGAACTAGCTGTTATTGTTTGGTTTATGCATCACACAAAAATCTGGCCAGGAAACTTATGTTCCCTCTATAGTGAACTAGGGCATAAAACTAGAGATTTAGGGTAGCCGGGGGCAAGATAGCGCAATTTTTACGTTTTAGCGTATTCTGACAACTAGACTTAACTATGAGAGCTCAAACTATTATCAGTGTATAGCCTATCCATCCATCTTACACATTAGTGGGAGTATTGAAAACATACAGCTACGTGTAAACAGTAGAACATGATTTTTTTAACATATGAAAAAAAAATATTACGGGGTAATATGACGCAGGCAAAACAGTGATACATCCCATTATAAAAAATCAGGGATATTGTGTCAGGTGTAGCAGACTGGCAGTGTGTAAATGTGTGCTACGAATAGATAGAATAATTAGATAGTCCTAGTTTTGTAACTTTTATCTGAAAAACAAAGTTTGAATAAATCATAGTTTGTAACTTCCATTTTAAAGTTAATAATGTTTTGTGTAAGGTTGGATGCTCTTTATAACCATATATATATATATTGGTCTCTCCCAGCTTTAAATCGGCATTAGCAATTTCCTCATGACATCAATATTTTCTTTACACATTTTGAATGTGCCATCTTACCTTAATAAATGTGTGCCAATTCACATTTTTAGCAACTATCATAAATTCTGATGAAAAAAACCAAAGTAGTCTGACATGATAATGTGCTTAACAACACAACATATATTTCAGTTTAAACATTAAAAAAATCGTAATAGTAATGATAATAATATCAGGCAGAGTGCCAGAACTTGAGAAAAAAACATAGTGAATAAATATTATTCCACATTAGGCCCTATTGAATATTGACATGTCCTTGACCTATCAAACTTCATTGTGTCATAGATTGGAATGTTGGCATCTGACTTAGTCAAGTGTGCTACCAGGAAAACCCATAGGTTTTGGAAAATCCACTATGCTGTCTTCCCCTGTGCCCTATCTTACCCCCGGCAAACCTACTCTTCTTTGTAAATTAATTATTATACATCATCTGAAACTTGATACTGATCCAACACCTGACAAAGATATGGATCCAACACCTGACAATGATATGGATCCAACACCTGACAATGATATGGATCCAACACCTGACGATATGGATCCAACACCTGACAATGATATGGATCCAACACCTGACAATGATATGGATCCAACACCTGACAATGATATGGATCCAACACCTGACAATGATATGGATCCAACACCTGACAATGATATGGATCCAACACCTGACAATGATATGGATCCAACACCTGACAATGATATAGATCCAACACCTGACAATGATATGGATCCAACACCTGACAATGATATGGATCCAACACCTGACAATGATATGGATCCAACACCTGACAATGATATAGATCCAACACCTGGCAATGATATAGATCCAACACCTGGCAATGATATGGATTCAACACCTGACAATGATATGGATTCAGCACCTGACAATGAACATTAAGCACATTGGATCAGCCATTATACAATGACATGGAAGTCACCATTGGCTGGGCAGAAATATTGTGGAACTAAAGTATACATTACCAAGATGTACCTCATGGAGGTACTTGAGGGTATTGGTTAGTGATCTTCTACTGCATTAATTTTCAAACACCTGCTGGTTAGCATGATGCAATTTAGAGTGTCACAGTTAACAGTTTGACTGTGATGTCTCCACATTTTGAGCTAACACACCCATCTTCAGCATGGCTTTTGGATCACTTTAATCTATGAGTGGAACAGCCAACTCCACTCCCAAAAATCCTCCTTTATTTGTCTCTTACATGCTTGTAGGCAACAGTGCTGTTCTTCTTGCTGAAAATGGATATCTCAGACCAAAAGGAGCAGATATTGCAGCTGAGCTATAAGCAATAACACAGCACAATACATGCTCAAGACTACATCCTGCTAATCTACAGGAGTTTGAGAACAAATTCAGAATGAGATCACATAGGAACATAGATATGCAAGATTTAAAGGTTAAAATATTGCAGCTGTGAACTAGAGGTGAAATATTCTGAAGTTTCAATGGTAGAAATCTCACAGAAGATGGATGTATTGAACCATTAACCCAAATAAAACGGCAACACACCACATTTCCATTCTCTGGATTACATCCTGCTGGAAATCTAGTAGATTCATGGTCCTGCTACATGAGAGATCCAGTGGGAGTTTGAGAATGAACACTGAAGAAGAAATGACAGAAATGATATAGAAACCCACATGATCATATTAGCATAGCTGCAGATGTCTTCTTCTTCTGTGTTCGCTTTCAAGCTCCTGCAGATTAGCAGAATGTAGTCCAGGGAACAGAATGTGTTGTGATATGGTATATGCATTGACTGGGATACTTGCACCTTTCAGTCCGACACATCTGACTTCAGCATGCCATATGGGTTACTCTATGGGATGGAACAGCCAACTCAATTCCCAACTCCTCTTTAGTTGTCGTTTATGGCATGCCTGGCAGATAACAGTATCACAATTCTTCCCTTTCAGGCCCCAGCAGCGCCAGATTTAGACTTGATAAGGCCCTAAGCTTTCCGGACGTGTGACATTGGGACAAATAATGCTGCAATATATTTAAGTATATATGACAATTGCTCAGGAAAGTGGGGGCCCTAAGCTATAGCTTGTGTAGCATATACGTAAATCCTGCACTGCGCCCCAGTAACACAAGGGCAGAATTGAGTACATCAATTCAAGATGGCAGTGATCTCTTGAAACACACAAGAAAGACAAACATAATCTCTATACTTACTTCCTACAGGATGAACACTGGTACCTGGTTAGCGTGTTGTGTACCCTCATGTGTGCTTTCATAGCTATCTTCTTATGGAATGTGCGGTGACACATACTACATTCCCAGGGCATTTCTCCTGGATGGACATCAGCATGGTGAACCTTCAAATCTTTATTGGTTAGAAAACTTTCCAAACACAAAGCGCACTTCTGCCCTCCTGCAGTCACCCTGACAGAGAGTAATACAATTATGTCATCAGAGATTGGAGGGAGAAATATTGAGTAACATTTTTAACACTTTCATAAATATTTCCTTTCCTTATTCTTCCGCATTTATTCTCAAACTCCTGTGGATCAGCAGGATATAGTCTGGAGAAAGAAATGTGTTGTGTCATAGTTTACTGCTTAGTACTCAACTGGACACGTTTGACTTCAACATGATTTCTTAGTCACTTTGACCTTATATGGAATTGTATAGCTAACTCCACTCCAAAACACCTTTAGTCACCTCTTATGATATGCTTAGTAGGTAACAGTATCACTACGCCCGTGTGTTGCCGGGGCCCAAAACAGGAGCAAAGAATAGCAACACTGTTTACGTTCCACGCATGTCGTAAAAGGCGACTAAGGAGGTTATGGAATGGAGTTGGCTGTCCCATCCCATATAGGGTCAGTGACACAAAGCCATGCTGAAGTCGGATGTGTCAGGCCAAAAGGCGCAGATATCGCAGCAATGCTGTAAACCATGACACAATGCATTCAGTTCTCCGGACTACATCCTGCTAATCTGCAGGAGTTTGAGAACGAACGCAGAAGAAGTATCACTATTCTTTGCTCCCCACAATATTTACATTCCACCTGAATATCACTTCTATCAACTATATAACCAAGCAAAAAAGTAGTTCTCCAAGATATTCACATATCTGGGCAAATGAGATTCACATATCTGGGCAAATGAGATTCACATATCTGGGAAAATGAGATTCACATATCTGGGAAAATTAGATTCACATATCTGGGAAAATGAGATTCACATATCTGGGAAAATTAGATTCACATATCTGGGAAAATGAGATTCACATATCTGGGAAAATGAGATTCACATATCTGGGAAAATTAGATTCACATATCTGGGAAAATTAGATTCACATATCTGGGAAAATTAGAATCACATAACTGGTTAAAATTAGATAACACATGATCTAGCCAAATCTAGAAGTAACTGTCAGTAACAATAGATAGAAGACGTAGTATAAATTCCAAAACTGGAAGTCCACCATCAAAAACTCCATGGACATACAGTGAAGCTCAACTCATCCATGCAGTAAAAAAACAAAACACAAAAACAAACAAACCCAAAAACCTATGCCATCTACAAGCATGGAAGAAAAGGCCAATAATTTTTTATAGAGAACAGGTCACAACAGACTCAAACATACACATGTTAGGACATTTTTAATTGGTGACAACAATATGTGTGTAATATCTGTGGAAAATCTGCAGAAAACATATTTACAGAACTGTCCACTGTCATGCCAGAAAAAACAACTATGGTCATCTGAAACAGCAGGGACCGCTACAGCCCTGTCAAAGGCTGGTGACACAGGCCAGTTCATTAAAGAAATCCATATAACGCCTGAATCTGACTGGACAAGGAAGAGGAACAAGACAATATTTGACATGCATTGTTTTCATTAACTGTAACACAAGACATCACATGATGATGATAGAACTCAATAAATAAAGAAATCTACATTCTGTAAAAAATGTGTTACCTGAATAGGGCTAGTTAGTCACAACATAAGTTCCACCACAAGTAAGAAAAAACTTGGTCATGTATAGTAATCCTACAAGAATGGCTTGTTATGATTCATTAACCCACACTCAGCATCTTCAAGATTTATATATGCCAAAACAACATTGTTTAAAATGGTTTGGTATGATTCATTAACCCACACTCAGCATCACCTAGATTTATATACGTCAAAACAACGTTGTTTAAAATGGTTTTCTATGATTCATTAACCCATACTCAGCATCTCCTAGATTTATATACGTCAAAACAACGTTGTTTAAAATAACAACAAAAAAAAACAATTTTACGAACATGCCCTCATTTTGGTACTTGTGAGCTAATTTATGACGATGAAGGTCTTTTTGTGAGATGAATTCTCTCCCACACCAGCACTGGAAGATGGCAATGGTAGTCACACATGTATCTTCCACTTCCAACAGAGAGCTTGATCTGTTAATATAAAAACAGAGGTGGAAGTGTTACAAAACCATAAGAAGGTTTCAGTTAACTATCCTCTGTAGTTATATTAACACGAGCACATTGTATGGTACCATGGTTGCTGGTGTACCTTCCGGCGTGGTGTTTCAGACTTCAGCATCTGTACTAGATATGACAAGACTGTGGTCCCAATCTATCTATCTATCTATTCGCTAAACCCTTTATTGCCTTTCAGCGTCAAGGGGTAGAAGAGTTCTCTGGAGATGGCCCTCGTGTGTGCTGACTATATTTTGGAAATTCTCGCCTCTTTTATTTCGGTGGTCCATCATTTTCGTGGTCTGCCTTCACTGTATCTGTGTAGCATAGCTTTATGGTCCCAATAATTGTAAGAAATGACCTGGCCAGTCTTAGCATGCAGCCATTTTTGACTGAAGCAAGCAACATCCTAATTAACACTTTAGCTGTTACGCACACAATTACTTATTACTCTATCTTACTACTATTGCTGAGTTAATCTATTCCTTCTGTTTTCCATTTCCTCATTGTCGAAAACAATTTTACTCTTAGCTAGTTAGTTAGCTAGTCGTTTGATCATCATCACTGCATTCCAGACAAGTCCATAGGTGCTCAGATCTCTCCTTGAGTGTAGCCGCCATTACACGTTGACTGACGGTCCCAGTACGCAGTTGATTGACCATCATTCTTTCTTGCCCACGAAACTGCTCTGTTCTAGTGACACCATATTTCAAACCTGAAACTGCCAAGTGCCAGTATCCGTCAACCATCCCATCCAAGCTGATTTCTGACATGGCTGGTGATAAATGATAAGTCAGCACAGTGGAAGCTCTCTTACTTTTTTAGCTCAAGAAAAGGAATCTTCTTCTTCTTCAGCATTCCTTCTCAAACTCCCGCTGGATTTCTCTTGTAACAGGACAATCGTCCTACAAGATTTCCAGTTCAATATAGTCCAGAGAATGGAAATGCATTGTGTTGCCGTCTTATTTGCGCCAATGGCCCAACACATCCATCTTCGGCGGTAAGAAAAGGGATCGGCACAGAGGGAAAAGTCACCGGGGAAAGAATTTGGCACATCTGGGATCTGTTTCTGAGAACAAAGTAGCAGCTACAGGAATAAGAAGCTGGTATCAATGCGGAGTTAATTATGTAAATATAATCTGTGTAACCACGTGATCTTGTTGCTTGATTCTTAGTAAGTTTGAGCTTTGTTTTTGTCCTTGTGTAATGGGGGTGTTTCTTCAGGCTCAATTTTTAGTTGTCAAACCTTGGTAATTGCAATGCTTGAGAAGAAATTGCAACATATTGCACTCCTTGGGTTTGTCCCTGAGAGCTTGAACTATTTCTAGCTGAAAACAATGTCAAAGATAGTTAAGTGTTATCTATAAAAACAATAACATTGAATATTTAATTAGATATATAAACAAGAATAAATTCTATATCTCTGGCTTTATAATCTTCATCAAGAACTGTTAATCTCATAAAAAAGACAGACAAAATATAGAAAATATATATTAACACATATCATCTAGATCTTAAACAAAAGGGAACTGCTTGGTTCATTTATTGGTTCAAAAATACAACATGAAGATCAATACACAAAAGATATAAACTATAAAAATATGCAGAACACCAAGTCCACTAAACATACAGATAGACAACATATGAGTAAAACAAGTATTGGAGTTCAAATATTTCAGTAGTATTTTCACAGAAAATAGAAGCCTATATAGAGAGATAGAGATGAGGTCAAAAGGCAAATGCAGTAACATATCAACTGTCACCACCACTACTTCTTCATCACAAGATCAAGAAGGAAGCTAAAAATGATCTACAGTATATTCCTACCAACACTGTGTTACCAGTGCCAAACCTGGTGTCTATCATTTTCACATTACAGAAAGATAATGACATGTGAGATGAAATGCTTGAGGAAGGCTACAGGGGTCACCAGGCTCGATAGATTACAAAATGAAGACATCAGGGAAAGAATAGGTATAACACCTAGCACAGATTACATAGAAAGGCAGCAGATGAAGTGGTTTGGCCACATTATGAGAACTCATCACGACAAAGTGCCCATACAGGCATATAACCGAATGAGATCAGGGTACAAAGCCAGAGGAAGATCACAAAAAAGATGGATAGAAAACGTCAGGGACATCCTGAACGGTCATAGCATAGGGGTGATTGAAACACAAGCTCGAGCTCCAATCATCCCTATGAACGGCAAGAGTGGATAACAAACCACTTGGGGAAAGACAATAGACTGCTGGTGTGACAAAACTGCACCACAAAATACTATGAAAAGAATTATGAGAATAGTGTGTAAAACAGAGTGATAGCTGAATACCATCAAAAATACCAGCAAAAATATTATCTCAGGGGTTGTGTGAACATCAATGAATACCATCAGGTGAGCAAAAATATTATCTCAGGGGTTGTGTGAACATCAATGAATACCATCAGGTGAGCAAAAATATTATCTCAGGGGTTGTGTGAACATCAATGAATACCATCAGGTGAGCAAAAATATTATCTCAGGGGTTGTGTGAACATCAATGAATACCATCAGGTGAGCAAAAATATTATCTCAGGGGTTGTGTGAACATCAATGAATACCATCAGGTGAGCAAAAATATTATCTCAGGGGTTGTGTGAACATCAATGAATACCATCAGGTGAGCAAAAATATTATCTCAGGGGTTGTGTGAACATCAATGAATACCATCAGGTGAGCAAAAATATTATCTCAGGGGTTGTGTGAACATCAATGAATACCATCAGGTGAGCAAAAATATTATCTCAGGGGTTATGTGAACATCAATGAATACCATCAGGTGAGCAAAAATATTATCTCAGGGGTTGTGTGAACATCCATGAATACCATCAGGTGAGCAAAAATATTATCTCAGGGGTTATGTGAACATCAATGAATACCATCAGGTGAGCAAAAATATTATCTCAGGGGTTGTGTGAACATCCATGAATAAATTGACAGCTATAGAGAGGTTCTGAGTCTCTATGAAAAACACTGGCAGCTATGAAAGAGATTATTTTGTGACCATACATGGATGAGACTGACCATACATGGATGAGACTGACCATACATGGATGAGACTGACCATACATGGATGTGACTAACAGTTCTGGAGTTGCTCTGTGATCATACATGGATGAGACTGACCATACATGGATGTGACTAACAGTTCTGGAGTTGCTCTGTGACCATACATGGATGAGACTGACCATACATGGATGTGACTAACCATACATGGATGAGACTGACCATACATGGATGAGACTGACCATACATGGATGAGACTGACCATACATGGATGTGACTAACAGTTCTGGAGTTGCTCTGTGATCATACATGGATGAGACTGACCATACATGGATGTGACTAACAGTTCTGGAGTTGCTCTGTGACCATACATGGATGAGACTGACCATACATGGATGAGACTGACCATACATGTATGAGACTGACCATACATGGATGAGACTGACCATACATGGATGTGACTAACAGTTCTGGAGTTGCTCTGTGATCATACATGGATGAGACTGACCATACATGGATGTGACTAACAGTTCTGGAGTTGCTCTGTGACCATACATGGATGAGACTGACCATACATGGATGTGACTAACCATACATGGATGAGACTGACCATACATGGATGTGACTAACCATACATGGATGAGACTGACCATACATGGATGAGACTAACCATACATGGATGAGACTGACCATACATGGATGTGACTAACAGTTCTGGAGTTGCTCTGTGATCATACATGGATGAGTCTGACCATACATGGATGTGACTAACAGTTCTGGAGTTGCTCTGTGACCATACATGGATGAGACTGACCATACATGGATGAGACTGACCATACATGGATGTGACTGACCATACATGGATGTGACTAACAGTTCTGGAGTTGCTCTGTGATCATACATGGATGAGACTGACCATACATGGATGAGACTAACCATACATGGATGAGACTAACCATACATGGATGAGACTGATAGTTCTTGAGTTGCTCTGTGACCATACATGGATGAGACTGACCATACATGGATGAGACTGACCATACATGGATGTGACTGACCATACATGGATGTGACTAACAGTTCTGGAGTTGCTCTGTGATCATACATGGATGATGCAACAATTGAATTTTGCATCATATATAGCTTGACATTGTCTGGCTCTGTGATGGCCAAGGTACAGAGTTCGATCCCTGCCACAGGCAATTGTGCTTCCGGACCGTTCAGAAAGAACTGGCAAACTACTGAACATATTATATTACCTAGAAAATCACTACAGCCAAAAAATGCTGGGTTGATAGTCATGTCCTGAATAGGATATGCTACTGATAGCTTGACATGCAAGTTAGACTTAATTCTGATTCCTTTGCTCTCCACTGGATGTGCAGAAAATCCACAGACTACCCAGATATATATTACTGCTTAATAGTCACATAAAAAAGTGTACAGAGAAATATTATATGTGAAATACCGGTATCGTCAATCATTTATCAATAAAATGTTCTTTGCAACATATTATCTTGCAATTACCTCATTTGGGTGATTGGTATCATAGTTCCAGTCTCATCCACAATGTACGTCCCTGAACTAGGATCTGTGGACAACTGGAGGAGTGCTTCTGCAGACATGTTCTGTTATTCAAAAAGAACCCAAGAAACGAACACATTTAATATACAACCCATATAAAATATAATGGTAACTACTTTTTTCATCTGTGATTTTTGGGTGGTACCCCTAGAGCAAGTGTAGGCTAAATACTGCAAGTGGTCCAACTCTGGCACATCATTTTTCCATCTGTGATTTTTGGGTGGTACCCCTAGAGCAAGTGTAGGCTAAATACTGCAAGTGGTCCAACTCTGGCACATCATTTTTCCATCTATGATTTTTGGGTGGTACCCCTAGAGCAAGTGTAGGCTAAATACTGCAAGTGGTCCAACTCTGGCACATCATTTTTCCATCTGTGATTTTTGGGTGATTCCCCTAGAGCAATTGTAGGCTAAATACTGCAAGTGGTCCAACTCTGGCACATCATTTTTCCATCTGTGATTTTTGGGTGGTACCCCTAGAGGTTGGTTGGTTGCTGATCCAGTGGTCCATGGGCTCATGCCCTTTGACCTAATGCCATTGTGTGATATATGCATGTGTTTGTGCGTTGTTGTACCCCTAGAGCAATTATAGGCTAAATACCGCAAGTGGTCCAACTCTGGCACATCATTTTTCCATCTATGATTTTTGAATGATGTGGTATCTAGAGCAGTGGTATGCAAAATACTGCCAGTCGTCCAAATCTGCCCCCCCCCCGCCCAGCCATCCTTATTTCTCATGAGTAAATGAATAATATAATATAATATAGAAGCATCAAAGATTTATTAATAAAGAAAAATCATGCAGCAAATGGGAGCTGAACCAGGTGTGCTCAGATGGAAACCGATTGCCTCGCAACTTGAATCAACATGTCTTCCATCTTTTAACTACAATAGATCCTTATAACAAGATGTGATTTTAGTGAAGACTTTCAACGTATATATTCCCAAGCTACTAATGTGGTCATTGCAGTATTGAAGCCTTCTGGCACGTACTAATGTTAAACATCTGTGGTTCTCTAGGAGTTTACGTACCTTTGCAGTGTAGGTGTTGTTGCTGCCTGTGAGTCAATCGACCAGTTCATATTCATAGTAGCTTGGAAAAATACACATTGAAAGTCTTGATTAAAATCCAATTTTAATCACTTCATGCATTCTCTCTTTGCTATGCCGATCCTTACTTCCACTTCATGCATTCTCTCTTTGCTATGCCGATCCTTACTTCCACTTCATGCATTCTTGTGTACTCATGTTTATTGACCTCAAAATCTTCAGAACATGCAGACTCTCATAGAACATTGAGTATGTCTGCTCTGTACATAGATAGTTACCCCCTATTATAGAAACAGAACCAGCCTCTACACTTGCATACACAGGAACAAAGATACAAGTGATTTTACACAGTGAGACCAAATTCTTTCCAAATTCTCCAGTGACTTCATCCGTCATCAGAGTGCGCACTTCCATCCCACAAGTCAAAATGACCCAAAAGTCACACTGCAGTAAAATGTCAGGCCGAAAGGCTCAGATACTGAAGACATGCTGTAAACCATGAAACAATACATTCTACTCTCTGAAATCCATTCCGCTAACAAACAGGGAGTTTGAGAAGGATGGCAAGAAAAAAATAAAATCATCAAATTATTTTACAGAGAAAAAAAAATTATGTTTAAAAAAGTATAACAATCTAAACTGTTCTACTTAGAAATATTATTATTGTAGAATTTTCTTTGAGAAATAAATAGTTCAAGTTTATAATAACTGACATCACTACCTGCACTCTGGGCAGACCATAGATGCCTAGTCTCTTTTAGCAGTCTCTTTTAACCCATATCATTTATTAATGCCGTAGGGGTGTAAGATGTTAGCGATCTCAAATTTCAGCAGCACATTTCACATTCTGTAGTCATCTCCTCTCCCTCGCAGTCTTTATTTCCCAGATTAATCCGGTACCCAATAAAGACTGGGCTGACCCAGGAGGCGTTGGGATTTGAAAAACAGTTTCACCTCAATGAAGGAATGAACAGAGGACCACTCATATGCAAAGCCTGTGTGCTAACCACTGCGCTACGAGGCCACCCCCCCCCCATAGTCTCTTTACTCATTTTAGCATATGGTGAAGAACATGTATGCTTTTTGATCCCATTGTGTGCTGATTTTTTCATGCGCCTAATTCGACCCCTCTCTCTGGCTTCTCTGCTTGCTCCATGTTTGATTCCAAATTCCTTCAGTCTCTGTAATACTGATTCATCCAGTGAATTTTCATTCTTCTATATCATAAAAAAAAGAGATAGCTCTTCCATTCAATCAAAAAAATCCTGCCGAAGACGGATGTGTCGGGCTATTGGTGCAAATAAAATGGTGACACAACACATTTCCATTCTCTGGACTACATCCTGCTGGAAATCTAGTAGGACAATGGTCCTGCTACAAGAGAGAATTTTTAAAATAGTTTATACTAGCATAAACAATAATAGACATAAATATAGCCACTTCAGAATGCTAAATCTGTGCATTACTGGGACCCAAAAGTGGTAACGGACAAAGAATAGCAACACTGTTTACCTTCCATGCATGTCGTAAGAGGCGATTAAGAAGGTTATAAGTGGAGTTGGCTGTGCCATCCTATATAGGGTAAAAGTAATCCAGAAGACATGCTAAAGTCAGATGTTTCTGGTTAAACGGTGCAGATATCGCAGCAAAGCTGTAAACCATTACACAGGTTTCATTCCGTTCTCCGGACTATGAACTACTAATCTGCAGGAGTTTGAAAATGAATATAGAAGAAGAAAACGGACGGCATTGACGCCACTGGAGAGAAATATAACACATAAGAGAAAAAACTCAAATTATCTTCTTTCTCTGGACATCCATAACAAATACAGCTCCAGCAATAAACTATACCTGCTCTTGCTGACTCATGGCATGCTGACTCCGACGATGATCCGCAAGGATTTCTGACACTTGAACATGATTTCCCTCTGCCTGTGACTTAGACAATCCAAGTAAAGCTTGAGCTGATTTCGTCTCTGATTGATTGGTTACCATTGTCATGTCTGCACAGACCTCATTATCAATGATAATTTCATGAGACCCATGCAAATGACTGTTAGCAGCTATTTGATCTGTTGCGTCTGTTGATTCAATAACCTACAATGTAGACAGGAATTAATGAAGACAGCGAACACACAAGTAACATAGATATATTTATCAGGTGAAATTTGGAACAGGGTAGGTAGGTCCCTTGGCAGCAACCTGCCATCGGGGATGAAGATAACACTTCAAGCCACAGCTATTATTAGATGGGGGGGGATGTTTACCTTTCCTAGCTCATGTGTCAGGTACCTATTTACAGCTAGATTGACTGGAGGCGTGGTCGTATCAGGCGAGAAATCCCAACCTGAATATTTCTTTCTGTCCGGACGTATTTTCATACTTGGCACACTGTAACCCGGTGATAGTCATGAAACTAACTATCAACTAGGCTACCATGATGTACAGACTTGACACACTGTAACCCAATGATAGTCAGGAAACTCACTATCAACTAGGCTACCACGATGTACAGACTTGACACACTGTAACCCAGTGATAGTCAGGAAGCTCACTATCAACCAGGCTACAACGATGTACAGACTTGGCACACTGTAACCCAATGATAGTCATGAAACTAACTATCAACTAGGCTACCACGATGTACAGACTTGACACACTGTAACCCAATGATAGTCAGGAAACTCACTATCAACTAGGCTACCACGATGTACAGACTTGACACACTGTAACCCAGTGATAGTCAGGAAGCTCACTATCAACCAGGCTACAACGATGTACAGACTTGGCACACTGTAACCCAATGATAGTCAGGAAGCTCACAATCAACCAGGCTACAACGATGTACAGACTTGGCACACTGTAACCCAGTGATAGTCAGGAAGCTCACTATCAACCAGGCTACAACGATGTACAGACTTGGCACACTGTAACCCAATGATAGTCAGGAAACTCACTATCAACTAGGCTACCATGATGTACAGACTTGGCACACTGTAACCCAATGATAGTCAGGAAACTCACTATCAACTAGGCTACCACGATGTACAGACTTGACACACTGTAACCCAGTGATAGTCAGGAAGCTCACTATCAACCAGGCTACAACGATGTACAGACTTGGCACACTGTAACCCAATGATAGTCAGGAAGCTCACAATCAACCAGGCTACAACGATGTACAGACTTGGCACACTGTAACCCAGTGATAGTCAGGAAGCTCACTATCAACCAGGCTACAACGATGTACAGACTTGGCACACTGTAACCCAATGATAGTCAGGAAACTCACTATCAACTAGGCTACCATGATGTACAGACTTGGCACACTGTAACCCAATGATAGTCAGGAAACTCACTATCAACTAGGCTACCACGATGTACAGACTTGACACACTGTAACCCAATGATAGTCAGGAAACTCACTATCAACTAGGCTACCACAATAATAACCATGTTAGCATACCTCTCTGTGTGTTCATCTTCTCAGACACCAGCATGTCCTTGCACATATATGAAGCAGTGTTAGTATGAAACCTCTACTTCTGACACTGCCTGTGAGTTTTGTGCAGTTCTTGAAGCAAATGTATGGGAACCACATTGAAAATAGATGTGTTGGTATGTTTCAATGTGAAGTGTTGGTCAATATCATCAGGTATTGTGTTGACTGGCATGGGTGATCATGAATGTCCACAACTCTCTATATCCAGTATCTTTTATCAGAATCATTTTTGATTCTTTGACACACCACGATGTCAAACTGTGCAGCCAACCTTCATTGCAGAGACGGCACTTGATGATGATGTCAGATTATCTAATATCACAAGGCAACACACAAAAATCATCACAGATAATTTTATATGGGTTTTGTAGTATTTGGTTAGCTGATTTCAAATCTGTCTTTAGTTTTTTTCTACCACGTAACATTTTTTTGTAATAGCTAATTATAATATCTTTCAACAGTGGTTATGACCACAAATCGAGTACAATGTTTTATTTAGATTGGTATCGATACTTTATTACTGGCTGTTACAATTTTGTTCAGTTTCGGGTCACGTGATTTAGTATCGATGCTACCATTTTTGTGTATTCGATAGGATAGTAAATCCATTTATACACGTGTGGTGTTTGCTTAAAGTAATTACGACAAGTATATTATGAGATTTCGTTGTTTTGTACTTTCTTTTATTTTAAAGGTTGCAAAAACCTTGCATTTGTGTACTTGATAACTTATTTTGTGTACTTATTAACTTATTATCATGCCTAGAAGATGCATCAATCATCCAAACTGTTTCTGTTTTGTGTGTGGTTCTTTTGTGACGAAATCACAGCGGCGCACAATTTCAGATGATCTAAAGAAGATATACATATTGTATTTTGGCTGTCCACTGGGTGATCAGGATAAATCTTGGGCTCCACATATCATATGTACCAGTTGTTCAAGCGGACTACGTGACTGGCTAAATGGCCGCAAGGCAGCTATGCCATTTGCAATTCCAATGTTATGGAGGGAACCGCGAGACCATGTCAATGATTGCTACTTTTGTCTGGTGAACACAAATGGATTCTCTGCTAAAAATAAACAGAACATTGTATATCCTAGCTTAGATTCTGCCATCAGGCCTGTTCCACATGACGATTCATTGCCTATTCCTTTACCTCCTTCTGGTGGACTCGTATCTATGCAAGATGGGGAGGAATGCAGTGAAAACACAGCTATTTCTTCCCAGAAAATCTTGGTATGGTGAGTGAAGAGCAAGAATAACGTTTTCACCAGGACATTCAGTTAATGGAGCGCCGTTATCAAGGTTTGTGGAATGAGAGTATGATGGCCGAAAATCAAATTCCAAGCATTTTTGAAGAAACATTCTACATATCTATGCTGTGATGTGAGTATATTTGATTTAGTCTAGAAGATGTGAATCATTTGCTTAATTGATGTTTGCGATTCTCGAAAAAATACAGCCACGTTCAGTGAAAACTAACATCACTCATAACTTTAAAACTTGACGTGATAGAAAAAAACTGATACCAGATCTGAAATCAGCGCCAAAAAATACTTTAGAAAAGTGTATTTTGGTTTCAGATGATTAAAAAAAGGTTTAATTTGTTGCCTTGTGTATTTGTTCACACTATCATCCTCAATATCTCTCTTGCCTTTTATCTTACTGTTGTAACTATGTTCTCTACACTCTGAAAGAAAAATCTCAGTCTTTACAGGAAAGGGAACCCTGGACCTCAATGATGGGAAACGAATGCTCTAACCTCTCTATCAAGTGCCTCACATGGTACTAATTGGATCTCATTGATGGGAAACGAATGCTCTAACCTCTCTATCAAGTGCCTCACATGGTACTAATTGGATCTCATTGATGGGAAACTAATGCTCTAACCTCTCTATCAAGTGCCTCACATGGTACTAATTTTCAAAAATATGTTTTTTTCTAAAGTAGCTATTAACATATTCTGTAGCCAGTATGTTGCCGGGCCCAATAGGGAAGCAAAGAATAGCAGCACTGTTTACTTTCCATGCATGAGTAGGAGGCGACTAAGGAGGTTACGGAGTGGAGTTTGCCATGAAATGACCCAGTCACCATGCTGAAGTTGAATATATCAGGCCAAAAGAGTCAAGATATCGCAGCAAAGCTGTAAACCAAGACACAACATATTCCGTTCTCCTGACTAAATCTTGCTAACATCATGAGTTTAAGAATGAATGCAGAAGAAGAAGATGAGAACATATTCTGTCGAGACAAACCTGTATTCCTTCATGCACTAATAGATTGCTAAGATCCAAGACCTGAGGTTCATCGCTGGCAGGAACATTCAAATACAGGACATGAACTTCCTGATCACACAATCCATGTTGCTGCTCACTCATTAGTACTGGCTCATCTTCCTTGTCACACGTTGTGACATCCTCCTGTGTCTGTATGCAAATCTCGGTGTCCAGGTTCAAGTTTTCCGCAGAGTCACTTCTGTGTCCTTTGTCCTGTTTCATTATGAAAGCTTGTCAGCTCACTTCACTGTGGTAGCTCACGTCACTGCGGCACTGTAAACAAACCAATATTTAAAATTTTACTTTAAAAAATAAATCACAGAGAGAGCTAAGTTGTAGAAAGATGGAAAATTTCTTCATGTCTGTTGTCAAGTCCAGATCTGTAGATAAGGGAGGGGTTTGGGAGGGGGGGGGTTCAAATTGAAACCCACCTCCTTCTTAAAGTAATAATATATACGATCCTGGTCAAGTCACAAGCTTAATTGTTCTGGGCATATTATTTCTTCATTCTCAAACTCCTGCTGGATCTCTCGTCACAAGACAATGAAACTACTAGATTTCCAGCAGGACATAGTCCAGAGATTGGAAATGCGTATGTCACTGACTTATTTGTGCCAATGGCCCGACACATATTTTTGGCTGGTGTGCATATTATTTGAATTTATTAGCATTTTTATTAGGCATATTGCTAGGTCAGTGCTTGTCATTTCTTGAGGAATCTACATACTTATAACATGGGTGTATGTGTTTAGTACACAACTTCTTCTTTCCTTCCTCTTTTACCCTTAATGGGTCGAGAGAGATACATATATAGATATATATATATATATATATATATATATAGTACTCAACTGACTAGGAATTTTGGTGGCCTTGGAAATCTCTACCACTACATTAATTTCTGTTGTGATGCCTTTGAGTATTGCCATTGGCACTTCGGGCATGGACCTCGTTTTGGCACTGTCAATCAATGTTCCAGGGTATGTTAAGCAAATGTACCTAGAAGAATCAATAGTACTTACAAAGAACACAAGATTTGTAGTTTTACTTGACAACGACTAACAATCACTTTCAGAGACGGCACTTGATGATGATGAACATGAAAAAATACAAATAGCAGTATACAAGACATTTTCAATGTTACAACCATTACATCTTTATCGAGAATACACAAATCAACCTGAATAAACAATAAAAACAATGTATTATCACAGAGGCACAAAAACGCAGACATTTAAACTAATCGACGCCCAATTTAACAATGACATATGTATACTAATGTAGTCATGGAAGCGGATTTTGTTGAAACAGGGACGGGAAATGAGAACGAAGTGAAAAACTATGACCTAAAACAAAATGAACAACAATAAAATGAGGACCAACCAAAATTTAACAAATGAATGATCTGAATTATGTCCCAAAGGCTTGATGGTACCCCTCTAAAAAGTAAACATATTTTCAAAAGTTTACCTAGGTCTATCATCTGAGAGCAGTGACCTGGATATCAAGGGCACCATTATGACCATCACCATTGAAATGTATGATGACAGGAACAGGTTTTCTGAGTTTAATGGCATAAAGGTGCCTAAAGAAGGGGTCACTCAATCTTAAGCCTGTTTCACCTACATATATTTTGTCACAGCGTTCACATATAATCAAAAACGCCACAGGAACAAGCTTACAAACAGTGCACAAGAAGGCCATCTCCAGAGAACTCTTCCACCCCTGACGCCGTAAGGCAATCAAGGGACACAGCGTATAGATAGAAAGATAGTTCACATATAATAACTTAAATGACATTGCAGGAATTAAATGTAAAGGCCTCATAGATGGTGAAAGTGGACTTAGGAAATTATTGCAAATCAGTACTAGAAGAATCAGTACAATGACATCCTTTTTAGAGATGATTGATGCAGTATAAATAGCCAAACTGTCAGGATATCCAATAGAGTGAAGAGTGCCGCAGTAATAAAACAAAGAAATGATAAATATTATATAAATGTAATAATGTTACTGATTTATTCTTATTCTTCAGCGTTCATCTCTCAAACTCCCGCTGGATTTCTCTTGGAGCAGGACAATGCTCCTATTAGATATCCAGCAGGATGTAGTCCAGAGAATGGAAATCCATGTCACCGTTTTATTTGTGCCAATGGCCCGGCACATCTGTCTTCAGCTGTGATTTAATCTAACTATAAAATAGTATAACTAATGTACAAAATAAATAACAATAATCATAGTCAACAAAGGACTTATTTTGCGTTGCGATCCAACAGGGACCTTTTTCAAGAAACGAATACAAACAGGAAGCAGAAACACAAGCTTATTTAATTATTAAAACGTTATTTAGAAATGCACAGTAATGCTTTAATAATTAAAAAAAAGGTTCATGTTAACCTGTAGCAATCCAAAGTCTACAAATGTCGACAAATGTAATCTAGCGATAGAAACCAAATGTTGATAAATCTCTACATTGAGGGAGCCATTTGTAGTCATGGACAAAAATCGCCCGTGATTATTTCCCGTCATGCTCTTATAGTAAGTTTGTGCTAGAGTGATTGTCCCTTAATTTTCCGCAGCAGAACTATAGAACCACACCTCTACTGCCAATAATACAGAAAGTGAAAGGCAGCCGACTCAAGAGAGGGAGGTTGTGGATGGGACGTGCTGAGAACGTGATACAAAGCGTGTGCAGATTGCAGGATGTGGCAGCAAGTGCGGAATGGATAAGTCTACCCATAGATTTCAAAACTTGTTTGAGAGTAGTAATATCACTTAGCAGGGAATGCAGAGAATGGTGTCCCACAGCTGTGGAGAAAGAAGTGCAGGCTTTGATCAGTGAGAATACCAAAGAGGGGGATGTGATTATATACACTTATGGATCTGTGATTAGACGTTTGCAGTGCTTGGGCCTTTACAGGTCAGTGCGCAGGTAAAACGATCAGGGAGGAGAGTAGTGCCTTTGCGGTCACTATGAGTAGTATGACCATGGAGACTATGGCAGTGACCAGGGCATTTGAGTGGGTATGCACACAGAAGGTAACGCAGTTCTGCATCTTGAGTGAATATGAGTATGATTAGGAAGGTGCAAGTGGGTCTCGTTCGTGAACAGTGGATTGAGGTCTTGAGAAAGGCAAGGCTGAAAGTGGTTACATTTAATTTCATGCCAGGACATGTGGGTGTTCAAGGCAATGAAAGAGCAGATAATCTGGCATCATGCGCAATTGTGGCACAGGGCAATGGATCACGTTGACGTTTTGAACTCCTTAAGAGATATAGCATGTGAGAGTGAGACTAATGTGGATGATGATTCCTTTTCAATGGCTAGGATTAAAGATCAGGTATTGGAATGCGGTGTTGCTAGAAGTGAAAATTTTGGAGGGTGCAGAAGAATGATCAACCAGCATAGGACCGGTACTGTCAGCAGAAGTGTAATGGTGGATACACTCAAGGAGAGATCGGAGCAACTATGGACGTGTCCAGTTTGCAGTGATCATGATCTGACGACTAACTAACTTCTAATTTCCCACTTTCCAGTTTGTTTATTGTCCAAGACTTTACTGTAACTTTACATCCATTATTAGGAGGTATATATAGCACTGCAGAACTCTCTCACTTGTAATGACAAGATCATATTACTGTTATAATTACACAATAGGCCTACATTTTTCAAGTTTCTGAATGTAGTTTTTGCCTGCCCTATTCTGCTTCTTATTTCTGTTGAACTTCTTTCTTTCATCTGCTGTAATCGTTGTACCTAATTATTTGAATTAGTGGACATATATTGGACAAATATAGGCCAATGATAATAATTAATGACTTGCAAGGTGTGGTATTTTGTTTCTTTGCTCAATTATTAGCATGATAATTATGAAGAATGGTATTTAATATGTTTTGAGGGCGAGATAGTCAAAAGCAAAATATTAGTTTGAAAATATTAATGTAGTAGAGGAGAACTGATCGTTGTGATTACATTCACATTGTTATTTAAGTGAATTGCAATGATAAATATTGACATAGCGTGACTGCTTGAACTGCTTTGTACCGACGACACACTTCAACATGAGACTGCCGTCGACTGTTACAGCCGTCTTACCTAATGTTAGAAAGTACGAGATTCTTGCGACACAATGAAGACACTGTTTAAATCTAGTATTCCAATGAGATGGTTATTGAATGCTGACAATTAAATCACCCACAACGATATATTCAACAAACGCGCGACGCCATTTTGATACGCAAGGGCACTAACGTTTGCGTTAGGGTCAAAACGTTCCCAGGGGGAAGAATTGTGAATTACACAGAGCTTTACCAGGTTCAGTCCCTTGATTTCTACTATTGTAGTCTTGCAAGGTTTTACGTGGGTTGATATATGTTAGCATTAGTTGTTGTCATGTGACGTATTCTTTCCAGAACGTAGTCTTCCTTATGAATCGCCTGAAATCCGCTTGATCACTGGCAAGTTGTCCCGCCTCCTCAAGCGACATGTGCATGCATTTTTGAATATCTCTTGTCCAGCGACGACTTGGTTTTCCTGTGCCTCTTCTATCGTCTCCTCCAACAACACTCTTTCCATGCCATCGTGTCTATTCACATGTCCGAAAAAAAAACTAACTTCCTTCTTAATGTTGTATTTAATTCCAGACTTTAATTACGAAACCTCATGAAAATACGTTGGCGGGATCGAGTACCAGACACAGAAATCCTTCAGAAGTCCCGTATGCAAAGTATCCATGCCATGCTGCATAGGTCCCAACTCCGCTAGACTGACCACATCGTCCGTATGCCAGACACGTGCCTTCCAAAGAGATTATTTTGTGAGGAGCTGTACGAAAGTAAACGTTCGAGTGGAGGGCAGAAAATGCGCTTCAAGGATCACCTTAAAAACTCTCTCATGCACTGCAGCATCGATCCCAGCACCTGGGAGACTACAGCACTTTACCGCTCAGCCTGGTACACTCAGATCACTGCTGGCATCACGAAATATGAAAAGGAAAGAACACTGCGGGGAATCCACAAGCGCAAGAAGAGGAAGGACAGATCCGAAGGTTCTCCTACCTCTAACCTTCAGCACTCATGTATATGCACTGCAATATAACTTTCCGTGCACGAATCGGACATCTGCGGGCTCACAAGCTAAATTAGACAATTGCCAGTTTATTGTTATTATTTTTCTTATAGTTTTGATAGTTTTTGTTTCTTAAAAAATGTTCCAGTTGGACCGCAACGTCGAAAATTGTCATTGTTCTATGTTTTATTGTTAGCTATTATTTTTTACTAATGATAGGTAGGTATTCTTGAGTAACCATTTTTCTTCATTTTGTATTCTCTAGAAAGGAGCGGTTTCGTGGGCGAGAAAGAATGATGGGCAATCAACGGCGTACTTGGACAGTCAGCCAACGTGTAATGGCGGATACACTCAAGGAGAGTCTGAGTCCCTATGGACTTGTTCGGAGTGCAGTGACGATGATCCAACGACTAACTAACTAACCAACTAAGAAGTCTCCTATTCACAAGGGGGTACATTCTAGGAGTTTTGTGACTTTATGCTTTTTCGCAACATGAAGAGATGGAGTCATGCCAAACAAACATCCTTCCTGTCAGAGATGTACATGGCAACCCTGCTCTATAAATTGTCATTAGGGTGGGTGGGGGAGTCAGCTATGCATTCTTCATCTTCCATTATGGTTTTCCAATGATGCAGGGGTAACACGTTCGCCTGATTCTGGAATCTCACAGGGAATTGTCATGACCTGTTCAGAATTGCTGTTAAACACACGCTCTATGTGCCACCTGTTCATAGGGCACCACGTACATATTGGTCAAGACTGAAGCTTATCTGGTTTCTAACTTGTACAATGGTAAGCTGTTTTCAACACTTTCTTTCATACCCATGAGTATAGACTTAAGATCAAGTTGACGTACCCAGTACTAGAATCATAGCTTCTACTTTGAATGGTTTCAGTTGTGGTGATACGTATGCTATCAGATACATCGTCCTAGCTACTGTGTGTTCTCAACCATGAACAACACTTCAGCTGACCGGTCTCGTGCTGGACAATTGGGAGTTCATTGTCACTTTAGCTTTTCCCTTGCACAGAACTGCCCCCTATCTCGTGTTGACTTCTATAGAGATACCTAGTTAGTTAGTTAGTTAGTCGTCGAATCATCATCACTGCAAACTGGACACGTCCATAGTTGCTCCGATCTCTCCTTGAGTGTATCCGCCATTACACTTCTGCTGACAGTACTGGTCCTATGCTGGTTGACCATCATTCTTCTGTGCCCTCCAATTGTTCACCTCTAGCAACACCGCATTTCAATCCCTGATCTTTAATCCTAGCCATTGAAAAGGAATCATCATCCAGATTATTCTCACTCTCGCGTGTTATATCTCTTAAGGAATTCAAAACGTCAGCGCGATCCATTGCCCCATCGCCCTGTGCCACAATCGCGCACGATGCCAGTTGATCCGCTCTTTTATTCATGTTCATGTTTTCTATTACCCTGTGTACAGATTCATGTTTTCTATTACCCTGTGTACAAATTCATGTTTTCTATTACCATGTGTATAGATTTATGTCCTTATATCCTGTGTATAAATTCCTGCCTTGCAACAGTTTTCTACCTTCTTTTAGTATGACAAATCATTTTTTCTTCTTGTGTACTTGTTCAAACTCCTGCAGATTAGAATGATGTAGTCTGGAGAACGGAATGCGCTGACATCCCGTTCATGATATGATTCCTTCTTCTTCATCGTTCTTCAGTCAGATATCAGGTTACAGCACCAATACCTTCAATGAATTGTGTGATTCGCTTCAGGTCATCCATGGAACAACTCAAGTCTGGAAGCAATGCCGTCTCAGTAGGGCATATTTTCTCCCTCTCTTCTTGGTAGAGTTGACAGGCATGAAGAATGTGTTCTGCAGTCTCTGGACTCAGTTCACAGTTGTACAGGTCTGTCTCACCAATCTTCAGCTTTCGGAACATGTGACTTCTCAGTCTGTTGTGACCAGTTCGTAGTCTGAAGATGATGGTTTGTTCCTTGTGTGACATTTGATGGTAGGGGTCATTTGGTTCTGCAGTTGGGTGCATCTGCTTCCACTTTTTCTTATATTCTGCTTTTAACATGGTCTTACATTCATAGTACATATTATCATTTTCTATTTGTTCCGGTGATCCCCCTTTCCTTGCCAGGAGATCAGCGTTTTCATTTCCAGGTATGCCACAGTGACCAGGGATCCATTGCAGTACTGTTTCTTTTGATATGATTCCAAGGTGGTTGTATCAAAGACCATTATTATAAAACGGAGGTCGTAGTTCATGCAATCCCACCCATCCAACCATTTTAATTGCTCATCCAAGGCATCTCCATTTTCTAGGAATTTGTAGGAAAGCAGAATCCTGTCATGTGCTCACTCAAATATATTCATTCATAACCTTATCCTACAATTTAGAATTGAGATCTAAAACAGTTGTTTATACCACCAAAGACGGATGTGTCAGGCCATTGGTGCAAATAAAACGGCGCCACAACACATTTCCATTATCTCGACTACATCCTGCTGGAAATCTAGAATGGATCATGGTTCTGCTACAAAGAAGATCCAACGGGGGTTTGAGAATGAACGCTGAAGAAGAAGAACGCTAAAGAAGAAGTTGTTTACAAATTTTTGTTACCTGGTTTTGGATTGTTTTTGACAGTGACAAAAAAAAAATAACATCCTTGGCTACAAATTACAGACATTTGTTTTTAAATCTAAACTGTCACAACCAACTAATTCACAAACACAACTCCACAAGTTATAAGACTTCTCGCCCGTGTGTTGCCGGGGCCCGAAAGGGGAGCAAAGAATAGCAACACTGTTTACCTCCCACGCATGTCGTAAAAGGCGACTAAGGAGGTTATGGGATGGGGTTGGCTGTCCCATCCCATATAGGGTCAGTGACCCAAAGCCATGCTGAAGTCGGATGTGTTAGGCCGAAAGGCGCAGATATCGCAGCAGTGCTGTAAACCATGACACAACGCGTTCCGTTCTCCGGACTACATCCTGCTAATCTGCAGGAGTTTGAGAACGAACACAGAAGAAGATAAGACTTCTTCTTCTACGTCTGTAGTCAAACTTCTGTAGATTAGCAGGATGTAGTTCAGAGAAAGGACTGTGCTGTATCATGGTTTACAGTCGAGCTGCAATATATATATACCTTTTGACCAGATACATCAGACTTCAGCATGGATTCTTTTTGACCTTTTCTAAAGGAATGTGACAACCATATCGACCCTCAAAATCTCCTTAGACATATCTTATGACATACATGGTAGGTCACAATGTTACAATTCTTTACACCCTTGAGTCTTGGCAGCATATGAGTGAGTTATAAGATAAGTTACAGACATTTTACTCTTCTAAACTGTTACAACTAATTCATAAACACAACACTGGGAGTTATAGGATGATGTTGGAGTAATACTATCTTTAAATATCTTGGGAGCCTTTTTTATAGACACTGGAAGAATGGACAGAGAGCTTGAGACAAGAATTTAAAAAATCCAACTACTCACATTATGAACTTCACTTTTGAAACACAAATCTATCCCGATGGAAACAAAAAGGCAAATCATAAATTCAATCTTCATACCAACATTGTGTTATCAATGTCAGATATGGACACTAAGAAAAGAAGGAGGGAAATCTTACAATGTGTGAAATGAGATGTCTAAGAAAATAACGAGGGAAATCTTACAATGTGTGAAATGAGATGTCTAAGAAAAACAGCAAATAGAACAAAATGATGATGATGATGTTCCTCCTTCGCAAGCAAAGATGAGCATGGCATGAAAAACAAATGAACGCGATGAAAAAAAATAAATTATAAACTGGCAATTGTCTAATTTGGCTTGTGAGCATGCAGATGTCCAATGAGTCTGATTCGTGCATGGAAAATTCTATTGTAGTGCATGTAGGAGTGTTGAAGGTTAGGGGTAGGAGAACCTTCGGATCTGTCCTTCCGCTTCTTGCGCTTGAAATAGAACAAGAAGAGATCATGTGAGAAATGAAGAGATCACAAGAAATGTTGGAACAACAACTGAGATCAATTATCGGTATATTGAAAAACAGTGACTGAAATTGTTCGGCCACTTAATGAGAATGAATCCTTAATACCAGTGGCAAGAGCATACAACATGAAAATGGAAACAGTAAGATACAAGAGGAATACCTAGAAGAAGGTGGATTGAAGGAGTAACCAACATTCTGAAATGTCACAATATTACTGCATATCAAGCGACTAAATGTGTCAGAGCATGAAAACTGATTGACATTCAATCCTGCGACACCTTACAGCAAGAGTAAAGACAATAGATAAAGTAATCCGTTTAGCTGTGAACAGGTTGCTCTAGTTATCTCTTAGCCTTGCTGACAATAACGTATGTTGGCTCCAAGGCATGATGGTATTAGGGGTTTTTCGGATACGTTTAGTCTCCGAAGGGAGGCATTCCCAGTATCGCCATGTCCTGCCAGGAGCATAACGTATACGTCTTTCATTTCAATGCTGTAACAACTAATTCCCGTACGCAAATACCAAAATTTATAAGACAAATTACCAAAGTATTTTTATTCCAATTGTTACAACTAATTCACAAACACGAACACTCCGCAGAAAATTGGATGTGTCGGGCCATTGGCGCAAATACAACGGCGACACAATGCATCTGCATTGGTCTACATCTGGCTGGAAATCTACTAGGATCATTGTCCTGCTACAAGAGAAATCCAGTGGGAGATTGAGAATGAAAGCTGAACAAGAAGAAACACGAACACCATGAATTATAAGATATTCATACAGATTTTTATAAAAATTTGCACTTGACAAAATGACAACAACCATGTCCAGACATCAATACAACAGCTCTTATATTGAAATCTGACAACATTTTGTTCTTATGTACATGTGTTTAGCATCTATAATATTCTTATGTACATGTGTTTAGCATCTATAATGAGCAGATATTTCCAATAATTTGTGAATAATGAATTGTCTTGAGCAGGGATGGCCAAGAAAATGTACACAAATGTTCACCAAGTTTTAGTCATTCAATCTCTATTATTCAATATCATCATCATCAAGTTCTGTGTCGACTAGCATAGGCGATCATGTATTTCCGCAATTCTTCTTCTTTTTCGTTCATTCTCAAACTCCCGCTGGATCTTCCTTACAGCAAGACCATGGTCCTACTAGATTTCCAGCAGGATGTAGTCAAGAGAATGGAAATGCATTGTGTCGCCGTTTTATTTGCGCCAGTGGCCCGACGCATCCGTCTTGGGAAACCGCAATTCTAATGAAGACCATTGTTGATTCAGTTGCTATTCCTTAATGTTAAACACCACCAAGGCAAGACACAGAGGAAGGAGGTCCATTGCAGTCAACCTTGATTGTGGAGACAGCACTTGATGATAATGAATGTTAATCTATCTAATACTTTCTTACACTGCTGTCCCGTCTAATATTCCTACAATCCTGCCTGTTGTCACAATGTTATCCAAAAACCTCGTCTCATAACATGGTAAAAAAATAGAGACCTCCTTTCTAATACTAGTAATTTTTCTTCTTCATCGTTCATTCTCAAACTCCCACTGGATGTCTCTTGTAGCAGGACCTGGTCCTATTAGATTTCCAGAGGATGTAATCCCGAGAATGGAAATGTGTTGTGTTGCTGTTTTATCTGCACCAATGTCCCGACACATCCGTCATCGGCAGAATATTAGTAATTAATCCCTGTCGTATTTGACAGTTTCATGTGTTTCTCTAACTATTCATGGTACTCTCATGCTTCCATAGCACATCTCTATGACATCTAATCTTTCATTTAATCAACCCATCCACTTTCAGTTCCCTATGGTACACAGGGCTGCAACAGTTGTACTCTAACAAATCCTCTGCTAATCTGTCCTCTTCATCTGTGCCCACAAGGTCCAATTTGATATGGTCTCTTCCTCTACTGTTCTTCTTCAGGTGTTACTCGATCTTCCAACTCTTTCACTGCTGGTTCCAGTCTAAAGCCTGTCTAGTTATTTTGTCAGGCTTCTTTCTGAGAGTATGTCCTAATCCCCCCCCCCATTTTCTACTTTTCTACCTCCTTCACAGGGCACTGGTGTCTTCTCATTTGATATCAACTATTGCCATCTAATGCAAAGTCAAACCGGAGACATCTATTAATTAACCCATAGTTGCCCGTGTGTTGCCAGGGCCCGAAAGGGGAGCAAAGAATAGCAACACTGTTTACCTTCCACGCATGTCGTAAAAGGCGACTAAGGAGGTTATGGGATGGAGTTAGCTGTCCCAACCCATATAGGATCAGTGACCCAAAGCCATGCTGAAGTCGGATGTGTCAGGTCAAAAGGCGTGGATATCGCAGCAATGCTGTACACCATGACACAACACATTCCGTTCTCCTGACTACATACTGCTAATCTGCAGGAGTTTGAGAACGAACACAGAAGAAGAACCCATAGTGATTTGTAATTTACTAGACTGTAGAAACTACCCCGATGGCAGACAAGCAGAAATACTTGTTTCCTTTTCTCCTATTTAGTGACAACCACCTGAAACAATTTATTTTCTTCAGTTTTAAATAATTTGCATGTATCATCATCTGGTGCCATGTCAATTGGTGTAAGTAATCAAGGATCTTCACAATTCTACGCTTCTAGTATCTTGTACAATGGAACACCATTATAACAACTTGGTCCAGACCAACAAATTATGTATGTAATAACAGACAATTGCTATATATTGTACAAACAATATAGAATAAATATAATTGGGGATTTTGTAAAGTGTTATATAGGGAAATATGTTATAAAAGAATACACTATAAAGGGATTCCACTGTATTAGCATCGATGACCGCCTGTGTGTAGCTAGGGTCAAAAGTGGAGCAGAGAATAGCAACACTGTTACCCACCATAAAAGGTGGCTAAAAGGGTTGTGAGGGTGGATTTGGCTGTCCCATCCCATAGAGGGTCAAAGTGACCCAGGAGCCAGGCTGAAGTCGGATGTGTCAGGTCAAAAGGCGCGGATATCACAGCAAAGCTGTAAACCATGACACAAAACACTCTATTCTATAGACTACATCCTGTTAATTTGTATGAGTTTGATAACAAATGAAGAAGAAATGCAAAGAAGAGGAAAAACATTAAATGATACCCACTGAAGAATCATTAAGAAGGGTGAACACCATATTTCTCTCAATATTTAAGAAAACTTCATTCAGGTCATTTTTCATGTTGACTACATCAGGATATATATATTCTTCTTCTTCAGCGTTCATTCTCAAACTCCTGCTGGATCTCTCTAGTAGCAGGACCATGATCTATTCTAGATTTCCAGCAGGATGTAGTCCAGAGAATGGAAATGGATTGTCGCCGTTTAATTTGCACCAATGGCCCGACACATCCGTCTTCAGCAGGGGATATATATATATATATATATATATATATATATATATATATATATATATATATATATATATATATATATATAATACAGCACTTTTTGCCTTTTGTGATTCTGTCGAACAGCAAGTAAAACGATTTGATCATCTTATGAAAATGAACCCAAACCAAATATCAATAAGAGCATATAACAAAGGATTACCCAGACGTAAAGTCAAAGGTAGACCAAGAAAATGGGGGATAGAAAACATCAAGATAACGTTGAACAAACATGGAAGTAATGCAACCAAGGTCACACATCTGGCCTTGGAACGACAAATGAGACTACCACCACTACACTTGTTGGCAAGTGTGGATACTGTCAACCATCACTGAACTGGGGATGGACAAGTGTGGATACTGTCAACCATCATTCAACTGGGGATAGACAAGTGTGGATACTGTCAACCATCACTGAACTGGGGATAGACAACTGTGGATACTGTCAACCATCATTCAACTGGGGATAGACAAGTGTGGATACTGTCAACCATCATTCAACTGGGGATAGCCAAGTGTGGATACTGTCAACCATCACTGAACTGGGGATAGACAACTGTGGATACTGTCAACCATCATTCAACTGGGGATAGACAAGTGTGGATACTGTCAATCATCATTCAACTGGGGATAGCCAAGTGTGGATACTGTCAACCATCACTGAACTGGGGATAGACAATAGTGATTCTCTAGACAATGTGTACAGATAGGTTGACATTGCTTTCAGAAAGGTCCAGCTAGCAAACTGCTTGCAGCTCTGCGTTCACTCTCATATAATCAGCAGAAATATTTGTTAGATTTGAGCCAGAGAGCATGAAGTGCATTCTGCTATTTTTACCTGCAGAGCAGCATTACTTGTACCTTTCGGCCCAGCACATCTGATTTTGGCATGATTTGCAGCTAATTTGAAACATGGTTTGCTGTGATTGTGAGATATTATTGAGACATATTAAAAAAAATTGCTCTACAACTCATTAAAAAAATGACTAAATTTCATACAGCTGTACATACTACATCTTCTTCAGCGCAAATTCTCAAACTCCTGCTGGATCGTTCTTATAGCAGGACAATGGTCCTATTAGATTTCCAGACGGATGTAGCCCAGAGAAAGGAAATGCGCTGTGTCACCGTTTTATTTGCGTCAATGGCCTGACACATCCGTCTTCGATGGGGTACATACAATATTGTGTTTTCTCAACTGTGCTGTAAATGAGACTGGCAGAGCTATATATTATTTAGCGGGGAGAAGGGAGAGAGAAGACAACAGAGAGTGGTTCATATAGAAACTTGAACAAATATATACGGAAAATAGTTGCAAAATCGTTACCCAAATCATTACTTAAACACCTCTTATGACTGCATCAATGCTTACAATTTTTAATTTGTTAAATATAAAAAGATCCTTAAACAAGGCTGATAGAAAAACGTTTCTAAAACAAACAAAAAATCAATTTCATGACCAATACAATTTTAAAATTATAAATTTGTTAAATTTGGCTATACAATGACCAAATTCTGACAACCCTGGTTCAGTTTTAGCATGTTGTGATGTGAAGACGAATATCTTAAGCTGGCATTGAACAACCGTTATTTAGGGGTGATCTAATCATGTGCTATCTCTCTCTGTCACACACGCATATATATATATATAGATATATATACACACACACACAAGGGATGGTCAAAAGTAATTATCCCTAATTTTTGTCAAAGTTTTTCTGTACTTGACTAACCGCATCTCCCCAAAAAAAAGATGCGATTTTGTCAAGACATAAAAGTTGTACTCAGTCACTGAGAACGGACCAATTGAGACAAGGACTATTACAACAACAACGAACATCCTGTACAAGTATTGAAATATCCTCAGTAACACAAACATAAAACATCCGTATTCGTACTACAAGGGCCAATAGGTCTTCTTGTAAACATAAATAACATAGAAAAAGTACAATGTTGCTTCAAATAATAGCTTATACATGTAAATTCAAATAGGAAGCATGAGGATAAATTAAAAATTCTTGCGACAAATAGGAATTGAACCAGGTCAGTTCTAACTGCATCTAATCGTTTTGGTCGAGTTGCAAGGTGATTCAGTGATGTTAGAACGGACCTGGTTCAATACCTATTTACCTAAAGAATTTTTAATGGCTCTTCTGCACTGTATAGCATAACCAACCTGTTTAATTAACAGAGTGCAACTCTGTAACCGTTTAAAAATGGCTTCCAAAGAAGTACGGTTAAATCAATATGTCATAGAATTTCTCAATGCTACAGGTAAGACCCCAATTCACATCCATGAACAATTAAAAAAATGTTTATAGATATTCAACTGTGGATGTTTGCACTGTCCGACGTTGGGTACATCTGTGGGACGAAACTGAAGGTCAATCCTCAATGGATGACGCGAAACGGACTGGTCGTCCACATAACATTAATTGAGTTGATTACATCATTCGTGTGATCGTCGGGTAACTGGATGAACTGCATGCCATGTTGCCCATTAGTAAAGGTAGTGTCTTGAACATTGTTAAAGATCTGGGTTACTCAAATGCTTGTGCACGTTAGGTGCCAAGAATGTTGACAGACAGACAGAAAGAAGATTAGAACACACTGAATGCAGACTGTTATATTGAAACTTTGAAGAAGGTTAGAGGTATTTCTCAGCGACTTTACTCATTAAAAGAACAGAGAACTGCACTACTGTTGTACGATAATGCTACGCCATACACTGCTAAATGACCATTAACGCGATTGGAGAACTTGGCTGGACAGTATTACCACATCTCCCTTACAGTCCCGATCTTGAACCTTCAGACTTCCATCTATTGGGACCTCTAAAAGATCTGCTCTGACTTCATTTTAAGGACACCAACAACCTTAAGCGCACATTACACAATTGGTTTAGGAAAAAAGAGAAACATTTTTAAATATCCTTGTCCGCCGAAGACGGATGTGTCGGGCCATTGGCGCAAATAAAACGGCGACACAACGCATTTCCATTTTCTGGACTACATCCTGCTGGAAATCTAGCAGGACCATGATCCAGCTAGATCCAGTTGGAGTTTGAGAATGAACGCAGAAGAAGAAGAAATATCCTTGTGCAAAGATGGACAAAAACTGTATCAAAAAAGAAGACTACATTTTAATGTGAGCTGTATCTATTTTCATGCCTATTTAATTAAATTATAAATTAGAAGGCATTACTTTTTGACCATCCCTCGTATATATGCAGTGAGATAAATTTTGCAGATCTTACAATAAATGTCAACAAACATAATCTTACAGAAAATTATTTGTAAAATGTATACAAAAGATGATCTTGCAATTGATGACAACAAAGATGATTTTACAGCTGATTACAACAAAAATTATCTTACAAAACAATGACAAAATAGCTATCCTAACAACAGATATCGACGATGACAAGTCTCAGACTTATGCTTCATCTCTACGGACTGAAATTCAAATTGTGATATAGAGCCCCCCTTCCATAGTTAGGACGGGACATATACCGTGAGAGCTGGACATTCGAGTGTTTTATTTGCCTTTTCATGGGCATGTTTACTTTGTGCCTGTGCAATTTGATGCTTTTCAGTGATGTGAGGACATTTGGTGTTGCTGTGCAACATGGAGCAATTCTGAGCAAAAGGTTTCTAGGAGTTAACATTTGATGTTAAAGCTTTATTAGAAACACTAAACATGACATACATATAGATGATATTACAAAGATGATATTACAATATGTGACGATGATCATATTTACAATGGATGATTTTTGTAATGACAGAAAAGATGATGTTAAATACAAAGAATAAAATGATGATCGCCGAAGAAAAAAAGATAATCATATAATAGATATCAAAAATATTGTTGTAGTATACAGCCTTGTTTATCTTGACAGAGACTGAAATCAGCATGTATCAGACGATGTTACTTGGGCTAAGTCCAACATTTTCTTTCATGGCCAAATCTTTAAATCCATGATCGATTTGGTCTGTTAATATCATAAATGGAAGATGTTCAATCTCTTTTCTTGTTATGAGTATAGTGTCCATGTTTCAGATCCATCAAGGAGAACATTGAGTATGCATGCCTGGTACATCAAGATCTTTGACTCTATTAACAACTTCTTGTTGTCCAATTCTCTTTTTGAGTTTACCAAAATTGGTGAAAGCTTTTCCTATTCAGACATTTATTTCTTCATCAAGTGAGAGTTTTGTGACGGCTGTAGATCCCAAGTAGCCGAAGATGTGTACTGATTAAAGTTGCATGTTGTTCCGAACTATATTCTGTGTTGTGGCAGTATTTTGACAAATTAGCAACATTCTTCTGACATTTTCTTATATCAGGATGTCACGTACGAACCTACACAATGGGTATACGTTCATATCATATCAGATATAAGCACTGACGATCGCCGAAGAAGATATAAGCACATTCCAGGCAAAAGAAAGGAGAAAAATCACTTTCAAAAGTGGTTCTTGATAACCTGGAAGTTTGTTTATTTTTTGCAGGACAGATATATTTATTTTGTGTTCTATATAGTTAATTCTTAACAAAAGTCTGTTGCACTTGTTTTCAATAGCTTGAATCTTTCTTTCTGTGACTGCATTGAGTGTTCTTCTTCTTCTTCAGCGTTCATTCTCAAACTCCTGCTGGATCTCTTCTGTAGCAGTACTACTAGATTTCCAGCAGGATGCAGTCCAAAGAATGAAAATGCGTTGTGTCGCCGTTTTATTTGCGCCAATGGCCCGACACATCCGTCTTCGGCGGACATTGAGTGTTCAACTTTCACATGCACATAAAAATATACTTAGAACTAGCGATCTGAATAAATTGATCTTTACTGCAATACTAGACATCACCCTGGTATTTGTGGGTAAAGTCGAAGGGAAGCGAGCAAGAGGTAGGCAGAGATACAAGTAGGAGAGTAACATCACAAGATGGACAGGTTACAGTCTAGCAGAGTGCACCACAAAAATAAGAGACGTAATGTTGGAGGAATGTTGCAGCCAACCTTTGTTGAGGAGACGGCACTTGATGATGATGATGTAATGCCGATCTTACTTTTCGAAATCGTAATCAACCTTGCCATGGCAGCAATCAGGAGTCTTAGCTTAATCTCATTTATATCACTATATGTCTTGTTGAATTTCATTCTTCTTCTGTGTTCATTCTCAAACTCCCACTGGATCTCTCTTGTAGCAGGACAATGGTCCTACTAGATTTTCAGCAGGATGTAGTCCAGAGAATGGAAATGCTTTGTCGCCATTCTATTTGGGCTCAAAGTATCAAGCTTTGGCAGTGAATTTCATTAGTTATCTTCATGTCTCCCATCCTTTATTTCAACAGTTTTCTCTGTGGCCACCTGTGCAAGCCTTCATGACCCAGGTGGAGGGGTCATATAGCCCACATTGAGAACCAGTGATGTAAGTGATGAATGATCTACACAACATTCTATCTGCTTTTGAATGATTTTTACCCGCCGAAGACAGATGTGTCAGGCCATAGGCACAAATAAAACGGCGACACAACGCATTTCCATTCTCTGGACTACATCCTGCTGGAAATCTAATAGGACCATGGTTCTGCTACAAGAGAGATTCAGGTGGAATTTGAGAATGAACACTGAAGAAGAAGAATGATTTTTTAAAAAAAAGTCACTTGGTGTTAAATTTCCTAGTAATTATTATTAATGCAGACATTTTTTTGGGGTGCTAAATACAGACTTTTATATTGAAATACGGAAATAAATTATTAAAAATGGGATTTATGAAAAATAAGTTCGCATGGTTTGCGTCTGTGGGTCTCACCAATGGCCCACTAGACAAACCACCCATGCAACAGAAAACGTTAGTAGATGACATGCCTTTATATTGAGGTTATCTTCTTATAGAAGCTTTATGGCACGTCATCTATACAATTATGCTTCTCATATTTTTATTTTGTTGTTGCAATGTGTTTTATGCTCTATTTTTTTTTTATATATGTATGCACCTTCTGTGGTTGGGTGGGAGCCAGAGATGTACTGCGCAACACTGGAGAAGAGGAAACTGACAGCACTGTTTTTCCTATGGTTGAGGCCCATCATAGAGGCACAGTGACAATCCTTTTGATGTAAACATTTGGTTGTATGCCTAGAGCAATAGAGAAGTTCGGCATAACCAGTAGTCAATTGGTGGTGGGGAATGAGCACATCATGATCTAGTGCCGTCTCCGCAACGAAGGTTAGCTGCAACAGATCTCCAACATTCCCTGTCTCTTGTTTTGGTGGTGCACTCTGCTAGACTGTAACCTGTCCATCTTGTGATGTTACTCTCCCACTTGTATCTCTGTCTACCTCTTGCATGCTTCCCTTTGACTTTACCCTCAAGTAAGGTCTTCAACATGGTGTCATGTCTTTTAATGTGTCCAATGAGCACAGTGAACCCTATCTTGGCTGCAGTGGCTCGGAGCAGTGTATAGGTAGAATCAGGAGAAAACCTTTCCTCCACATGGTGTTAGGATAGCCTGTCTAATCAGGAAAAAAAATTTCCTCTGCATAGTGTTAGGGTAGCCTGTCTAATCAGGAGAAAACTTTTCCTCCGCATGGTGTTATGGTAGCCTGTCTAACCAGGAGAAAACCTCTCCCCTGCAGGGTGTTAGAAAACCATTCCCCTGCAGGGTGTTATATAACAGGTCATAAATTGTGTCAATAACATGACTCTGGGTATCCAGACATTTATAACAGCAATTTATTCTTTAACTTCAATGTCAATCATATACGGGATGACAGGAGTGCATAAATAATATGATTCAGCTCATTAAAAAAAAAAATTAGGTACATACTTTTAAATCTGTACATAAACTCCACAAAGTCATGAAAAATTGTACAAAAACAGAAAAAATCTACAGAGTAGATAAATATATTTATACATTATAATCATTGAATTCAAAAATCACAAATCTATTACAAATATCTTCAATTCTTATTTTGGCTATTTGAAATATTTCTGAATGTTTTTTCAGACCATATTCATGTCACCTTTTTAATTTCTATATTACAAACTTCACAAACCATTGTGCGGATACAGTGTCACAAATCAATTATTACAAATATTTTGGATAAGAAAATATTTTTCATCATTTGTCCACGTCGTTAAAGATAGAAATCCCTGGAGGACTCTGTGTGTTATTGCATACAATGTAATACCCCTATGACCCTGACGGGTTACAGGTTTATAGTTAAATATTTATAGATTCAAGATTCAAATCAAGAAGAAGGAACAAGATAGATAGATATTATAAATATCTTAAATTCATATAATTTATTTTTGTTTTGAAATGTTCATTCATACAAAATTAAAGCTATATCTTTAATTTCATTATTACAAACCGGACATTCAGTTGACCAGAGATTATGCAAATTTGCAATGGACCATGTTAAAAAACCTGCAGAAGTTTTAGCAAACTACAATTTCTCAACATGGAGATTTAGAAAAAAATTTGAAAGCTGCGCTACCATGGATGGAAACTTGCGTATAGTAATTATATCCTTTCACACAGACAATTATTTATACATTGAAGCGCTCCACATACACAACCTTATGGCGTTGAGAGAAATCACCGCATTTGTTATGATTCAATCATAATTATTTAAGAGTTCACAAATTTGAGCTTATCAAACCTACAAATTATGCATGGTTATACAATGCTAAAGTATATGAGAAATCACAATATTCAAAGCGATTCAATCTAATAATTTAGAGTCAATGAATCTTAGCTTCTTATCGAGCCTTTAAATTATCCATGGTTGTACAACCTTACTGTGCTGAATTATGTGAGAGAAATCACAACATTCGCAGCGATTCAATTTTATCATTTGAAGTTGACGAATTTGAGCTCATTAAAACTGATTTTTAAAGACGGTGATTTTCGATGTCTCCAAAAAATTGTGCACACCCTTGGTGATGGGAGATAAGTACGATCTGGATTGCTGGTCAGTAAATTGTTAGATTATATAGGAATTCAAAGATACGATATGGATTGATGGTCAGAAAAGTGTTAAGGTGTTAGATTATATCACAATTCAACAAGCAGGTAGAGATCCAAAACTATTAAGTAGTTCTCGAATAATCTCATTACAAAATGCATACATTTTTATACTGCTGGAAGAAATTCTTGCAAGGGTGATAGCAAATCATCTAGAAATTCAAAAGATATTCTCTGCTATGGGTGGATTGCTACAGAAAGATGAAGGACATATGTCAAAACCAGCAACATGTGCGTATGAAGTATAGGAGAGATTCCAATCCAAGATGGAAAAAGTTGCAGTTAATATCGACCTGGAGGATTCACATGACAGAATTGATGTCGCAACATTAATGAGTTGTTTGGTAAATTATAGAGTCAACCCATGATTGGCAAATTGGGTCGCTGCTGTAGTGGAAGAGAAATAATAACTAAAATGTCAGGGGATATCTGACAAGATGGAGAGTGCCGTCAGTGCTTACAACTAATTGTAGTTATTATTGCATTGTTTTATGTTTTAATGTCAAATACACTGGTATACAGTGGAAAATCAATACTTGTGTGTTTTACTCAAGTACTTATGTAATAGAAAGGAGGTCCCAATTAATTGTTTGACTTTAATACTCTTTTGTTTATTCACTTCTGGATAAAGGTCCCTATTGGATATAGTAAAGTCCTTGTTCTTTGTTATTTTGATTGGCAATATCTTACATTTATTATTTGTACTAATTTTTTATTGTTTTATTAACAGTAACAACAGTACAGTATCTTTCATGTCATTGCAGTGTAAGAGAGACAAATCGCTGTACTTCTGGGTGCTTGGATATCCTAGGTTAATATATCCTAGTCTATCAGAGATTCATCAGTGTTTAATATTTATACTGTGAAAGTAGTCAATATTCAACCCACTCGGACAGGACATATGCTAAAATCTGAAGTGACAACCACATTTGAAGAGATAAATCTGCCGGCGATCAACTCTCTGTGACGTATTTATAGAATATATGTTGGACAAGGTTATCAGCTCTCTGCGACAGATTTATAGAATATATGTTGGACAAGGTTATCAGCTCTCTGCGACAGATTTATAGAATATATGTTGGACAAGGTGTAAGTTACAAAGCTGGTTGACAGTCACACATAAACATAAATAAATGTACAAAATAGAAATGGTTGTCTGTCACAGAAAAAATGTACACATATAAATTGTTTCGTCATATTCAGACATATAAAATATAAGACATAGAATCTAACACATACAGACATATATAATATAAATCATACAAACGGTATCTTGTCACAATCATAAAATAATCACAATATATCAAATATAAATTATATAAAGGGTTTGTCGCATTCATAGATACAAAACATAAGCTACAGAAACAGTAATATTCACAAAATTGTGTTGCAAAGGGCCCAAAAGGGAGCAACGATTAGCGACACTAATCTTCCACAAACATTGCAAGAAATGACTGCAGTAATTATGCGAGTTGGCTGTCCCATATTACTTCTTCTTCTGTGTTTGTTCTTAAACTCCAGCAAATTAGCAGGATGTAGTCAGAAGAACGGAATGAGTTGTGTCATGGTTTACAGCATTGCTGCAATATCTATACATTTTGGCCTAACACATCCGACTTCAGCATGGCATTGAGTCACTTTGACCCTATATGGGACGGGACAGCCAACTCTACCCCACAACCTCCATAGTCACCTCTTATGACATGCACGGAAGGTAAGCAGTATTGCTAATCTTTGCACCCCTCTCTGACCCCGGCAACACACAGGTGTGTCCCATCCTATATATGTCAAAGTAACTTAGAAGCCATACTGAAGTTGGGTGGTGCAGATGTCGCAGCTAAGCTGCAAAACCATGACACAACACATTACGTTCTCTGGACTACATCTTGATAATGTGCATGAGTTTGAGAACGAACACAGAAGAAGTAGCCACATTCAGATTTACAAAACAACAGCTATAGAAATTTTCACAAAATAGCTGACTATCCAAACATGTGTTACATAAATTGTGCATCCCCTTCACCTAGAGCTCCCTTGTGTAAAGTGGAGTAAGCTTACGAGAGACAAATCCTGGATGGATCTGTCAATTTGATTTGTGCATCAGATGGTATTAACCCAGGTGAGAAATGGATACCTATTTCATGTGTTTTTTCAAGAGGTGTTCAAGATCATTGTTACACTCAATAGAGAATGCAGGGAGTGTATCCTGTGATTTCTGACACTGAGGTTAAGGCACTTATCTCTGAACATGTTGATGACACTGATGTTATGATTTACACAAATGGGTTGGTCATCTGTCATCAATGGTGCAATGGGCCTTTACCGCCAGATCACGTGAAAGAATAGTTCACGAAGCCAGTGGGGACCTTCATCTCAAAAACAAGTCATGATTAAGGTGTTCGATGTGATTAAGACCATAAACTGGCAGAATCGTAAGTCTGTCCACATGTATGCATACAGAGTCAAAGCAGGTGAAGTGCTTAGGCAATTGATGCAGACCCTCACTGCGGAAAATCATTTTAATCTTTGTTCCAGCATACACAAGAGCGAAGGGAAAGAGCGAGCTGACAAGCTGGCCAGTTCTGTTTCTATGACAGGCAGTCAACCTATGGACAGAGTAGACATACCCAATGCTCTACAAGAGTGTACGATCGGAGAATTTTGACTTAAATGAGCACGTCAGTATCAATAATGCGTGAATTAGGAGTAAGGATCTGCATTGAACGGAGAGGGCACCTCATAAAAATTTCAAAAAGAACACTCAACCGACACACAACAGGAACTATCAGTTGCTACACCCTGAGAGATTTACTGAAGCGGAGATCTGAGCACCTATGGATATGTCAAATGTCCAGTGCGAGAAAATGATAATCAACATACCTAAACTTGTCACATTTTGACATACAAAACATAAGCTATAAAAACTGTCACATTCTGACATACAAAACATAGGCTATAAAAACTGTCACATTCTGACATACAAAACATAAGCTATAAAAACTGTCACATTCTGATATACAAAACATAGACTATAAGAACTATCACATTCTGATATACAAAACATACGCTATACAAACTGTCACATTCTGACATACAAAACATAGGCTATAGAAATTTTTTTTTTTTTTAAACACAAACAAAACAGAAGTATAAAGGATGACCAGTGGCACAAGTGAATAAGATTTAGGTGAAAAAAGATAGACAAATCAGCGATGATGTTGTGCAGACATACATCAGTGCCTCTTCATCAAGCTAATGTATCAACACATACACAGAAGAACCCGCAGACACAAGAGACAACCTGCCAACACAATGAATAACCAATAAACACAAAGGACAACCTATTGACACCTCATTGTTAGAGTAGGCAACCCACTGACACCCCATGAACACAGCAGTGACATGCTGTGAGATGAATGTGTAATGTGCTGAGAGATAAAGGTATGACAGGTTGAGAGAAATGAGATGAGAGATAAATTTATGACAAATTAAAAGATAAATTCATATCACATTGAGAGATAAATGTATGATAAATTGAGAGATAAATTCATGTCACATTGAGAGATAAATGTATGACAAATAGAGAGATAAATGTATAATAAAAAAGGATGGTAAAAAGACTAAACTTATAAAAAAAATATGATAGCACAACCAAATGAATGATTTAACATATAACTGTGTAATCACATTGAGATAAATGTATGACAGGTTGAGAGATAAATTCATGTCACGTTGAGAGATAAATGTATGACAGGTTGAGAGATAAATGTATGACAAATAGAGAGATAAATGTATAATAAAAAAGGATGGTAAAAAGACTAAACTTATTAAAAAAATATGATAGCACAACCAAATGAATGATTTAACATATAACTGTGTACTCACATTGAGATAAATGTATGACAGGTTGAGAGATAAATTCATGTCACGTTGAGAGATAAATGTATGACAGGTTGAGAGATAAATGTATGACAAATTGAGAGATAAATGTATGACAGGTTGAGAGATAAATGTATGGCAGGTTGAGAGATAAATGTATGACAGGTTGAGAGATAAATGTATGACAGGTTGAGAGATAAATGTATGACAGGTTGAGAGATAAATGTATGGCAGGTTGAGAGATAAATGTATGGCAGGTTGAGAGATAAATGTATGGCAGGTTGAGAGATAAATGTATGACAGGTTGAGAGATAAATGTATGACAGGTTGAGAGATAAATGTATGACAGGTTGAGAGATAAATGTATGGCAGGTTGAGAGATAAATGTATGGCAGGTTGAGAGATAAATGTATGGCAGGTTGAGAGATAAATGTATGACAGGTTGAGAGATAAATGTATGACAGGTTGAGAGATAAATGTATGACAGGTTGAGAGATAAATGTATGACAGGTTGAGAGATAAATGTATGGCAGGTTGAGAGATAAATGTATGGCAGATTGAGAGATAATGTATGACAGAATGAGCAATAATGTAAGACAAATTGAGAGATAAATGAATGACAAGCTAAGAGATAAATGTAATACACGATGATAGATAAATGTATGGCATTTAGAGATAGATGTATAAGAAGTTGAGAGACAAATGTATAATCAAAGAATGAAAAAAACAAAATGTAAAAATATGATAGCACAACCAAATGAATTACTTAAACAGCCAAGTTAAAGATCACAAAAAAAATGCCCTCGCGTCCAACAAAATACATTTTATGATAAGTTATATTTGGGTTATCCTACATTTAAAAAAATACAAAAACTTCACAGACTAAGCACACATCTGCCCAGAATAAATATAGACTCTTAATAAAACATAATAGTTTTTGCTAGAGAATCAAATGTTTGTTTCTACTTTGTCTGTATCGATGTCTGCAGTCGGTGTAGTCACAATAATATAACTGTCTGCACTATTGCTTCTTGGCATGCTAATACTGGACCGTGTCGCAGCGTTGATGTTGTTCATGTTAGCAGTGGTTCGAGTCTGAGTGCCATTTTGTCGTATAGACCCATGATGGAAAGAGTTTTGGAGGTGATTATGACGGGGAGATGAGCCATTGCCTGACCGTTCTTCCTGAAGATGCTTGTGAAACGCAGCCATGGCTCGGTGAAGAAATAGATAATTTTCCTGAAAACAATAACAAATATGTCAATTCTTATAGAACTATGGTGTAACGCATGGTTGAAAGGTTAGTGCTTTGTTCTCTAGGGTTCAATCCCCGGTAAAGACTGGATTTTTTTCTGTCAGAGTGTAAATTAAAAAACCCACAGTGAACATGATGTGGCAGATATATCACACAAACCACTCGAAACCTCCCTGCAACTCCCTAATGGGTAATTGTATTACTGACAGTTTAAAAAAAATAGAACTGGAAATAAGTTTTTAAATAGCGACGGCGAACTCGTTTTAATATCAGCAAGGGAATGCTTGTCTCAATTTTCTGGAACTGCGAGCAATGAAACTCTTATTTCCGATGCGCAATGTAGCTTCCTCCTGAGCTTTCTTTCATACCGAGATGATTCCAAATCTCATCTGTATGCAATGATTCCTACTATCAGCTGTACGCAATGATTCCCACTCTCAGCTGTACGCAATGATTCCCACTCTCAGCTGTGTGCAATGATTCCCACTCTCAGCTTTACGCAATGATTCCAACTCTCAGCTTTACGCAATGATTCCCACTCTCAATGAAATGTAAGCTTTCTTTTTTGTCCTTTATTTTTGACATATTAAATTACGATACACCTTGTTGAAGACCTTACTTGAGGGTAAAGTCGAGGGAAGGCAAGCAAGAAGTAGGCAGAGATACGTGGGATAGAAACATCATAAGATGGACAGGATACAGTCTAACAAACTACACCACCAAGGCAAGAGACAGAAGATGTCAGATAACAGCAGCAGCTAAACCCGTTGCTGAGACGGAACTTAATGATGATTAGTGTTATATGATTCTGAATTTTGGAACATATCTGAGGTTTTAAAAATATTTAAGATACCCGACTCTTGGAACATATCTGAGGTTTTAAAAATATTTAAGATATCTGACTCTTGGAACATATCTGAGGTTTTAAAAAATGTTTAAGATATCCGACTCTTGGAACATATCTGAGGTTTTAAAAATATTTAAGATATCACTCTTGGAACATATCTGAGGTTTTAAAAATATTTAAGATATCCGACTCTTGGAACATTTCTGAGGTTTTAAAAATATTTAAGATATCACTCTTGGAACATATCTGAGGTTTTAAAAATATTTAAGATATCCGACTCTTGGAATGTATTTGAGGTTTTAAAAATATTTAAGATATCCGATTCATGGAACATTTCTGAGGTTGTAAAAATATTTAAGATAAAGCCAAAATTCATTACAATTCTTAGAAATTTGAAGAGAGGTTTTTTCCAATTTTAAAGATAACAGTGTCATGTTTTCCTACAATTTGCAACAATGCTTAGTAATGGGAGATGCATGTGGTTGCGTCTGTGGGTCTCACCAATGGCCCACTAGACAAACCACCCATACAACAGAAAACCTTAGTAGATGACATGCCGTTATATTGAGGTTATCTTCATATAGAAGCTTCATGGCACATCATCTATACAATTATGCTCCTTGTGCTGTTTCATGTTTACTTGAATATATGTATGCACCCTCTGTGGTTGGGAGGGAGCCAGAGATGTACTGTGCAGCATTTGGGAGGAGGAAAAGAGTGACCAAAAAAAAATATTTGGAGCAACAAAAAGTTCTGGAAGTCAGAATGTTAGAGATCAGTAAGATTAAATAGTTTGGAGAACCTTCCTCACCTGAGTGCCAACAATGCCTGGTCTCTTGTAGTGATAGAGTTTGCACACCTGGTAAAAATCAGCAGACTTCTCTGACAATACCTGATCTCTTAAAGTCCAGAGAGCGCAGAAACTACCTGCTTCTGCCCCACCAAACCTGTGTGGGATATATACATAAAGTGTAAGCATAACGCAGGTTAACTAGCTTGATCATATGTGACATAGTAATCTATAATCATATGTGACATAGTAATCTATGATCATATGTGACATAGTAATCTATAATCATATGTGACATAGTAATCTATAATCATATGTGACATAGTAATCTATGATCATATGTGACATAGTAATCTATGATCATATGTGACATAGTAATCTATAATCATATGTGACATAGTAATCTATAATCATATGTGACATAGTAATCTATGATCATATGTGACATAGTAATCTATGATCATATGTGACATAGTAATCTATAATCATATGTGACATAGTAATCTATAATCATATGTGACAGTAATCTATGATCATATGTGACATAGTAATCTACATCCAAATTTGGAGCACAATAGCCTAGTTGATAGTGAGCTTGCTTGCTATTACTGGGTTACAGCATGCCGGGTTTGAAACCAACACTGACCACACAAAAAATCTGGATTGTGATTTCTTGCTTGACACAACCAGATGACTCAGCTGTAAATAAGTACCTGACACATGAGTTAGAGGAAGTAAATACAGCAAAGAAGGGAACTGGCCACCCCCACCTAACAGTTGCTGCAGCTTATTATATGAAGTATTATCTTCTTTCCTGATGGCAAATGCCATGGACCTACCTTTAACTTACGGGGGGAGAAGAAGGTGTGTGTGTGTTTCAATTCTACAAGGATGATCATATGTTGACAAGAAGCAGAGGAGGAAAAATAAAGACATGACAACATCAAGGAATGGACAGGGCTAGATATTTCCACACTCATCCGCATCGCTGAGGATAGAATTCGCTGGAGGACTCTGTGTGCTGAAGCTTCCAATGTGGTACCCCTACGACCCTGAAGGGTTATGGGTTTTATTGAATTGATTGATATGTTGACAAGAAATGAAAATCTACATCCACATTTGGGGGGAGAGTACAATTCTGCAAGGATATCCCCTTAAAAATATAAAAGAAAGACAAAACGAAAAGCAAAAACAAATGCAGAATCAGAGGTGTCAAACCTAAACATACAAGACAAAGCAGAACTCTATCTATTGTCTTTTCTCTGCTATTGTTGTAGTCTGCGCAGGATTAAATGGAATTTGGGTTTCAGGTTATAGCACCTTTGCTTGCTTGATAATCAGTAATATTGTGACGTCTAAGAACGTTGGTAACTCTTTCAATCCACCTTCTTTGTGATCTTCCTCTGCTTCGTGTTTCCATTATAATTTTGCGTCCTCATGCATCCTCCACAGTCCACTCAATACTAGCATTTTGTAGAATTTCAGATCAAATGGTCAGAAACTGGCTTCATGATGCTGGTCTTTGGGCTAGAATACCCTACAGAAGTCCTGTTCTCACAGACCGGCATCGTCAGAACCAACTGCAGTGGCGAACCAGCATTGTTAATGGACTGTTGGGAATGACTGGAAACGGGTTTAGTTCAGTGATGAATAATTTTGTTTGCTCCAGCAAAACGATAGACGGAGAAGAGTTTATCGCAGAGTCCTATGCCCAGAACAGCACTGATGAGGCTTCTCCACATGGTGGTGGTGTACTGATGTGGGGGACAATCAACTTCATGGGAAGAAGTGACCTGGTGCAAATTGAAGGACGCTTGAATGCTGAACAATACGTCATTAAAATTGTTCATCCTCGCATCAATTTTTAAGCAGGATAATGCTCGACCTCATGTGGCGCAACTCACCACCCAGTTCCTCGCTGACAACAATGTCCAGACTATTCCATGACTGTCCATGTCATAAGACATGAACCCAATAGAACACTTATGGGATGAATGCGACAGATGACTCCACCAGCGAGATGTGGCGCCAGCCATTCTCCGATAGTTATCTTGTGCACTGCGGGAAGAGTAGGTAGCCATCCACCAAGAACAGATCTAATGGCTAATCAGATACATGTCACGGAGATGTCATTCTGTGATAGAATAGATACATGTCACGGAGATGTCATTCTGTGATAGAATAGATACATGTCACGGAGATGTCATTCTGTGATAGAATAGATACATGTCACGGAGATGTCATTCTGTGATAGAATAGATACATGTCACGGAGATGTCATTCTGTGATAGAATAGATACATGTCACGGAGATGTCATTCTGTGATAGAATAGATACATGTCACGGAGATGTCATTCTGTGATAGAATAGATACATGTCACGGAGATGTCATTCTGTGATAGAATAGATACATGTCACGGAGATGTCATTCTGTGATAGAATAGATACATGTCACGGAGATGTCATTCTGTGATAGAAGACGTCATACACTTTACTGAAACAGAAGCCTCAGTCGCAATAAATAAAAGTACAAACCAAATTTAATGAACATCATTTCATTGTTAATGTCTGAGAGGTTCTTCATGCCAAGTTTGAAAGATGAAATTCCGTAAAATAACATTTTGGTACACATTTGAAATTTTGGTGGCATAGACAATCATGCTTCTCCACAACTCTCTGTCTCTTGTGTTGTTAATAAGTTCTGTTGGTGACTTATTTTTATGTCACAGTGACAACACATCCAGAAATTTATCTCTTTGTCGTCCTCTCTTCTTCCCTTGATCTTTCTGGTGGTTACTAAATATTCAAGTTTTACTTTTCTCATCACATGCCCTAAAAATCTTGATTGTCTGTTTATAATTTTTGCTATAATTTGTCATTTTACATCATCTCTGAGAATCAGTTTATACATCAGTTTTCTTGGCTGTCCATGCAATTTTCATAATTCTTCCTAACCTTTGGCAAGGCGTATTAAAATTACACTATCTAATGCCACTGGATAATTTTTTGAAAATTTTAGGTTTTTTTTTGGTGAGTGTTTGGAAAACGCAATAACTTTTTTTTTAAAGAGATATTTTTAAAAGTTTTGCACATTTAAATAAAGAACTGCATACTGCAAATATGTGTGTAATTTGTTTTTCTGTGTGTGCTGTACCAGAGGTCTGAGCACATAACATGAGGTACGAAGTACACACTGATTTACACACTGTAAGATGTTTTTCATAAAAAACCAAAAAAAAACAACCACACATGGGTGTTTGGAAAAAGTAATAACTTTTTTGTTATTAGAGATATTAAAATAATTTTTGCACTTTGCACATCTAAATAAATAATTGAATACTGCACATATTGGTCTAAGTTTTGTTTATGTACGTGTGATACACGAGATGTGAAAAGGTTATAAAACAGAAAAACATCAAAAACAAATCACGAAAATGTTTTCTGAAAATTGCACAACATTATTTATTTTCCAACGTGGCAACCCCAAAACGGTTTTACACACTGTAACACAACTCAATCTATTATATTTGTGTAGTTTCCTGGAGAAAAAAAAAACCACAATATCGCAGGGGTACTAAATATAACTACAATAAAATACATAAAAGTATCTTACCATGTCCAAAAACATAGACCTAGTCTAATTGATCAAATCTGTTTGTTAATTCCATACTTGTTCAATATCATATAACGAAAGTTTTGTTGAAACCTATGTGATACTAGGCCTATATCTACTGACATCTAGGCCTATGTCACAATCCATAATGATTGTACAAATTATACATATTGATGGCCAGCCATTGAAACCCACTGATGGATTCCGCAATGGATGTTTCCTGATTTTAATAATTTCTTCTAAAATTAAAGTCCATAATGTCTTGTATATCGCAGGTAAACGGAAGTTCAATACACTGCTACAATAATTTGCAGATTTTGAACACATGACGTTACCGTTTATATTATTTTAACTGCATCAAAAATGGTCATAGCAATTGAGGAATAAATCTGCACATAGCGCTAAATAACGGGGCCGTTTTTTTATAATTTTCGGCCATGGTGCACTAAAGGTTAATAACCACATGCTTGATTGATAACACAAATACATAAAAAGCAGATCAACTATATAAAATCATTATTTCCTGCATTGCAGAATCCATGATATTTACCTGTCCATAACAATGATAGGCCCACATTCTAATGAATTGATGTAACCATGAACTGCAGTCACTGCATCAAAAACGTGATGTATTTCTGTACAGGATTCAGGCCATGCCTTCACACACACAATCCTGGTCATTAATGTGTAGTCATACTGCAAGTAGATACACACTAAATGAATACAGCACCTACATACTGTGAATTGTTTTAAAATCAGTAAAAATAATATGCACCGAATTGTAAACACAGCGTGTTAAAGGATAAGGACTTGCCTGCATTCAACCATTCACTGCCTCTTTCTATCTTCTTCCAGTTGACAGACATTTAGAAAAGGTATCTTCTGTTTCAGTTATCCAAGACCTTTCTTGTTTGAAGCATTCTTTTGTGTTGTCTGGTGATCATTGTTGAGGATTTTAAAGTATTCCTTCACTTGTACTACTCCATGTCTTGTGTTGATGCTGGGTAGATTCTGAAAAGAACTGTCCTCAGTCTTTTTCTAGATCTCTCCAGTCAGTGTGAGCAAGTGTAGAGAATAGTCCATGCCATATATTACCACTGCATGCATCAATAGTAACAGGGTCCACTGTTGCATTTTTGCAACATCCATGGCTTTAACTGTACAAATACTCTTCTTATTTTTAATGACATTGTCCGCATGCTTTTGAAAAAAACTTCTGTCGAGAGTGATTCCTAAGTATTTAATGTCTTGCTCCCTATTAGTGATGCTGTTCAGTCAGCTAGAACAGTGTCTGTAGCTAACTGAAATAATTGAGTGATTCCTTGTCCAGACAGCTAGAACCATGTCTGTAGCTAACTGAAATAATTGAGTGATTCCTTGTCCAGACAGCTAGAACAGTGTCTGTAGCTAACTGAAATAATTGAGTGATTCCTTGTCCAGACAGCTAGAACAGTGTCTGTAGCTAACTGAAATAATTGAGTGATTCCTTGTCCAGACAGCTAGAACCATGTCTGTAGCTAACTGAAATAATTGAGTGATTCCTTGTCCAGCTAGAACCATGTCTGTAGCTAACTGAAATAATTGAGTGATTCCTTGTCCAGACAGCTAGAACCATGTCTGTAGCTAACTGAAATAATTGAGTGATTCCTTGTCCAGACAGCTAGAACAGTGTCTGTAGCTAACTGAAATAATTGAGTGATTCCTTGTCCAGACAGCTAGAACCATGTCTGTAGCTAACTGAAATAATTGAGTGATTCCTTGTCCAGACAGCTAGAACAGTGTCTGTAGCTAACTGAAATAATTGAGTGATTCCTTGTCCAGACAGCTAGAACCATGTCTGTAGCTAACTGAAATAATTGAGTGATTCCTTGTCCAGCTAGAACCATGTCTGTAGCTAACTGAAATAATTGAGTGATTCCTTGTCCAGACAGCTAGAACCATGTCTGTAGCTAACTGAAATAATTGAGTGATTCCTTGTCCAGACAGCTAGAACAGTGTCTGTAGCTAACTGAAATAATTGAGTGATTCCTTGTCCAGACAGCTAGAACCATGTCTGTAGCTAACTGAAATAATTGAGTGATTCCTTGTCCAGACAGCTAGAACCATGTCTGTAGCTAACTGAAATAATTGAGTGATTCCTTGTCCAGACAGCTAGAACCATGTCTGTAGCTAACTGAAATAATTGAGTGATTCCTTGTCCAGACAGCTAGAACCATGTCTGTAGCTAACTGAAATAACTGAGAATTCAGAGATTAAATTGAACAAACTCCTGCTATGGTGCACCAATTACAACAGTTATCAATCTCTCAAAAGCAACGGTCATCAGGTTCTCTTTAAACAATTAATTCAATTTGAATCTGCAAAGAAATTAATCGGATGTTCCTCCTGAAAGCAATGGCAAACTACAGGAATATTGTGCCAAGAATTTCCTTATGAATGTGATTGGATTTTACAAATGTTAAATAGTTGGCTTCTAAAAACCATATTAAGATGGAAATTAGCCATTTTCTGCCATGTAACGAGACATAGTGGTATGGAAAGAGTATTACTGGAGGGAGTGATAGAAGGGAGTGATAGAAGGTCATTGGAAAAGAGATATCCAAGAATGCATGCATATGTCGCTGGAGGAGGCAGGACATCTTACCTAAAACTGAGGAGATTTCAACAGATTCATAAGGAAGACAACATTCTGGAAAGAATGTCACTAGCAACAAATAAATTAATGAATTAACTATAAACAGAATGCATCATTGATGACATTAATGGAGTTAATCATGTAAATTAATGAATTACTTTAACTGAAATCTGTAAGAGTATTCACCCGTTTGTTGTCATGTCCGAAAAGGGAGCAAACAATAGCAACATTCTGCCACTCATGTTGTACAAGACGAATAAGGAGGGTTGTGGGTAGAGCTGGCTGCCCTATTTCATTGAGGGTCAAAATGACCCAAAATTCACGCAGGTTAGATGTGTTAAGTTGAGTTGAAAGAAGCTGATTCTTGATTAGAAACTGGCTTCACAGCACGTGGGGCATTCCCATAAGTGCTCCGCCCTCTATTCTAGCAGCCATCCCTATGTATGTAGACTCAAGAGTCCCGGTCAAGTATTGATTGTGTGTTCTTCGGGACTTTCCAAAAAAATTTACCTTTCCTTCCCTCCCCTATAGATACCTCCATTTCTAACATTCTCTGTATGTGTACGTTCTCAGCCTCATTGACATCATCTTCATCTTGAAATGAATTTATTAGTCTTGATTAAGTCTGCTTTATCCATTCTCAGCATTGTGCCGTTTATTGCAGCATTGTGATCAAACCATGATATAACACATTTTGTTCTCAGGACTACATCCTGCAAACCTGCAGGAGCTTGAGAATGAAAGATGCAGAAGTAAGAGCATTAATGACACACCTGAATGGAATCAGTAGGAAGATTAATGACACACCTGAATGGAATCAGTAGGAAGATTAATGACACACCTGAATGGAATCAGTAGGAAGATTAAGGACACACCTGAATGGAATCAGTAGGAAAATTAATGACCTACCTGAATGGAATCTAAAATGAACTCTAATGCAACCATGACCTCATCTGTAACAGGTTCATCTTTCAGCGCAAGCCGGAAGTTCCCTGAGTCCACTTCAATGCTGCTGCCTTTTGGAGGCCAAAATTCCTTGTACTCCTGTTAAGAATAACAATGTTATTGAATGAAAAATGTTATACACTTCAATAAAAAACATTGAATATAAAATTAGACCAAAAGAATTTTTCTTCTTCTTCTTCTTCTTTCCTTCCTCTTTTACCCTTTACGGGTGTCGAGGGAGATACAGTGTTCTTGTTCTCACTTTTCTGGCAGCTTCAGATAATGTTATTTGGTGTTCGTGTAATGTCTCTTTGATGTTGTCGATCCAGCGTACTCTAGGTCTAACCTTGGCTCTTCTTTCTGCTTCTCCTCTCTTCATATAAGCTTTATAAACTAATGAATCACACTGCATTCTTTCCAGATGACCAAACCATTGTATCTTCGTGCTCCATTGATGTTTGTCCAAAAGAATTAAAAAATTAAAACATTTAAGATTCTTCCCTATAAGACCTCAAAAAATAGTAATCTTTTAAGATCTCTAAAATACATTAACATTTTTTTTAGCCCCTTCAATATCTATTAAAAAAACCTCAAAAAATAATTAAAGATTATTTTAAAGATTTCTAAAAGATCTCACATGAACTGAAATTAAAATTTCCTTCATGTCTCACCCAGCTACCAATAAGTCGGTTACTATGTCTATTGCCCTGGGAAGATCAAGGAATGGCACCATCACTATTGGGCAAGTTCGACAGGTGACATTAGGCAGTAGGTGGTCTGCCTTTACTAGGCAGTTGAACACTTATGCAGAAACAGTGTGTCATGACTCTGGTTCATAATTCAGCTTACCTTTACATTCACACACCAACAAAAAAATCCAGGTGCATGAACTTATATCAAATTTACTAAAATTTCAACAGTGTGAGCTCAAAACTAAGGCATAGAGAATTGACTTCATTGTACTCAACCCCTCTCGACGTAAGAGCACACTGTTTGTCAAGAGCACTACCACAGAATGTAATTCCTTAGCTTCAAGTGACATTCCCTGAGGTTCTCACATAGGAAATTTATTGGCTGACCTCTTGGTAGGGAAGTGGGAATAACTTTAACAAAGTGAAAATGACATCTTTTAATGATTTCAAAATTAATCAATAAAACAATGGAGTATTCAATGATTTCAAAGACTTGATCAACAAAATAATGGACTATTCAATGATTTCAAAGACTTGATCAACCAAATAACGGAGTATTCAATGATTTCAAAGACTTGATCAACCAAATAATGGAGTATTCAATGATTTCAAAAACGTGATCAACAAAATAATGGAGTATTCAATGATTTCAAAGGTTTGATCACCCATAGTTATTGTAATCTCTTCATTTCTCACGTGATCTCTTCTTGTTCTGTTTGCTGTTTTTCTTAGACATCTCATTTCACACATAGTAAGCTTTCTCTCATGTTCTTTTCTTAGTGTCCATGTCTGACATTGATAACAAAATGTTGGTATGCACATTGAATTTCTGCTTAGCCTTATGGTTTCCATCAGGATAGATTTGTGTTTCAAAATTGGTATAGTTCATAGTTTATGTAGTTGTCTTTTTGAATTCTTGTCTCACGGCACAGCACTGAACACCTTGGAAACCTTTGTACACACATTTTCATTTCAAAGTAGGGTTTTGGCTTTAGTATCGCATACCCAGTATTCAACTATTTCACTACCTGATCAATAAGATAATAGTAATTCAATCGTCCGTGTGTTGCCGGGGCCCGAAAGGAGAGCAAAGAATAGCAACACTGTTTACCTTCCGCGCATGTCGTAAAATGCGACTAAGGTGGTTATGGGATGGTGTTGGCTGTCCCATCCCATATAGGGTCAGAGACCCAAAGCCATGCTGAAGTCAGATGTGTCAGGCCGAAAGGCGCAGATATCGCAGCAATGCTGTAAACCATGACACAACGTATTCCGTTCTCCGGACCACATCCTGCTAATCTGCAGGAGTTTGAGAACCACAGCAGAAGAAGAAGTAATTCAATAATTTCATTGATTTCAGACGTGCTACTCTAATCAATAAATAATGGACTAATGTCATGATTTCACAGATCTGATAATTGCAACCATTCCATCATTTATGATTCCTAATGATTTCACACTCACCTTCTTCTTCTTTGCGTTCGTTCTCAAACTCCTGCAGATTAGCAGGATGTAGTCCAGAGAACGGAATGTGTTGTGTCATGGTTTACAGTATTGCCGCGATATCTGCGCCTTTCGGCCTGAAACATCCGACTTCAGCATGGCTTTGGGTCACTGGCCCTATATGGGATGGGACAGACAACGCCATCCCATTTAGTCGCCTTTTATGACATGCGTGGAAGGTAAACAGTACTGCTATTCTTTGCTCCCATTTCGGTCCCCAGCAACACACTGGCGCACACTCACCTGATCATCAAAGGGTGATAGTACAACAATGACAGGACTATTTTTGTCCCAGACCATCCTCCAGAAGTCCTCCATAGTGTCCTCTGTTGGATGCTGTGTGACAATGAACTCTGCAGACTTCTTGTAGCCCTAACCATAGAAAAATAAAAAAAACATGAGCTAATGTCAGCAAATGTCTCATATTCGGATGGTTGTACAGAAGAAGCACCATGGACATAAAAGAAAATTAGGATGGTTGTACAGAAGAAGCACCATGGACAGCTAAGAAAACTAGGATGGTTGTACAGAAGAAGCACCACGGACAGCTAAGAAAACTAAACTACTGTAGAAGTCTTCTGAGATGCTGGAGTAAAGAGACAAAGTAAAGAAAAAGAATTAATCAGACAGCTGATATTCACAGAGCATGAGATGAGTAAAGCTTAAATATTCAGAGATCACGGGAAAGATCAAAAGGAGAAGAGAAAAACACAGAGAAACTGTTGAATGGGTGATCATGTCTTCGTCTTCACAGTTGAACATGCCTATACAGCAAGTCTGTTTAATAAATGCTAGTGTATTTGAAAGCTCATCAGAACTCCCATACAGCTTTCTGTGGGTACTATTCTCCGTGGGCTAGTCTTCCTCCCTTAACTGGTTAAGTATAATGCAGTCTTGCAGGATAAGTTCCATGATCTGTGCTGCCTGCCAAAATGGACACAGATATGTTGAAACCAGTTTTAGTTTGATCTGTAGATATGTTGAAACCAGTTTTAGTTTGATCTGTAGATATGTTGGAACCAGTTTTAGTTTGATCTGTAGATATGTTGAAACCAGTTTTAGTTTGATCTGTAGATATGTTGGAACCAGTCTTAGTTTGATCTGTAGATATGTTGGAACCAGTCTTAGTTTGATCTGTAGATATGTTGAAAGCAGTCTTAGTTTGATCTGTAGATATGTTGGAACCAGTTTTAGTTTGATCTGTAGATATGTTGGAACCAGTTTTAGTTTGATCTGTAGATATGTTGGAACCAGTTTTAGTTTGATCTGTAGATATGTTGGAACCAGTCTTAGTTTTATCTGTAGATATGTTGGAACCAGTCTTAGTTTGATCTGTAGATATGTTGGAACCAGTCTTAGTTTGATCTGTTGATATGTTGGAACCAGTCTTAGTTTTATCTGTAGATATGTTGGAACCAGTCTTAGTTTTATCTGTAGATATGTTGGAACCAGTCTTAGTTTGATCTGTAGATATGTTGGAACCAGTCTTAGTTTGATCTGTAGATATGTTGGAACCAGTCTTAGTTTGATCTGTAGATATGTTGAAAGCAGTCTTAGTTTGATCTGTAGATATGTTGGAACCAGTTTTAGTTTGATCTGTAGATATGTTGGAACCAGTTTTAGTTTTATCTGTAGATATGTTGGAACCAGTTTTAGTTTGATCTGTTGATATGTTGGAACCAGTCTTAGTTTGATCTGTAGATATGTTGAAAGCAGTCTTAGTTTGATCTGTAGATATGTTGGAACCAGTCTTAGTTTGATCTGTAGATATGTTGGAACCAGTTTTAGTGTGAGCTGTAGATATGTTGGAACCAGTCTTAGTTTGATCTGTAGATATGTTGGAACCAGTCTTAGTTTGATCTGTAGATATGTTGAAAGCAGTCTTAGTTTGATCTGTAGATATGTTGAAAGCAGTCTTAGTTTTATCTGTAGATATGTTGGAACCAGTTTTAGTGTGAGCTGTAGATATGTTGGAACCAGTCTTAGTTTGATCTGTTGTGTCCTGTTCTGAAGCAGAAGATAACTTGCTCAGCTCTGTAATGATAGTGATAGTTGTCTTTTGTGTGGTGGACTTTCCTAATATTTTTGTTGAGGGTCCTGTTTTCGTGGTTAGTGATTTCTTGGTATTTTTGCTTGGTATTTCATGTCATAGGAAGGAGAAAAAAGGACCATACCTCACTGTATATACATCCTGATATTAAAAACGATTCTATATTATTCATCTTGACTGATGTGATTGTTCACATTTATTCATTTGTCACTTTGCATGTACTTTTAGTAGCCTGCCAATGAAAAGCAGGGATCAATCACAAGTGAGCCAAGTGTGACCAGTTGTAAGGCCATAATACTCTGGAGAAAGTTGTGAAAGGAAGTCACCTGGAGAGTTTATTAAAAACACAAGTGGCAGAGAGTTATGTAGAAGCATGATAGCTCACGCTACTTAATTGGGCTACTGTCAACAAGAGACAGAGAGTTGTGGAGAAATATGGTAACCCATGCTACTGAATGTGGCTACTATCAACAAGAGACAGAGAGCTGAGAGCAACATGATAGCCCTGCCTGTCAAGAGTATCACTCATAAGATATGGCTCTATAGATATAGCTCTATAGCTTCAAGTAGTAAAATCACTTTGTAAACAAGACACATTGAACCAGATTTAACCCGCAACCTTTTGAGCACAAGGTGAATGGCTTAACCGCTAACCACTACACCTTGGAGATCCCCATGTTAGGAGTTATATTTACATCACATCTGGAAAGGGGAGGTATATGGACATAGCATCTCAGATTCTTGAGACTGATGACTAAAGGGTCATGCCCACCTTTTTAGGAATCATCTAGAAGGAATTAGAAGGAATCATCTGCCAAAGTCAGATGTGTTGGGCCATTGATGCAGATAAAACTGTGACACAATGCAGTTCCATTCTCTGGACTACATCCTGCTGGAAATCTAGTATGACCATTGTCCTTCTACGAGAGAGATCCAGCGGGAGTTTGAGAAAGAAAGATGAAGAAAAATCAGAAATAATGACAACCAGTTAGTAAACATGTACATAATACAACATGCTCCAGTTATAGGATCAAGGGGGAAGATCAAGAAAATGCTGGGTAGACAACATTCTAGATACATTTAATAAACATGAACTCAATGCAAACCCATCTGATACTGTCACATAAACTAAAGCTTTCCCCCATATCTTTAACAGCAGGTGTGGAGTTCTTAGCTACATATTCCACCTGGAGTTAAGCAATTGATAGTAGCCACATTAGCAAGCGTGGGTTACTATATTTACCCACAACTCTGTCTCTTGTTGATAGTCAAGCCAAATTAATTAAACAGGTTACTAAAACACTTACCTTGCCTATTAATAAAAATATATTAAAAAGTATATATATAAAAAACATACAATAAAACTAAACAGGACAATTATCCACGTATCGGCTCAAATTGAACCTTTTTCAAGAGACAAACAACAGAAAACAACACAATAAAAACATAATAGATGACTAGATTTCATCAAGCCCTGTCTCCATAACGCAGGGATAGCAACGCATCTAGTAAAAGAGAAAATGCGTGCATTCATTATAAACAAACCGAAAGTGGGAAATTAGAGGCACTATAGATGTAGTTGGGATGTTTATAATGAGTGCAAGAATAATAAAAGAAAAAGATAAGAAAAATACCCCTTTTGTCACTTTATCAGACAGGCAGGTTTTAAGAACATAGTCACAACAGGCAAGACTGAAGGGAACAGGTACAGATGATTAGATTACGGGACAAACATGAAAAAGAATACTGAATATCAAAGTGTGATTTAGGAAACTGTAACATCGGAGTGAGAATAACAAAAGGGCAAGTCAAACAATTTCGATGACAAGGGACAGTTCCTAGTTGACCTGCAGAAGTGCGCAGACGAGAATGAACTAAGAGATCACGAAGGTTTCTGTCCCTCCGAAAAGCGACTAGTGGAAGAGAGGGAAATGCAGGACTGGAGATGGGATCTAACTGGAGGATAGAGAAATGTCGTAATAGGATACGTAGTGCCGGCATATTATGAGGATGAAAAGTGATAGCCAGTATTGGGCGATCAGAGGCATGTTTAATAGATGGTACGAGGGCCACTGAGCGGGAAATAGTAAGAACACGTTGTAAAGCTGATGACAGGATATCCTCAGGGTATAAGCGACTGCGAAAAAAATCCAGCATCTTAAGAAATTGAACCTGAAAATCTACATCGTCTTGGCAGAGACGACGAAGACGAAGCAGCTGAGAGATAGGGAGGGCATGACGACAAGACCTTGGGTGAGATGATGTATAAAGAAGAAAACTATGAGAGGCTGTAGGCTTATAATGTACAGAAGTGGTAAGGGATGTGGATCCTATGGAAACACAAATGTCAAGGAAGTTCACAGAGGTGGAGGAAATTATTTGTTGACATTTCTCTATCCTCCAGTTAGATCCCATCTCCAGTCCTGCTTTTCCCTCTCTTCCACTAGTCGCTTTTCGGAGGGACAGAAACCTTCGTGATCTCTTAGTTCATTCTCGTCTTTCATGTTCATGCGAATGTTCATGTTATTGTTTTTATTTATGTGAGAAAGTGTTTATGTGGATGCATGTTCATATTTATGTGTATATATATATATATATATATATATATATATATATATATATATATATATATATATATATATATATATGTGAGCGCTTGTTTATGTTAATGCACGTATCTCCATTCTGTGTCAATATGTATGCCTATTCTGGTGTGAGCCCTTTCCTATGTGTGGATACATTTACATGCCTGTGCATTTTGTGTGGGTATCCTTCACACATGTGTGTCCATTTTGTTATATATTTATTTCTTAACTCTTGGTGTGTGTATACATTTCTATGTATGTTTAGGTTTGGTTTTATATATATGTTTATGTCTATATTTGGTTTCACATTCATTCCATGTGTTTTCAAATGATGATTCTTCTTGTATCCTTCCTTCCCCAAACCCACTCACCCCACCACCCCATCATTACTCATCTATCATTAACATATGCCATTCTGGTTGGCGTAGGTGACCATGGTTCTCTGTTCACATTATTGTTATCAGGATCGTTGTTTCCAAGCCTTGCTAGGTTGTCACACGAATATTTTCTCACGTCCCCATCTGTCTCTGTTCCCTTCAGTCGTGCCTGTTGTGACTATGTTCTTAAAACCTGCCTGTCTGATAAAGTGACAAAAGGGGTATTTTTCTTATCTTTTTTTTTATTATTCTTGCACTCATCTATAGTGCCTCTAATTTCCCACTTTAGGTTTGTTTATAATGAATGCACACATTTTCTCTTTACTAGATGCATTGCTATCCCTGCGTTATGGAGACGAGGCTTGATGAAATCTAGTCATCTATTTTGTTTTTATTATGTTGTTTTCTGTTGTTTGTCTCTTGAAAAAGGTTCAATTTGAGCCGATACGTGGATAATTGTCCTGTTTAGTTTTATTGTATGTTTTTTTATATATACTTTTTTTTATATATTTTTATTAATAGGCAAGGTAAGTGTTTTAGTAACCTGTTTAATTCATTTTGCTTGACTATCAACAAGAGACAGAGTTGTGGGTAAATATAGAAACCCACCTTTGCTAATGTGGCTACTATCAATTGCTTAACTCCAGGTGGAATATGTAGCTAAGAACTCCACACCTGCTGTTAAAGATATGGGGGAAAGCTTTAGTTTATGTGACAGTATCAGATGGGTTTGCATTGAGTTCATGTTTATTAAATGTATCTAGAATGTTGTCTACCCAGCATTTTCTTGATCTTCCCCCTTGATCCTATAACTGGAGCATGTTGTATTATGTACATGTTTACTAACTGGTTGTCATTATTTCTGATTTTTCTTCATCTTTCTTTCTCAAACTCCCGCTGGATCTCTCTCGTAGAAGGACAATGGTCATACGAGATTTCCAGCAGGATGTAGTCCAGAGAATGGAAATGCATTGTGTCACAGTTTTATCTGCATCAATGGCCCAACACATCTGACTTTGGCAGATGATTCCTTCTAATTCCTTCTAGATGATTCCTAAAAAGTTGGACATGACCCTTTAGTCATCAGTCTCAAGAATCTGAGATGCTATGTCCATATACCACCCCTTTCCAGATGTGATGTAAATATAACTCCTAACATGGGGTTGTGGTTAGTGATATTTTTATCTGTGTGTAAAGTGATATTTATATCTGTGTGTAAAGTGATATTTATATGTGTGTAAAGTGATATTTATATCTGTGTGTAAAGTGATATTTATATCTGTGTGTAAAGTGATATTTATAGTGGTTAGCGGTTAAGCCATTCACCTTGTGCTCAAAAGGTTGCGGGTTAAATCTGGTTCAATATGTCTTGTTTACAAAGTGATTTTACTACTTGAAGCTATAGAGCTATATCTATAGAGCCATATCTTATGAGTGATACTCTTGACAGGCAGGGCTATCATGTTGCTCTCAGTTCTCTGTCTCTTGTTGATAGTAGCCACATTCAGTAGCATGGGTTACCATATTTCCTCACAACTCTCTGTCTCTTGTTGACAGTAGCCCAATTAAGTAGCGTGAGCTATCATGCTTCTCCATAACTCTTTGCCACTTGTGTTTTTAATAAACTCTCCAGGTCTTATGAGTGTTACTCTTGACAGGCAGTGTACCAGTTCTTTGAGAGAGTTGGTGTACATATGAGGAAACGAGACTACATGATAGTCAATCCTCTATGCCCTTTTAAATAACACTCGGCACGCAGATATAAATATTTTCTTCTTCTATGCCCTTTCAAATACCACTTTACACACAGATATAAATATCACTTTACACACAGATATAAATATCACTTTACACACATATAAATATCACTTTACACACAGATATAAATATCACTTTACACACAGATATAAATATCACTTTACACACAGATATAAATATCACTTTACACACAGATATAAATATCACTTTACACACAGATATAAATATCACTTTACACACACATATAAATATCACTTTACACACAGATATAAATATATATGTTTCTTCTATGCCCTTTCAAATATCACTTTACACAGATATAAATATTTGTGTGCATATTTCATAATGACATTGTGTTTACTTATTATCAGATGTCAACTCTCACCTGGAGATATGTAGCATTGATATAATCTGAACCATCAATCCCAGGTCTCGCTGGCAACAGCACTCGCTTCAGGTTCACAGGAAGAAGACTTCCAACTCGATTCTTCTCATGGTTCACAGGTTTAAGTGCTGCGGAGAGGTCAGACTCATTGGGTGTAAACTCTGTGATTTGCTGCTCATGATTCAAGAGAAGGGTAAAAGTTATTACATAGCACATAATGTTGCAGGTGTGACATGCAATAAGAGACCTCACTGTAATAGGTTTTATATTTATTTTTAAGAGATGTTACACACATGCGGTTGCGTCTGTCTGTCTCACCAATGGCCCACTAGACAAACAACCCATGCAACAGAAAATCTTAGCAGATGACATGCTGTTATATTGAGGTTTTCTTCTTATAGAAGTTTTATGGAACATCATCTATACAATTATGCTTCTCATGCTTGTATTTTGTTGTTGCAATGTTTTTTATACTTTGTTATTTTTATATATGTATGCACACTTTGTGGTTGGGAGGGAGCCAGAATGTACTGCACAGCATTGGGCAGGAGGAAACTGACAGCACTGTTTTTCCTATGACTGAAGCCCATCATAGAGGCACAGTGACTCAGGATGTGACATTCCTTTTGACTTGAGCAATTGGTTGCAGGCTTGCAGCAATAGAGAAGTTGGCATAACCAGTAGTCAATTGGTAGTGGGAGATAAGCACAGTGAACCCTATCTTGGCTACAGTGGCTTGGAGAAGTGCATAGGTTGAAACCTACAGTCCTGGTTGTGTGATAGTTATTCTCTAGCTATGGCCCGGGGTGGGCCATAAATCACAGCAATATGTTAGGTCAAAGGGCATGAACCATGAACCAACCACGAGATGTGACTGCCTGCGTACTGTTCGGGCCCAAGAAAGGAGCAAAGACTAGCAACACTGTTTACCTTCCATTCATGTCGTAAAAGGCTACTAAGGAGGTTATGGGGTGGAGTTGGCTGTCCTATACGGTCAAAGTGACCCAAAGTCATGTTGAAGTCAGATGTGTCAGGCCGAATTGCACAGATATCGCAGCAATGCTGTAAACCATGACACAACGCTTACCGTTCTCCTATTCATCTGCATGAATTTGAGAACGAACGCACAAGAAGAGATGTGATCAGTTCCCTATCTCAACAAACCATGTATTTATCAGATGTGTTGTCAATGCATGCCACCAATTTCAGTCTATTGGAGAACGCAATCATTTACTTATCGCCCAAAATTTCGGGATCTCTGGATCTAATGAGCTAACCTCATCAGTTTTATACTCATGCACTTTCTTGGGGTAGAAAGGGAATTAATGATTAACAACACTGTTTACCTTCAATGCATGTAATAAGAGGCGACCATGGAGGTTATGGGTGGAGTTGTCCCATCCATTATAGGTTCAGTGACCCAGGAGTCAAGCTGGTAAGATGTGCCGAGCCAAAAAGCAGAAATATTACTAAAGCTTTTAACCATGACATAAATGATTCCATTCTCAGGACTACATCCTACTAATCTGCATGTAAGGTTTACAGAGTGGCAGTAAGGACAGCAATCTGTAAAGGGCACGTCACATAGACTCATGACTACATTTTGATAATCTACAAGAGTTTTTGGATGAAAGCAGAAAAAGAAAAGTTATTGGCCCCCCTTGTCCACCCGACCTGCTGCAGAAGACTAAGGAACTAAGTTTCTGCCTATAGTGCTATGAAATCTGTTCAATAGCCATTAGATACTGACCTGGAACTGCCTCTCGAGGAGAGTGAATTGTGTGACTGATGGCAAGATTATTCCCTTGGCAGGCTGTTCTAGCTCTGACAAGTGATGAAAAATCTGCTCATCTTTGACTTCTGTGTTCCCATTTCCCAGCAGATATTCAACCAGAACTTCATGTATGAAAATGTATTGGTCCTTGGGAAAAATACAAAAAAATATATCAGAAAACAGCAGAAAAATATACTTACTTTCAAAAGAAAAATTGATAGCATATCTTATTTAGAACGTAGCCATCGGCCCATCATTTAGTTAGTTAGTCGTCGGATCATCATCACTGCAAACTGGACACGTCCATAGTTGCTCTAATCTCACCTCGAGTGTATCCGCCATTACACTTCTGCTGACAGTACCGGTCCTATGCTGGTTGACCATCATTCTTCTGTGCCCTCATTTTTTTGGCTGTATTGATTTTGGCTGTATTGACCCATCATTTTTTTGGCTGTACTGATTTTTTTCTAGGCAATATAAATATATTCAGTAGTTTATCACTGCTTTCAGATTCATCCGGATGTTCAATTGCCTGCAGCAGCATTTGAAACAGGTAACTTGGCAGTCACAGATGCACTTTGTACCTTGCCACCACAGAGCTAGACATGCTTATTTTAGGAAGAGGAAGGTCATTAGTAATCACACTAGGTATAAAAAATTATAATGCAATTTTATTTCCTGATGTAACGAGTCAGTGAAAAAATCCCCACTGCGACAGGCCAGCACACCGGCAGTACAAATAAGGAGCTAACAAAGAAATGGAGTTGAGATAACAGCTGTTCAACACAGCTACATTGAAAATCACCAGGCCTAGATGGTATAACAACTGAAGCAATCCAGGCATGTATCCAAACTAGAGTAAGATGAGTAATAAAGAATATTCAATATAGCATGGGCAGACAAATAAGTACCGGTACCTGAAAACTGCCAAAAATCAATATTTCCAAGAGCTATATAACATACCAAACAATAACATGTCACCATTCATACCAAAACACACAGAAATCTGGGAATCAGAAATACTAGAATAAGAAGAAAGACAGCAGATTACCTGGTGTGGACACCTTATGCGAATGGAACCATCACAACCAGCCATCCAGGTGTACAACAGCAGAAAGAACGGCTACAAGACAAGAGGAAGACCAAGAACAAGATGGGAAGATTCAATCAGATTATTAAGAGCCACTGCCTGACCATGGCAGCAAAGATGGAAAACTTCAACTCTCCATGATACTGGACGGCATATATGGAAAACTTCCAACTCTCCATGATACTGGACGGCATATATGGAAAACTTCAACTCTCCATGATACTGGACGGCATATATGAAAAACTTCAACTCTCCATGATACTGGACGGCATATATGAAAAACTTCAACTCTCCATGATACTGGACGGCATATATGAAAAACTTCAACTCTCCATGATACTGGACGGCATATATGAAAAACTTCAACTCTCCATGATACTGGACGGCATATATGAAAAACTTCAACTCTCCATGATACTGGACGGCATATATGAAAAACTTCAACTCTCCATGATACTGGACGGCATATATGAAAAACTTCCAACTCTCCATGATACTGGACGGCATATATGAAAAACTTCAACTCTCCATGATACTGGACGGCATATATGAAAAACTTCAACTCTCCATGATACTGGACGGCATATATGAAAAACTTCCAACTCTCCATGATACTGGACGGCATATATGAAAAACTTCCAACTCTCCATGATACTGGACGGCATATATGAAAAACTTCAACTCTCCATGATACTGGACGGCATATATGAAAAACTTCCAACTCTCCATGATACTGGACGGCATATATGGAAAAAACAATAGATAGATAGTTATCCTTGATCTCTCCTGACTTCACTCTTGCCTGTTGTAATGTTGTCCTCCAGACTTCACTCTTGCCTGTTGTAATGTTGTCCTCCAGACTTCACTCTTGCCTGTTGTAATGTTGTCCTCCAGACTTCACTCTTGCCTGTTGTTACGTTGTCCTCCTGACTTCACTCTTGCCTGTTGTAATGTTGTCCTCCAGACTTTCCTGTCTCATAACTTGTCCAAATAATGAAGACTGCCTCTTTCTTATATTATTAAGTAACCCAGTCTCATACTTGACTCTTTCAGCACCTCCTCATTACTTGATTTTCAGCACCTCCTTATTACTTGACTCTTTCAGCACCTCCTCATTACTTGAATTTCAGCACCTCCTCATTACTTGACTCTTTCAGCACCTCCTCATTACTTGAATCTTTCAGCACCTCCTCATTACTTGACTCTTTTAGCACCTCCTCATTACTTGACTCTTTCAGCACCTCCTCATTAGTGTTGAGCCTTATATAAGAAGACCATAGCTGTATACATCTTTACAGATGGTCAGAAATCATGTCAGCATAAAATTTCAAAGCGACAATGAATTGAACAAGCATGGACTTAATGCAACCAAGGCGACACATCTGTATGTGGAATGACAACTGAAGCTCCCACCCCTACGCTTAACGACAAGTGTGAACACGATCAACCAACCTGGGGACAGACAATAGACAATGAATCTCTCAAATTGGTTAAATTTAAACATAGTCCATACGCTTTACACATGATTGCTTGTCAGGGCAGATTTTATGGAGAAAGTTCCTTGCCCATTAGCACTAACCTACTCTCGACTATTGATTAGTATGGAGGGAAAGGCAAAACTTGGAAATATGCAGGAGATGGTTTACTGGAGATGATGTAACTGCCTTAAGGTCTCCCCTTCGGATTTTCTATAGTGGTTTACTCTCTTGGCCTGAGGCACTCCCATGCCAACCTTCTAGGCAAAGGGATTTTCTGTAGAGCTTGACAACCTTAGCCTAAGGCACCCTTGTGCTAACCTGAAAAGTAGTGGGCAAATAAATAAGCAAAAGTAAATGTAGGTTTATGCAATGGCAGGTTGCTGCAACGGGAATGAAGATAACTCTTCATGTACTAAGCCGCAGCAACTAAGATGGTGTGGTCAGTTCCATTCCTTGCTGTCTTTACCTCCTCTAACTCATGCATCAGGTACTCATTAACAGCTGAGTTGACTGGAGGAGTGGTCATGTCAAGCGAGAAATTACAACCCAGATTTTTAAAATTTTAACTGAGTTTCGAACCTGGTACGTTGTAACTTGGTGGTAGCAAGCAAGCTCATTATCAACAAGGCTACAGTGTTCCACATTTTGCCTGAAATAAGTAAGACAGAAGACAAAAGTGAGAAATTCAGACAAGGTATGCAGTGACAATGATTTTTTTCACAGGTGACAGGTTGTCAGTCTATCCCCCAAATTTCCTTAGTCATTTCTGACGACATGCCTGGAAAGAAGACTATAAGAACGCAAAGTGAGTTATACAGCTAGCACAAGACATCATCCTTACCTCTGTCTGAACCAAGAAGTTCCTCTGTCTTCGAATGTGCTGAGTGAAGCCAGGAATGTTGATGGTCTTCTGACCCTGTATACGTGCTATCATACTGTCTATCAGAATGTATGTGCCAGTGCGTCCCACGCCAGCGCTGGAGTTACATTGTGGAAGATAAAGAAAAAGGGGACAAAATAGATTACATCACATCTTCTTGCTACTGATAAGATGATCATGAAAAGCAAAAGAAAAAAGGATCGGGAGAGAGAAAAATAAGTAAAATTGAGAGTAAAAATAAGTCTATTAGTGTATATATGTGCAAGTGGCTCCCCGTGGCTTCCAGTAGTTGTCAGCATGCGACAGCGGCCACACCCCGGTAACGGCTTAACCAGTTGAGGGTAACTGAGGGGCTCCGGGCCAGAGATAAACAGGGCATGTCTGCCCAAACATGCAAAGCCTGGATATGGCGGATAACGTGGATGAAATATCTGATGTTCAACAGGCTGGAAGGCCCTTGCTAGCAGAGTGTTGTGGAAAGCAAAGGGCTTTGTGAGACACATAGAACACTCTGGTCATGCACTGCATCCTGGTACATCTCCGGTCGTTTTGATTTATCTTGCCACTAGAAGACTTTTGGATCAGGAAGATAGTGTGCTCGATGAAATGGCGAAACTCCTCACAATTTAAATGAAATTCAGTGCTAGTCATTACTCAACTACCATCATCCATCAACTCACACAACAAGTTCTGTGGCTATGGGGAAGTGGCAAACCAGAATGTGTGGAATACTCAAGCAGCAGTCACAACCTTTCACACAGACAGATCAGGGCATATAGTTGCTTCCTGTGTAAACTCAAGACGCAACGATGACCCACAGACGCAACCACATGCGTACCTCTATTAGTGGGAATGTGGAATAACCACACACTCACAGATATAACATCTGCAAACGGAGCAGAAAGAAGAACAGCACTAATTGCAAGGAATTGGCCAGATACAAGCTCGACATTGTAGCACTAGGGGTAATGAGATTACCAGATAAGCAACAGCTTACAGATAGAGGAGGCAGGTACATGGTTATTTGGAGTGGTCGCAAAAGCTCAGATTGACGGGAATCAGGAGTTAGATTTGTTGTTAGAGTTGACCTTGTACAAAGGCTTCCAAGTTCTCCCCTTCCCCGGGGACTAAACCACCGTCTCATAACACAATGCATACATACTACACAACTGATCAAGGGCTGGATGAAAGAAAACTAACCTGAAACATTTTAACATGTTTTAACTTGTGGACATTTACATACATATATTTAGGCACAGACAAATTGATACAATTTATTAAAGTTCTAAACGTTCAATTTATTAAGTGGTTCTAAGCTGGGTTCAAAATCAGAATTTGCATTATTTTATTTAGGAACACTACAAGTCAGCAGTTATAATCTTTGTTTGAGTATTAGCGGGACAGGTAATTTAGGCACGTAGGTCGAGGTCAAGTCTGACCCGCTGATCTTAAGACGACAACCCCTGCCTTGAAGTATATAACCTGATTTTCTATTACAACACAGGGGTTTCTCACAAATCCACCTCGTTCTCTTATCTATAGCTTTGCATAACAGATAAAGGACACATACCTGCAGTGGACAATTATTGGACCAGAATCTGGACCACATTGTGCTGCTGACTTTTGCACGAAGGACAGAACAGGTAGAGAATAGTCAGGAACTCCATGGTCAGGCCATTCTGTGTAGTGGTAATGATAGACTGTTCTCTCAGCCAATCCTTTCACAGAGTGGCGCTGAAAAAGTGGAAGTAAGACAACTCATGTCAGTTACAGTGATTGTCTTCTCTTGATTTGATTAATCAGGAATTGAAAACTGTGTCTGCTTCTTCTGTCTGTTCTGTAACTGAAATAACATGAGGAATAGCAATAACATTGTCACACATGGGAGATGGCATAGTAGAATTGTCACACATGGGAGATGGCATAGCAGAATTGTCACACATGGGAGATGGTACAGTAGAATTGTCACACATTGAAGATGGCATAGCAGAATTGTAGGTACTTGGACATCCGGCTGAAATTACGTAATCGATTTTCACATTTTGGCAATTAATATTTGGCTAAGCATTTATCATGTAACTATTGATATAATGTGGTTTCTTCTGGAATTTCGATACTAAATTATTGTGTACACTAAAAAGAATGAATGATTCTTGATCGGCTAAATCTGGCGCGAAATTGAGACATGGTTTTTTTTTGGTGAAAATGTCGTGATAAATTTAATTAATTACGAATCTATTGCTCATAGGTAAGTTATCACCATTTTTCCACTTTTCTTTGTGTTGCGACACGTTTGTTAATAGTTTTATAAAGTTCTCTGACCAATTTTATATAGATATGTGCAATTGTTACGAATGTTTGACAGTGCAGGAAGACAAAAAATAATTTTTGAACACCTCGCCATTTTCTGCTTATATCGCCCACATTGTTTTTATGTTTTATAATATTAAATGTGAGTTTATAACCATTTCATTAACGTACAATTCCTACGACAACACATTTAGTAGTCTTAATAATTTCTTTGACCATTTTAATATAGAATTATGGTACTTTTAAGAATGTTTGACTTTGCAGGAAGATGAAAAGAATTTTTAAAGACATCGATATTTCATGCTGACAACTTGGTTGTCAGCGGCCATTACGGCTGTTCTATTAATTATGTTAGCCATGTCGGATTTCTACGCATGTAATGTAAATATATAGTTTTGTTGTTTTGGTGTTTGATTTATGGCATAAGCTTAATAAATACATTGTAGCAATTAAAAATTTAGACTGATCGCAAATTTACTTAGGCGTGTAGTATTGAATAATATATTATATAGCTGGGCCTACTGTACCGACTAAGCATGTCGTGCAATTGCACAGTAATCACTATGGTTACTGTAAATAATCACTAGGCCTTATCACTGGCATTTATCTGCTATCAAATCTGCATAGTGAACATCAGTTTTTTTTCGTTTGAAGTTATTTAGAAATATAATTTCATAAATGTAAGCTGACCAAAGGTCCATAGATGATCTGAGGTAACATGCAAATCCGTAATTGGTGGAAAAGGAGGGGGGGGGGAAATTTATGCAAAAATTTTTCCATGCTTCAGGACATGGAAATTAAGCTCATAATCAAGAAATCTGACTTAGGCCCTACAAGTTACTCTTGTTACTATCCCCCCCCCCCACAAATTCTCCAACTATTATTCCTAGAACATGACTATGTACAATAATGCTACCAATAATTATATGAATAATGAGATTTTTTTTTGTTGGGGGAAGAGTAAAACAGTAGAAATAAAAACTCTACTTACCAGTTGATGCACATGAATAATATTCCTGCACACAAGCTGCTCACAAAACTAACTGAACACATCACTATGCACATAATCCATGAATGTCACTTTTTAAGCACAGAAACATTTTATTATATTTAACAATCTTATATTTAAAAAAATAATAAATTATGCAAATTAGCCATTCTGAATATTAATCAGCTTTGGTTGTATCTAAAAATTACGGCAATGCAATCCACAGATTTGTCTAGTTTTACAGAACACAAAAATGTATAGTTTATATAATATTTTATTGTAAACAAAATTTTTTTTTAATAACTAGATTACTCAATGTAAATAATGTAATGTTATTTATGCAAATTAGCCGCCACTTTGGATTTTATTAACCCTAATTTCATATGAAAATAAGCACAATGTAATCAACAGTCTTGCCTTTGTGAACCCAAAAATTTATATTTTATGTGGTATTTTATTATATTTTATATTTATATAGTTTATTTTAATTATGCTAATTAGCTGCCATTTTTAATATTAATCATTTTTTTTGCGCATATTAAAATTATAGAAATGTATTACACAAACAAAATATATAGTTTCTATGGTATTTTATTATATACCATATAATGGCATAGCAGAATTGTCACACATTGTAAATGGCATAGCAGAATTGTCACACATTGTAAATGGCATAGCAGAATTGTCACACATTGTAAATGGCACAGCAGAATTGTCACACATGGAAGATGGCACAGCAGAATTGTCACACATGGAAGATGGCACAGCAGAATTGTCACACATGGAAGATGATCATGATATTAGCAAAAATGAAATGTGACACAATGCCATCACCAAACATACAAGTTGACACAATATTTATGCACATGGAAGATGGTACAATGACATTCTCTCTCTCTCTCTTCTCTATGTGACGGTGTCATCACTGTCATTCTGTAAGCCTCACGGTTCTGTGCAAGCAGCTCAGCTTTTTACAGTATAAAGTTCAGAAGGTCTTCGATGTCATGTGCACAATGACATTAGCACACATGCAATATGGTACAATGATATTAGCACACATGGAATATGGTACAATGACATTAGCACACATGAAATATGGTACAATGACATTAGCACACATGAAATATGGTACAATGACATTAGTACATATATATATATGATGCCAAGAATATAACTAAAGTCATAAAGAAACTAAACACTTGTTTATGACATCACATTCATTATTTGAAATCATATCAACTGAGAGCATTTGGCAAAACAAGCATACCTTTTTCACCTTCATATTCCGAAGAGAGAAGACACGAACGGTGTAATGACCACGTGGAACCATAGTTATCAGTTTAACATTCAGATTGCCATAAGTCTCAGCACCATCATTGGGCCAGTACTGGTCGCATTTCCTCTACAAAAACACAAGAAACATTTCGTTTACATTCAGATTGCCATTGCACTTCCGCACAGTTACTCTATCTACACTACAAACATTTGAACATTCTGACTGTAATTATTAGGGATAGTAAATGCAGTGAGGAAGAGCACTGGCCTCTCTTCTTCAAATGAAAGCTGAGGTTTAGAATTGTAATTTAAAATACACTTTACCATTCTGCAGCATTACTGGTCAAGAGTACATAAAAGTGCTCAGTCCCTCCCTGCATATATTGAGGGTGTCTATGCATCTACTTATACATCATTAAATGAATAGCACTATTTTTATTTTGGCTGTTCATTCTAAATCTCTCACAAAATCTCTCTTATAGCAGGAAAATGGTCCTACTAAATTTCCAGCAGGATAAGAATTCAAAACATAAATGTATTGTGTCAGCGTTTTATTTTTGACAATTGCCCAACACATCTGAATTTAGCGGTGGTAACTAATGTATTTAGTATTTTTACCACTTCTAAATAATGGTGGAAGTCTGTAACCATATCACTAGTAGGTCAGCTGTACAATAGAACTGGTTCTCATACTATGCATGCTGGTCATCAACCTCAAAGTCAACCAGTCATACATGCTTGACCTTTTTTGCCATTGTCTTACTTCTTATCGATATAACTACAGACGTGCACTACAGGATTATATGAAACAGCACAATATTTTAAAACATACCACAATGGATATCAAAACTGTCACTGGACCAGTAATGGTCACATTGTCCAAATAAGAAATAAAGGTACAATACAAGAATCAGTGGACAGGTTTCTACAGAACAAATAGCAAACATAATTAAACGGAACGAAATTCAGATAAAGTCGCATATACCAACGCATCCAATATTCAACTTTGCGCGATGAGAGCCCCTGACCACTCGACATGCGCGCTGCACACTGAGTGGGAGGTGGATAGCCAGTTCATTGCGGGCAAATCATTAGATGGTTATTTTAAGTTACAACTTTTTAAGTTTCCGAGATAGTGCAATAGCATATGCAATTAAAAAGTTGGTATGTTGTCACGTGATTTGTTCACGGATTCTTGTATTGTACCGAAATAAATTGTGACAAATATATTTTGTTATAAACACTTTCTTCTCACGGTATCACTGCCACCTTAATTCTGCTGAAAACAGTTTTGTTTATGATTTCTCTTGATACATGACTTGGTTGGTTGCTGATCCAGTGGTCCATGGGCTCATGCCCTTTGACCTAATGCCATCAAATGGCATTATATTGCTGGGAAGTCTGTGGATTTTCGGCCCACCCCGGGACAGAGCCAGAGAATAACTATCACACCTCCAGGAAGGTAGGTTTCAACCTATGCACTGCTCCCAGCAACTGTAGCCAAGATAGGGTTCACTGTGCTTATTTCCCGCCACCAATTGACTACTGGTTATGCCGAACTTCTCTATTGCTCCAGGCATGCAACCAAATGTTCAAGTCAAAAGGATTGTCACGTCCTGAGTCACTGTGCCTCTATGATGGGTTTCAGCCATAGGAAAAGACAGTGCTGTCTGTATCATCCTCCCCAGTGCTGCACAGTACATCTCTGGCTACCTCCCAACCACAGAGGGTGCATACATATATATTTAGGTAAACATGAAACACATTTCAACAACAAAATAAAAGCATAGTTGTATAGATGATGTGTCATGAAGCTTCTCTAAGAAGATAACCTCAATATAACAGCATGTCATCCACTACGGTTTTCTGTTGCATGGGTTGTATGTCTAGTGGGCCATTGGTGAGACCCACAGATGCAACCACATGCGCAGATACATGACTTTGATCGCAGCTAATGATCAATGAATGAATATCAACCAATGTTTGAATGCTCAAGAGGAACAAATGCTAAATTAAAATTACATGGAGCAATCAATGACATGAGAAAAATATTAACATTGAAACAAATCACAAAAATCTACAAATGGGAATTATAAAATGCAAGTTATTATACATTGATAATTGTCACACACAATTTTTATATGGCACCGAAACATGAATAATGAACAGTTAGAGGACAGAATTTATGACTTTGAGATATAGATATATAGTAGAATAGGGAGAACATGAAAAGAGAACAAATAAAGAAGTTCCGACAACATTTCGTATGAACAGAACTATTAAAAGAAATAAAAAAACCCCACAAATTAAATATTATGGACATATTAAAAGAGATGACACCTTGTTGAAGAACTTACTTGAAATTAGATTTGAGTGGATGGTGAGTAAGACATAGGCAGAGATACAAGTAGGAGAGAAACATTTAAAGATTGACAGGATACAGTCTAGCAGAGTGCACTACCAATGCAAGAAACAGAAGATATTGAAGGTCCATTGCAGTGAACCTTTGATGCGGAGACAGCATCTGCTGATGATGATTGAATGATGATGGATATACACGCTTGGGGTGTCGGTCACACATTGTAACAACCACAAGAGCTAAGACACATGTATTTTTTGACTAAGTGCTTAGTAACACAGAACAGGGTTGCCAGATAGTTTGGACTGTTTATGACCAAATTTTAAGTAAAATATGGTAGGATTCCTACACTGTGTACAATTGAAAAAAAAATGATAAAAAAAGCCTGAATTCAGTGCAATATAAGATTATTTCTAATATCTAGGAAATTAAGCTGCATTCTGTTTCTTTGTTGCATTTTGTCAGTATTTATGAGAGAAATAATTCTATAAACAACATTACTTCCTGTGTGACCAGACGGTATGTGTTTCTAAAATAACACCTGACTTTGAAACGTGTGTACACGAGTTTCTGTAGCATAAGTGTTTGGCACGGCGAAGATGAAGTAACTTTTTTGTGTGGTGTTTTGTTTTGTGTAGAGCGCAAATTGTAGAAGGAAATTCAAGGCAAGCCAGGTTTATTAATATAACGGATTGCATTAAAAAAAATTAAGAAAATGAACATTTCTCTTTCGCTTTTACAGTTTGCAACAGTTCGCTGTAATTATAATGATTGGTTTTTTATTAGAATTATTAGGTGTGTTTGCAATTTACAGTATGTTTATAGCAAAACTGAAACAGAAAATAATGATGCATGCATGTTATGAGTACTCAGGTGAATTACGATTTACTCTAAGTAAACCTGTGTATACACATTTTTAGTACAGTGTTATTTCAGGCACAGATAACGACCAGACTTTTCAAAAATTTCATCATGAAAACATGGTTGTTGTTTTTTTTAAAAAAGGATAAATTTTAAAGTTGGACAAAAATACTAAAATGGTCAAAACATATATTTCATAGCCAGTGACATTTTAAAAATAGCAAAATCTATGAAATATAAACAAGAAATAGCCAATAAGGCAACTCTAATATAGAAGTTGTATGAGTGCATTACCCTTCCCTTCTCCATCAGGTTGGTAATCATCACAATAACATTAGTATTCTGTTCCCACACCATGCGCCAGAAGTCTGCAAATGTCTGCGGTAATGGACCCTGGGTTGCTATATATGCTTTTGGCTTCTTGTAGCCCTGCAATATTAGAAAACAGATAATACATATCTGGAAATGTTATGAAATAAAATTATAATCATCTGTTTGCAGTCCCGAAGGCTTATTCTGCTACATTCATATAATCAAGTGCCATCTCCACATCAAAGGTTGGCTGCAACAGAACTCAAACATCCTCTGTCTCTTGCCTTGGTGGTGTACTCTGATTCAATACATCCTACCCATCTCATGTTTCCCTCCCACTTGTATCTCAACTCTACCTTCAAGTAAGGTCTTCCACAGGGTGTCATGTCTTCAACAGGGTGTCATGTCTTCAACAGGGTGCCATGTCTTCAACAAGGTGCCATGTCTTCAACAAGGTGCCATGTCTTCAACAAGGTGTCATGTCTTCTAAAGATGTCCAACATATTTTATTTATTTGATTTGCATTTCCTTCAATAGTTCTTGTTTTTCATACGTAGTGTTATCAAACATGATACGTTCTTCTTCTTCTTCTGCGTTCGTTCTCAACCTCCTGCAGATTAGCAGGATGTAGTCCGGAGAACTACATATGATCTTCTTATACGTTCTTTTTCCACACGACAAATTAATTTGCAGGAACTGATACCTATACCACAATACATTTTACTATTTTACCCATTTACAAGTTTGTGCAGACAGCTGCATTGGTTTTTTTTTCTCAGTTTATAATATTCTTAGGATCATTCTATTCTTTCAACCACTTATAATATAATGCTATACCACCGAAGTTGGATGTGTTGGGCCATTGGTGGACATAAAATGGTGACACTACACATTTCCATTATCTGGACTACATCCTGCTGGAAATCTAGGATCATTACCCTGCTACACAAGAGAGATACAATGAGTTTGAGAACAAACGTTTTTTTAAATGTTGAAATTCAGATATTCTCTTTAGAATTGCGGATGCTACTGCCAAAGTGTCATAACCATGTATGTTGCCATCAGGAAAATATACATTCTTAATAGTTGTAACTTTGCTTTCCTGTTTGTCATTTTCTATAAATTTTTCATCTGTGATGTTTTTTTGTTTGCTTCGATACTCAGAAATTATGAACAATGCAGATCTTTTATCTTTTCATGCAATGGGTGTTTCTCCAGAGCTCTACTGCATACCCATAAGCCCCCCAACTCTAAATGGTGCACAATGCATTGTGAAGAAGCCTTCTACTCAGAGAGGGGAAAAATGTAATTGTATACATGAAGGGCTGTGAGGCTTCCATACGAGGAAAATCTCACTTTATAGGCATGCCATCTACTGTAGCTTTAGTTATTAAGTAATTAATTATGTTGTTAGGTCATTTGCCCACTGACCAGCAAATCTGGGGTTTGAACCCACTCATTATTTGTGAGATAAATACTAAATAAAGTAAACAGGTTACTGTAGATACCTAGCTATCTATATAAAATAATAATAAATAACAATAAAACATAGAACAAAGACAATTATCGACATGCCGGTCCTAAAGGGACATTTATCAAGAAACAAATAACAACTAAGACAACGCAACCGTAAAAAAAAAATATAACCAAGATGACTGAACAATGATTTCCGTATCTCATTATTTGTGGTTTTAAATCAGAAATTACTCCTGTGGTTCACCCAGTCACCAGGAAATAATAGTATCAGGGATTATGCTCTAGGAAGGTTGAGGAATGGCGCCATTACGCTAGTGAACATTTGCTAAGGTGATGCTAGTCAGACAGTTTCTGTTCAACCACTGACTAGCCAGATGAGCACTTATGGGAAACCGTGTCCTATGACTGGTTCATATCTCATATTACCTTTACCTCTAGAACTTTAGCGTTGCATTGTAGCTAGTCTGGTGAGCATGAGAGTGGTTACTTTTAAAGGGCCATTCTTTTCTAATCCCGACCAAACATTTTCATTCCTTTTGAACATGACTAGAAGAGGAGGGATAGCTCGCACAGAACTGAGAGGTGAGATACACATGCCACATTCAATGCAATGGCAACTAGCAAAAAGTAAACACCGTCAAGTAAATCCCTACATCCAAAAAATTGATTGGTTGTTGGCTATACCCTGAATAGGATATAATGGTACCAATTTTATTAGCAATAAAATCTATGAGAAATGATAAGCTTACATCAACATAGTTGGCATTTATATAATCTGACTGTCGCAGACGACTAAGATCTGTCTTGAGAACAACACGGGAGTGATCATCTGAAATATGAAGGAAAAAAATCATAACTGGTCAGATTATAATTTATAATTATTAGAGGTGATTGATGGCATTAAGGTGTGTACATATATATATATCATCATCATCAGGTGCCATGCCGGGTGGCATAGGAGGTCATGGCTCTCCACAGCTCTCTGTCCACAGTATTATGTATCAAAGTCGTTGTTTCTTTGCCGTGCCAGGTTGTCAAACTGTCTAATATTAACTCACGTTGTCGCCCTCTGTCTCTGGTGCCTTCAATCTTGCCTGTTGTAATTATGTTCTCTAAACCTGCCTGTCTCATGAAGTGGCCAAAAAAAGAAGATTGCCTTTTTCTTATATTGTTGATTAAGGTCCGTTTCGCATTTAACTCTTTTAACACCTCTACATTAGTTTTTCTGGCAGTCCATGGTATTCTCAGCATTCTTCTGTAGAACCACATCTCTGTTGCCTCCAATCTCCCACTTTCCAGTTTGTTTATTGTCCAAGACATGCACCCATATGTTAGTATAGGGGTTATATAGCACAGTCTATATATATATATATATAAATAAATGAGAGTGGTAGCCATCTCCTCTTCCTCGCAGCCTTTACTTCCCAGATTAACCCGGCACCCATTTACGGCTGGGTTGACCTGGGAGCCGTTGCGATCTGAAAAACATTTCCGCCTCAACTTAGTATTATATAAATAACTTTATATATATATATATATATATATATATATATATATATATATATATATATATATATATATATATATATATATATGCATACATATATTGTTGTTATTCTTCTTCCATCACAAGTAATGATGACAATATGTTACATCCACTTTTGAAAATTAGTTAAGAGTTATGTCCTTGATTTTGAATTCATAGATGGCTAATAAGCCCTAATCTGACTGCAAATGTCCTTGGACAGTTTGGGCATGGGATGACCACTGTAGATGGTTTTTGCTCTACATGTTACTTAGATGTGACATGTGACTACATGTGACAGCTACTCTATGCGGATCTGCTGCATTTCACCTCTTTTCACAAGATGCTACACATTTGGTGGGAGACGCACATGCACGCACGCACACACAGATATATATATATATATCTTTATATGCATCACATCGCTCAAACTCAAGTTCACCAATTTGTGTCCTATGCACCATATTCGGGGCTGAAGGAACAAATATCACCATCAGGTGTCACATCAAATAGCTTAGGCGATCATGGATCTCCACAACTCTATTTCCAGAATTCTTTATCAGGATCATTGCTGCCTTCTTTGCCATGCCACGATGTCAGAGAATACATTTTCTCTTACCTTCTATCTTGCTTATCGCAACCATGTTCTCCAGACATCCCTGTCTCATTTCCTTATCCACACAATACACATTGTTTTCTGATATTATTAAACCCGTCTTGTATTTGATTCTTTCAGCATCTCGTTAAATTTTCTAGCTGTCCTATGGTACTCTCAGAATTATAAAATCACATCTCTGTTGCCTATAATTTCCCATCATTCTATTTATTTATTGCCGAAGTCTCATACACACACAAATAGATAGATATAATCTTTTTATTTTTACACAGCCACAGCTCTAATTACATCTGCAGCAATGAGAATCTCTGATGTGTAATTTATATGTTTTGGTGTGTAAAAATGTGTTTATACTTTTACTATTAAATATTTGTGAGGGTCAGCTGTATTTCCAGTCTTAACCTTTAGGACCCTGAATTAAAATTAAGAAATATCCCCCTGGGCCTGAATTCTTTTTTGGAAAATTTGCGTTATTGATGGTGGGTGTTTTGAAAACGTGATGACTTTTTTCTTTTAAAAGATATCAAAATAATGTTTGCACATCTAAATAAAGGAGTGAATAGTGAATATAATCATGTTTTGATGTTGTTGTATGTGTGATATGACAGTTGTGTGCAAGTTGTGAAGTTGAAAATGCGGGGGAAAAATCGCAAAACGCCATTTTCAAAATCGAAAATATATCTTCTTGACGACCCTAATACATGAGCAACGTGTGGCAACATTGATAAAATCCTCATAAATACCTATACTTATTGTATATACATATTGTTTTATATCCACACTAATATAATATGAACTAAAATAACTAATAAAATGTGAAGAAATCGCATATAACGTCCGTCCGGTCAACACTAGATCTATGCCAAAACGCAACATATTTGTTGTCAAAGCACACATGTGGCACCCCTGATACATATTATTTTTGTGTTTTGAATGAATAAACACACATTCTTATTAAACAACAACATATTAAACACAAAGAATAACAATAGAACATGTAGTCACGATCATTTACCCATGCCACGCGGTACTCAATTTGATAGTAAAATACGGCCGAAAATGGCAAAAGTCGCTCCCGAAAAGCGTTGACAAAACCAGCCGGCTTTCTCTCTTCTTGCAATCGTAATGTGTAAAGGAATTTGACCTTTATACTGTGACGTATTTCCTAGCTTCGTTTAGCGGGTTTTATACGTCACGGGATCATTACTTCGTGAAGTTCCGAGCTCGGGAATCGGGCGATATCGTTTGGTGCGTGGCCTCGCCCACCGACACACAGGAGCGTGTATTCCGGGTGCGTGACCTCCCCCATAGGGGCCTAAAGGTTAACAGTTAAAAACATGTACAGGCGTTATCTAATAAATGCATATTGCACAAGTGATCCTAGGGTTGTATAAAATATAGAAAATCGTTCTGACTTCACTAACTTGAAGTTATTGGTGGGGAAGCGAAAATAATAAACAATCATTTTAGAACGAGAACATCAGAATGTTAGACGAAGCGAAAATAATAAACAATCATTTTAGAACGAGAGTATCAGAATGTTAGACGAAGCGAAAATAATAAACAATCATTTTAGAACGAGAACATCAGAATGTTAGACGAAGCGAAAATAATAAACAATCATTTTAGAACGAGAACATCAGAATGTTAGAAGAAGCGAAAATAATAAACAATCATTTTAGAACGAGAACATCAGAATGTTAGAAGAAGCGAAAATAATAAACAATCATTTTAGAACGAGAACATCAGAATGTTAGAAGAAGCGAAAATAATAAACAATCATTTTAGAACGAGAACATCAGAATGTTAGAAGAAGCGAAAATAATAAACAATAATTTTAGAACGAGAACATCAGAATGTTAGACGAAGCGAAAATAATAAACAATCATTTTAGAACGAGAATATCAGAATGTTAGACCACCAAAGACGGATGTGTCTGGCCATTGGTGCAAATAAAACGATGACACAATGCATTTCCATTCTCTGGACTACATCCTGCTGGAAGTCTAGTCGGACCATGCTTCTAGTAGAAGAGAGATCCAGCGGGAGTTTGAGAATGAGCACTGAAGAAAAATGTTAGGACATTCTATGGGATTTGACTGCACACCCCAATACATATCCTATTTGACTGCCTCTAACAACATGCACTGCAGATTACAACAGTGTTTAGCGGACATTCTATGAAATGGGACAGCCTACTCCACCACAAAATCTATTTGTTTGCTTCTTATAACTTGCACTGTAGATCACAGCATTGCTATTCTTTCCACCACCTGACAAGATAACTCCGATGATACCATCACAGAATCTTTAGTTTAAGAAACCAAAGACAAGGATCCACTGACAGACTAGTTAAGAAATTTGGCATTATGTTCAAGATGTCGCAGGTTTGAATCCTGCTCACAATGCCTTGCACACACTTTGTATTTTTCGGCTGAAGTTGGATGACCAGGTCATTGGCGCAAATAAAATGGTGACACAAAGCATTTCCATTCTCTGGACCTACTTTCCATCCTACTGGAAATCTAGTAAGACCATTGCTATGCTACTAGAGAGATGCAGCAGGAGTATGGAAATGAACAATGAAGAAGTATTTTTTTTTGGAGATCCCCTGGGATCAAAGCATGAAACTACCGAGTTTCATGCTATGGTGTTATACCTATTCTTTCCCTGATATCTTCATTTCATAATCTATCGAGCCTGGTGACCCCGGCAGCTTTCCTCAAGCATTTCATCTCACATCACTATCTTTCTGTAATGTGAAGATGAGAGAGACCAGGTTTGGCACTGGTAACACAATATTCTATAACAATAGTCATCATCATCAGGTGCCATGCCGGCTGGCGTAGGCGGTCATGGCTCTTCACAGCTCTCTGTCCACAGTATTATGTATCAACGTCGTTGTTTCCTTGCCGTGCCAGGTTGTCAAACTGTCTAATATTTTCTCACGTTGTCGCCCTCTGTCCCTGTTGCCTTCAATTTTGCCTGTTGTGACTATATTCTCTAAACCTGCCTGTCTCATGAAGTGGCAAAAAAAAAGAAGATTGCCTTTTTCTTATTTGTTGATTAAGGTCCGTTTCGCATTTGACTCTTTCAACACCTCTACATTAGTTTTTCTGGCAGTACATGGTATTCTCAGCATTCTTCTGTAGAACCACATCTCTGTTGCCTCTAATTTCCCACTTTCCAGTTTGTTTATTGTCCAAGACTCACACCCATATGTTAGTATAGGGGTTATATAGCACTGCAGAACTCTCTTTCTCACCTCTAATGATAAGGTCATATTACACAGTATATTTTTCATTTTTCTGAAATAACAATAGTAATAACAATATTTCTAGAAATAGAGTCAAAGACAACAACAACAACAGACAAAACAAGTGGCAACAACAATAAACTGACATGCCACAATGTTGATGTATCTGTTTTTGCTCCTGTTTTCTGGTATGTTGGAGTTCTCACAGAGGTATTTGTCACAAGATGATGTCCGATTGACCTCCTGAATCAGGAATACAAAATAGATTTATCTAAAATGTATAACCAGATTCCCTGACACCTAAAACCACACTTCAATTATCTACACTCATACACTTCACTTACAAACACTCCCGTACTTCATCTACCTACATTCACTCACTTCACATACCCACAAACACATTTCACTTACCTACTCTCATGTAAGTCACATGTACCGGTACTCACAAATTTCACTTACCTACAACTATCATCAGTTTCACTTACAAGCATGGTTTGGACATGTATGCCAACTTGATTCCTTGCCAAAAACAATACTGGCAGGGAACCGTCGAGGGTGGAAGAAGCAAAGCAGGGCAAATAAAAGGACAGACAAACATCAAAGAATGGACAAGACAAAATTTTCCTCACTCATCCACATAGTTAGGGATAGAAATCATTGGAGGACTCTGTGTTGAAGTATTCAATATGGTACTCCTACAACCCAGATGGGATTATAGGATTGGATAGGAATATGTAAAAATGATTGTACAAGGCCATGTGCACAAATGCTCGTACGAGGCCATATGCACAAATAAAATGGCACCACTACATATTTGTTCACTTTAACTAAAATCACAAAAGAATTGGCAGTGGTGATACTGAAGTTGTGTTGCTGGAATCTAACAGGAGAGCAAAGAATAGTGACACTGTTACCTACCAAGTATGTCATAAGAGGTAATTAAGGGGGTTTTAAGAAGGGGTTTATTTTCCCATCTCATACAGGGTCAAAGTGACCCACAGGTCATGCTGAAGTCAGATGTGTCAGGATGAAAGATGCAAAATATCGCAGCTAATCTGTAAACCATGAAACAATCAATTTCTTTCTCTGGACTACATCCTCCTGATCTACAGGAGTGGGAGAATGAACACAGAAGAAACACTTAAATACACATTTACAAATCATTACCTCTGATCAAACACTTGAGTACACATTTACAAAACATTACCTCACATCAAACACTTGAGTACACATTTACAAAGCATTACCTCACATCAAACACTTGAGTACACATTTACAAAACATTACCTCGCATCAAACACTTGAGTACACATTTAAAAAACATTAACTTACATCAAACACTTGAGTACACATGTGCAAATCATTAACTTACATCAAACTCCTGAGAAAATCCTATGTCGCCATCCATATGCATACGTTTGACATGAGAGATGAAGTATGAGACATCTATATCAGGGTACTGTCTTTCTTCTGTGAGAATACAACAATGAATATGTGCACTGGTATCAGTGTCTTTCTTCTGTGAGAATACAACAATGAATATGTGCACTGGTATCAGTGCAGTTCTTCTTCTTCTTTGTTCATTCTCAAACTCCTGCAGATTAGCAGGATGTAGTCCGGAGAACGGAATGCGTTGTCATGGTTTACAGCATTGCTGCGATATCTGCGCCTTTCGGCCTGACAATTCCGACTTCAGCATGACTTTGGGTCACTGACCCTATTTAGGATGGGACAGCCAACTCCATCCCATAGCCTCCTTTGTCGCCTTTTACGACATGCGTGGAAAGTAAACAGTGTTGCTATTCTTTGCACCCCTTTCGGGCTCTGGCAACACACGGGCGAGTGTCGTTCTTCTGTGAGAATACAACAATGAATATGTGTATTGGTATCAGGGTCTTTCATATATTAGTCTAAGATAGTGGTGGGTAAAATATGACACACAGGTCAAATCCAGCCGGTCAAGCAAATTTTTTTCCTGGCACATCATATGCACTGGCCCCCAGAGCTCATAAAATACTATTTAAAGCTGTAATGGACTATACAAAAGGCTTTTTGGTCACATATCGCACGAAAAAAGCTAAATATGGCCCATCTACCAAAAAGGTTGCCTACCTCTGGTCTAAGAGTATCTCTTATGTACTGGTCTAATCAGTAATTCATGTAGTGATCTAACATCTCTTATGTACTGGTCTAATAGTAATTTATGTAGTGATCTAACATCTCTTATGTACTGGTCTAATAACTCATTTATGTAGTGATCTAACATCTCTTATGTACTGGTCTAATCAGTAATTTATGTAGTGATCTAACATCTCTTATGTACTGGTCTAATCAGTCATTTATGTAGTGATCTAACATCTCTTATGTACTGGTCTAATAGTATATTATGTAGTGATCTAACATCTCTCATGTACTGGTCTAATAGTATATTATGTAGTGATCTAACATCTCTTATGTACTGGTCTAATCAGTAATTTATGTAGTGATCTAACATCTCTTATGTACTGGTCTAATCAGTAATTTATGTAGTGATCTAACATCTCTTATGTACTGGTCTAATCAGTAATTTATGTAGTGATCTAACATCTCTCATGTACTGGTCTAATCAGTAATTTATGTAGTGATCTAACATCTCTCATGTACTGGTCTAATCAGTAATTTATGTAGTGATCTAACATCTATGTACTGGTCTAATCAGTAATTTATGTAGTGATCTAACATCTCTTATGTACTGGTCTAATAGTATATTATGTAGTGATCTAACATCTCTTATGTACTGGTCTAATCAGTAATTTATGTAGTGATCTAACATCTCTCATGTGCTGGTCTAATCAGTAATTTATGTAGTGATCTAACATCTCTTATGTACAGGTCTAATCAGTAATTTATGTAGTGATCTAACATCTCTTAAGTACTGGTCTAATAGTATATTATGTAGTGATCTAACATCTCTTATGTACTGGTCTAATCAGTAATAGTGATCTAACATCTCTTATGTACTGGTCTAATCAGTAATTTATGTAGTGATCTAACATCTCTTATGTACTGGTCTAATCAGTAATTTATGTAGTGATCTAACATCTCTCATGTACTGGTCTAATAGTAATTTATGTAGTGATCTAACATCTCTCATGTACTGGTCTAATAGTATATTATGTAGTGATCTAACATCTCTTATGTACAGGTCTAATCAGTAATTTATGTAGTGATCTAACATCTCTCATGTACTGGTCTAATAGTAATTTATGTAGTGATCTAACATCTCTTATGTACTGGTCTAATAGTAATTTATGTAGTGATCTAACATCTCTCATGTACTGGTCTAATAGTAATTTATGTAGTGATCTAACATCTCTTATGTACTGGTCTAATAGTAATTTATGTAGTGATCTAACATCTCTCATGTACTGGTCTAATAGTAATTTATGTAGTGATCTAACATCTCTTATGTACTGGTCTAATCAGTAATTTATGTAGTGATCTAACATCTCTTATGTACTGGTCTAATCAGTAATTTATGTAGTGATCTAACATCTCTTATGTACTGGTCTAATAGTAATTTATGTAGTGATCTAACATCTCTCATGTACTGGTCTAATAGTAATTTATGTAGTGATCTAACATCTCTTATGTACTGGTCTAATAGTAATTTATGTAGTGATCTAACATCTCTTATGTACTGGTCTAATCAGTAATTTATGTAGTGATCTAACATCTCTTATGTACAGGTCTAATCAGTAATTTATGTAGTGATCTAACATCTCTTATGTACTGGTCTAATAGTAATTTATGTAGTGATCTAACATCTCTTATGTACTGGTCTAATAGTAATTTATGTAGTGATCTAACATCTCTTATGTACTGGTCTAATCAGTCATTTATGTAGTGATCTAACATCTCTTATGTACTGGTCTAATAGTAATTTATGTAGTGATCTAACATCTCTTATGTACTGGTCTAATCAGTAATTTATGTAGTGATCTAACATCTCTTATGTACTGGTCTAATCAGTAATTTATGTAGTGATCTAACATCTCTTATGTGCTGATCTAATCAGTAATTTATGTAGTGATCTAACATATCTTATGTATGTCCCAACTACCTCCAGCCCATAAATTAAATGACCATCAAGAGAAAGTTAGTTCTATAGTAGTAGTTGTCTACTGAACAACAAACACATAGAAGTCTGACTTAAACTGTCCATTTTTTCAAATGTACTCTGGAGAAATAAAGTAAACGAAGATGTGCATCAAATCGAAACCTTTTTTGGATGAAAATTTGACTGTCATTATACATTACATAGACATGTCAACAGATGACATATCTTCCAAGAACAGGCATGCAAACAGATGACATCTTCCAAGAACAGGCATGCAAACAGATGACATATCTTCCAAGAACAGGCATGCAAACAGGTGACATATCTTCATGAACAGGCATGCAAACAGATGACATATCTTTCAAGAATAGGCATGAAACAGATGACATATATTCCAAGAACAGGCATGCAAACAGATGACATATCTTTCAAGAATAGGCATGAAACAGATGACATATCTTCCAAGAACAGGCATGGAAACAGATGACATATCTTCCAAGAACAGGCATGCAAACAGATGACATATCTTCCAAGAACAGGCATGCAAACAGATGACATCTTCCAAGAACAGGCATGCAAACAGATGACATATCTTCATGAACAGGCATGCAAACAGATGACATATCTTCCAAGAACAGGCATGCAAACAGATGACATATATTCCATGAACGAGCATGCAAACAGATGACATATATTCCAAGAAAGGCATGCAAACAGATGACATATCTTCATGAACAGGCATGCAAACAGATGACATATCTTCCAAGAACAGGCATGCAAACAGATGACATATCTTCCAAGAACAGGCATGCAAACAGATGACATCTTCCAAGAACAGGCATGCAAACAGATGACATATCTTCATGAACAGGCATGCAAACAGATGACATATCTTCCAAGAACAGGAATGCAAACAGATGACATATCTTCATGAACAGGCATGCAAACAGATGACATATCTTCCAAGAACAGGCATGCAAACAGATGACATATATTCCAAGAACAGGCATGCAAACAGATGACATATCTTCCAAGAACAGGAATGCAAACAGATGACATATCTTCCAAGAACGAGCATGCAAACAGATGACATATATTCCAAGAAAGGCATGCAAACAGATGACATATCTTCATGAACAGGCATGCAAACAGATGACATATCTTCCAAGAACAGGCATGCAAACAGATGACATATCTTCCAAGAACAGGCATGCAAACAGATGACATCTTCCAAGAACAGGCATGCAAACAGATGACATATCTTCATGAACAGGCATGCAAACAGATGACATATCTTCCAAGAACAGGCATGCAAACAGATGACATATATTCCATGAACGAGCATGCAAACAGATGACATATCTTCCAAGAACAGGCATGCAAACAGATGACATATATTCCATGAACGAGCATGCAAACAGATGACATATCTTCCAAGAACAGGCATGCAAACAGATGACATATCTTCATGAACAGGCATGCAAACAGATGACATATCTTCCAAGAACAGGCATGCAAACAGATGACATATCTTCCAAGAACAGGCATGCAAACAGATGACATCTTCCAAGAACAGGCATGCAAACAGATGACATATATTCCAAGAAAGGCATGCAAACAGATGACATATCTTCATGAACAGGCATGCAAACAGATGACATATCTTCCAAGAACAGGCATGCAAACAGATGACATATCTTCCAAGAACAGGCATGCAAACAGATGACATCTTCCAAGAACAGGCATGCAAACAGATGACATATCTTCATGAACAGGCATGCAAACAGATGACATATCTTCCAAGAACAGGCATGCAAACAGATGACATATATTCCATGAACGAGCATGCAAACAGATGACATATCTTCCAAGAACAGGCATGCAAACAGATGACATATCTTCATGAACAGGCATGCAAACAGATGACATATCTTCCAAGAACAGGCATGCAAACAGATGACATATCTTCCAAGAACAGGCATGCAAACAGATGACATCTTCCAAGAACAGGCATGCAAACAGATGACATATCTTCATGAACAGGCATGCAAACAGATGACATATCTTCCAAGAACAGGAATGCAAACAGATGACATATCTTCCAAGAACGAGCATGCAAACAGATGACATATATTCCAAGAAAGGCATGCAAACAGATGACATATCTTCATGAACAGGCATGCAAACAGATGACATATCTTCCAAGAACAGGCATGCAAACAGATGACATATCTTCCAAGAACAGGAATGCAAACAGATGACATATCTTCCAAGAACGAGCATGTCAACATCTACTAAGAACAGATATGTCAGCACGTGACAGTCATCTAACAAGAACAGACATGTCACAGATGACAGGACACCTTCCAAGAACGGACATGTCAACTTATGACAAATTTACCAAGAACAAACATATCAACAGATGACAGACATCTAATAAGAGCAGACATGTCAAAAGATGACACCAACCTGCGGGTTCCTGCACTTGGATGATTGTAGGCTGGACGGCATGACCATTGCTGGGCACAGCCAGGTACAGGTAGGCTGCCTGGTAACATTTTCTGCAGGTGTAAAACCTGAAAATCAAATGATGAAATAAAAGTTACTATGACGATCTTTCAAGAATGTATATCAAAGCAGAAAATGAGAAGACACACAGTCCTGTCAAAGGAAGATAACTATAAAAACGTGAAAATGGCATTTTCTTCCACGTTTAATCTCAAACTCTCGTTGGATCTCTCTTGCAGCAGGACAATGGTCCTATTAGATTTCCAGCGAAATGTTAACCTGAGAATGGAAATGCATTGTTACTGTTTTATTTTTACCAATAACCTGACACATCTGTCTTCAGCAGGAAAATGGCATGTAATAACAGGAATTTAAAACCACAATCAAGAAGAAATATGAAACTAGAAACTGTAAAACAATAAAATAAAAAAAGGAATAATTCCTTAGTATTAGGGAACAACCTAATGTATTAAATATGTGAGGGCTGGTACAACACAGAGCAATGAGGGAAAAGAAATATTCATTACATAATGTTTATTTTTCTCCTGATGAAGACTTTTTAAATTGAAACATCATTCGCTTCTGCTGATACCGTTTGTATTGTTTTGTATTTTGCTGCATTACTCCTTATGTACCTTATTTTTCCCCCCAATAAAACTAAAACATTCCCTCTATTAACTGTCAAGCAAAGTATAAATATCATTATCTTTAGATATCAAACAGGAAATAACCAACATTATCTTTAAGCTGCGCTGTCATATTTTATTAGAGGTTGTCGCACACTGACTTTAACCACAAACATCTAGATACAGTTGTACAAACAAAGATTATTTGACATATCACATTTAAGTAAGTTCTTCTTCTGCGTTCAGCATCTGTGGTCATGCTATACCATCAGGCCTGTCGTCAAGACGAAGTCCACTGTCTTCTCCAGGTCAGAGCGGCTGCCCCATAGCTTTTGCCTCACGTCTGTATCCTCTGGCCAGGTCTGCTGTCTCTGCTCATTGTATGTTGGGCAGTCCTGATGTATGTGTTCCGGGGTCTGGGTTCCGGATCCACATGGACATTCATCTGTGTATGAGATCCTTAATCGATAAAGGTGACCCAACATTCTGCAGTGGCCTGTTCTAAGGCGAAATATTGTGGTCTGTTGATATCTTTGGAGGAGATGTATTGCATCATGTTCATATTCCCCTTCCATTTCTTTCTTCCACTGTACTGTGTATGTGTTGCGGATTATTGTTTTTGCTTCTCCGTAAGACAGTGGGCATCTGTGTTGCTCCATTTCGCTTCCTGCCTTTGAAAGAGCATCCGCTTTCTCATTTCCCATGATTCCACAGTGTGATGGTATCCACTGAAGGACAATATCTGTTGATTTTTTGATCTGTCTTAGCTCATGTCTGATGTTGTGCAAAAGGCTTTTGTTTCTGTTGCTCTGGATTTATTCCAGTAGGGATCTGCAATCTGTGTATATGGCTATCTTCTTTGGTCTTGGCAGTCCTGGTTCAGTGAAGGCTTTCATTAGGTAAGTAATTAGTCATCCATATTGCACATCAAAACAGAAGTGCTCAGATCTCGTTTAGATATACCTCAACGTGCAGTAACTGACCACACCCACTCTGTGTTGGTTTACCAGTCTCTGGTTACTTGCATAGTGTTCTTGTTTAGTCACAGCCTTCCTGATATAATTGTCATGTATCAAGTTGCAGTAGCAAGTTGTATTAAGTTCATTAAATGTCGAAGAGGGCTGGCTCCTAAATAATTTCATAACAAAAAATCTGAACTTTTTTTGTCATCTAAAGAGATATAATCGCCTGTGTGTTGCCGGGACCCGAATGGGGAGCAAAGAATAGCAACACTGTTTGCCTTCCACGCATGTCGTAAAAGGCGACTAAGGAGGATATGGAATGGAGTTGGCTGTCCCATCCCATATAGGGTCAGTGACCCTGATGCTGAAGTCAGTTGTGTCCGGCTGAAAGGTGCAGATATCGCAAGCAATGCTGTAAACCATGACACAACGCATTCTGTTCTCCGGACTACATCCTACAAAGGAGTTTGAGAAAAGATATAACAGAATGGAAAGACTAATAGTAGAAGGCAGAGTAAACGGCAACTGAGGAAGAGAGCACCCAAGATGACATATTTGACTGTTTAAACATGTCCTTGGAGGATGCAGACCATCTCGCCCAAGATCGCAAGGTGCTCAGAAGGTCCATAAAGAAGACTATCTTCTGGAAAGAATATGTCCCACGATGACTAATGGATGTTAAGTACCTGACAAAGCCAGCGTAAGTGGATGTGGTTGAGTCTTCTAGTGTGTCTGGCATATACTGTCCATGTTTCACAGGCATAAGGAAGTGATGATATTACTGCTGCTTGGTAAACTATGAGTTTGGTGTTAGTTGTTATTCCCCTTCTGTCCCATTCATATTTTCGCAGTCTTCCAAATGTGGTACTGTCTTTCGCTATTCTATCATTTACCTCAGTGTTGATGTTTACTGCTTGTGAGAGAGGGAGTGCTGGTTAAACTATTGACCATTTCTTCTTCTTCTTCTTCTTCACCGTTCATCCTCAAACTCCTGCTGGATCTCCCTTGTAGCGTGACCATGGTCCTACTAGATTTCCAGCAGGATGTAGTCCAGAGAATGGAAATGCGTTGTGCCGCCGTTTTATTTGTGCCAATGGCCCGACACATCCATCTTCGGCGGAATTGGCCATTTGAATATCTTCTTCTTTCATTCCTATATGAAATGGAGGATTTACATGTGGGTTGTTTGGTGTGCGTTGAAAACACAACCTTTGTTTTCTTTGTATTGATGGTGAAGCCAAAGTTGTTGCAGGCTTCATCAAATTGGCTTAGGGTGACTAGATAAGATGCAATAGCAAGTAAACTAGGATGAGATAAGATAAATTAAAATACTTACCTCAAAAGTGGCAACAGGCAATGAGTATTACCGACATCTTATCCTAGTTTATTTACTACTAGATCTGATCTATTTTCACTTCTCACTTCTGCCCGTGTGTTGAAGGGGCCCGAAAGGGGAGCAAAGAATAGCAACTATGTTTACCTTCGATGCACATTGTAAGAGGTGACTAAGGAGGTTATGGGATGGAGCTGGCTATCCCATCCCATATAGGGTCAGTGACCCAAAGCCATGCTGAAGTCGGATGTGTCAGGCCGAAAGGCGCAGATATCGCAGCAATGCTGTAAACCATGACACAACGCATTCCGTTCTCCATACTACATCCTGCTAATCTGCAGGAGTTTGAGAAATAACACAGAAGAAGACATCTCACTTCCTTCTGTACACTTTTCCCACCTCACCACCATCTTCTCCCTATACCCTCTTCTTCCCTGTTATGCTGCTCCACCTTAGCTTCCTATGCTATCTATTCGCTAACTCTCTTTTTCTTTCTTCCCTATCACAGTCATGTTTCTCCATGTAAGATTCGTTGTACTGTGGTCTTTGGTTTGTCCTGATGTAGGCTTTATAGTCGAAACGTCATTTGTCTCTGTATCTCGCTGTTATGTTGTTTTATGTCTTATTTTGGTAACACTTCAACCTATTTTTGTTTATCTTGATATTTGCCCTGTGTTACTCCAGCCACTTACTTCCTGTTTAGGGTTGTTACCCTACACTGAAACATTTATCCCTACAATTATAATACCCAGAAGAAGACTGAAACAGAAAGAACTCACCTGTAGCCAACTACAATTACAGCAACAACCAGCAAAAAAAGTATTCCACAAACAATGCCAGCAATTATTCCAGGATGTACAGGATCAGCTTCCTGCTTGTACTTGTCAGAAATGGCTTTATAATCAAGAGAAGAGAAAATAAAAGGATACAAATTACATGGTTTGAACTGATGTCATCAGTGACAGAACTAACACAAAAATATACCAGCTATAGACACATTTCTCATGTTTGTAACTCTTCTGCCAGTTCATGAGAATTTGGCACCAAAAACTTCAATGAGCTGTGTAATTCACTTCAGAATTCTTTTATCAGTCCATCAGATCATGGCACCAACAGCTTCAATAATCTGTCTTGAATCTCCTTCTTCAAAATCCTTCTGCCAGTTCATGAGATTATGGCACCAAAACTTCAATGAGCTGTCTTATTCTCTTAAGAATTCTTTTATCAGTCATCAGATCCCATCACTAACAGCTTCAACATGCGGTCTGATGCATTTCTTCAAAATTATTTTATCAATCATTAGATCATACCTTCAGTAAACTGTGGTTTAACTATCACCACACAAAATATAGATCTGCAGGCCTGAAAAAAAAAATATCAGTGCCACCTTAGTCTGATTCATTGCATCGTTGCTATGTAACTTATCAGATCGCATAACCATTATCTTCAATATACTGTGTGATTTGATTCACTTCATCGTTGCTATGTAACTTGTCAGACAAAAAAACCATTATCTTCAATAAACTGTGTGATTTGATTCACTTCATCGTTGCTATGTAACTTATCAGACAAAAAAACCATTATCTTCAATAAACTGTGTGATTTGATTCACTTCATCGTTGCTATGTAACTTGTCAGACAAAAAAACCATTATCTTCAATAAACTGTGTGATTTGATTCACTTCATCGTTGCTATGTAACTTGTCAGACAAAAAAACCATTATCTTCAATAAACTGTGTGATTTGATTCACTTCATCGTTGCTATGTAACTTATCAGATCACATAACCATTATCTTCAATAAACTGTGTGATTTGATTCTCTACCATTCTTTTGCCTGTCCATCAGACCACAGTAATCAATAGTTTCAACTAACTGTTTGACTATCTTTGCTCGTGGAGGTTGTGTCGCCAATTGGACTGACAAAGGTTTGAGTCTTTGTCTGCAGCTTTTTTATTTTGTAAAATAATTTCTTTTGTCTTTCTGTTCTTTCTTAAAAAAAGATTGTGATTTTTTACTCACTTCTTTGTTCTGATGAAGACTTTCTAGCCAAAACAGTGTCTCGGCTCATTTTGTTCTTCTTATGCATTCACTCTCGTATACAGTAATCAGCATCCAATATTCGTGTGATTTGCACCAGAGAGCATAAGTTACCTTCTATGGCTAGTTTTACAGTAGAACTATGTTATTTGCACCTTTAAGCCCAGCATATCCGTTTTGAGTATGATTTTGTTCTTAATTATGACTTTGAACAGACATCACTGCACTCTGGGCAAACCCATAGGTGCTCTGTCTTCCCTAGCAGATGTCAAAGGGTATGCACGCTTATGTTTCCTGGGGCTAGCTGTTTGAACACTTTCCATAATGCCCTACAGGTGTCCATTTCTAATATTACCACACTGAATACTGAATTCTCAGCCGAGATGAGTAATCAATAGCTGTATCTACATCAAGTAGGCAGGGGTGCAAAGGGAACGCATTGCTCTTGGCGGACCCAGGGTTAGCAGATAACCAAGATCCCAAAAGTTCCTCCTCGTGGCACACCCTGGTAACAGAAATACAGCGGCTAATGCTGATTCTGGCTAAACCTTTTGGGGATTGTGTCCGTGAATGTGGAGGTAACAGATGGAATGAGATGTGACTGCAAAAAGACAGTTAATAACTCCGACACCACTGTGCCAACACATGCAGCAACACTGTCGACACACAGTGAAGCTAGAAAGTCTGGTAGAAGCATTGGAGGGTGGCCAATGTAGTCGGTACGAAGCAGGCAGATGTTCCAATAAAAATAAAAGCACAATGAGTACACTGAGAAAGATGCACAGCGCTAGAGGGCAGCGTCATGTGTAAAAAGCATGGAAGAAGGTTCGATGAAATTGGAACTAAAGCATTGTTTGCTCGAGACAAGCTTCTAGTTACCAGTGATCCCAGCCTGGGCCCAACTCTACTGTAGAGTCTTTCCTATACTGGAAGCATGCTCGCGGAGAGAAAAGGTTCAGTACCCGATGGGCACAGGCATAGCAGTCTGAGGCGACAAGCACTGTTCAGCTCTAGAACAAAGCACAAGTTCCTAACATTCCTAAATATGTGTACAGATTCAGACCTGGATGAGGGGCTCACGAAGTTGGTGAATAACGCTTCGGCTAAGAAGACGAACGAGCCCGAGCCCAACTCTTCTGTCAAGTTCTTCCTAAACCGGAACCAGGCTTGAGGACGAGAAAAGGTTTAGTACCCAATGAGCAAGGGCACAATACGTCTAATTACACGAGGCATGTTCACTGACTGCAGAACGCCTCGTGCAGGACAGACGTGAAAGACAAACCGTCTCGGCATAGAGTCAGTACACATTCACCGTCTGGCGACAGATAGGAAGGCTGTCACAGACTAGGGTAGCCCACCCGAATTGTCAAGGCATGCCGAAATCAGATGTGCTAAGCCTACAAGGCGCATAACGGTGGCACAACGTAATCACGCTCCCGGCGTAAATCGCACGGATATCCGTGCTGGTTACAATGGAGCGAACGCAAAACAAACAAACAAACATCAAGCAGGCACTCATGAAGCAGTTGCAGCACATTACCCTTATCCTTTGTCAACTCTCCAGCTATTGATGCCTTTGATGTAAGCATGTCTGATCTCTCATCGCCCGTGATGGAACCCGAAAAGGGAGAAAGAATAGCAACGCTGTTTACCTTCCATGCATGTCGTAAGAGGCGACTAAGGAGGTTATGAGGTGAGTTGGCTTTCCCCATCCCATATAGGGTCAATGTGAACTAGAACACACGCTGAAATCAGATGTGTCCGGCCGAAAGGGGCAGATATCGCAACACAGCATACTGCATACACCAGCATGTCTTGGGGAAGTATATCCATGTGATACCTTGCGGTTATCACACACCTATTGTTCTTAGTATGCTGCTTAAACTATTTGTAACAGATCACTTTACTGATTTCCGTTCATACTGCATTTGCACCATGTTACCGCAGCACTTATTTCTTATTATGTTGTTTCAACTATTCGTAACATATTACTATATTAATTTCCATTAACATTACATTTGTCCCATGTTACCGCAGGCTATATGTTTCCAGTTTGTTAATTTGTCCCATCAGATTTGGTATGATACCTGTTAGGAAATGCTCTGCCTCAAGTTTTGCAAGATAGTTTGATGCCAGCTGGTCAGGCCAGGATAAAATCTCTTTAAATTTCTGATTTTTACACTATATTCTGCTTACAACTAATTCATTTCCATGTTTTTAAACAAACATATTGAGATACAAACAGCTGTTCACCAAAGTGCACTACAAGTGGTTCTAGTATGCATACAAACAGTTATTGAAGATATAGCCCCCATCCACATATAAAAGTTCCTAGCTACAAAAGCACATAAAAATACCCACATTCAAAAAGCAGAATAAAATTACCCACTTACAAAATGCATGTAATAGTTCCCAACTACAAACATTTATTAAAAACACCCACCTAAAATATCCCATAAAAGTACCCACTTACAAAAGCACATAAAAATCCCACTGATAAAAGCACAAGTACCCAAGGCACATAAAATTACATATCTACAGAATGCACATAAAAGTACCCAATAACAAAATATACATAAAAGTTTCCACCTACAGATTAAATAAAATTCACAATTCAAGTATACACCCATGAACAGAAGACACAAAATCATCATCAACAGCAGACATCTCCATATAAAGTCATAACTAAATATCCCTGTCTACATCGGATACTGTCTCCATCCACAGCAGACACCACAAATTCCCATCTATAATAAATATAAAAGTTCCCCATCTACAGTAGACACAAATTTTCCCCATTTATAGTTAGTATAAAAGTCCCTATCTACAGCAGACACAAATTTCCCCCATTTATAGTTAAGTATGAAAGTCTCCATCTACAGCAGACACAAATTTTCCCATTTATAGTTAGTATGAAAGTTTCCATCTACAGTAGACACAAATTTTCCCGATTTATAGTTAGTATGAAAGTCTCCATCTACAGTAGACACAAATTTTCCCCATTTATAGTTAGTATGAAAGTCCCCATCTACAGCAGACACAAATTTTCCCCAATTATAGTTAGTATGAAAGTCTCCATCTACAGCAGACACAAATTTTCCCTATTTATAGTTAGTATGAAAGTCTCCATCTACAGCAGACACAAATTTTCCCTATTTATAGTTAAGTATGAAAGTCTCCATCTACAGTAGACACAAATTTTCCCCATTTATAGTTAAGTATGAAAGTCTCCATCTACAGCAGACACAAATTTTCCCCATTTATAGTTAAGTATGAAAGTCTCCATCTACAGCAGACACAAATTTTCCCATTTATAGTTAGTATGAAAGTCTCCATCTACAGTAGACACAAATTTTCCCCATTTATAGTTAGTATGAAAGTCCCCATCTACAGCAGACACAAATTTTCCCATTTATAGTTAGTATGAAAGTCCCCATCTACAGTAGACACAAATTTTCCCCATTTATAGTTAGTATGAAAGTCTCCATCTACAGCAGACACAAATTTTCCCATTTATAGTTAGTATGAAAGTCTCCATCTACAGCAGACACAAATTTTCCCCATTTATAGTTAGTATGAAAGTCTCCATCTACAGCAGACACAAATTTTCCCATTTATAGTTAGTATAAAAGTCCCCATCTACAGCAGACACAAATTTTCCCCATTTATAGTTAGTATGAAAGTCTCCATCTACAGCAGTCATAGATGTTTCATCAATAACAATCATAAAAAATGTAATCCACAGCAGACATGTCACTATATAAAACAGACTCATGTCACCATCTACAGCAGACATCTGCAAGTCTACACAAATAGCATGCTGTAACATCCAACACAACACGTATCATTCAAACTTTAAACAACATTTATATACAAACCTCAAGTATAAGCACATTCTTAAGAAAACATTTCAAAAATAAAAAGTATAGCATACTTAGAGGTCTCTCATAGAATCACTGATCATAAATGTTGTTTTGGAAAGTTTCTCCCTCCTAGCACAATAGTACAATCGAAATCAATATCTTAGTAGTCAAATAGTTAGAATCCTTAGCCATAGACCATACTATAGAATTGTTACTTAGACCACACTAATACTGCCATATTTGATAGGTCACACTCCACAGTACAAAGTTACCTTCACCGTCACTCTCACACTTCACATCACACTTCCCATTGTCTCTCTCATTTCACCATAACACTTTTCACTGACATATTCACATTTTACACTGTCACCATCACACTTCCACCCTTCACCATATAGCTTTCACACTTTACTTTTAATATCTTTTATTAATACTAAATTATTAATAATAAAAAAATATTTTTTTTTAAAAAACCTTTTAATATCTCAAGTATTGAGTTTAAAAGATCATGTTGACCACATCATTGTAAAAGCGTATAAAGGTCTTCCGGCGATGAAAGTTATTTCTGCTGCTCAATGTGAACAACATTGCGCACCTCACCCAACAACAGTGTCCACCCTGCCATCTTCACAGCGACAATTTACAATATTACTTTCACAATCATATCCAGACTCCCTTCATGACATCATTTTCACATCCACAATTATTTCACAGCAAATCTCCATGCTTCCACTTTTTTTCAATGACTCCCTTAACCCTCATAATGTTATGGAGTACAGAACTGTCAGTTCTGTCATATATCCAGGGATGATTGTATGAGAGGGTTAGAAGGGTTGTATGAGTGGGAACAAACTGGAGTTAGTTAAGGGACCAGTATATGTTTATTTTGTCCAGTATCCCTCCTATTGAGAAAATCAGAAAGATAATAGGTATCACATCATGCATCAAATATATAGAGAAACAACAGATAAAATGGTTTCGACATCTTGCAATCAACTTCCCATAGAGCTTATAACAAGATGGAATCAGAATACAGAGCCAAGGGCAGAGAAATTAATTTTCTCATATACTAACCCTTCCTAACTGTATTCTATTCCCACCCAAATAATTCTCCTAACCCACTCATACAACCATCCTAAATAAATTCATATTTTAATTAATTAATGAATAACTTGTCTGATCTATAGAGCCACGGGAAATAATAAAAAATACATCGGAAATACATAGACCTTGGAAATGTGAAAGAACAAAACTGTCTGCCTTCTCCCACGTAACATAAAGATAGCTTATAAACAAACCACCATAGACAACAACCTCGTATTACAAGCTGCAAGAGGACACCTCATATTACATGCTTGGATCCACTGTAAACGTAAACATTCGGCATCACTCTTCTAAAGCTAATGCATTTGATGGTCTACAGAAACAACACAGAAGACAACCGACTGCAAGAGGGCACCCTCAAATTACATGCTGGGAACCACTTTGTGTGTGGGGTTTTTTAAAATTATGTTTCTTAAGAAAGGTCCCTGTTAGACCGTAACGAGGAAACTTGTCATTGTTCTTTGTTTTATTGTTAGTTATTTTTTTGTAACATTGATAGGATTTCATAGTAACCTTTATACTTGATTTAGTATGAACCACTGAAACTCCCAATTATGCTGCATCTCTCTTCTAAGGTTAAACATGACTGTCTACGGGAATAATACAGAATACTACCAACTGTGAGATACAGTTCATATGATCTCTTCTTTCATTCACTTGGAATGTGCTTATATTTGAAGTTGTGTCTCTTCTATAAACACACCCGTGGATAATTGGGGGTGGAGTTTAACCCCCTTCCCGGAACAGAACTTTTAGCACTAGGTATTTAGCAAAAACACTGGTAAACATCCCTTTTCACCCTACTCCTCCCCCCCCACCACCAAATCTCACTATGAATGAAGAAAATGAGCGAACAATCATTTTGTAAACACCCCCCTCCTTCACCTTACTGAAAACATATTCACTGCCCCTGTCTATAAACCTGTGATTTGTAGATCGTAAATATGTCCGTACAGTTTTTATTCCACTGTTATTTCTGTGAGCCGGTGTATTTGTCTTATTCTTGAAGTATATGCTTAGTTTTCTGAAGTGCTCATCCACATGTCTACACATATTTGCCTCATTTCTGAAGTATATGCTTTGCTAGCTGAAGTGCCTGTCCACATAGCTTTGTTGGTCAATATTGAACTTTGTATACATGTGTGGGCTGCAGAGTCGGTTGTGTCCTGTTCTTGTGTCGGATTTTGTAAATTGATTTGATCATCTGTTTCTTCTGTCATCAGCAGCACACCCCTAGCAAGTCAATCTGCTTTCTAATTTCACAGTATGATGGTATCTACTGCTTTGCTGCTATGCACTGATTGCTTAGCACTATCAACAGCATCTGCAGGTCTGGAAGTTTTCTGGACTGAAGCATTTGGAGTACTGATCTTGCATCTATCAGTGATACTGTTGACTGTGGGTGAAGATTGGCATTCAGTATATTTTCACTTACCACCTCAATCACGTAGATTTCTTTATTGTAATTGTGACAGAATTTCTTGTTATTACTTTGATTGTATCCTTAGCATTGTTTTAATACTCTATTCCTACTCCTTCATTCTTCACTGTATTCTGCGTTGACCAATCCGTATATACTCTTTATTCCCTCTAATGTATGCGGGTGAGTAACAGCACATGTAATTAGAAGATACTACTGACGAAATGTGCCACCTGTGCGCATAAAAAGCGAGCAAGTGACTTTAAAAATGTTTTTAGGTAGTAAAATCCTTCGCACAGAATATCACCGCTTAGACATCTTCAGATTTTCCCACATGAGAAGAAAATTAGAAGGAACATTGGCTCTGAACCACATGTCAAGTGGATACTACAGGAAATATTGGCTCTGAATCACATGTCAAGTGGATACTACAGGAAATATTGGCTCTGAACCACATGTCAAGTGGATACTACAGGAAATATTGGCTTTGAACCATATGTCAAATGGATACTACAGGAAATATTAGCTTTGAACCATATGTCATGTGGATATTCATCATCCAGATGACAGTCTCCTGTCTTACTTTGCACACTGTAATGTTTCTTCTTGTTGAAAATTCATTTCCGCTTAGTCTGGAAATGAACAGATAATCCACGATCCTCTCTCCAAGGAATTTGTTCTGGTACAGACTTAAGGGACTGTCAACTTCAGGCTAGAATGTGTCTACTGTATCGTTTGGCTTGGTTAATAACGTTTCTTCGTTTCAGTCAGCCATTGCCAATTTTTGAAATCTGTCTTTCTTGTCATGTGGAACTTTTCTGCACGTATTAGCACCTTTGTGTCTCAGCATTCACTCATATCTACCATAGGTGTTGATTTCATTGTAACGGTGATGATCCTAAGTGCCTGGCTTTGCACCTTGTCTAGCTCATGTAATGTGGTGTTTGAGGCTGTATGGTGTCCAGCATCAAAGCGCATATTACAAGATGAGAACTACTGTAAACTCAATTGTTCTGTATCACTTCTAAAATTAAAACACCTTTCAGTCTAGAGAAATTTTCACAGTGATTCCCAAATTATTGACTTTTTAGTTCAGAAGTTAGAGAAATTAAAATTAACTTGAAAGTTTGTTCTCAAATAGCTCATGGTGCAAGGCTAAGCACAACAACAACACGACCATCTCCAGTACAACAAAATATGTGGTACAAGGGAAGTGCAGAATTACCATGATTGCTAATATCCCAGATGACATTGCTGCCTCTAACATCATATGCTGGAACAGAGCACGAGAATGTTAATTCATAAACATATTATGTTACAAATTGTAAAGATAAATGGAGAGGATATGGGCACCACCAGCTACACCTTTTGTCCAATGAAATATTGCAATGGATCAACAGAAAGCATAAGACATGCATGTTTTAAGAAATAAAATAGAGAAGATTACATGTTCACAAGAACCATTGCTTTCAATAGTGAAATGAAGAAAACCTGCATGGTCTGGACACGTCTGCTGATATGATTCCTTGTCAAAAATGATACTACAAGGAGCAGTCAAATGTGAAGTGGCAGAGAACAAAGAAAAGCACGGAGAGACATTATGTTTCTTTTTCTTGCGTGGCTATTGTCATCTGGTATCAACAGAGCAACAATTAGATGCAAAAGTCATGCTCAAGAATATCAAAATAATTGTCCCCAATGGGGCTTCAGCAGGATTCATTATTTGGAAGTCACAATACTTTTACTTGTGAGATGAAATGCTTAAGGAAAGCTGCCGGGGTCACCAGGCTTGATAGATTGCGAAAAGAATATATCAGGGAAAGAATAGGTATAATATCTTGTACAGATTACATAGAGAGAGAACAGATCAAGTGGTTGGCCACATTATGAGAATGCATCACGAAAAGTTGCCCGTACAAGCATATAACCAAATGAGATCAGGGTACAAGGCCAGAGGAAGACCATGGAAAAGATGGATAGAAAACGTCAGGGACATCCTGAACAGACATGGTCATAGCACAGCTGAGGCCACACATCTGGCTTTAGAACACAAGCTTGAGCTCCAATCACCCCTACGCTTAACGGCAAGAGTGGATCACAAACTACCTGGGGAAAGGCAATAGACAAATACTTATAACCCATCTACAAATGGAACAAAACAGTATTCCAAACTTCATTTTGTGCGCTCAATAAAATTTTGATTTATATCATTTAACAATACAAATAAATGCGCGCGAGCAGTGATGATGATTTATGAGTTATGATGATTGGCATGATGCCGTGATTAGCGCATATAATGGACAATAGATTATAGCCTGAGCTGAAAAAGTAGCATAAATAATCTTCACAATTACAATGCTGGAAGACTGGTGAATCAAGTTTTCTTCATACTCACACCTGAGGAACTGTAATGTAAAACATTTATAAAAGTATGTTTTATCAATATATAGAGTAGGTCTATCCTCATGCGTGAAATATAAATCATTATCATTTATAATAAATATCATCCCACTCATTTATCTATCTTAGTGCCAAAGACACATTGACATCACGGCTATAAAGCCAGAGGCAGACCATGTAAAAGATGGATCACAGAAATCAAAGAAGCCACAGGAACAAGCTTACAAACAACACAAAAGAAGGCCATCTCCAGAGAACTCTTCTACTCCCGACGTCACAAGGCAAACAAGGGCCACAGCATATAGATAGATAGATATATAGACTGCTAAAGACAAGTTGTGTCCTTAACAAGACAATTATTGGTCTATTAATCTAAGATACACTGATATGTGCTGTGTTTCATATGTACATACTATTAATCTAAGATACACTGATATGTGCTGTGTTTCATATGTACATACTATTAATCTAAGATACACTGATATGTGCTGTGTTTCATATGTACATACACCGTTTAATATAATACCTATACAAATTTTCAATTATTTTATCTACAATTACTTTATTTAATTATTAAATATATATAATTATCTTTATTATGTTCTGAAATTAAACATTAGATCTACACAATTTCAAATGCATTTATCATAACAATCACCTAAGACTTTCAATGCCACATTAGTTTGTGTGTGTATATATAAAATCTTTATTCTCCAGCTAAACGTACTACATTATATTATTACGATCGATTATGTGATGTCTAGTTCCGTAACCACCAAAGTAAACAAATTAATCAAATGAGTCCCTGACAGTATACAAAAGAATGCTTAATTCTCACATATCCAGTGGTGAATCTGTTAGACTGAAAATTTGAATGAGCTATGATCAGGATTGTTACACAAGCCTGGGCTTGTTGCTGCAACATCCAACAAGAGAGCACACATGTTCGCAAACTAACTTCCAGGTCAGTAGTCAAAAAATTGTGATAACCAAATAAGACTGACATTACCTCCTAGACTGATAACAGTGTCCATGAAATCCCCGACCCACTTGTCCGTACTAAATATAGCGTTGGTAATAGCAGCCACTTTAAGATGGTAACGTGAGTTGGAAGCCAAATCTTTCAAAGTGTACTGTGGACAACAAGGGTATAATAACCAGATGGTCTGTGATGATCTAAGCAGGTGTAGGCTGAAGTAATTCCAGTGTATAGACAACAATATTACATGAATATATACAGAAAATTCTACCAGAATTGCTTTGGCATCCAGTGCATTCAACAACCTAACAAACACCTGGGTATTACCAACCAAACAATAAATAAATATAGCAAACTACGACAGCTTAACTCCAATGTAATATCTGTAAATAGCAAACTATGACTGCTAAACTCCAATATAATATCTGTATTAACATATGGTTTGAAAGCTGAGAAGTTACAAAAGCATCCAAAGTAGAATATATTAAATTCATTTGAACATAAATGTCTTATAAAACTATTCAATATTGGCTGAGAAGAATTCAAGTCAAACAAGCAAATAAGAGACAACACTAAACATCACTAACTTTCTATAAGAATAAGAATAAAATGGTGGACTTATATAGGACATGTAAATATAATGAATCAAATAGACTGCCACTATAAACACTAAAATGGGTTCCAGATCGTAAAAGAAACACTCTTTATAGAACAACCTTCAAAGAGAGTATGACAATAGGTCTTAACAAAATACTGCACACAACCCAATCACATTGCCCAAACTGGAGAGCCCAGGTTTCTGCCCTACGTACCATATTTTTCGCTGATTGAATATTAGATTAGATAGAAAGATAGACAGACAGACAGATAGGTAGGTAGGTAGATATGTGAATGTAAAGTATCCGTAGTCATAACCATCGATAATAGTTACCATGTTGTTCCGACAGACCAAAGTTGTGCTTGAACTAGTTACGGGCACAGTGTGGGTGGGCGGAAAAACAAAGAAACCTGTTGCAAGGGCCAGAGTTGTGTCCTGATGGCAGAACAACAAAGAAACCTGTCGCAAGTTGTGCCCTATGTCGACATCTGTTTCGGCGGCATTTAGACTTGAAACACTATCATTTCCTCGAAGTCTATCAGTCTTTTCTTATGGGAATGCCCCACTTGCTGTGTTGAACTTTCACAATCATGCTCATCGAGTCACTGAGCATGCAGGCATGCTCGCAGATAGTCTGCGAGCAGACCCATTGCAAAGCATTGGTTACTGCCAAAACCTCCATTGTCATACTGCTTGTGGTCTGAGCGAAAAGCCCCACTTTCCTCTCTGATGGTTTCCCCCCACCTTTGAGCCATGAAGGCCCAGGCACTTCTGATGTGTCTCTCAACCGACCCATCTGTATATATAATCATATCACCTTCCCTGGAATTTTCTGTAACTGTAAATGTAACTGTAATCTATACTAACTATCAAATGAAAAAAAAATAATGTAAACAAATAAATAACAATAAACACAATATCAATGACTATTTTCTACATTACGGTCCAACTGGGACCTTTCTCAAGAAACACATAATTTTAAAAAACCACACAAATATTTAACTGTGATGACTTTTGTGGTGAAGAAAACATCTCCAAGTCATAAGTTTTAAATATTTGTGTGGTTTTGTGTGTTTTTTTTAATTGTTATGTGTTTCTTGAGAAAGGTCCCAGTTGGACCGTAACGTAGAAAAGTCATTGTTATTGTATTTATTGTAATTTTTGTTTTTTAACATTGGTTTATTATATTTGATAGTTAATACAGTAAAATTATTTTTTTATGTAATATTTATCGCAGGTTTATAGAAGAGACTGGGTCAAAGGGCATGAGCCAATGGACAGCAAGATCAGCAAACATAGAAGATAAAAAACTTCCACAAGAAACACAGAAGATGAAGAAAATCTATTCTTTTAACATGCTAAATAAAACTGAGAAAATATATAGAAAAATGTTTACAAGATATGTATTGTCATTACCTGTGTACTTTTGGTCTTCTTTTCCACAGACCGACCATGGTGGTCAAATCCCTTAATGAAATACTCATCTACTGTTTTGTAGTATACAGCTGGTGGTTCCCAGGACAAGTGTATGGAGTTTGGGCCCTGTACTGTCACATTCAGGTTCCTGGGTGGACCAGGAGCTGTAACAATAGAATTGATAAACAACATAGAGGAGTTAACAAAGGAGAATGACTTTTTTCATGATAAACAACATAGAGGATGACTTTTTTCATGATAAACAACATAGAGGATGATTTTTTTCATGATAAACAACATAGAGGATGACTTTTTTCATGATAAACAACATAGAGGATGATTTTTTTCATGATAAACAACATAGACGAGTTAACAAAGGAGAATGACTTTTTTCATGATAAACAACATAGAGGATGATTTTTTTCATGATAAACAACATAGAGGAGTTAACAAATGAGGATGATTTTTTTCATGATAAACAACATAGAGGAGTTAACAAATGAGGATGATTTTTTTCATGATAAACAACATAGAGGAGTTAACAAAGGAGAATGACTTTTTTCATGATAAACAACATAGAGGATGATTTTTTTCATGATAAACAACATAGAGGAGTTAACAAATGAGGATGATTTTTTTCATGATAAACAACATAGAGGAGTTAACAAAGGAGAATGACTTTTTTCATGATAAACAACATAGAGGATTATTTTTTTCATGATAAACAACATAGAGGAGTTAACAAATGAGGATGATTTTTTTCATGATAAACAACATGGAGGAGTTAACAAAGGAGGATGACTTTTTTCTCCTCTTATTTAATGATAGTTTTCGCCACATAAAATGTTACAATATTTTCTTGAAAAACCATACTGGAAGCTAAATCTGAAAACCAATCTCAAGTCTATGAACTTTAGTAAAGATCAGTGTTTCATATCCTTTCAGCTCTCGTGGCCCCCACACTTTCCGAATGTCATCCCCCCAACACAAAACTCTCAAATAAAGGTAAATACAAATATCTTTAAAAAGGCACTTCCATTTTGTCGGACATCCTCTGATATTTGGGTTATTTACAAAACTCTCAAATTTTTTTTTTTAAAAAAAGCTTCTTGTTATTGTTTCCCAGTATTTCCAGTTTGTTATATGTTTCTTGATGAAGGTCCCTGTTGGACAGAAACAGAAAAAGTCCTTGTTCCTTTGTTTATTGTTATTTCTCTTTTACATTGATTTGGAAATTATATAAACTAGTAACAATATTATATTTCATAGTATTAATAGCTTCTTGGTTTAAAACTGCGGCATTCTCCACCTTGTCAGATATCCTCTGACAGCTTGGTTATTTATTCTCCTCTAGTTCAGATTTATGTTGTAGCATGACAGTGTAACATGATGTTGCTGCTTGTGATATAACATGATGTTGCTGCTTGTGATATAACATGATGTTGCTTGTGATATAACATGATGTTGCTTGTGATATAACATGATGTTGCTTGTGATATAACATGATGTTGCTTGTGATATAACATGATGTTGCTTGTGATATAACATGATGTTGCTTGTGATATAACATGATGATGTTGCTTGTGATATAACATGATGATGTTGCTTGTGATATAACATGATGATGCTGCTTGTGATATAACATGATGATGTTGCTTGTGATATAACATGTTGTTGTTGCGTGTGATATAACATGATGATGCTGCTTGTGATATAACATGATGATGTTGCTTGTGATATAACATGATGATGTTGCTTGTGATATAACATGATGATGCTGCTTGTGATATAACATGATGATGTTGCTTGTGATATAACATGATGACGCTGCTTGTGATATAACATGATGATGTTGCTTGTGATATAACATGATGATGTTGCTTGTGATATAACATGATGATGTTGCTTGTGATATAACATGATGTTGCTGCTTGTGATATAACATGATGTTGTTGCTTGTGATATAACATGATGATGCTGCTTGTGATATAACATGATGATGCTGCTTGTGATATAACATGATGATGTTGCTTGTGATATAACATGATGTTGCTTGTGATATAACATGATGATGCTTGTGATATAACATGATGATGTTGCTTGTGATATAACATGATGATGTTGCTTGTGATATAACATGATGATGTTGCTTGTGATATAACATGATGATGTTGCTTGTGATATAACATGATGATGTTGCTTGTGATATAACATGATGTTGCTTGTGATATAACATGATGATGTTGCTTGTGATATAACATGATGATGCTGCTTGTGATATAACATGATGATGTTGCTTGTGATATAACATGATGTTGCTGCTTGTGATATAACATGATGTTGTTGCTTGTGATATAACATGATGATGCTGCTTGTGATATAACATGATGATGCTGCTTGTGATATAACATGATGATGTTGCTTGTGATATAACATGATGATGTTGCTTGTGATATAACATGATGATGCTGCTTGTGATATAACATGATGATGTTGCTTGTGATATAACATGATGATGTTGCTTGTGATATAACATGATGATGTTGCTTGTGATATAACATGATGATGTTGCTTGTGATATAACATGATGATGTTGCTTGTGATATAACATGATGTTGCTTGTGATATAACATGATGATGTTGCTTGTGATATAACATGATGTTGCTTGTGATATAACATGATGATGTTGCTTGTGATATAACATGTTGTTGCTTGTGATATAACATGATGATGTTGCTTGTGATATAACATGATGATGTTGCTTGTGATATAACATGATGATGTTGCTTGTGATATAACATGATGATGCTGCTTGTGATATAACATGATGATGTTGCTTGTGATATAACATGTTGTTGCTTGTGATATAACATGATGTTGCTTGTGATATAACATGATGATGTTGCTTGTGATATAACATGATGATGCTGCTTGTGATATAACATGATGATGTTGCTTGTGATATAACATGATGATGTTGCTTGTGATATAACATGATGATGTTGCTTGTGATATAACATGATGATGTTGCTTGTGATATAACATGATGATGTTGCTTGTGATATAACATGATGATGTTGCTTGTGATATAACATGATGATGCTGCTTGTGATATAACATGATGATGTTGCTTGTGATATAACATGATGATGTTGCTTGTGATATAACATGATGATGTTGCTTGTGATATAACATGATGATGTTGCTTGTGATATAACATGATGTTGTTTGTGATATAACATGATGATGTTGCTTGTGATATAACATGATGTTGCTTGTGATATAACATGATGATGTTGCTTGTGATATAACATGATGATGTTGCTTGTGATATAACATGATGATGCTGCTTGTGATATAACATGATGATGTTGCTTGTGATATAACATGTTGTTGCTTGTGATATAACATGATGATGTTGCTTGTGATATAACATGATGATGTTGCTTGTGATATAACATGATGATGTTGCTTGTGATATAACATGATGATGCTGCTTGTGATATAACATGATGATGTTGCTTGTGATATAACATGTTGTTGCTTGTGATATAACATGATGTTGCTTGTGATATAACATGATGATGTTGCTTGTGATATAACATGATGATGCTGCTTGTGATATAACATGATGTTGTTGCTTGTGATATAACATGATGATGCTTGTGATATAACATGATGATGCTGCTTGTGATATAACATGATGATGTTGCTTGTGATATAACATGATGATGTTGCTTGTGATATAACATGATGATGTTGCTTGTGATATAACATGATGATGTTGCTTGTGATATAACATGATGATGTTGCTTGTGATATAACATGTTGTTGCTTGTGATATAACATGATGATGTTGCTTGTGATATAACATGATGATGTTGCTTGTGATATAACATGATGATGTTGCTTGTGATATAACATGATGATGCTGCTTGTGATATAACATGATGATGTTGCTTGTGATATAACATGTTGTTGCTTGTGATATAACATGATGTTGCTTGTGATATAACATGATGATGTTGCTTGTGATATAACATGATGATGCTGCTTGTGATATAACATGATGTTGTTGCTTGTGATATAACATGATGATGCTTGTGATATAACATGATGATGCTGCTTGTGATATAACATGATGATGTTGCTTGTGATATAACATGATGATGTTGCTTGTGATATAACATGATGATGTTGCTTGTGATATAACATGATGATGTTGCTGCTTGTGATATAACATGATGATGTTGCTTGTGATATAACATGATGATGTTGCTTGTGATATAACATGATGATGTTGCTTGTGATATAACATGATGTTGTTGCTTGTGATATAACATGATGTTGCTTGTGATATAACATGATGATGTTGCTTGTGATATAACATGATGATGTTGCTTGTGATATAACATGTTGATGCTGCTTGTGATATAACATGATGATGCTGCTTGTGATATAACATGATGATGTTGCTTGTGATATAACATGATGATGTTGCTTGTGATATAACATGATGATGTTGCTTGTGATATAACATGATGATGTTGCTTGTGATATAACATGATGATGTTGCTTGTGATATAACATGTTGATGCTGCTTGTGATATAACATGATGATGCTGCTTGTGATATAACATGTTGATGCTGCTTGTGATATAACATGATGATGCTGCTTGTGATGTAGCATGACAGTGTAGCATGATGATATTACTTAATGATGTTGTTTGTGATGTAGCTTGATGATGTTACGTGTGATGTAACGTGATGTTGCTTGTGATGTAATGTGATGATGCGTGTGATGTAACGTGATGTTGCTTGTGATGTAACGTGATGTTGCTTGTGATGTAACGTGATGTTGCTTGTGATGTAGCATATGACTATGTCGCTTGATGATGTGTTTGATGTAGCTTGATGTTGATTGTGATGTAACTTGATTCTTCTTCTGAAGTATTGTCAAGTAGCTTGATGCTGTAATGAAGTATTGTCAAGTAGCTTGATGCTGTAATGAAGTATTGTCAGTAGCTTGATGCTGTAATGAAGTATTGTCAGTAGCTTGATGCTGTAATGAAGTTATGTCATGTAGCTTGATGCTGTAATGAAGTATTGTCAGTAGCTTGATGCTGTAATGAAGTTATGTCATGTAGCTTGATGCTGTAATGAAGTATTGTCAGTAGCTTGATGCTGTAATGAAGTTATGTCATGTAGCTTGATGCTGTAATGAAGTATTGTCAAGTAGCTTGATGCTGTAATGAAGTATTGTCAGTAGCTTGATGCTGTAATGAAGTATTGTCAGTAGCTTGATGCTGTAATGAAGTTATGTCATGTAGCTTGATGCTGTAATGAAGTTATGTCATGTAGCTTGATGCTGTAATGAAGTTATGTCATGTAGCTTGATGCTGTAATGAAGTTATGTCATGTAGCTTGATGCTGTAATGAAGTATTGTCAGTAGCTTGATGCTGTAATGAAGTTATGTCATGTAGCTTGATGCTGTAATGAAGTATTGTCATGTAGCTTGATGCTGTAATGAAGTATTGTCATGTAGCTTGATGCTGTAATGAAATATTGTCATGTAGCTTGATGCTGTAATGAAGTATTGTCAGTAGCTTGATGCTGTAATGAAGTATTGTCATGTAGCTTGATGCTGTAATGAAATATTGTCATGTAGCTTGCTGATTTAGCATGACTATGTTGTGTTTAAATTTCAAACTTATACTCCAACAAAACAAAATATATCAACCTGCAACATCAGTTAACGCAGGAAACTGGTCACTGAATTCACCCCTCCCTGTCCTAGTCACTGCTGCCACCTGTACTTTGTAGTCTGTGTATGGTGCTTTATGAAAAAAAAAATTATTCATTGCAATTGGTGAAAAGTGAAAATACGGGGTGGATACTTTTATGTATCATAAGGATGTGGAAATAGACTGACTGGTGGAAATGTATTTAGTGAAATGACAAGACCAAAGGACAATGTCGACATAAAGAAGATCTATAGAAGAAACCAATCTCTTATCTTTCATTTTTATACTGGATATGCTAGAGTAAACCTCCATTTAAACTGTATCGAATCCTAACAACTACCCATATCGAGGCACGGATCTCGTCCCAATCAAACAGATGAACACCTCTTAATTGACTGACTTCTCCCAACTGCCAGGAAAGAACGTGTACAAACACCTCTAACAGTCCCTAACTCACAAAGTCAACTTCAGAAGACCTGTACATTTTTTAAAATAATGGCATCATTCTTTCAAAAGAAGAACTACTCAGCAGTAATTGGATTTGAACAACAATAACAACCACAATATATATCATTAGAAAAATAGAATACCAATTGTTCTTTCTAATCCGCCATATAAGTAGGTTATGATGTTTATATATACGTATCTGGTCAACATTGACAAACGACATGATGCCGTGATATACTTTTCCTGACTTTTCTTTTGATGACTGTAATGATAGTCACAATTTCAAGGAATATCTTTTTCCAGATGAAAGTATGTTAAACTTTCTTTCAGTATCCAAAGACTTCTAAGACTTATATAGGATATAAGACAGAACTGTGTACAGAAAATGTAAACATGACCTCAAAGGCCAATTTTGATTATTTCCGAGCATGTCGCTGGTCAGCCTTGTCTATTTTCTGACATGTGACTGTAAGTATATAAATAGCGACCAACGACAAAATAAAAAACCTAATGAATTCTGTACATAGGTCTTCTACACACGACAGTCTCACACAAACACGCAACTCCTGGAATTTCACCGCTTAGACAGACCGGTGGTTTTTTTAAAAACCCGGGGGTGGGGAGAGAAGCAACCGAAATCAATAGTGAAAGGCACCTTCTCCGACCATCTCACTTTTGAAAAGTGGTTACAAACATATAATTTCGTTGTAATTGATACCCGCAGGTTAATTTCACAATCCTCTCTCACATATATTACTGTAAAATCACTAAAAGGTAAACATATGGTAACGCAGCTCAAAGTCTTCAATAAAAACATGAACAAATGGGAACTGTTTCGCATCGTTTTTTCTATCGTATCGTTTCCCACTTAGACTTTATTGTCCGCTGTAATGTCATTTGAACCCTGTGGCAAGATAGTAATTACTGTTCACTACCCTTTAGGACACTAAATACAAACAATTTGTCCAAACATAAACAATTCATCCAGGAAAGTATGGTCTGTTCTCCTACAGTGGCGCCCCCATCAAGACATTGTTCATGGGTCCCAGTTAACACTGTAGTGGCCAACATTCTTGACTGAATAGGGACAATAGTAATTGACTGAATAGCTATGAACAATACCTGGTGGTTAGGGAAGGTCACACTGTATTATCTCTCATGTATTGTTCCCATTCTGCAGTGGCCCTATTCATTCCTTCATTCATTAGGTAATGTGAATGGAGCAATGAAAGGAATGTCCTTGCATCTTACTGTTGCTAAAGTTTATGTTAATTTTCATTGTGCATGCCCACTCATTCTTATGATAACGAGATTCCACTGTGTCATTACCTGCATTGTTATGTTATTTCTATGTTAGTCTATAATCGGATTTTAGGCGTTGGACACTTTCGGGATGCCAAAATCACATGCTCTGCTTATTATCGGATGGGTTTATATTTGGATATCTACAGTAACAAAGACTTATAGCTGTAACTGTTATCACTAATACACTCAACAATGAAATTAACAGTCACGTGTGAGACAGGTAATGAAGTCCTACTGAATGACGACTAAAACACTACACACTATCACTAACGGATGTAAATATGGTACATATAACATAACAAAACACAGAATATAATCTACAGATGACAATACACAGGACAAAGTCCGAGTGAGACTGGCCTTAGACTGAGCGACCGCTTCTGTAACCACTTGCATGCTATCAAACACAGAACACCCACTCCTGTGGCCAATCACTTCAACGGCGATGGCCACCGTGGTGTCATTGACATTCAGGTCACTGCCATCAGATCCTGCACCACCGATGATAGATCTAGGTACGCCCTCGAAAATCATCTCATTTTCGAGTTGGGTCGAGCCATATGCATCAAGCCATTTGGACTCAATTCCGACCACTCTTTCGCTTAGTTCTCGGTCGTATTGGTCTTTGTTACGTCATCGTTTTGTTCCTCTCGTTCCACCTGTATTATCGTCTTTGTGTACTTCCTGTTCGTATGCTTCCGGTATCTATCTTACTATCACATTTCACTCGGATACGCATACATTTTTACTTGTGGTTTTTTTTATGTTTGTATGTTATGTCCGTATCTTGAAAAAGGCCTATTGGTCCGAAATGTCGACTTTGTCCTGTGTATTGTCATCTGTAGATTATATTCTGTGTTTTGTTTTGTTATATGTACCATATTTACATCCGTTAGTGATAGTGTGTAGTGTTTTAGTCGTCATTAAGTAGGACTTCATTACCTGTCTCACACGTGAGTATTATTTTCCATTATGTTCTACTGGCAGTACCACCTTCTATTGATTACAATGAAATTAACAAAAACTGATAGCTGTAACTGTTATCACTGATACACTCAACAATGAAACTAACATACTTAGATCTGAAATGAAAGCCGTCATCGTGTTAATGAGATGGCCAGCAATGAACCTAGACTTTATATCATCATTATGTATCCACTGAAGTTCATAACTGGTCAATTTCCCTTTGAATTCCCTTGGTGGTTCCCAGTTGACATGGAACGATGTTGCTTTCTGGTTGCTAATGTGAGTGATTCTGGGCTTCCGAGGTACTAAGGAAAAAACAAATTAAGCAGTAGGTTATGCATCAGCTAGAAATAGGATTAAATATGCATTCACTCTCCTATTTAACCAGAAAACTTTCTCATCTGATTTGAGATGAAGCATGAATATATTGTTCTGCGGTTTAAATAGTGCCATATAGACCTAGTCTGTGTCTGTGGCAGTGTGGTATAGAGCGTGTATATGACAGAAAAAGGTACCAGGTTCAAACTCTACCACAGACAATTGTGTTCCTGGACTGTTCAGAAAACAATGGCAACCCTCTGAACTTATTATATTGCATAGAATATCACTAGAGCAGGGGTGGGCAAACTTTTTGTGCAATTTTTTGTGAAAATTGTAAAGCTATTGGAGGGCCGCATATAATATTATGTATGTTTTTGTTTAAAATTCTCGGTAAGTAATCAAGTAAATATTTTTATTGTAAAGAAAGGTAGTTTTACATAATGTAGATATCTTCTGAAATAAATTAAATTTCTAACAGACTTACACTATATTTTCTAATATGGATAAAAGGTTTTGCAAATATTTTAACAATGTTTGTGTATTTAAAAATGTGTTTGAGGGCGGCAAAATATTCAATGGCGGGCCGCATGCGGTAGCTTGCCCACCCTTGCACTAGAGAGTTCTGCAGAGCTATATAAACCCTATACTAATATATGGGTGCGAGTCTTGGACAATAAACAAACTGGAAAGTGCGAGATTGGAGGCAACAGAAATGTGGTTCTACAGAAGAATGCTGAGAATACCATGGACTGCCAGAAAAACTAATGTAGAGGTGTTGAAAGAGTTAAATGCGAAACGGACCTTAATCCACAATATAAGAAAAAGGCAATCTTCTTTTTTTGGCCACTTCATGAGACAGGCAGGTTTAGAGAACATAATCACAACAGGCAAGATTGAAGGCACCAGAGACCAAGGGTAACAACGTGAGAAAATATTAGACAGTTTGACAACCTGGCACGGCAAGGAAACAACAACGACTTTGATACATAATACTGTGGACAGAGAGCTGTGGAGAGCCATGACCGCCTACGCCACCCGGCATGGCACCTGATGATGATGAGAATATCACTACAACCAAAAAATACTGGGTTGATCCGTACGTCCTGAATAGAATATGCCAGGAAATTTTATATAGACCTAGCACACATTTTCTGCATGTCTTTGGTTCAGGTTGACTTCCCTAGCCTATGACAGCCTTTCAATTTAATGACAGGATTGGAGTATTTATCACTCCTATGCTATGATTTATCATTTGCTGTGCTCTTGTGCTTTACAGGCAACTTATTTCCCGTGGTGTCAGTTTCGTGGATTCAAGTGGTCGTCTGTGGTGTTGGACTAGGATCGACTACTATCTCTGATGAGATGTTCAGCCGCTGACAAGCTAGTCGCCCGTGTGTTGCCGGGGCCCGAAAGGGGAGCAAAGGATAGCAGCACTGTTTCCCTTCCATGCATGTCATAAAAGGCGACTAAGGAGGTTATGGGATGGAGTTGGTTCTGTGCTGGTCAATAACTCTTCATTCCTATATGCCTCTCATTTCTTGCAACACCATACTTCACTCCCATGTCCTGAATTCTAGCCATAAACACTGAAGAAGAAATACACACCACATTTTATTTTTCTGCATGTCTTTCTCAGCCCTCTCACTTTGATTTTCTTTCCTTCTACCAAGGAGGTCACTTCATTTTTTCGTTATCAACAATGGTTAAAATCATGTCAATAATACATAAAGGACACAATAAGATTTCACGACGGATGAGTTGACACTGTAGCACTGGAAAGCATCATTAGAGAATGTACTATCTGGTCTATCATATGGCACAACTTTCTACGTGCTGGAATGAAACTTTGAAAATCTACTTGGCACAACTTTCTACGTGCTGGAATGAAACTTTGAAAATCTACTTGGCACAACTTTCTACATGCTGGAATGAAACTGAAAATCTACTTGGCACAACTTTCTATGTGCTGGAATGAAACTTTGAAAATCTATTATAAATCTATTAGGAAAGTACGGGTGTTAGAATTGTAAACAAATCGTTATGCAGACATGACTGTGTCCCGAAAGTCATTCATTTACTGATTAAGGACAGCAAGAATAAGTATTGTGTTTCTAGCAAAGACAATCGACCTGAACACACACACACTTACATCCTTCATCCGTCATGATCTCCATCGCTGCCTCCGGGCCAGTACCAGCCATATTTCTAGCTTGTATAGACACAGTGTAGAGTGTATACGGCTCCAATCCTTGCAGTACAGCACTCTGTTGTCAGAACCAGGAGAGTGATCAGGAATATACTTACATTATTCTGTTTTAGTTTAGCACTGGTTACTGTTAATAAATTTTCTCACTGACGGGAATGTTACGTTTCTCAGTAACTCAAATTTACACCCTTTATTCACTAGCTAAAATGTTACTAACCTTTATTACCAATACAAATGTTAACTACTCTGATATAAATTAACTATTCTCATCAAGATAAATGGCACAAAGTCTTCACAACGACAACTTGTAAAACTCAATATTTCACTCACTGATTGTTAAATTAAATATTTTCCTAATTGTTAAACAAAATATTTCCCTCACTGACTAATTGCTAAACTAAATATTTCACTCACTGATTGATAAACTAAATATTTCACTCACTGATTGTTAAACTAAATATTTCAATCACTGACCAATTGTTCAACTAAATATTTCACTCACAGACCAATTGTTCAACTAAATATTTCACTTACAGACCAATTGTTCAACTAAATATTTCACTTACTGATCTCTGTGGGTTCTCAATACTTAAACGTTTCATGCTTTGAATATCTGTACCATATTTGATTTCAAAACCATCCAGGTTTCCATTCATCATTTCAGGAGGTGGAGGTCTCCACTGTAGTTCAATCTCTGAGCTGGTAACTCTCACAAGTCTGAAGTCACGTGGTGCTTCAGCTGGTGCTAATGAGAATAGAACAAACAGAAATAGAACAATGTGATGTATGTGTTTTCCTGCACATCATCTCATTCGACCCAACAATGGCAGACACTGATTCTTGTGTAGCACAAGCAGGTCAAGAGGTGACGTGAAGGCTAACTGAATGAACATCTGAAGTTTTAAACTTTCCATAAACTTGAATGTGTTTGTAGCAGTTCCGTAGAGTTTTTATTATGTTTCTTCTTCTTCTTCTGCATTTGTTCTCAAACTCCTGCAGATTAGCAGGATGTAGTCCAAAGATCGGAATGTTGTGTCATAGTTTACAGCATTGCTGCGATATCTGCGCCTTCCAGCCTGACACATCCGACTTCAGCATGGCTTTGGGTCACTGATCCTATATGGGATGGGACAGCCAACTCCATCCCATAACCTCCTTAGTCGCCTTTTACGACATGCGTGGAAGGTAAACAGCATTGCTATTCTTTGCTCCCCTTTCGGGCCCTGGCAACACACTGGCAATTATTATGTTTCTCTGGGACAGTGTGCTTGGCTGGGATGTGTCTGTATCTGAAGTTGTGCCTCTTCTATAAATTTGACTGTTTTATAACTCATTCTGTTGTCTGTATGGTATTTATTCTAGTGCTTTTTCTCGAGACCAGTGTGCTTGGCTGGGATGTGTCATCTGGGATGTGTTTTTATTCTAGTTTTATTTCTCTCAAGTAGAGTGTGATCAATTACTATCTAAGCTGGAAATAATACATAGATATCGCAACAATGCTGTAAACTATGACACAACGCATTCCGTTCTTTGGACTACATCCTGCTAATTTGAAGGAGTTTGAGAACGAACGCCGAAGAAGATATGGTACAGATTACATAGAGAGAGAATAGATCAAGTGGTTTGGCCACATTATGAGAATGCATCACGAAAAGCTGCCCGTACAAGCATATAACGGACATCCTGTACAGACACAGTCATAGTACAGCCGAGGTCACACATCTGGCTTTAGAACGCAAGCTTGAGTCCAATCACCCCTACGCTTAACGGCAAGAGTGGATCACAAACCACCTGGGGAAAGACAATAGACAATTATTTCTCTGGGCCAGTGTGTTTGTCTCATATTTCATAATACGGACATTCTTGAAGTATAATCTCTGCAGTCTGGGGGTGCCTGTTCACGTGTACACATGGCTGTGTTGCAATTTTGAAATTTGTATACATGTCACTAGAGAGTCGGTTGTGTCCAGCTGTGAGGCGTAAAATGACAACTTTTACATTTTACTGTTCATAATTTGGTAGTCATCATGTGTTGATGTTGACCTCAATGGCAGACAAGACTACCTTAATCAGATTTAAAATACAATCTTGATTCCTTTCCCATATCTGTAACTTATGAACAATAAATTGGAAGACAATGTTGGCATCAATACTCAAATTTGGTGGTATATATTATATGTGTATTATATTATACGTCTCTTCCTGGATGTTGCAATCAACCCAGCATTTTTGGTAGTAGTGATGTTCTAGGCAATATAAATACGATCATATATAGCAAAAGAGATGTGAAGATGTGGTTCTACAGAAGAATGCTGAGAATACCATGGACTGCCAGAAAAACTAATGTAGAGGTGTTAAAAGAGTCAAATGTGAAATGGAACTTAATCAACAATATAAGAAAAAGGCATTCTTCTTTTATTTGGCCACTTTATTAGACAGGTAGGTTTAGAGAACATAGTCACAACAGCAAAATTGAAGGCAACAGAGACAGAGGGCGACAACGTGAGAAAATATTAGACAGTTTGACAACCTGACGCGGAAAGGAAAGAACAATGACTTTGATACATAATACTGTGGACAGAGAGCTGTGGAAAGCCATGACCGCCTACGCCAGCCGGCATGGCACCTGATGATGATCATGAAATACAATCAATAGGCTGTAAAGAATATTCTTAACAGTCCGGAGGTCAAATTCCTGCAGCAGTTGAATATGGTGTTTTAGCTATCTGAGACACTCTCTCGGAGATTGAAACAAGGTGCCAAGAAGTCTTGCTGGCAACAATACTTAAACACCCAACTATTTGCATGGCTACAAAATGACAATTGATAAACAGTATTTCTATACAAACTCTGTGTTACCAATGTCAAACATGGCCCTTGACAAAGACACTAGCGAAAAAGATCACAGTTTGCGAAATGAGACGTTTGAAGAAAGCTATAAATGCCACAAGAAGAGACCACCTGAGAAATTAAGATATCAGGAAAGAAGTAAAGACTATCTCAAGTCAAGAGGCAGTAAAGCAGATGGCTTGGTCACGTCATGAGAATGGAACCTGCGCAACCAGCCCTTCCTGCATACATCAGCAGAAGACCAGGCTACAAGGCATGGGGAAGACCAAAAACTAGATGGGCAGAGACAATCAAAGAAATATTAAATAGACACTGGCTTACCATGACCAATGTAACTCAAATGGCCAAAGATAAAAAACTCTGAATTCCCCTCACGACGCTTAACGGCACAAGTGGAAATGACAATAGATAGATAGAGACGCTATCTGGTGTGCAAATCTCTGTGACAGTTATTGAACATAGCATTTTAACTGTCTGAGATGATCTCTGTGCTTCTCTGCAAGAGCCAGACATCAAGCTCAATTACCGTCTAGCCTGGAAATAATACACATTGATTATTGTGACTAGATCACATACACAGAATGTAAAAATGCTGTGGTCTCAAGCAAGTATAAATTATTGAACTTTCTGAAAGGCACCAGGCCTATAGTAGACCACTTCTTAGGTACAAAGAAATACCTACTGATCCCAGGGTAGACTGTTAATGCATTATGGTCAGTAAAAAAATTCAACCCCCAACCCACCCCATTTTGATGGTAGACTACTTTGAAACTTGCGTTGTGCCGATGATATTGATCTAACGTGATTTTGTAAGGGACATTCAAGGGTGGAAAGCGAAGAGGTGGGAAAAAGATCATGGATTGATAACATCAAGTAATGTTCTGAGAATGATAATTCTTTCTACACGTCTTTGAGTGGCTGAGGAAAGAGGTGGGGGGGGGTTGACTGAATGTGATGACATCTCCAGTGGGACACTCCTATGACTCTTGATGGATTATGGGACTTGTTATTATATAATGTGACAATATAATAAACTGATCTCATGTATAATAGATAATAACACTCATCCGCATCGCTGAGGATAGAATTCGCTGGAGGACTCTGTGTGCTGAGTCGTTCAAATAAACCCTACGATCCTGAAGGGTTACGGGTTTATTGATTGATAATAGATAATGTAACAATATAATAAAATGATCTCATGTATAATGTGACAATAACTGATCTCATGTATAATATACAATGTGACAATAACTGATCTCACTTATAACAGTTCACTAGACATACCATCCATGCAACAGAAAACCTTAGTGGATGACATGCCGTTATATTGAGGTTATCTTCTTATAGAAGCTTCATGGCACGTCATCTATACAGTTATGATTTTGTTTTGTTGTTGAAATGTTTTTCATGTTTGCCTGAATATATATGTATGCACCCTCTGTGGTTGGGAGGGAGCCAGAGATATACTGTGCAGCACTGAGGAGGAGGAAACTGACATCACCGTTTTTCCTATGGCTGAGGCCCATCATAGAGGCACAGTGACTCAGGACGTGACAATCCTTTTGACTTGAACATTTGGTTGCATGCCTGGAACAATAGAGAAGTTCGGCATAACCAGTAGTCAATTGGTGGCGGGGAATGAGCACAGTGAACCCTATCTTGGCTACAGTGGCTAGGCGCAGTGCATAGGTTCAAACCTACCTTCCTGGAGGTGTGATAGTTATTCTCTGGCTGTCCCGGGGTGGGCCGAAAATCCACAGACTTCCCAGCAATATAATGCCATCTAATGGCATTAGGTCAAAGGGCATGAGCCCATGGACCGCTGGATCAGCAACCAACCAACCAACCATAACAGTTCACGTGACTAATCTCACCAACAAATAGTTTATGTGACAATAACTGATCTTACCTACAACACATAATGTCACAATAACAGTAACATCACTTGGAGTTTGTCATATTAAAGAACTTAATGTGATAACAGAAACGATGTCACCTATAGTAGTCTAAACCAGTGGTTCTCAATGTGTACTACATGAACTCATCTGGGGCTATGAAGAAAACAATGACAATTACGGGGTCACTGACCAGTCTGGAGAGAGAGAGGGGAGCACACTAAAAGGTTATTATTTGAAAGTATTTGGATGGTAAGTAACACAAGAAAATTCTAAACTTTGAAGCAAGTTGGGGTACAGATCAATTTTGACTGAGAGGGCACCATCAAGCAACAAAGGTTGAGAACCACTGCTCTAAACTTTAGTACATAACATAAGATACAATTAAAATCGCAGTATAATCACTTATAGTACTTTGACAATAATTGTGACATTACTAACAGTACTTTACAGTACTTCATCTGACAAGTACATTATGTGTAAGGGTCTGATATTTTTCCTATAGAAAACCAAAACACAATATTTATGTTTCTGGAGTTCCCTTCAATTCTAGATTCCAATTCTCAATCAGCCTAGGTACAAAATAACCTAGAGTCACTGAATGTGTGTGTATGAACAGAAGTTAGGTGTGAATGTGTGTGTGTATGAACAGAAGTTAGGTGTGAATGTGTGTGTGTATGAACAGAAGTTAGGTGTGAATGTGTGTGTGTATATGAACAGAAGTTAGGTGTGAATGTGTGTGTGTATATGAACAGAAGTTAGGTGTGAATGTGTGTGTGTATATGAACAGAAGTTAGGTGTGAGTGTGTGTGTATATGAACAGAAGTTAGGTGTGAATGTGTGTGAATATGAACAGAAGTTAGGTGTGAATGTGTGTGTGTATATGAACAGAAGTTAGGTGTGAGTGTGTGTGTATATGAACAGAAGTTAGGTGTGAATGTGTGTGAATATGAACAGAAGTTAGGTGTGAATGTGTGTGTGTATATGAACAGAAGTTAGGTGTGAATGTGTGTGTGTATATGAACAGAAGTTAGGTGTGAATGTGTGTGTGTATGAACAGAAGTTAGGTGTGAGTATGTGTGTATATGAACAGAAGTTAGGTGTGAATGTGTGTGTGTATATGAACAGAAGTTAGGTGTGAATGTGTGTGTGTATATGAACAGAAGTTAGGTGAAAATATGTGTGTATAGGAACAGAAAACTGGGACATTTTCTAGTGTGTCAGAGATAGTTAGCCAAGACGATGCATAAAACCAAAGCTGACCAGTGTAAACCGGACTTCCAGAACACCTGTTACAGTGAAAATAATGACTATTTAGTGATGTACAGATAATTTTTGTAATAAAGCACCCGTATGATCCACCTGTGTATTTAGATAAAACACCTGAGAGTGTTATCACACTGACAGCTGACATACATCAATCATCATACATCAATCATGTCTCTGCATCGAAAGTTGGCTTCAACAGACTTACAACACTTTCTGTCTCTTCCTTGGTGAGGTACTCTGCTAGCATGTAACTGTATATCTATCTGTCTGTCTATCAATACGATATATCTATCTTATATGTTTTCCTCCCAATTGTATCTAGGCCTACCTCATGATCGTCCCCCCCCCCCTCAACTCTACAACCATTAAGTAATGTCTTCAACAAGGTGTCCTGTTCTTTTAATATCAATCAATCAACAAACCTGTAACCCTTCAGGGTCGTAGTACCACATTGGATGCCTCAGCACACAGAGTCCTCCTGCGAATTCTATCCTCGGCAATGCGAAAGAGTGTGGAAATATCTTGTCCTGCCCATTCCTTTATTTGTCCTCCTCTGCTTCTTCCACCCTTGACAGTTCCCTGCAGTATTGTTTTTGACAAGGAATCGGATTATAGTATTTCAGTGGGAAAAAGGTTTAGCTAGTGGTGCCCATCTCCTCTCCAGTTGTCCCTATGAGCCGTCTATCAGTAATCTTTTTAATATGTAATATAATGAATAGCCCACATACACCAAGTTTTTCAGTTTTTCATCAAAATGTCAAATCAAAAAAGAAAAGATTATGAGACTTGGTTATTACACAAATGTTAAACAAACAAATTACGAGAGAAAAATTAGAAAGTTAGCAAAAAACATGCGCGCAAGCGTGTCCAAGATTGAGTGAAATGCTGTACAACAGAAAATGTTAAAATTAATTAAGTACAACGCATACAAGACAAAATGATCCTAGTACAGGATGGGTTTAGTTAGTTTATCTGAATCTGTGAAGGGGCTACTGTGTAAGGAGATCTGTTGTTGATGTTAATTAATTAAAAAGGTCTGCTCAATTTAAGAACATTTTTTACAAAAGGTACAAAGAATTAACTTCACTTTATTCAGGTGTCTCCATCTCTACTCACTCAACAAAGCACTACACCCTACCACCTAGCATGAAGTAATTTAATATTCAGAGAGCTAACTTCAAGGGATAATCCCAATAACTTCAAGGGATAATCCCAATAACTTCAAGGGATAATCCCACTAACTTCACGGGATAATCCCACTAACTTCAAGGGATAATACGAATAACTTAAAGGGATAACCCCACTAACTTGAAGGGATAATCCCACTAACTTCAAGGGATAATACCAATAACTTCAAGGGATAATTCCACTAACTTCAAGGGATAATACCAATAACTTCAAGGGATAATCTCACTAACTTCAAGGGATAATCCAAATAACTTCAAGGGATAATACCAATAACTTCAAGGGATAATCTCACTAACTTCAAGGGATAATCCCACTAACTTCAAGGGATAATTCCACTAACTTCAAGGGATAATCCCACTAACTTCAAGGGATAATCCCACTAACTTCAAGGGATAATCCCACTAGCTTCAAGGGATAATCCCACTAACTTCAAGGGATAATCCCACTAACTTCAAGGGATAATCCCAATAACTTCAAGGGATAATCCCACTAACTTCAAGGGATAATCCCACTAACTTCAAGGGATAATTCCACTAACTTCACGGAATAATACCAATAACTTCAAGGGATAATCTCACTAATTTCAAGGGATAATTCCACTAACTTCAAGGGATAATACCAATAACTTCAAGGGATAATCCCAATAACTTCAAGGGATAATACCAATAACTTCAAGGGATAATCCCACTAACTTCAAGGGATAATCCCACTAACTTTAAGGGATAATTCCACTAACTTCAAGGGATAATACCAATAACTTCAAGGGATAATCCCACTAACTTCAAGGAATAATTCCACTAACTTCAAGGGATAATACCAATAACTTCAAGGGATAATCTCACTAACTTCAAGGGATAATACCAATAACTTCAAGGGATAATACCAATAACTTCAACGGATAATCCCAATAACTTCAAGGGATGATAGCACCACTGGAACTCCGGAAAAATACAGGCAAACAAGATAGCCTGACCTAGTGTAGAAGAGTCAACCTTGTGATTACAAGGCAAATTGCATAACCATTATGCTAGGTAAATCTCAACAATACGTCTACAGATGTCAATTATTCAGTGTTTTCTGGTCATTTCTTCTGCTTCTGCTTTTCTGATAATTTATAACCAACACAAAATTGTGTGTAAATGAAATATGTCTAGCTACTGGTGTACAACGGATCTGCACAACTTCTTGCCCAGCACATCTGAGTTCTGCATGCTTTTATTTCAATTGAGCTCCCCTAGCATGTGTCTGTTGTCTGGCCAACTTCTGGGGATGCTATATTGAAGATCTTCTTCTTCTTCTTCTTCAGTGTTCATTCTCAAACTCCCACTGGATCTCTCTTGTAACAGGACAATGGTCCCACTAGATTTCCAGTTGGATGTCGTCCAGAGAATGGAAATGTGTTCTGTTGCCGTTTTATTTGCACCAATGGCCCAACACATCCGTCTTTGGTGGAATACTGCAAATATTAGACCTAACAAGGTCTAGGTTTCATAATATGTCAAATTATGACAACAGCTGTACAGCTAAAATTATGATAACTGTATAGCTCAAATGTTCTATAAACCCCTAACCCTTCAGGGTTGTAATGGTACCACATTGGATGCTTCAGCATACAGAGTCCTCCAGAAATTTTTATCCTCAGAAGGAGGCTGTTTGATAGCATCCACACTTGCTCTTAAGTGTAGGGGTGGGAGCTGTAATTTTCAGTGCAAGGCAAGATTTGATGCCTGAGTTGTACTGAGTTCGTATTTGTGAAGGGTGGTCGTGATGTTATCGATCCATCTCTTTCTCAGTCTTCCCTTTGCTCTGTATCCAGTTGATTGTTTGTTATAAGCTCTCAGTGGTATCTGGTCTACATCTCATTAGTTTACAAGTTTGAAAAATAATGCAGAAAAAGATTAATAATATTTTGGGAACCGCTGATTTGGGCCATATTAGACACACCATACAACATTAGAAAAAAAACATGCAGCGCTTAATCTTGGCAATGTTCCTGCACATTTAACAAGCACAGCATGATGATTCAAGGACTAACTTACGCTGGAGTGTGATATTTGTTTCTGGTGTCACTGTGCTCAAGGTTGTTGTGTTGACTGTGGGCGTGTTAGGAGAGAAGCTATTATTAAAGTATGATAATCACAGGTCAGGACCTCTAACACAGTGGTTCTCAGCATAGGCCATGATGAAAAATTTGCTATGGGGGGGGCATAGACCCCTTGAGGGGAACTGGGGAGCAACTGGTAGGTTACTATCTAATTGATAAACAATATTTATATGAATAAATCTTAAAATACCTTGGTAACATCGCAAAGAAAGTCAATGACCCTTTTCTCAGTCACTGGGAGAGGGAGGGGACATGGATGAAAATGTGTCCCACAAGTGGGCCATGTACCAATCGAGAACCACTGCTTTAATACACACAGAACAACATTCACTAAATGTCACAACATTCACATTAACCAATCATATCAATAATTGAAGTAAAGTTTCCAGTCGTGATTATGGATTTACATAGTGTTACAGAAGTTTGTTAAGAATTAGATATATAGAACACATGATAAATATAAGAGTCAGGCAGCAAATAAACAACTTGCAGGTTATCAAGAACCACTTTTGGCAGTGGTGCAAGTACAATAACTTGTTTGGTTTGAAACATGTAACGAGGCACGATTCACTTTCTAAAATTATGTTGCAAGGAAGATTTTTCTTCTTCTTCTTTCGTTCACTTGAAACATGTCTATATCTGTAATTCTGTCTCCTTAATAAAACTCACGGTCTTTTGTAGTTCATACAATGTCCCATAGAGTTTTGATTCCAGTGTTGTTTCCTCTGGCCAATATGTCTGCCTCAGCGTTTCATGCTCAGAACACTCTTGAAGTATATGTTTGGCACTCTGTGCTGCCTGTCCACATGTACACATGGCTGTGTTGCCAATCTTGAACTTTGTATACATGTGACTGCGGAGTCGGTTGTGTCCTGTTCTGAGACGTAGAATTATAACTTGTTCTGGTCTGTTCATAATATGATAGTCATCTTGTGTTGGTGTTTGTGGCTTTCTTATTGACTTGATCATCTGTTTTTTCTGATGGTAGGTGATTGGTATATCTGGTTGGTCTTCGGCAGCACCTTCCTTAGCCAGTTGGTCTGCTTTTTCATTTCCTGGTATTCCACAGTGAGAGGGTATCCACTGCATGGTTATCCTGTACTGGTAAGACAATTCGCTAAGTAGTTTTTTCAAGTCTGTTAGTTTTTCAGACTGGAGAGCTTGAAGCACTGACCTTGCATCTGTCAGGAATACCACAGGCTGTAGTTCAGCAGTTTTTTAGCTGCCACAATAATTGCCTGGATTTCTGCATCATAATTATTGCAGAATTTTCCTGTCGGTGTTCTGATTGTATCTCTAGGCTTGTGTGGATATTCTATATATACACCTGCACCTCCATTCCTCACGGCATTCTGTGCTGACCCATCTGTGTATACTCTGACCCATATATCTTGTGGATATTCCTCATCCAGGAAACTGAGGGTGACTGTCCTTCGCTGCACACTGTTCTGTTCGTCCTCGCTTAGTATTCCTTTCACATGGGTCTGAATGTATATTGGCATTCCATGCCTTTCACTCCACGGGGTTTGTTCTGGTACAGGCCTTAAGGGGCTGTCAACTTCAGGTAGGTCTGTAAGTTGTCTGCGGAGTCGTTTAGCTTGATGGATAAAGCTGCTTCTTTTCAGTCGTCCCATTGCTAGATTTTGGAATCTTTCCTTCATTGGATGACTTGGCATACACTGAAACTTTTCTGCCTGAATTAGTACTTTTGTGTCTCTGCGTTCGCCAAGTGTTTGCATTCTTCCCATTTTCTGCATCTCTGCTATGGGTGTTGATTTCATTGCTCCCAACATTATTCTAAGTGCCTGGTTTTGCACTTTATCTAGATCTTGTAATGTGGTGTTTGATGCAGGACACCATGCTGCTGAACCATATTCCAGGTGTGGTCTTATGCCTTGCTGATAAACTTTACTGAGTATATTTCCACTGGCTCCCCATGTGGTTCCACTTAGTTTTCTCAGGATAGCTAGCTTCCTCCTGGCTTTTGTTGTTGCTTTGTTTATGTGCTGCTTCCATGTCAGCTTATCATCAAAAGTAACTCCGAGGTATGTGGGTTGTTTGTCTTCTTTCAAGAGCTCTCCATCTATCTTGATATGACCAGCTTTTTGTTTTGGTGAGAGGGTAAAGAGTGTAGTGCTGCACTTATCTGTGTTAATGCTGACGCACCATCTATTTGCCCATAAGGTTAGGGCATCGATAGCTCTTTGTATTTGTTTAGTGGCCACTGTTGCATGTTCTTCCGTGCACCAGATCACCAGGTCGTCAGCATACATTGCCACTTTGATCCCGTGTGGTAGTTCAGCAACTAGGTCATTGATGTAAACCAAGAAAAGTGTGGGTGACAGGACTCCTCCCTGGGGGACTCCATGACGCAGTAGAACTTTCTTGCTCTTGCGACCATCTAATTGTACCCTGGCTCTTCTATTATGCAGGTATGCTTTTACCCATTTGTACATTCTTGAGCTAACCCTGCAATTTCGCAATTTCTTTAGGAGCCCTTCTTTCCAGACCTTATCAAATGCTTTCCTGAGGTCTATCCATGCTGCTAGTACCAGTTTCTTTTCTTGGAAGGCATCCTCAATCTCTTGTGAGAGGTAGGTTGCCTGATCTTCAGTAGAGTAGCACTGTCTGAAACCTGCTTGCTGTGATACCAGAAGGTTTTCACTTTCAAGGTACCACTGTATCCTAAGATTGATAATGCGTTCCATTGTTTTACATAGACAGCTTGTGAGGCTGATGGGCCTGTAGTTGGAGACTGTGTTGCCATCTTTTCCTGATTTGAGGAGTGGTATCATTATTGCTTCTCTCCACGCCTGTGGTACATTACCTGTGGACCAGCTTGTGTTAAAGATCTGCAGTAGCTTTGCTCTTGCTGCAATTCCCAGGTTTCTAATCATTTCATTGGACACTCCATCAGCTCCAGGGGACTTTTTCATTTTCAATTTGGATATTGCATGCTCCAGTTCTCTCATTGTGATTGGTGCCTCCATGACGTCAGGTATAGGTTCGCCTTGTCCAATATTTTTCTGGTTCTCTCGAACCTCCTGTTGTTTGTCTGGGCTGACTTTGACGTTATTGTCTTCTGCAAAGGAATCTGCAAAGTAATCAGCTGCATGTTTACCTGTTAAAATGTTTCTATCTTTATAAAGTGTGATCCTCTTATTTCTCCCTGTACCTTCATCATTTAGTTGTTTTACAAGTTTCCATAATTTCCTAGTATCCCTTTCTAGGTTCAGCGACTCTGTTTTTTCTTTCCAGCTGCTCCGTCTGGCTTTTAACTTGGCTCTTTGAAATTTAGCCTTTGTTTGCTGATATTTGTTGTGATGTTCTTGGCTAGGTCTGTTCTCAGCCTGCTGTCTAGATGTTTCCATCTCATTTTGCAGCTTTTCCAGTTCATCATTCCAGTAGGGTTTGTAGTTTTTGCGTGCCCCCCTGGGTATGGTTTTACTAGCAGCTTGTAGTATACATCTATTAAATTCACTCACTGTTCTATTGATGTCTTTGTCCAAGTTCATGTCCTTAGCTAGAACACTGGTTAAATGCTGGTACATTTTCCAGTCTGCCCTTTTATAGTTCCACCTAGTGAGCGTGCTGCTGTCCTTGGAAAATTCATTGTGGATTTCCAGAAATACTGGTCTGTGGTCACTACCTCCAAGCTGCTTTCCAACAACACGTGTGATGTTCCATTCCAAGCCAGGTGAGTGGAATGCCAGGTCTGGTGTAGAGGTGGTGTGCCATGCTCTCGAGTAGAAGGTTGGCGAGTCTGCTGGCTGGTTAATAAGGATGAGATTATTTTCATCCTGCCAGCTCTCAAGTTCCTCACCTCTCTTGTCGATATGATCGTAGCCCCAGCTCTGAGAGTGGCTGTTGAAGTCACCACACACCATAAGTCTCTCTTTGTCTGGAATTGTGTCTAGTGCCAATGGTTTATCATTTGGGCAGTAGTAGTTCAGGAGATGGAATTCTGCACTGTCTGTTTTTAGGTGGAGCATCTGGTATTCTGCCCCTTCCATATATACTTCAAGCTGACATGCGCTGATATTGTTTTTAACAAGTGTCAGAATTCCACCCTTTCGCCTGTCCTTTCTGTCAGACCGGTAGCACTGGTAGCCTCTGATTTTGAAGGCTATGTCGCTGCTGAGGTGTGTTTCTTGGATACAGCATATACTAACTTGTTCTTCACTGAGGACATTTTCAAGTTCCAATTTTTTGCTGTATCCATCTCTTTTACTGTTGACACCCTCAGCATTCCAGTGCATTATTTTTATTGGTTGTTTGTTTGTTTGGCCAGTAGCTCTATTCCCTTGCCTCCTGGCTCCTCGGGGCAATTGAGAAGGACTTCCAGTAACTGAGGTTGGGCCCTTTCGAGGTATAGGGCCCGGCACCGTCCCTGCCTGAACGTCCGCCACAGGGCAGGCACCATAACTATTTCTAGATGTAGACATGTTTCCATTGTGTTATGTGCGTGGCATCCTGATTATCTGTGCGCCTTTTGGCTGGATGCCTCCGTCTTCAGCACTCTGCTTACTAGGGCAGGACTATGGTCCTGCTCGAGTGGGACTGCCCGACCAGTCTTAGTTTCCAGCCCCTGATGGCTGAACTAAGCCCCATCACCTCTGCACGGTGCTGGTCTCGATGGGGCAAGGAAGATAAAGGTGGAATAAGGAGAGGAGTACAGAGAAAATCCTGGATTGATAATATCAAGGAATTGTCTGGTCATGATTTTTCTACACACCTCCGAATGGCTGACGATAGAAATGTATGGAGACATTTTTGTGCTGATGTACCCAGTGAGACACCCCTACAATCGTGATGGATTATGGGTATTATTATATTGATTTACAAACTGCCGAAGTCAAATATTAATGCAAAATTAGATAAACAAGTTACTGGGAATACCTAAGTAAGAACAAATTTATATGAAAATGTATATAAAAAACATGCAATAAAACAAAACAGGATAATTTTCTACATTGCAGTCCTACTAGGACATTTTTCAAGAAACACAAAAAAACTACAAAAAACACAAAACCGTAAATATATGAACTGCTAGAATGACTTGATCCTGTCTCTTACCAAAGAAACAAGGTCAAGTGAAAATATGCAGAGTGTATTTATAGGACCGCAACGTAGAAAATTGTCCTGTTTTGTTTTATTGCATGTTTTTTATATACCTTTTCATCTAAATTTGTTATTAGTTAGGCATTCCCAGTAACCTGTTTATGTAATTTTGCATTACTATTTGTTACTTTGGTTACTGCGGCACCCTCCAGGACACCCTCCGACCATTTGGTTATTTATACGAAGTCAAATATGTTGAGTTATTAGCACAAATTTTTAAAAACCACATCATTTGTGTTCACAGTGGTACATCCTGCTGGAAATCTAGTAGGACCATTGTCCTGCTACAAAAGAGATCAAGTGAGAGTTTAGAACAAATGCTCAAATAAAAGCATAACTATGATCCAACAGGCAAAAATGGAATACTGTTTAAGCAATGATCCTCAGGCTACTTACTAGGCCTCCACGGGCCGGATTTGGCCCGTGGGCTGCCAATTGAATAGCCCTGTCTTAGATTATTCAGATTGTAACCTCTAACTGCTATTCCTGGCATGATTTCTATGTTTCGCATAATGTCCTCTGTATACAAGGTGAAAAGATCTGGTTATATTACACATCCTTGTCTAACTCCCATCTCTATCTTTTGGAATTCTCGTAGGAATTCTCCTACATTACTGTAAAACCTCATCACAGCTGTTTCCAACTCATATTTCTTTTAGTAATACATATTACTATCTTGAGATTTTTCCCCATCAAAATTGAGTTTTTCTAACTTTTTATTATTTCTGAATGCTTTTTATCAGTTCGTCTGGCTGAGGAGGGAGCTGCCGATTAAACCAGATGTTCCATTAACGTACCATCAAAAGAAACATATGATCTAAACAATTAGAAAGCCAACTCCATCATAAGATGACTAAGTTGTCATTATGCGCCTCTGAACAGGGCACAAATGACTCTGCAGCCACATGTATACAAAGTTCACGATAGACAACACGGCCATGTGTAAATGTGGACAGGCACCTCAGACTTCAGCATATTCTTCAGGAATGCCTGTAATATGAAGAGCTACGGCAAATATGCTGTTCCAGAGAAACAACAATGGAAGAAAAACATTACGGCCCTCTGTACGAGTTACAGAACACAGTAAAGTTATAGAAACAAAACTTCAGATATAAGTATGTTCCAGGCGAACGGAAGCAGAAGAATATGGGTAGACTAAGGAACTGACCATAAAGGAACTATATATAGATTAATAATTAATTGCAGAAGATGGTATGTTGGGGTTCAAAAGGGACACAAAGATTAGTAACACTTGTCTGCCATTCATGTCACAAGAGGCAACTAAAAACTAGAAAGGTTTCAGTGTGAAATTGGCTATCCCATCCAATAGGTCAGTAATCCACATGTCATGCTGAAGTGTCAGGCCAGAAGGCACAGACATCACAGTCAAATTGTAAACCATAAGACAACCGAATTCATTCTCTGGACTACATCCCACTAACCTGCAGGAGCATAAAAGAATGAACGGCAGAGTTAGTCGTCCGATCATCATCATGGCACTCTGGACATTTCAATAGGTACTTTGATCTTATATTCAGTATGTCCATCTGCATGTGATAATCAACTGTTCATGTTCTATGGCACTCTGGACATGTCAATAGGTACTTTGATCTTATATTCAGTATGTCCATCTGCATGTGATAATCAACTGTTCATTTTGGCCGTGGCACTCTGGACATGTCAATAGGTACTCCGATCTTATATTCAGTATGTCCATCTGCATGTGATAATCAACTGTTCATGTTCTATGGCACTCTGGACATGTCAATAAGTACTTTGATCTTATATTCAGTATGTCCATCTGCATGTGATAATCAACTGTTCATGTTCTGTGGCACTCTGGACATGTCAATAGGTACTTTGATCTTATATTCAGTATGTCCATCTGCATGTGATAATCAACTGTTCATGTTCTATGGTACTCTGGACATGTCAATAGGTACTTCGATCTTATATTCAGTATGTCCATCTGCATGTGATAATCAACTGTTCATTTTGGCCGTGGCACTCTGGACATGTCAATAGGTACTTCGATCTTATATTCAGTATGTCCATCTGCATGTGATAATCAACTGTTCATTTTGGCCGTGGCACTCTGGACATGTCAATAGGTACTTTGATCTTATATTCAGTATGTCCATCTGCATGTGATAATCAACTGCTCATTTTGGCCATGGCACTCTGGACATGTCAATAGGTACTTTGATCTTATATTCAGTATGTCCATCTGCATGTGATAATCAACTGTTCATGTTCTGTGGCACTCTGGACATGTCAATAGGTACTTTGATCTTATATTCAGTATGTCCATCTGCATGTGATAATCAACTGCTCATTTTGGCCATGGCACTCTGGACATGTCAATAGGTACTCCGATCTTATATTCAGTATGTCCATCTGCATGTGATAATCAACTGTTCATGCTCTATGGCACTCTGGACATGTCAATAGGTACTTTGATCTTATATTCAGTATGTCCATCTGCATGTGATAATCAACTGCTCATTTTGGCCATGGCACTCTGGACATGTCAATAGGTACTTTGATCTTATATTCAGTATGTCCATCTGCATGTGATAATCAACTATTCATGTTCTGTGTTGGCTGATGACTATTGTTTTGATTCACGCATAACACTATTTTCTTACACCACAACGCTTCACTTTTGGTTCCTCCATAGAGCAGGGAAAAAAAATACACCGTACATCTTCCAACTGGTCAGACTTACTTATTGCATCAAAAATAGCAGCAGTCCATAGAACTACTGCCAGTCACTGTGGCCATGCTGGCAAGTCTTGTCTCATTTCACCTAACGGCCATGTGTCCAGATGCAAAAATTAAGGTAACTCTTAAGCATAGACTTCCTCAATTACTCCAAGCACTGACGGTGTAAATAGCACCACTGAATCTTATGAAGACGCATGTGGTTGCATCTGTGAGTCTCACCAATGGCCCACCAGACATATCATCCATGCAACAGAAAACCTTAGTGGATGACATGCCGTTATATTGAGGTTATCTTCTTATAGAAGCTTCATGGCATGTCATCTATACAGTTATGATTTTGGTTTGTTGTTGAAATGTTTGCCTGAATATATATGTATGCACCCTCTGTGGTTGGGAGGGAGCCAGAGATATACTGTGCAGCACTGAGGAGGAGGAAACTGACATCACTGTTTTTCCTATGGCTGAGGCCCATTATAGAGGCACAGTGACTCAGGACGTGACAATCCTTTTGACTTGAACATTTGGTTGCATGCCTGGAGCAATAGAGAAGTTCACCATAACCAGTAGTCAATTGGTGGCGGAGAATGAGCACAGTGAACCTTATCTTGGCTACAGTGGCTAGGAGCAGTGTATAGGTTGAAACCTACCTTCCTGGAGGTTTGATAGTTATTCTCTGGCTCTGTCCCGGGGTGGGCCGAAAATCCACAGACTTCCCAGCAATATAATGCCATCTAATGGCATTAGGTCAATCCGTAAGAAAATATGCACCTGTAGCACTCTGAGAGACCAGCCCCCATCACTGTTCTGGCACCACCATCACCTACAATGTCATACTACTAGTGATTGCACGGAATGCACAAGAATATAACATACTGTCACCGTCTATAATATCCCTCGACCTTTTTTTCCAGTATAAATTTTCAAGTTAGAATATCTCTAATTTTCACCAAATGGATGCATTTCTTTGTGCCTTTACATGCTATTTCTCAATCAGCAAACACCATAATGTTTGGATTTAGTATACAAGTGCATAACAAAATAAGTACTCACATTCCATAATAATGGTAGCATTTTCACCTTCCTCCATGTCTAGCATTCCAGTGGGAAAACAAAACAAAGATAGGAATTTATTTCATTACAAACCAAATCATCAGAGTACACACTGCCAGATTTCAGCCATCACAGATCGAGCCTGTTCCATCATTATAAATTATACAACCATTTCACGAATGGTATTTATAAAAGTACATTTAAAAATGTGATTTTATTCATAAGACAATTCGTCGAATTCCCCAATTTGTATATGGGGAAATATACATTGAAAAAAAAACTGTCAATACAGTATGTTTCTGCTATGGAGTTGCAGGGATGTTTTGCATGGCTTGTGTGATAAAGGCTGCATGTCCTTGCTGTCACCATGTCATGTTCAGGGTGAGTTTTTTAAATTTACCTCAGACAGGAAAAAAACCCAATTCCATACCGGGGATCGAACCCTGGACCTCACTAGTGCAAGACTTAAGCTGTAACCACTCTGCCATGTGCCACAGTTAATATGGAGCTTAATATACATAGACAATTACATATGGATCATAGACAAAAATAAAATGATAAATAAAGACAAAAAAGTAACTAGGCAGATAAAATTAAACAAGGTTGAAAAATTATGAAGTTCAAAGTAACAGAGAATTGTCTATTTAGTAACTAAAGGAGTTAGAAATCAACATTTTTTTTTAAATTTGAAGGAATAGTGTGCTTAACTAGTAAGTTACATGAACCATAAGAATGCATTACCATCCACCATCTACTGAGAGCGGCTGTGTACCTATAGGTTTCTATAAGCATGTTATGAGGTCTAAAATAAATTAAACTCAGATAATTTACTTGTTTTTATCACTATATCCATTGCAGAATTTACATTCTCCAGTCTTTAAATATCAAAACTTTCTTTCAAACCAAAAACAAATTAAAATCAAATAATAAAAAAACCATTTGATTGACTTCAACCTTCCTTCCATTTCAAAACTAAAGCTCTTTAGTGATGAAGTATAACTACCTGACAAACCAAAAAATATTAATTCTAAACTGGCAACTTTACCTTCTTCTCCTGTAGCAAACTGGCCAGATTCACTCCAACTGCTCTGTCCAACACTATTGACAGCTGACACAGTGGCTTTGTAACATGTGTTAGGTGACAGCCAATCTACTGTGATCTCAGAGATGTCAGAGTCTAATTCAATTTCAGTTGTATTGGACTGACATTCCCTGTACATAATCAGTAAGAATATTTCAAATTGTGTTTCAGTAACTAAGCATAAGATAGAAATTTAAAAAAAATTACCAAAATTAAATCTATATTTATACTAAAAATATGCCAGTAAAACCGACAAAACACCCATAATACAACAAACAAAAAATAAATACCTGTATTACTAACAAGCCCATCTATATTAACCTATTAGCTACTATATGCACGAGTTTACCCAGATCTTATTTCTATTGATGAGTTAACCCAATATTTTGGTGTGTTATCCCCTCATTGCTAAAAATAAATTGTCAATCTGTGAGCGCCGGTACCATCAACCGCTGCATTATATATTTTCTGGTGACAATAAAAATATATATACTTATATAATATATATGATCTATATATTGTCCATACCCAGGCGGATGATGGTCATAATATTCACACTTGCCGTTATGAGTAGGGATGATGACTGGGAGCTTTAGTTGTCCATCCAAGGGCAGATGTGTCGCCTTGGCTGCGTTGAATCCGTATTTGTTCAGTGTTGTCTTGATGTAATCTATCCATCTTGTTCTAAATCTTCATCTGGTCTTGTATCCGGATTGTCGTATTTTATATATATATATATATATATATATATATATTCTTGTTGGTAATTGGTGTTGGATTATTCCCACTCACAAACCATTTATTTGGTTTTTCTCTATGTATTCTCTGCATGGTCTTATACCAATTCTTCTTCTGATTTCATAATTTCTCATCTTGTCTAGTTTAGTCACTCTTGCGGCTTTTCTCAGGCGTTTATATATATATATATATATATATATATATATATATATATATATATATATATATATATATATATATATATATATATATATATATATATATATATATATATATATATTATTATATTAACATATTACGTATTAAAATAATAACAATATATGTATATTATCATATTATATATATGATATCATATATTGATATAAAAATATGATTTATACTACATTATATTACATTACATATTTTTTCTGGTGACAATAAAAAGCCATTACCATTAAGTTCTCTTATTATTGTACCTCAAAAAAATAAGCACAGCGGGAAAGTCATTTGGAAAAGAATTTATCACAGCTAGGATAAGGTTACTGAGAACAACGTAGCAGCTAATTGGTTAACAACAAACACACATGTATCCCCTAACAATTAAATACAACACCAACATTAGGGACAGACACGTCCATACTATCAATAAGCACGGCTGTATCACAAAAACAAATAAAGGAATACTGCCACCAACACAAATGTGTAATTATGCCTGACCTGATAATAAATTTGTACACCCTGATAGGACTGTTATTGGGGTTACTAACTGCCCAATTGATATCTGCTCGCCTAGAGTCCACATTCTTCATCTGCGGTTTACCTGGAGCACTGGGTACATCTGTCAGACAATAGAAACATTAGGGATGATCAGAAATTAATTTCTTCTTCTTCATCGTTCATTCTCAAACTCCCGCTGGATCTCCCTTGTAGCAAGACCATTGTCCTACTAGATTTCTAGCAGGATGTAGTCCAGAGAATGGAAATGCGTTGGGTCGCCGTTTTATTTGCGCCAATGGCCCGACACATCCGTCTTCGGTGGGAGAAATTAATTTAACCTATTTTTCTTCTTAGCTAATAAGACAATGATGATAAGACCCACAAGGGAGTACGAATATGATGCTTTTGTTTCCAGGTAGTTGGAAGTTTTCATGTCTATGTTGTTGTTTGTCTGACATTCTTTTTGATGAGAACGTTTTCAGGGAGCTTTGCAACTTCCATATACAATATTTCCTCTAACGGAACAGCTGTGCAGGTCATTAGAAGACACCTCTTTTTCTCTTTCTTCTGCATTCGTTCTGAAACTCCTACAAATTAGCAGGATGCAGTCCGGAGAACGGAATGTGTTGTGTCATGGTTTACAGCATTGCTACGATATCTGCGCTTTTTGGCCTGACACATCTGACTTCAGCATGGCGTTGGGTCACTGACCTTATATGGGATGGGACAGCCAACTCCATCCCATAACCTCCTTAGTCACCTCTTACAACATGCATGGAAGGTAAACAGTGTTGCTATTCTTTGCTCCCTTTCAGGACCCGGCAGCGCACGGGCGGAAGGCACCTCTGATGAATGACCCTTTTTTCTTTTAGGTAGTTAAAACCTTCACACGGAACCTACTCGACTGTCCAACAGCTGAGCACAGATTACAGTATTGCTGTGCACGGGTGTACCTTCAAATACATGCAGATAAGGAACACCCAGTGCATTCCAAAATATAGAAAGTTAAAGGTAGCAGACTTAAGAGAAGGAAGTCATGGATGGGACATGCTGAGGATGTCAAACAAAGTGTGTGGAGACTGCAAGATGTGGCAGAATGAATAGTTATAAAACTCTGCAGTGTAGTAATAACACTTAGCAGGGAATAGAGAGAATGGTGTCCCACTTCTGTGGAGAAAGAAGTGCAGGCTTTGGTCAGTAATGCCAAAGAGGCGGGTATGAATATATACACTGATGGATATGTGATTAGACATATTAGCAGTGCTTGGGCCTTCACAGCTCAGTGCGCACGTAAAATAATCATGGAGGAGAGTGGGGCCTTTGCTGTGACTACGAGTAGCATAACCATGAAGATTATGGTGGTGATCAGGGCAATTTAGTGGGTAGGCACACAGAAGGTAACGCAGGTCTGCATCTTGAGTGACTATATGAGTATGATTACGAAGATTCAAGTGGGTCTCGTTCGCGACCATTGGATTGAGACCTTGAGAAAGGCAAGGTTGAAAGTAGTTACATTTATTTTCGTGTCAGAACATGTGGGTGTTTGAGGCAATAAAAGAGCAGGTCAATTGGCACCATGCATGATTAAGACACAGGGCGATGGGGCAATTGATCAAAATTACATTTTGAACTTCATAAGGGATATAGCATGCGAAAGTGAGACTAGTGTGGATGATGATTCCTTTTCAATGGCCAAGATTAAAGAACAGGGTTGGAATTGCGATGTTGCTAGAAGTGAATTTTTTGGAGGACACATAAGAATGATGGTCAACCATTCTGAGAACTGGTACTGTCAGCAGAAGTGCAATGGTGGATACACTCAGGAAGACATCAGAGAAACTATGGACGTGTCCTGTTTGATGTAATCAGTAAGTATGGAATGGAAATCAACGCAGAAAAGAACAAGATCTTGGTTAACAGCAGACACACAGTCACTTCTTGTAACAATTTTGGTATTCTTTGCTCCCCTTTCAGTATTGCCAGATAATTTCAATGGGATTTGGTACATTTTGAACAGCCCACATAAATGACATACTACTCTACAAGTGAGCAATTTAAACACGAGAATGGTTATTCTGCAAACTACCCTTACCATTGACCAGTAAACTGTGTGCTGTCTTCTTTGGCTCCCAGACTCCATCCTTCAACACATAAATTTGGCACACATACTCTCCAGAATCTGGCAACTCAAGTCTAGTAATAAATATCTGGTGCCCGCTTGTGACAGTTACCTGTTCAGAATAACAAGATTTTTAGTCAAGCAAGCAATCTTTCAGAATAGAAAAAAGTTATTGCAAAGTACAAAGATTTGACACTACCAAAAACACCACAATTTTGTTTACATAAATAGCGTTCTTTCTTTACTGACACAATAGATTAGACCATAGGTTCCCAAACTTTATCGGGCAACTGCCCACTATGAAAAACATAAACTTTGTAACGTCTTCTCCCCAATTAAAACAATTTTTGCATTCAAGTCTTTGATACTTTTGATGTAAATAGCAATTAATGATAAATTACTGCCTGCTTATGCCATGTTCTCAGAATGAACAGTCTAAGATTTCCCCAGCAGTCACTATATTGGGAGGGGTGCAAAGGGAACGCATTGCTCTAGGCGGACCCAGGGTTAGCAGATAACCAAGATCCCAAATGTACCTCCACGCGGTGCACCCTGGAAACAGAAATACAGCATCTTGTGCTGATTCTGGCCAAATCATTTGGGGATCGTGTCCGAGAATGTGGAGGTAGCAGATGGAAAGAGATTTGACTGCACAATAGACAGACAATATCTCCGACACCACCAGCAGCACCACATATAGCGACACTGTCGACATACAGTGAAGCTAGTCAGTCCAGTCAGAACATTGGAGGGGCGGCCAATGTAAAATGCACGTAAAGGTAGATGCATGGCGAGAGACATAGATTTCATACCGAGTACAATGAAACAATGAAAGGGCAGAACAGCGCTAGAGGGCAGCGCGAACTACAAATAGAAAGTGAAAAGTCCCTAGGAAAGGGGAACTACAAGCTTCTAGTTACCTGTGTTCCTTACAGGCAGAGACCCAGACCCATTCATTAACGTTTGGTAAAGCAAGAAGACCTAATCCAACTCTAATGTCGAGCCTTCCTAAACCGGAAATATGCTCGCGAAGAGAAAGGGTTTCGTACTCGATGCGCTCAGGCACAAAAGTGACAACGATTTAGCCCTGGCCCAACTCTACTGTCAGGTTTTCCTACACCGAAAATACACTTGAAGAGAGAAAGAGTTCAGTACCTGATGGGCTCAGGCGCTATTGGGACAAGGACGCTCAGCTCGAGAACGCCTTGCTCTCAAACGCGTGGTGTGAGACTCGAACTTTGACAAGGGGTACACGATGTCGGTGAATGACACCTCAGCTAAGAGGGCGAAAGAGCCAGGGTCCAACTCCTCTGTTGAGTTCTTCCCCTTAAGGAACCAGGCTCACGGATGAGAAACGGTTCAGTACCCAATGGGCACAGCACGTCCAATTACACGAGGCAAGTTCATAGACAGTGGAACACCTCGTTCGAGTCAGACGAGAGCAAAAAATCGTCTGGGCGAAGAGTCTCCACTACGCGTGCCTGGAGACAGATATAGAGGCTGTAACAGGCTAAAGGTAAGCCCAACCGAATTGTCAAGGCATGCCGAAATCGGATGTGCTAGGCCTACAAGGCGCATAACGGTGGCACAACGTAATCACGCTCCCGGCGGAAATCGCACGGATATCCATGATGGTTACAATGGAGTGAACGAAAAACAAACAAACAAACTATATTGGGTGACACCTGGAGTAAGAAGAAGAGGGAGACCTAGAGAAACTCTACGAAGAACCATTAATAGAGAAGTCATGTCAATGAACCTAAACAACACGCAACAATTGAAAGACCTGGCAACACAAACACAGCAATGGAAAGCTATGGTTTCTGCACTATGCACCGCCTATGGCCCTGGAGGAACATAACATAACATTATGCCGTTACATTATTGAAAAAGTAGTGGCCAATATGTGCTTTATCTTGAATACAGTTATTTCTATACTGATTGTGATGAAACATGGCTGATATATGTAACGATTGTAAATTGTATGCTCGAATAACATTATGCATAGTTTCATACAATGGTTTAAATATGAATCTTCGGAATATATATATATATATATATATATATTCCGAAGATTCATATTTAAACCATATATATATATATATATATATATATATATATATAAAGAGATTGCATTACATTAGTAAGGATCTTATTGCTATAGTTAAAACATTATAAAATATATTAAAAAATTGTTTCATTGGAACTTATAAAGTAAAAGAGTCATGAGCTTCAGCTCCTATGCCAAGCATCCCTTCCTGTCAGATTTACCATATCAACCCAGATCTGGATCATGGACACTGGTATGGATGGAGCAGCCAGCCATGCTTTCTCCGTCATCCAAGGGGGGCTCTCTAATTATGAAGAACCAATATGTTTACCTGACTCTAGGTTCTCTTAGGGAATTGTTACATTCTGCACAGAGTTGTTTTTGATTCTGTTCACAGTCAAGTCATCATGTATGTATTGGCAGCTGGGACCATAGTTAGAATTGGAGTTCTTCTGACTCCCAGCGTAATATACAATAATGTGTTCTCTGAATGTTGCACCACAAAGGGAAGTATAATTGTACAGATGAAATACTGTGGGTATTCCACAAGAGAAAAGCCTCACATATTGTGATATCTTCTTCTTTCTTCAGTGTTCATTCTCAAACTCTTGCTGGTTCTCTCTTATAGCAGGACAATGGTCCTACGCCATTTCCAGCAGGATGTAGTCCAGAGAATGGAAATGTGTTATGTTGCCGTTTTATTTGCGCCAATAGCCCAACACATCCATCTTCGGCATGATATTGTCATATCATCTACTGAGAGTTTAATGTTGCCTAACGGTTGCCAATGAGACCTTCCTCAGGTTGACCATGTGTTATGACATTGGTTCCTAGCTTAGTTTACCATAACCATTACCAAAAGATAAGACACTTCAAAACTGAACATAAAAAAATATGTTTCTTCTTCTTCTGCGTACATTCTCAAACTCTTGCAGATTAGCAAGATGTAGTCTGGAGAACAGAATATGTTGTGTCATGGTTTACAGCATTGCTGCGATATCTGTGCCTTTTGGCCTGACACATCTGACTTGAGCATGGCTTTGGATAACTGACCCTATATGGGATAGTCAAATCCATTCCATAACCTCCTTAGTCACCTCTTATTCTTCTTCTTCTTTCGTTCACTTGAAACATGTCTATATCTGTAATTCTGTCTCCTTAATAAAAGTCACTGTCTTTTGTAGTTCACACAGTGTCCCATAGAGCTTTGATTCCAGTGTTGTTTCCTCTGGCCAATATGTCTGCCTCAGCGTTTCATGCTCAGAACACTCTTGAAGTATATGTTTGGCACTCTGTGCTGCCTGTCCACATGTACATATGGCTGTGTTGCCAATCTTGAACTTTGTATACATGTGACTGCGGAGTCGGTTGTGTCCTGTTCTGAGACGTAGAATTATAACTTGTTCTGATCTCTTCATATTGTGATAGTCATCTTGTGTTGGTGTTTGTGGCTTTCTTATTGACTTTAGCATCTGTTTTTTCTGATGGTAGGAGTCACCTCTTATGACATGCATGGAAGGTAAACAGTGTTGCTATTCTTTGTTCCCCTTTCTGGCCCCCGGCAAAAAATATGTTTGATCTTACCCTATCTGCCAGACTTGTTGGTGTATACTCTACATGTTGATTCTTTCCAATGCTAACAAACGGTGACTTGTCTTTATTCCATATGATGCCATTAAATTCATCATTTGTCTCTAACAGTGGACAATCCAGTGTTACATTCTCCCCAACTCTCCTTACAACTACTAGCTCAGAGGGTGTTGTTTGAACTGAAATACAAAATTATTGAACTATCAATAAATTAATAAACATATACAATGGTTTGGTCATCTGGAAAGAATGTCGTGTGATTCATTAGTTTATAAAGCATATACGAAGAGAGGAGAAGCAGAAAGAAGAGCCAAGGGTAGACCTAGAGTACGCTGGATCGACAACATAAAAAAAGACATTACACGAACACCACATAACATTATCTGAAGCTGCCAGAAAAGCGAGAACAAGAACATTGTATCTCCCTCGACACCCGTAAAGGGTAAAAGAGGAAGGAAAGAAGAAGAAAGAATTAATATTCAATAGTTGCATTTACAAAACATACCAGTTTGATAAAGAACAAAGCATACCAGCATGACAAAAGATATTTCAGTATGTTGTTCGTCCATCACAAGTGATGATGACCATTTGTTACATCCACTTTTGAAAATTCAATTTTAGTTATGTCCTTGATTATGAGTTCATAGATGGCTAATGAGCCCTATTCGAGCTGTAAATGTCCTTGGACAGTTTGGACATGGAATAACGACTGTAGACGGATCTTGGTCTATCCGTGACTTTCTAGCTGCTCTCCGCTGTTGAGCTGCTGCATTTCTCTTCTTTTCACAAGATGATGCGCTCTTTTTTATTTTAGAACGCCATGTATATCTATTTTGTGCAAGTTCTTCCCATGTATCGTGGTCTATTTCAAAGGCTTTCAGTGAGTCCTTTAACGAGTCCTTGTAGCGCTTCCTTTGGCCACCTTGATATCGTATACCCTTCTCTAGCTCACCATAGAGAAGTATCTTTGGCAGACGATGGTCTGGCATACGCACCAAATGACCTGCCCAACGAATGTTATTATTTCAGTATAACATAAAGAACAAGAAAGCATACCAGTTGGAGAAAAAAATATTTCTGTATGACATAAAGCACAAAGCATACCAGTGTGACAAAAAAACAAACCAGTAAGACACAAAAAACACAACATATCAATTTGAAAGAAAACATAATAGGGGTAATAATAATAAAAGACTTGCAACCTGTCAGGGTTGATTGGGCGCTACAATGGAGACATCAGAATAATAAGCCCTCTAAGCACAGCTGTCCTCAGCCATGTAAAGGGTGCAGAAAAATCGAACCCAGATAATTCCTTGATTTTCTATGTCCACCCCTTCTCCTTCCACCTTGACTGTTCCTTACAAAATAATTGCAGAAAGTGAGTATTGTCTCGTTACATGTCCACACCAAATAAATTTATGTAATTTCACCCATGAAAATAATGGTTCACCCCTGTCTCCTAAGACAGGTAGATCCCCCATTATGTATGTTGTCTTTACAGTCTAGGCCTATTCATTAAATAATACGTGGCAGATCCACTAATACATGATATGTTCAGGCTGTACAGAACATGTGCAGTCGCCCCAGTAGCCCACCAGTTTAACTAATCTTCTTTAGAATTATTTATTATTGATATCAGCATATGTTTAATGGTAGCTGTCAGGCAAATACAACTAAACATATGGCTGACCAGATCATCATCAGGTAGAGTATCCTAGATAGGGTGTAGCAGTCATCGCAGCCCTTTGAAATTCATGCAAATCTTGAGTCCTTATTACTGCTTTTGCGAGTGCGATGTTTAGGTGATCTTTGATATCTTGTGTCCATCTTCTTCATGGCCTACCTATTTTTCGCTGTCCTGGCATATGGTCTTATGCCAGAACATAATGGTCTTTTCTAGGCTGCCGTGTTGTTTTATATGGCCACAAATTTGGCAATTTTCTAGAGAACTTTGTTTAGCCAATTTCCTTTTACCTTTAATTCTATGTGTCCTTATTGACTATCTTTTTTGGTCCATGGTATTCTGAAGACTCTTCTGTGCCACTTTATTTCAAAAACTGCAATTGTGTTTCTCACTTTGTTAGTGAGTGTCAAAGATTCACATCCATATATTGCCACTGGGAATATGCAGGAAAGTTAGCTTTATTATTTTGTTGGAGACCAGCTATATGTTTTTGACTTGTATCAGTTTATTTTATGCAGTGGCCAACTCCAGTCTGACTTATTTCATATCAATCCCTGCTTTTGGTTCTAAAAGAACCAAGGTATTCAAAACTGGTATCTTATTTTAGTTCTCTGTTATTTATCGAGATTAAGAACTTAAATGTTTCATTGATTGTCACAATTTTGATCAATTCAGAAATATATTTTATTCTTCGCTGTGTTCTTTGATGAAATTTATGATGTATTTGAGACCAATTTTGCTGTGGGATAGTAGTGTTGTAACATCTGCATATGCAGATGGTCAGATAAACAGACAAATAATTCTTCTTCTTCTGCATTTGTTCTCAAACTCCTGCAGATTAGCAGGATGCAGTCCAGAGAACAGAATGCATTGTCTTTGGTCACAGCTTAGCTGTGATATTTGCATGACACATCCAACTTCAGTACTACTTCTGGATTGCATTGATCTTATATTGGATTGGACGGCCAACTAGACCCCAAAATCTCATGCATGGAAAGTGATATGTCGTCTTTTGATGTTTTGTTTGTGTCTTGATAAAGGCCTTTTGGTTGAAACGTTGAATATGATTTGTGTAATGTAATTTTTATGATTTATTGTGTGTGCATCATTACCTACTAGTTTTAGTTATAGTCTGTCGTGTCTCATTGAAGCGATATATAAACCTGTGTTTTACGTAAGTCTAATTGTTGTTACGTTTCATGCAGTTACCTTGTATCGATTTGCATGGAAAGTAAATAGTGTTTCTATTCTTTGTACCCCTTTTGGAATAATGACAACAAACATGCAAGACAAATCATTAAATTATTATTCAGAATGCACTGTTTACCTGCAGAGACATGAAATAGCTGGATGAAGAACAACAAAAGAATCCACATCTTATGGTATCAGTTACTCATATGATCTGGTAAGAAGTCCAGACAGCAGCTCTCAGTATCATGAAATGTAGAAACTAAACAACTTTCCCTAGACACAAGGTTTGTTGTCACAATGTCCAAGAAGGTCTGTATTTTAGGTCCTTGAAATAAAGTTACAAAAAAAATTACATATGTCACACAAATCTAACATTCAGAATTATATGAAGTATCTGTCTATCTATCTATTTATGTTACTTAGCGTCAAATACGGCGCATAAGGCAGAAACCAGTGCTCTCCAGTTCGAGCAATGAGATGCAACTGTGGAATTCTTGAATGTTGTTGACACCCATAGTCATACCCTCTTTGATGATTGTTTTGTGAAGTCTCTCTTGGTCTCTCTCTTGTCATCTGGTACCCATTTTAATGCTTGTAGTAGCAGTCTGTTTTCATTCATCCTAAATAAATGTTCCATATAATTTCAACAATATCTTCTTAGTATTGTAGAAACATATCGCTAATTGGTGTCTTATCGTGTTTGTTTGACTTGAATTTTTCCCAACCAATGGCTTTCTAAAACATTTATTTTCTTATTAATGAATTTCTTCTCCAATTCTTTTATTATATGAAGTATGATCTACTAAGATAACTTAACTAGGAAGTTCATTACAAAATTTTCCTATTAGGGACCTATCAGCTTGATTTAGAATCATCCTAACAGCTTCATTTGTGAGATTTTAATAATAAGGGGACAATTAATTCAGACATGAATGAATAAACTAGTCGCTTCTTATGACATGCATGGTCAGTGTTGCTATTCTTTCCTCCCTTTTCAAACAGCATGAGTGATCTAATAAAATTAATACTAAAACATATTTTTTGATAGAAACCAAAAGAAAAATACTGGAAGAAGGAGAATATAGCAAATAGAATATTCCATTATGGGCAACCTTTTTTGAAAAGGAGGACTAGTTCAATAAGTAGTATTTGCGCCAACAAAGTTTCTTCATTATTTGAAGTTCCAAGAATGCAGTAGCATTTATTGCCATCTGTCAAATGCTTTTTCAACACCAAACATCTTGCTACTGTTTCCTATAAATATAAATATAACAGTAAAATCACAAAGACTAGATTTTACTAATTTTGTTTTCCCAATAAACTTAATCTGATATAGTTTTGTTATTTTACTGTTATATTTCTATTTATTGCCTGTTCTCTGTATTTATCTCAAGGAAGACCTTATAGTTGAAATATTAATTTAGTATGTTTTGTATACTGTCACCCATATTTGGTTGTATCCATTCATCTGATAGTCTGTGAACAGTAAAACTAACTACCTTGTGTTCTGCATAAGTATCTTAATGGTTATGCAGTCTCACTTATTCTTGATTTACTCAGTACAGCACGTAACTCAGGGAATATGGTAATGAAGTTTTGCTAATAACTAAAGACTCACATTATAACACGCACAAATCGACGTTTTGACCAAAAGGCCTTTATCAAAACAAAAATTGAAACAAAATAAAATATACAATAGAAAATGAACAGTAAGGATATGATTAATTTTATTATTAATTTTTTTCTTGATAAAGGCCTTTTGATCGAAATGTCGAATTGTGTGTGTTATTATGTGTGTCTTTAGTTATTAGCAAAACTTCATTACCCTATTCCTGGATTTACCTTTTGTATTTCATTTTTGCGCAGATAGAACATATTATCATTACAGCACATTCTGTTTGTGACCGTCCATTGTATAGAATTTTCTTGTTAGTAGAAACTGCATTCATTCATGAATACCCTTAATACATAAAACATGGCAAATGACAGATACATGATTACATTTGGTCACAGCTGTAGTATGTAAAAATGTGCAATGAATAACAGATGTGTGAATTTGAAATGCGCACATTAATTTTAAGAGCAGTCAGAAAACTGCAATGGAGATGCACATACCTGTCGATTTCCAGAATACCCATTCTGTATTTCAGCATAAAATAACTAAATTTTGTATTTTTATCTCAAATTCTTCTTCTTCTGCGATCATTCTCAAATTTCTGCAGATTAGCAGGATGTAGTCCAGAGAACAGAATGAATTGTGTCATGGTTTACAGAGTGGATATTATATCTGCGCCTTGCAGTCTGGCACATCTGATTTCATCAAGGTTTCGGGATCATTTTGACCCTCTATAGGGTGAGACCACCAACTTCACCCCCACAACCTCCTTAGTTGCCTATAAGCATGGCAGGTAACAGCGTCATTATTCTCTGCTTCCATTTCAGGCACCGGAATCACATAGATGCTGAACGTGATTAAACTATTGTTGAATTTTGAGGCGCTACTAATACATCCAAATGTACCATTGGTACAATGTGGATGGTCCATATATTGCCTAACCCGAAAGGTGAACAAAGAATAACAAAACTATGACCAGTTATCCATGTGTCGGAAATAATATGGGTTTGCCTATCGGAGGAGCCTTCTACTCATGGGGGGAGGGGGGATGTTACATGTTACGAGCTGATAGTTTGCTTGGGTCACCCATTGTTTGTCTACCTTCTGACGAGGGGCTTCGCAGCCAGTGAGTTGTTCTTCATGTAGTCAAACCATGAGCTAATTCAATTAGTTGGGCTTTTTCAGGCAAGCTCACATTAACTCTGCTACTGAGCAGACAAACGAGTACTTCACTAAGATAAACACTATATGTCAATCTGAGCATACTCATTAAAATCTGAGTATTTTTATCTGTATACAACACAGAAAATCTGTTCATGGTGACAGATACAGGGAGAAAATTGAACAAATTTGTCATAAATATTCAGAATGTCTAGTCCGATGTTGGTGATAACAATGTGTAATGGAAAGATATGATAACTTGTTCTGTTTTTGAACTGTCTAGTCTGATGATAACAATGTGTAATGGAAAGATATGATCAAATGTTCTGTCTTTGAACTGTCTAGTCTGATGATAACAATGTGTCATGGAATTATATAATCAATTGCTTAGTTTCTTTACTGTCTAGTCTGATGATAACAATGTGTAATGGAAAGATATGATAACTTGTTCTGTCTTTGAACTGTCTAGTCTGATGATAACAATGTGTCATGGAATTATATAATCAATTGCTTAGTTTCTTTACTGTCTAGTCTGATGATAACAATGTGTAATGGAAAGATATGATAACTTGTTCTGTCTTTGAACTGTCTAGTCTGATGATAACAATGTGTCATGGAATTATATAATCAATTGCTTAGTTTCTTTACTGTCTAGTCTGATGATAACAGTGTGTAATGGAAAGATATGATAACTTGTTCTGTCTTTGAACTGTCTAGTCTGATGATAACAATGTGTCATGGAATTATATAATCAATTGCTTAGTTTCTTTACTGTCTAGTCTGATGATAACAATGTGTAATGGAAACATATGATAACTTGTTCTGTCTTTGAACTGTCTAGTCTGATGATAACAATGTGTCATGGAATTATATAATAAATTGCTTAGTTTCTTTACTGTCTAGTCTGATGATAACAATGTGTAATGGAAACATATGATAACTTGTTCTGTCTTTGAACTGTCTAGTCTGATGATAACAATGTGTCATGGAATTATATAATCAATTGCTTAGTTTCTTTACTGTCTAGTCTGATGATAACAATGTGTAATGGAAAGATATGATAACTTGTTCTGTCTTTGAACTGTCTAGTCTGATGATAACAATGTGTCATGGAATTATATAATCAATTGCTTAGTTTCTTTACTGTCTAGTCTGATAATAACAATGTGTAATGGAAACATATGATAACTTGTTCTGTCTTTGAACTGTCTAGTCTGATGATAACAATGTGTCATGGAATTATATAATCAATTGCTTAGTTTCTTTACTGTCTAGTCTGATGATAACAATGTGTAATGGAAACATATGATAACTTGTTCTGTCTTTGAACTGTCTAGTCTGATGATAACAATGTGTCATGGAATTATATAATCAATTGCTTAGTTTCTTTACTGTCTAGTCTGATGATAACAATGTGTGATGGAAAGATATGATAACTTGTTCTGTCTTTGAACTGTCTAGTCTGATGATAACAATGTGTCATGGAATTATATAATCAATTGCTTAGTTTCTTTACTGTCTAGTCTGATGATAACAATGTGTAATGGAAAGATATGATAACTTGTTCTGTCTTTGAACTGTCTAGTCTGATGATAACAATGTGTCATGGAATTATATAATCAATTGCTTAGTTTCTTTACTGTCTAGTCTGATGATAACAATGTGTAATGGAAACATATGATAACTTGTTCTGTCTTTGAACTGTCTAGTCTGATGATAACAATGTGTCATGGAATTATATAATCAATTGCTTAGTTTCTTTACTGTCTAGTCTGATGATAACAATGTGTAATGGAAAGATATGATAACTTGTTCTGTCTTTGAACTGTCTAGTCTGATGATAACAATGTGTCATGGAATTATATAATCAATTGCTTAGTTTCTTTACTGTCTAGTCTGATGATAACAATGTGTAATGGAAACATATGATAACTTGTTCTGTTTTTGAACTGTCTAGTCTGATGATAACAATGTGTCATGGAATTATATAATCAATTGCTTAGTTTCTTTACTGTCTAGTCTGATGATAACAATGTATAATGGAAAGATATGATAACTTGTTCTGTCTTTGAACTGTCTAGTCTGATGATAACAATGTGTCATGGAATTATATAATCAATTGCTTAGTTTCTTTACTGTCTAGTCTGATGATAACAATGTGTAATGGAAAGATATGATAACTTGTTCTGTCTTTGAACTGTCTAGTCTGATGATAACAATGTGTAATGAAAAGATATGATAACTTGTTCTGTTTTTGAACTGTCTAGTCTGATGATAACAATGTGTCATGGATTGATATAATTTGTCTGTTTTTGAACTGTCTAGTCTGATGATAACAATGTGTCATGGAATGATATAATTTGTCTGTTTTTGAACTGTCTAGTCTGATGATACAAATGTGTAATGGAAAAATATAAAATATTGTTCTGTTTTTTAACAATCTAGTCTGATGATAAAAATGTGTAACGGAATTATATAATTTTTCTGTTTTATGAACTGTCTAGTCTGATAACAATGTGCAATGAAAAGATATGAAGACATTCTTTTTGTTGGACTTCCTAGTCCGATGATGGTGATGACGTAATTGTATAATGGAGAAATTCAATCAATTGTTCTGTCTTTGAACTGTCTAGTCTGATAATGGTGATAATACAAATGTATAATGAGAAATAAATTGTTTATTCTTCAAAATGTCTAAATAAAATATGACCTGAGATTTAGAAGGTTGACTATACCTGAAACATCATCATGAAGTTCAAATACTAAATATGTGTGACCTGCACAAACATTCCTGGCTTCAATCAGATTGACTCATTAAGTACATCTGGCAGAAAAACAAATTGAATTATGAAAGGTTATTGATGATGATGATGTTCCTCCTTTGCAAGCGAAGATGAGAATGGCATGAAAAAAACCATTAAATGCGATGAAAAAAAAAAATATATATATATAGTAATTAAAATTGGTAATTAACTAATTTAGTTTGTGAGTTCGTATATGCCTGATGAGTCCGATTCGTGCACGGAAAGTTCTAATGCAGTGTATGCAGGAGTGCTGAAGGTTCGGGGTAGGAGAATTTACGGATTTGTCTTTCTGCTTCTTGCGCTTGTGGATTGCCCGCAGTGTTCTTTCTTTTCAAATTTCGTGATGCCAGCAGTGATCTGAGTGTGCCAGGCTGAGAGATCAAGTGCTGTAGTCTCCCAGGAGCTAGGATCGATGCTGCAGTTATTTAGGTGATCCTTGAAGCGCTTTTTCTGCCCTCCACTTGAACGTTTACCTTCGCACAATTCCCCATAGAATAATCTCTTTGGAAGGCGCTTGTCTGGCATACGGACGATGTGGCCAGCCCAGCGGAGTTGGGACCTAGTCAGCATTGTATGGATACTTTGCATACGGGACTTCTAGAGTTATTACATTTACATCACCAATAGATATACCATAATTAACAATTAGCCTACTCATCCTTGTGTTACCAGATATGAAAGGAGAATGAGTAGTAATCTGTCAAGCATGTTATAAGAGGTGATTACGGGTGGGGGGGGGGGGGGGGGTTAAAGATGAGTTTGTCCATATATTGCCTAACCCGAAAGGTGAACAAAGAATAACAAAACTACAACCAGTTATCCATGTGTCAGAAATAATAACGGTTTGCCTATTGGAGGAGCCTTCTACTACTCATGGGGGGGGGGTGTTTACATGTTACGAGACGAGCTGATAGTTTGCTTGGGTCATCCATTGTTTATCTATCTTCTGACGAGGGGCTTCGCAGCAAATGAGTTGTTCCTCATGTAGTAAGACCATTCTTCTTCTGCGTTCAACCTCAAACTCCCGCTGGATCTAACAGGATCATATTCCTGCTAGATATCCAGCAAGATGTAGTCCAGAAAATGGAAATGCGTTGATTCGCCGTTTTATTTGCGTCAATGGCCCGACACATCAGTCTTCGGCGGGTAAGACCATTCCATTGCCATCCTTTATGTTCCTAGGTCCCAGACCTTATTTATTCTGTATGAGCAGTATTGGGTAATGGCGATGGCCTAATTAGAATCAGGGTTGATACACCTTCCTAGACGAGGTGCTACTTTGCCAAACACGTCTGATGTCTGGGATTTGACCTATGAATTTCTCACGCACTTGCCTCGTCCGCTTGAGATGACCTTTCAATCCATTACCAGGCATGGTCTGTGTATTTTGACTCTTCGACATTGTGTATATTACCCAAAGAGGTAGGTAAAATACAAGGACGAGGAGAGCTTCACAGTGGGCCCTTGGATACTAAACCCAATTCTCTCTGGAAGAGCCGTGCTGGGCAATTAGCCTAAACTGCATATGAAAATTAGCACAATGTACAACAGATTCGTCTTGCCTTTCTGAGCACAAAAATATAAAGTTTTTATGCATATTTTATCATAAATAACTAAGATATTTCATAAATTGTTTACTTGGCTGCAATTCTTGGTTATAACTTTATCACCAGTCTGTTCATATTTACTAATATGTTGTTATGCAATTATCTTTTCGCTAAATTTTGACAGAAAAATTCATAACTTTTCTCAGAACTGACCTAAAGAGTTGGTTGAAGTATAATTGAATTACACATTTCAAGGCCTATCTAGCCATTTTGAATGGTATTTATAATGATGTAACCCCATTTTGAAAATTTAGTTAAAATGCATAAATATAGCTATCTCCAGCCTCATTTTAGGCCACATTAATTAATTAACACAATAATTAATAATAACAGTCAACAACAACATTAACAAAATAACAATTCAATCATCATATTTATATTACCCAGGGCCATATATCCAGACCATGCTATTTGAAATTAGTAATTTGATGTAACTGATGAGCACATTCCCCTTCTAATTGTATAAATTACTAAGCCCTATTGCCCTATACATAAATGAATAGCTAAGAATTAGAAGGCTGCTAAGTTTTAATTTCATGCTCTATGGTCCATCATCATATGGATCATTGGATGCGACACCCGGAAAACTTCGACTCGTCATAATTCAGTAACAAAAAACAAATCAATATTATACAATTTTAAAATGGCTAATGTAAATTATAAAAATTAATACTGTTACTATTATAAAGGGCTAATATATAACCTGCTTGTCCGTAACAGTTTCAATTAAATTTAAATCGAGACGGAAATATATAATTAAATTAACTGATCAATGTGATTATTTATTGTGATAATTTGAAATCATGAATGAAAATTATTTATGATGATTTTTTAGGAGTGATTTATTTATTTAATCGAGTTAGTTGCAAAATTCAATTTACCTTTATATATCCACAAATCATAGAATGATATATTATCCAACGAACGGTCCACATGCACTAGTAAATACTTGATATTTTATCAATTATTAAGAGACAGCGGTTTACTATTACGGGGATATTTTCTACAAATTTATAGATTGCAGGTGGCCATATTTGTTTCCTTAATTTACTTTTCCGGTCACGTGACCAGTAAAGGGGGCTGGTGCCTTCTGTTGTGCTATATGGTTGTGATAGTTGGACACTCACTATGAACATGGAGAGGCTTTCGAGTACAAATGCTACAGACGAATTCTACAAATTTCCAATAGGGAACATAAGAATATTTGTATATTGCCTTTCCCTAGGTGATCCACTCTTGCCGTTAAGCGTAGGGGTGATTGGAGCTTGAGCTTGCGTTCTAAAGCCAGATGTGTGGCCTCGGCTGTGATATGACCGTGTCTGTACAGGATGTCCCTGACGTTTTATCCTTCTTTTCCGTGATCTTCCTCTGACTTTGTACCCTGATCTCATTTGGTTATATGCTTGTACGGGTAACTTTTCGTGATGCATTCTCATAATGTGGCCAAACCACTTAATCTGTTCTCTCTCTATGTAATCTGTACCGTATCTTCTTCGGCGTTCGTTCTCAAACTCCTTCAAATTAGATGCGAAAGCTGATGACTTTTTTGATGTGTAAAAAGTCATCAGCTTTTTTCACATCAAAATAATCATCAGCTTTTTTCACATTAAAAAAGTCCATAACCTTTCTTCAAAAAAGTAATCAGCTTTAACATAAAAAATGTCATCAGCTTTTTTCACATCAAAATAGTCATCAACTTTTTTCGCATTAAAAAAAGTCATCACCTTTCTCAATAAAAAAATCGTCAGCTTTTTTGACATCAAAAAAGTCATCAGCTTTTTTTTGCATCAAAAAAGTCATCAGCTTTTTTTGCATCAAAAAAGTCATCAGCTTTTTTCTCATCAAAAAAGGCATCAGCTTTCGCATCAAAATAGTCATCACCTTTCTCATCAAGTAATCAGGTTTCTCATCAAAAAAGTCATCAGCATCAAAAAAGTCATCAGCTTTCACATCAAAAAAGTCATCAGCTTTCACATAAAAAAGTCATCACCTTTCTCATCAAAAAAGTCATCAGCTTTCTCATCAGAAAAGTCATCCGCTTTCACATCAAAAAAGTCATCAGCTTTCACATCAAAAAATTCATCAGCGTTCACATCAAAAAAGTTATGGTCTCTTGCATTAAAAAAGTCATCCGCATTCGCATAAAAAAGTCATCACCTTTCTCATCAAAAAAGTCATCTGCTTTCACAACAAAAAAGTTATCAGCTTTCTCATCAGAAAAGGCATCCGCTTTCACAACAAAAAAGTTATCAGCTTTTGCATCAAAAAAGTCATCAGCTGTCACATCAAAAAATTAATCAGCTTTCACATAACAAAAGTCATCAGCTTTCACATCAAAAAAGTTATCAGCTTTCGCATCAAAATAGTCATCAGCTTTTTTCGCATCAAAAACGTCATCAGCTTTTGTATCAAAAAAGTTATCGGCTTTTGCATAAAAAAAGTCATCTGCTTTCACATCGAAAACGTTATCAGCTTTCACATCAAAATAGTCATCAGCTTTCGCATCAAAAAAGTCATCAGCTTTCACATAAAAAAAGTCATCAGAGTTCGCATCAAAAAAGTTGTGGGCTCTTGCATAAAAAAAGTCATCCGCATTCGCATAAAAAAGTCATCATCTTTCTCATCAGAAAAGTCATCCGCTTTCACTACAAAAAAGTCATCTGCTTTCACATCAAAAAAGTTATCAGCTTTCACATCAAAATAGTCATCAGCTTTCACATCAAAAAAGTTATTGGCTTTTGCATACAAAAAGTCATCTGCGTTCACATAAAAAAAGTAATCACCTTTCTCATCGAAAAAATTCCTCAGCTTTCACATCAAAAAAGTCTTCAGCTTTCACATCAAAAAAGTCATCAGTGTTCGCATCAAAAAAGTTATGGGCTCTTGCATAAAAAAAGTCATCCGCTTTCACATCAAAAAAGTCATCAGCTTTTTTCGCATAAAAAAAGTCATCAGCTTTTTTCACATCAAAATAATCATCAGCTTTTTTCACATTAAAAAAGTCCATCACCTTTCTCATCAAAAAAGTAATCAGCTTTAACATAAAAAAAGTCATCAGCTTTTTTCACATCAAAATAGTCATCAACTTTTTCGCATTAAAAAAAGTCATCACCTTTCTCATCAAAAAAGTCATCAGCTTTTTTGACATCAAAAAAGTCATCAGCTTTTTTCGCATCAAAAAAGTCATAAGCTTTTTTCGCATCAAAAAAGTCATCAGCTTTTTTCGCATCAAAAAAGTCATCAGCTTTCACATCAAAAAAGTCATCAGCTTTAACATAAAAAAAGTCATCACCTTTTTTCACATAAAAAAAGTCATCAGCTTTTTTCTCATCAAAAGGTCATCAGCATTCGCATCAAAAAGAGGGAATTACATACAAAAATGGACGTATGCCTTTTTCACATTATTTATAGGTAAACCCGCTTCCCCATGAACACTTGTCTACGGCACTGATGTTTTTTTTGAACGTGTGATGATATGATTATTCGTCATAAACTATACTACAGGAAACGGTCGAGGTTAGAAGAAGTAGACGAAGACTAAGAAAATCATGGATAGGATGCATAAAGGGCTGGATAGGTCAAGGTATTTTCTGCGTTGCTGAATATAGAATTTAGCTGGAAAACTCTGGGTATATCCAATGTGGTACTCCTGTGAACCTGGCAGGTTATAGCAGTGTTACCCAACATTTTCTTTAAACGTTTCCCAACCTCAATCTTTCAAAAATTCTGATGTCTCCCCCCCCCCCCCCCCCAATGTAAACATAAAGGGGTCCTATATTTATTTTAGGTCTATTAAAAAATTGACTTATTCCATAGATGAAACCTAATTATAACTTGTTCCGGACACAAGACTTAGGTTTTAGGAAGAAAGCACTAGAAAATTATTAGAAGAAAAAAAAAAGTTAATAGGCTAAATTTTCAAAACATATAGGCCTAATAGACAACTAAATCTCAAGTACAAATATATTTTTTTGAAGTGTCCCCCTAAAAAATGAAATCCCCCCTTTCCACCTGTGGGGCGTGTGCCACAACAACGGGTTATAAACTTATAGTATGGTGTAATAGCAGGCAAAAGAACATGAGGTAAATGGGGACTATTGCTTACCTTTCGTGCGAAGACGGTACTCATCTTAAATGCCTATTGCAATGTTAAACTTCTGTCATGTTTACGGGGAAATGCCACTTTCTTTTTTTTTTTTAAAGTACGTGCTAACCCTGATTAAGAATCTCGAATAAATAGGTCAGACTTAGGCCTGTTCAATCGTCTCATTTTATCCTCACGGTAACCCCCCCCCCCCCCCCCACCAACAAAAAACAAAAACAACCGAGAAATACAGGTATACTCAAAAACGTGTAATAACGATCTACACAGGAGACACATTCACGTGACATTTACAGTGCATGAATAAATGTCTCCTTAGTTGATGATTGGTCGATAAGGGATTAAAACCTTTTGGTTAAGGTATGTTGATATCATGGACTGCCAGAAAAACTAATGTGGAAGTGTTGAAAGAGTCAAATGCGAAACGGACTTAATCAATAATATAAGAAAAAGACATTCTTCATATTTTTGGCCACTTCATGAGACAGGAAAGTTTGGAGAACATAGTCACAACAGGCAAGATTGAAGGCATCAGAGACAGAGGGCGACAACGTGAGAAAATATTAGACAGTTTGATAACCTGGCATGCCAGGGAAACAACAGCGAACTTGATACATAATACTGGAGACAGAGAGCTGTGGAGAGCCATGATCGCCTACGCCAGCCGGCATGACACCTGATGATGATGTTGACATCGTCTTAGCGGAAATATACTTCAATTTCTAGCAAGTGTACTTGCGTTACAGCAAACACACACATCGTTAGGCTCCTTGTTGTTTGGTAAAGGCTCCACTGGCTTCGTGAACTGTTCTTCCACGTGATCTGGTGGTAAAAGTCCATTCGAACCACAGATTGTTGATTATTTTGATCTTCTGTGTCTCACAACATTCGTGTCATGAAAATGTTCGGAGATGAACTCCGTGAACACAGCATTCATTCACATGCATATGTTTATCAATGAACTCTCTAGTGATTGCAAAGATAGTCTTGAAAAGATAATCCATTCTTCACCAAGATCGATGCCTTCTGGTGCACACATCTGTTCAAGATAGATGCCTTCTGGTGTAAACATCTTTTCAACTTCTTGTTTCATCTTCTGTATCCATTCTCAAGCTCCTGCAGATCAGCAGGATATAGTCCAGATAAACGTTGTGCCATAATTGACAGCTTAACTGACAAATCGAACTTCAGCATAGCCTCTAGGTCAATTTGACACTGTGGGGTGAGACCAGTGTTATAAATATGTTATAGGTCATATAAGTAGGGGGAGGGGGGAGGAGTAATTCCCTTTAAAAAGTCATTCGTGTGTTTTCGTGTATCAGATCTTCATGTGATGTTCCTTTTGTGAAAATCTCTACGGGGTGGGGGGGAAGAGACTTTTTACCCGCATTTTGGCCAAATTTCTAATGCTAAAAGGTATAGACCTATTCTGATTTGCTAAAGGACGGGAAATTGAATATCTCAACCCTACGGGCCTTTATGGGACAACAAACTCCACCTTAAATTCCTCTTAGTTGCTGCTTACGATATGCTTGACAAGGAACAGTTTAGCTCCCCATGCTCCCCTTTCAGACCCGCCAACCAAGGACGATTTCTATTGGAAATTAAGTTTATCTAACTATCACTACGTTCAGATTTTTGTTTACTAGAAACAGATTCTTGAAGAGATTCTTTCTTTTTAATTATATCAAAGAACATAGGTCAGCTGTGATGGAAATTAAATTTATTTATTGGATAATCTCCGTGACAGAAGACACATGGCAATCACATAATACTATGAATTAATTAATACTTCTACAGAAAATACCTTATGACCACTGATCTATGTTCAAATGACTATGATCTATAAATAAATCAAAGTCTTCACGCTCTACCGCATTTAGGATTACCAAGCGTGTTTATTCGCTTGAACAAAGCGAGACCAAGTGTGTTGATTTGAACACGTAACACATTTCTTCTATTTGTAAACTGGGACATAGGCAAAACAGGGCGAGATATAAGTCAGTGTTATAAAACCAAGACAATCTTGGTGAGACCTGGACACATCTTTGCACTCAATACATACAATTACACTACATACGTGCCATTAACATAAACAAATGTATATTTCCGCAATTTTAGTAAGCAAAAGTGTGGCACATAAACTTTTAGTATCAAGTCAAAATATTTTGAGTTTACATTTTTTTAAAACTCAGCTGACACAGGTGGATGTCGTTATATTGTGGAATTGCGTTATTGTTGAAAGTAAATTTTCTCTCAAAAATGAAGCGTTTTAAAACTCACAAATTGCAATACCATTTTTTTTCTCGTGAATACTAAATTTATTTTCTTGTGTTAACGAAATTATAATTAGATAATTAAGATCTTTTAAATTACGAATTAAGAATTATGGCCATAAAAACTGTAAGACTACTTTTTATCAAAATACTTTATTTATTTTTTTTCCAATAAATAGCAGTATCCAAATGTTAAATCAAAAATACGTTTAAGTGTAAGGGTGTAAATACAAATAATACTAAAATTTAATTACAAAGTTATTTTATGACAAAAAAGTCGAGTGAAGCACTTTCTCCGCAGCTCTCCTACACCCCCGTAATCCTCTCTCGAGGCGGTATGACATAGAAGGCGCCGCAATCGAAAGCCACTCGGACGCTGAGTACAGCTCACCACTCAGCAGAGCACGTTTATGCTGTTAACATTCCGTACGACCGAAAACTTCACCCCGGTGACTTCGTCCTGTTTTAACATGTCATATGGGGAGGAACCAGCCTAGATCCCAAGCGGTACTGTGACGAGCGAGCTGACTCGACACTGGCTGAACCTTGACCCCGCGGTGGAGTCTAAGACATGTGAACGGACTACTGACACTAGTTCCCATACAAAGTCAAGAGCCAACTTTTGTATTAGTTCCGCGGGGAACTTGAACCTTATACGGACATTATCCCTTAACATCCAAAAGTTTATGTGCCACACTTTTGTTCACCATGTCAACAGTTAGGGAAGAATGTCGTGCATATTGCTTTCAAAAAAACGTTTTTATAAATAGTAGAACGGGGAATAGTTACATAAAATCACTCAAAATAAATGAGAGTTGTTTATTATATTATATTACCACATGATCAGATCAAAATATTTGTGTTCTTATGATTTATTAATAAATTTGCACATATTAATACATTTCACATGTATTACATCCCCTTATCTGATAGTATCTGCGGGGTTATGACCCTTAATCAATAATGGGAATTCCACTCTCTATAGCCCTGCTATCCTAGACAGAGCCTCAAAATATATTTCACAAAATTATTTTTCCATACAGAGCCTCAGTTTTTATCCTATTTTTGCATTGCAATCACGTTTTTATGTTTTTAAAACGTCAAGTTCCAAAAAGAGTCATGTTTTTATGTTGTGAGTTTAATTCAAGTACAATTAGTTTTCTCAAAAACAAAACACTTGACATTTGTTTGGACAATCATTCAATCATGACTATTACATTTGTGTTTGTAAAGTGTCTTTTGCTAGGTCATATCGACTTACTGTACCGTGTCTCTCGTCAAATACAGTCACGTGAACTCATTCTTCTAAATGACTTTACTTGACGTTGATTTGTCATTGGCTGTCGACACAATGTATACAAAAGTGACCAATGAAAATCACTGTAATGGTTAAATAATGTGACTTCAGATGGATTATTTTCAAATAGTCCACACAACTAATTGAGAGACAAGATTATATAGTGTAGTAAACAATGTGTAATGGGGAATTTTTGATACCACACCGGTATATTCAGGTCATTTCTATTTGTACTGTGTCTTTCAGCAGACATGGGTTACATGTGATCTGTTGCATTCTTTATCTTTATAATAACTAATGAAACCAGTATTCTAGTTTTCACACTTTTCTTTTATTAATATGATATGCAAGTTGATTGGGAAAATTAGCAGTATATTGCCCTGAATGATTGATGCACAAAATAACCATCTTTTAATACGTATTGTGTTTAGGCAAGTGCTACCAACTCGTTCCGTCAAAAGCACTAGACAACACAATTTGTTTTTAAAAAGTCATACACCATTAGTTTTTTTTTAAAAACCTAGCAGTACAAAGAATAGCAATACTGTTTGCCTTCCATGTATATTTTAAGTAGCGACTAAGGAAGTTATATGGTGGAGCTGGCTGCCCCATCCTATATAAGGCCAAAATGATCCAGTGCCATTCTAAAGTCGGATGTGTTAGGTCGCATCAATGCGAAGATCTCGCATCAATCTTGTGAACCATGACAAAACGCATTATGAACTACATCCTGCTAATCTGCAGGAGTTTAAGAACAGACGCAGAAACTCAATTATCCAGAGTGAGAACTAAGATGGAAAGCATCTATGTCTTGTTGACCAGATCTCAATGTCCTTTTTATCTCCTGTTACCAGGGTTGATCACATCGTCCGTAATATCACTCCCTTAATATCCACTTGTGCTTCACTTCTTTCTCTCCCACTTTCATCATCCCTTGCCTCCCATTTCGTCATATGTGTGTTTCTATCCATTGTTAGTCAGATATCGTTTGTCCTGATGATGGTTTCTTATTCAAAACGTCGTATGTCTTTGCGTCTATTCGCTAGTATGTCATGTGTATACATATTGACAACATTTGTATCTAAATCCGTTTTTCCTTATATTGCACTGTGTTGCCCCAGCCCTCATATTTCCAGCCGATGTGTTGTTCCCGGCACTAGAGATTAATTCCTATAGACCAGAAAAAAGCGTGTCATCTTTCCTCAAGGATTACTACTATCGTATATCTTATGCGTCGCATAATTCTTTTCTCCTTTTTTCTCGTTTTCCAGCAGTTCAGATGCTGATATGGATTCCATCAAAGAACTGTTCTGTAGTAGTTAGCAGTTCCAGTGCAGTAGTTAGACAGTGCAGTAAAGCTTTCCGTCCGAGCTGTTTCAGATAGCCATCGTTTCCCCCTTGTGCTGTCATATAGTGGGCAGTTTTGTAAAAGTATAGAAGCATTCAAAAACTTATTTTTATGTCGCAGATCTGGAAGAATCTGCGCCATATTTTCATTTTTGGGGCAATTATCCCCCTCGCTTCAAATATATAGCCCCAAACGTGGACCTAATTATATTTTGATAACCACTGATCTTTATCTGCTTTTTTCTTTTTATGCGTTCGTCCTCAAAATGTATGTTGTCAGGATGTAATCCGGAGAGTGGAATGCGGTATGTCATAATTTACATCGTGGTTGCGATATCTGCGCCTTTCGATCTGACACATCCAACTTCAGCATGACTTCTGGATAACATTATCCTCTATTGAATAGGAGAGCCAACTCAACACCCCAAAACCTTCTTAGTCACATTTTACGATGTGCATGGTAGACAACAATAACAGTACCACTACTTTGCTAAACTTTCCACACCACATTGGCACCGCTGATCTAAACCACATCCACTGATTTAAACCACATATCACAGTACACACCACGCATTGTTTGTGTTTTGGTTTTTCTTACTAGTCCTAATGTTGACATCTAAGAGCAATCTTACTTTCCTGAACTGTGCTCACGAGACAGAAATAGGGCTCTGTTTACTGGAAGAAAACTTGACTATTGTGTCTTAGATAGTCACATTGACTAAACATAATGCTTCATTAATAAAATATAATTTAGTCACAGTAAACAGAGAACTTCCCACTTTATAGAAGGTGGTTTTCAATTTATAGAAGGTGGTTTTACGTTTGCAATGAAGGGGAGATAATATGCACAGTTGTCAACAGATTTGTTTTAATTAATTATTTTGTCAAAACAAAGTTGAAAAATATATTACTGATAGTACTTTCACTTTAAACTTTCAGCTACCAATTAGTGTGTTCTTTTTTTAATTGTATGCATCTGTCTAAAATATTTTTTTATTAAATTATTATGAAACTCTCACACTTAGGTCGACACACTAAGTGTTTCCTATTTACGAAAACGTGAAATATTGAATAAGATTACGATATAGAAGTGCTAACATCTAAACTAACTAGGAGAACCCTTATTGTCGGTGACTTCAATGCCCACCACACAATGTGGGGCAGTCATAAGTCAGACAAGACAGGGGAACTAATAGCAGATTTTTGTGATAATAATAACCTAGTCATTCTAAATGATGGTTCTATAACCAGAATTAATCCAATAGTAAATGGCAAAGACTCAGCCTTAGACTTGAGCATTGTAACAACTAACCTATGCACTACCAGGTGGCAGACACTAAATGCTAGTGGATCTGACCATCTACCAATTGAAATTAATATTAGAGCTAAATGTAATCTCAGTGAAGTAAACCAAAAACCAACATTTAACTATAGAAAAGCCAACTGGGAGGCACTAACAACAGAGCTAATGACAGTAGGAATAAATAATATTAATACCAACAATGTAGAAGAATTTGCTGAGGAACTCACGAATGAACTACTCAAAGTAGCAGTAAAATATATACCAAATGAAAACATGCCTAATAATATCAAACCAGTAAATATAACAAGAACTAATAGACATAAACCTAAAAACCCAGTACCATGGTGGAACCCTAAACTGGAGGAGCAGATTAAAATTAGAGATAAAGCACTAAAACTAGCTAGATATAAGAGATCAGAAGAGAATATACTAAACTATAAAGAAATAAGAAATCAAACAAATAAACTAAAATTAAAGCTAAACAACTCCACTGGAGAGCTTTCTGTGAAACCATAAGTTTCAGAACGCCTTCATCAGAAGAATGGAATAAACTGAAAGCTATCAGTGGAGGAAAATCCAAACGTAGCATAATGCCAGCATTAAATACAGCACAAACTGATAAAGAGAAGGCTAATGCACTGACCGAATACTTTTACTCAGTTAGTGCTAATAACAACCTGAACCTAAATGAGATAAATAGACGGCAGACAATTCTGCAGGAACTAAACACTAAACCAATAAATAATGCAGAATCATCATATATAAATGCAGATATAACAATAGGGGAAGTAATTAAAGCAATAGGTGAGAAATCAAACACAGCTTCAGGTCCTGACATCCTAAGCTATGCAATACTTAAAAAAGTACCTACTAATATATTAATGATAATAACTCACCTTTTCAATAATGTATGGGAATCTGGCACCATACCAAAGGCATGGAAGGCTGCCACCATAATACCAATACTAAAGCCAGATAAAGAAGCTAAAGAAGTAAGCTCATATAGACCAATATCACTAACTTCTCACCTAGGTAAAATATTAGAGACAATAATAAATAAAAGAGTAGTATTTCACCTAAATAAACATAATATATATAGTCCAACCCAAGCGGGCTTCCGGAGTCGCCGGAGCACGGTTGACCAAATACTAAAACTAGAGCATGAAGTAAAACAGGGTTTCCTAAAAGGTGAAAAAACAGCGGCTGTCTTTCTCGACGAAGCAAGAGCATACGACGAGTGCTGGAGAGAAGGAGCCCTATTTAAAATTAAGAACATAGGTATAGATGGTAGAGCATACAACTACATTAAAAACTTCATGCAAGATAGACAATTTAAAGTACTAATAAATAATGACTTATCAGACTCCTATGAACAGGAAAATGGCATCCCGCAGGGGTCTGTAATATCTCCAACAATATTCACAATAATGGTTAATGATTTAGGAGAAGAATTCTCAGATATCAAGAACAGCCTGTCACAATTTGCAGACGATGCCGCAATTTGGCGCTCAGGCAATAACATCAGTTATCTAAAAGTAGGAATACAAAGACAAATAAATGAAGTAACAAGCTGGATGGCAAAATGGGGTTTCAAAATTAATGCTAGCAAGACAGTAGGAATGCTATTCAGCATAAATGGTGCTCAAACAAATAAAATTAAGGATATTTTTATAAATAACGAACCAATTACATTCTCACCAACCACCAAATTCTTGGGAATGGTATTAGATCAAAGCCTCAGATGGCATAAACATATAAACTATATAGTAGACAGAAGCAGAGGAGCCCTAAACATGCTTAGGTACATGAGTGGTAGCGGATGGGGAGCGTCGACTAAGACAATGACGACATTCTATAAAGCCTTTATACGAGGTAAATTAGAATATGCCAGCATTGTGTATGAGTCGACAGCACCAGCCAATATCTCTAAAATAGATATAATTCAAAATAAGGCTCTCTCAACAATAGCTAGGGCGACCAGGGGAACATCTGCTGAAGCAGTTCAAGTAGCTCTAGGAATAATGCCATTATCCCTAAGAAGGAAAGAACTGAGACTTAGCTACTGGTCTAAAATAGGAAATGATACCACACATCCTGCATATAAATCATTCAATAGCTTTGATAACACAGGCAAGTTCTCAATTGAAAGCTACAGAACACCAGCAGGTTGGCGATCAAATGCAGAGCTTGACCAAATACCAGAGCTTAAAGATTTAATATGTAATCAAAACCAATATAAAGCAATAATACCCCCTTGGGAATTAATATCACCAGCAACTGACATTTCCTTATCTTATATAGGGAAAAAACACCAAAATAGAGATTCAGCTAAAAATAGAGCAGTAAACCACATAAATGATAGAACAATAAATAGTCTAAAAGTATTCACAGATGGGTCCAAAGGAGAGGAAGGCCCAACTGGTGCAGGAATAGTCATACCAGACAGGAATATCAGTAAGAGCTTTAAATTATCACAACATACATCAATATTCACAGCTGAACTAGTTGCAATTCTAAAAGCAATAGAAATAATAAATGATAACCCACCTAAAAATTTAACAATCCTGACTGATTCATTATCATCAGTCCAGGCTATTCAAAATAAACAAGACAGCCAAAGGCCAGATATAGTAGAAGATATACTACGCATAACAACAAACCTAGCTCATGTTGGTACGAGGGTTAATGTAATGTGGATTCCAGCCCATGTCGGAATACCAGGAAATGAAGCAGCGGACAAGGAAGCCAAGAAAGGACGAACACAAGGAACAGAAATCCAGGTAGGACTTGGCAGATCGGAAACCAGAAGCATAATAAAGGACACAATAATTAAGGAATGGACAGAAAAATGGGACAACAGTGCAAACGGAAGACATGCACATGCAATGCTAAAAGGACCCACTAGGACCACTCAAATAAAGGAAGAGCTGAAAATCCCTGCCAATAGGAAACTACTACGACTTAGACTGGGAAAATCATTACATTATATACTTGAACCAATATGTGAAGACTGTGAAGAGGAAAATACAATAGAACATTTCCTACTCCATTGTCATAAATACAACCATCATAGGCAAGACCTAAAAGATTACTACCAAAACAATAAAATTCCATATAAATTAGAAAAGGTTCTGGGCCATGATGTACCACCAGATAGGCTAAAACTAATTAAACAATTTATAACCAGGACTAAATCCCTAATTTAAAAATCTAAACCAAATATGTCATTGTTTGTCATCAGTCTTTCCACAGGCCTCTCTCCACAGCTCTCTCTCCACAGCTTTCAACAAATAACAACCGATGAACGCTCACCACAGGATACGACTGGCAATATGGACAATTTTTGCATAATCGCACGCATGGTTTTTCAAACTCCCCCAGGCATTAGTGTCACTCTTAAATAAAAAGGCAATACCACCGGAAATAAAGTTTATACAACTAGCAACATAACATTCTATTGCAATAATAGCGCGCACGGTTCTCAATTCGCCCAGACCATAGGTCACACTTAGATAAATGGCATCTTGGCCACAAATAAACATCAACTCCACCTAGCAATATAGATAATTCATAGCAATAGCACGCACGGCTTTCCAAAAACCCAGACCATTAGGTCACATTTAGATAAAAGCTAATACGGCCTGATATAACCAAAATAGACTTCTGTCTTAGGTTGAAATGGTCGTGCCTCAGCTAAGAGGCTTAATCCCCCATCTAACAAACAAACAAACAATGAATAAGATTACAAGACTTATGTCTTAGGTTGAAAGTCTCGTGCTTTTAAAAAAAAAAATTTTAAATTTTTATCTATCATCTTCCAGCATAACATGAGCATTGTTATATATATTGTGAAGTGAGGTGATGCCCGTGAAGTGAAAGGATGAGAGGTGGGTGTTACAGTGTAGTGAGATGGGTGATTACAAAATTAGCACCTCAGGCATTCCATATCGTGCCACAGCTCCGTTTAACAAACAATGAATGAGATTATCATTATACTTATTAGGATAATTCCTTGTGGTCTTTGTTACCTCTAATATTTTATGGTAGTGTGTCCTGATATAGCCTAATTAGACAATGTTCGCTGGTTGAAAGGGGCACGCCTCTCCAAAAGAGAGACAAATTCATTAACCTACTGAATGATAACGCCCTGATGCAACCACAGGAAAACCGTTCCACGGTTGAAAGGGCGTGTAGGAAAACAAACCCATCAACTAACAAGAATGAGATGCTCTTGTTCTATCAATTAAAAAAAATCATAGGGTTACTGTTTCATTGTTACAGTTACTCTCCAGGCATCCCCCTTACATCTCAGAATTAAGAAAGGGTATACTTATTTTATGACAGACTATACGGAGATTTTCAACAACCTTTACATTCCAGGTGTTACGCCAAAAGCTAGGGAAATAGCCTTTAGGCTTTTATTCAATATGATGCCCATTATAGGGAAACAAACACTCAGACTAGAGCAGACGCCAAAATATAAACTTTGCAGAAGAAGCATCCCAGAAACAGAAGACCACATCTTTTACACATGCAATAGAATCACTCCTACCAGAAACAGATTAAGAGACATAATAAAAACACACATACACAACACGGACATCTACAAAGCTATCATGTTTAACGTACTGCCTCAGACACCAGATGTACACAACAAACTTATCATCTTGCTATCCCGATACAGATACCTGATCTGGTCTTGTCGGATACGGGCAGTGTTTCACAATACAATATTTCAACCACATACAGTTTTACACATATTCAATCAGATGACACATCACATAATATGAACATGTACAGAAATACGCAAATCATCACGGGTTGTTTTTTTTTTCATCAATAAATTTTTATGTCATCCATGTATCACTCACTTCTCAAAATTGTAAAAGCCCACCATTCTACATTTCAATTCACGGGCATAATTTCATCACTATTGCCTATTGTCGTTACTTTGATAAATATTTCACGTAAATTGTGTATATAAAATGATTTACTAAGGATCTCCGCGAGGAGACACAATATAAGACCAAATGTTTCTTCTTCTTCTTCTTCATCGTTCATTCTCAAACTCCCACTGGTTATCTCTTGTATCAGGATCATGGTCCTATTAGATTTCCAGAAGGATGTAGTCCAGAGAATGAAAATGCGTTGTGTCGCCGTTTTATTTGCGCCAATGTCCCGACACATCCGTCTTCGGCGGAAAACCAAATGTTTCAAAGTAACTATTTTTCCAAAAATAAAGATTTTTCCAGAAAGAACTACTAAGAGAAATAAAGATCAGGCACATAAAATACTTTGGACACATTAAAAGACATGACACCCTATTGAAGACCTTACTTGAGGGTAACGTCAAAGGGAAGCGAGCAAGAGGTAGGCAGAGATACAAGTTGGAGAGTAACATTACACGATGGACAGGTTACAGTCTAGCAGAGTGCACCACCAAGACAAGAGACAGGAGATGTTGGAGATACGTTGCAGCCAACCTTCGTTGCGGAGACGGCACTTGATGATGATGATGATTTTTCCAAACATACTTTGTAGTTTTTATTATCTCCAATGTTATAAACTTTTGCTACTGCACGTACTATATCACGACATTTTTGTTAGCTTTTACTCGTAATGTGAACATGTATGGATATATGTAAATAAACATTCCTTTGTTGTTGTTTTTTTCATCAATTAATTTTGTTGTCATCCATGTATCACCCATTTCACAAAATTGTAAAGGCCCACCATTCCACATTTCAACTCGCGGGCAAAATTTCATTACATTACATATGTCTATTGTTGTTACTTTTATATTCTATACTGTAATCGTTACAAATATTTTGTATGTACATATATATGTAAATAAATATGTATAGGTATATACAATGTTATTGGGGGGAGGGGACGAAAAAAACAACCAACCACATGAAAGCCAGCTCCCATTATACGCATATATGTACACGTGTGTGTGTGTATATATATATTCGTGTGTGTGTGTGTGTGTGTGCTCGCGCGCGCACGTGTGTGGGAACGTGTGTGGGTATGTATGTATATATGCGATGTATGTATGTGTGTGTAAATGTATTTTTTGCTTTGATAGTATGCGTGCAAGGATGAAAACGTTACAAATCTTTACATATTATATTTATCATTACACTCTCATCAGAAATGTTCATGAATGTTGTTTAATCCATCTCGTAACAAAATGCACATTTCAAATGTATTTGGTTTTGTAAATATTTTTTTTTGCAAATAAAGATTGAATTTTTTTTATTTTTTTTAAAAGTTACAGTTACTCATTGCAGCACCTACCATCTGATGTTAAAATGCTGCCAAGATACTTGACTTTAGCCCCATGATTAAATGTTGAATCATAGATAGTAATGCTGCATTTTGGTGGTGTGCATATTCTTGAAACAACCATTACTTCTGGTTTCTTCTTGTTTATACAGAGCTTTGTTTTCACTTTTTTTACTACCATGTCTAACAAGGTTTAAATTTCTTGTTCTCTTCCTGCAATCAGAACTGTATCGTCAGCATATCTTAGATTATTCAGATTTTGTAACCTCCAACTGCTATTCCTAGCATGCTTTCTAAGTTTCACATAATATCCTTTGTATACAGAAGGAAAAGATCTGGTGGCATTACACATCCTTGTCTGATGCCCATCTCTAACTTTTGAAATTCTCCTACATTACCGTCAACCCTCGACACAGCTGTTTGTTTCCAATACATGGTTCCTACTATCTTTAGATCTTTTCCATCCACATAGCTGTAATCTTATTTTTATATACAGTCATATGTAGTAGAATTTATATGCGTATTCTTATACAACTTCTGATTTATGAAACAACAGAGAACGAACAACGTAAAAACAAACTCAATGAACTGCTTTTGGCTGACGATAAAAACATCATATATGATGACGAAGAAAAACTGCAAACTCACATCAACTCACAATCAAGAATATGCAATAAATACAATAAGCGGATCAATAGACAAAAGGCAGAAACTATGCAAATAACGAGATCAACAGATCATTTAAACATCCAAATAGAGAACACAAAAATAATACAAGTCACAGAGTTCAAGCACCTACGAAGCATCTTCACAGAAGACGGACGAGTCAATTGAGAGATAGAAACAAGATGTCAAAATGCAAATACTGTGATATACCAGATGTCACTTTTGTATAGCACCCAAAAAACAACACGGAAGTACAGAAACACATAAGTAAGATCATCTTTGTACCAACACTATACTACCAATGTCATTCTTGGCAACTAACACCTACACATAAGTAAGAGCATCTTCGTGCCAACACTATACTACCAATGTCATACTTGGCAACTAACACCTACACATAAGTAAGAGCATCTTCGTGCCAACACTATGCTACCAATGTCAGACTTGGCAACTAACACCTACACATGAGTAAGAGCATCTTCGTGCCACCACTATGCTACCAATGCCAGACTTGGCAACTAACACCTACACATAAGAGAAAGATCGAAACTTGCGAAATGTATAAGTACGGCTATTTGATTTACCACATTCGACAAGGTGCGAATTTAGAACATCGGACGGATACTAGGTATAACATAGTGCATCAAGTATATAGAGAAACAACAGATCTGTTGTTTCTATATATATTCTATGCATGTTATTATATCTATTATCTTTCTGATGTTCTCATTGCGCATTTTGTTGAGTCTGGTGATTCCAATGGCCTTCTTCAGACATTTAATTATGCAAGTTTTGATCTTAAATAAATCAAAAATCCTGTACACCATTCAACATAACTGCAGAATGTTCACAGTGCCCAATAATTACATACTTGGATTTTACATTGTTCACTTTCTCCACCTTGGATTCACTGGACATTTATGGATCACATTTACGGATTTAGAAGTTATTCATCTGACATTGGACTATTCAACAATCTCAAAAACATTAATCTGTTGTTTCTTTTGAGCCCCGTGCTCGCTTTTATTGTAGCGTTCTTTGCCAGAGAAACTACCATTTATTCATTTTAACACAGGTGGGAGAGTTGTAAGGAATATAATTTTAACACAGGTGGGAGAGTTGTATGGAATATAATTTTAACAGTGTGTTGTCTAGTATTATTATGTATAAGGGTTAGTCATGGTCGCTGTAAGTTATTGAGTAATGGATGATAAGTTTGAGTTTTCTGTAACGTGATACAAATGACAAATTATCACTTTCATTTATTCCAAAGAAAGTAAGTGAGAAAAGGAAGCGTGGATGTTAGAGTGTGAGGTCTATGGCACCATCTTTGTCCTTAAGTGGTATGCTAGTTATGTTAAGCACCTGCGATTCAAAGTACACAAATTGAGTAAACTGTAGCTTATAGGGACACCATATATATTGTTAGTTTCTTTGCCATCCTGCAATACGAAAGTTATGAATATATTTGTGAATATATAGTATATTCCCAGTTTACCGAAATAATCACCCTTCGTCAGTTTTTCTTTTTAAAAATAAAGAAAGTATCTCATGGCGAGGTATGCGCCTTTCAACCACAAAAAGGGGGGGGGGTTACTGTTACAGATAATCCAGTCACCCCATGATTCCAATATTAACATTGTGATGACAAAAACGTATTGAATATATAACTCGGTGGTTATGGTTCTGCACCACTCCCTTAAATACATAGGCCTACTCTCGAACTCGTGGTGGCTGGATTACCAGAACTCTATTATTATTTTATGGTTAAAAAACTGTGATATGACCAAAGTGGCGCCTGTGAGTTGCCAGAGGACTGAAAGGGGGGGGGTAAAGAATTACGACATTATTACCTGCCAATTATGTTGTAAGAGGCGACTAAGCAGGTCTTGAGCTCGCGTTGGTTGTTTCATCCCTAAAAAGGTCAAAGTAGTAGGATGTGTCCGACTGAAAAGCGCAGATATCGCAGCTAAGATATAAGCTATGACACAATACTCTTCGTTCTCCGAACTTAATAATGCTAATATTCAGGAGTCTGAGAACGAACGCAGAAGAAGAGGAGAGAAATTGGACCATGTCCGCGTTTGAAAGAAGCGCGCCTCACCATAAGAGTACCTTACATAAAATTAATTATAATAATACCATAGTTTGTGGTACAAACAAGGGTTAAGTAATAACGAAACATGAGGATGACAAAACAGAGATTTATTACATAAACATAATTGTGATCAAAATTATTCCTTGATGACACACATAAATCTACGTTTACACAAGGGACAGCTTTACCATCATGTAATAATGAATACATACATATCTCTCTCTGTGTGTGCGCGTGTGTGTGTGCGTGTGTGTGTGGGGGGGGGGGTGCGTGCGTGCGTTCGTCTATCACAAGTGATGATGACCATTTTTTACATCCACTTTAGAAAATTCAGTTACAATTATGTCCATGCCTAATAGTTCATAGATGGCTAATAAGCCCTATTCGAGCTGTAAATGTCCTTGGACAGTTCGGACATGGAATGACCACCGTAGACGGATTTTGATCTATCCGTGACTTTCTAGCTACTCTCCGCTGTTGGACTGAAGCATTTCTCCTTTCACAAGATGATGCGCTCTTTTTGACTGTAGAGCGTCATACATATACACACATACATACATACAGGTTTTTTTTCTAGGAAAAAGGTGGGTATACGGCGTTTACAAAAGTGGATGGTCAATACTTTAACATGAATACCTCATGAATACCTCTCCTCCCCCCCCCCATATTGCCGTCATACTTTGCGCATAGGGAGTTTTGAAAGAAAAAAAAACAAGCTTACGTATGAAACATTTTGAGTAATCTTCTTCTTCTGCATTCGTTCTTAAACTCCTGCAGATTAGCAGTATATAGTTCGGAGAACGGAATGCGCTGTGTCATTGTTTACAGCATTGCTGCGATATCTGCGCCTTTCGGCCTGACACATCCGACTTCAGTATGGCTTTGGGTCACTGACCCTATATGGGATGGGACAGCCAACTCCATCCTATAACTTCCTTAGTCGCCTTTTACGACATGCGTGGAAGGTAAACAGTGTTGATATTCTTTACTCCCCTTTCGGGCCCTGGCAACACACGGGCGTTTGAGTAATCAAATAGTTTTCTTATAGTTCTACTATCATATTAAAAAACGGGCGGCGGTGTGGTTTGGTGTGTAATCTCCGTAGTGTTAATTATGAGGTTTTATATTCAGTGAATTGATGTGCATTGGACAATATGTCAATGTGTCGGGATAATATCTTGAAGGTTACTTCATTAATGGATTAAAAGATAACACCATAGTGAAGGTATTATCAAGTTTAGAAGTCTTTATGTGGATGAGTACGAAGTAAGGTTGTGACCTAGTGAAATGGTAGCGATGCGCTCAGCGCGAAGTTCAAATGTGATGTAGTGTCAACATAAGCAAAGTGCAATGGAGACGGAGAGAGAAAACACATCCATGTAACCATATCGTAAGGACAGCTAGAGAGGAGATGGGCACCACTAGCTAAACCTTTTGCCCACTGAAATACTACAATTACGAATTCTACAAATTTCCTATAGGGAATATAAGACCAATGTGTACGTAAGAAATAAAGTAGAGATGTGTGCAGGTGTCCAGGAGCCATTGCTTTCAATAGTGAAACAAAACTAGCATGGTTCGGACATGTATGCAGGCATGATTCCTTGTCAAAAACAATACTGCGTGGAACTGTCGAGGGTGGAAGAAGCAGAGGAGGGATAAATAAAGGCATGGACAGACAACATCAAGGAATGGACAGGGCAACATATTTCCACACTCACCCACATCGCTGAGGATATAATTCGCTGGAGGAATCTGTGTGCTGAAGAATCCAATGTGGTATCCCTACAACCCTGAAGGGTTACGGATTCATTGATAATTGATTCATGTTTCCAGCGTGGTACTTCTACGGTCCTGAAGGTTATGACTGTTGAAAGTAATGATTCATGTAGTCATATATGAATCTATTTGGTTTCTTACGTACACATTAGTCTCAAGCTCTCTATAGGAGATGCGCAGAATTCGTCTGTAACATTTGTATTCTTCTTCTTCAGCGTTCATTCTCAAACTCCTGCTGAATTCTCTTATAGCAGGACCATGGTCCTACTAGATTTCCAGCAGGATGTAGTCCAGAGAATGGAAATGCGTTGTGTCACCGTTTTATTTGCGCCAATGGCCCGACACATCCGTCTTCGGCGGAATTTGTATTCGAAGATCTGTATCCTCTCTCCATGACTTCAGTGAGTGTTTAGTTTTCACACCAACACAAGACAATAGATAACATAGTGAGTTTTACAGTTGTTCACACTAGCACTGAGTTTGATTGACCAAATTAAATATAGCCTTGACAGGTCAGCTAAATGCCTCTCCAGCCTTAGGGGCCTATTTTTAAGTCTGTTTTGCGTCTTCCATCTTACAGGCAAAAGAGCAAGGGGTAGACCAAAAGAAACACTCAGAAGAACAATACTTAGAGAAAGTAAAACAACCAATATTCATACTATTCAAGAACTGCACAGAATAGCTTTGAGCAGTCAGAATTTGAGAGATCTGACCTCTGCCATATGCGCTAACTTCAGCGCAAAAGGAAAATGAATGAATGAATGAATATGCAGGATCCGAAATATTTGAAAATATTCACGTCTTCAAATGTATGCCCATGTATCATGATATTGGTATGTGTTTCTGTGCCATTTCTGTTAGCCAAGATAGTATTTTATTCAGCGTTGTTTTTAGTTTCCCTGCTAGCACAATGTGAAAACTGTAAATGTATCCTGTTTCACAGTATTTCTCTTTCCTTACAGGTGCATTATTACTGGATGCTACTTGACCATTTTGTTTAAATATTTATCTCGCATTTGCATGTTAGTACAGGTCCTGGGTTCATTCCCCAGCTGAGGCGGAAATGTTTTCAGATCGCAATGGCTCCCAGGTCGACCCAGCCTTAAATGGGTACCGGATTAATCCGGGAAGTAAAGACTGCGAGGGAGAGGAGATGGCTACCGCCCTCATTTGCAGAGCCTGTGAAATGTGAGATCGCTAACATCTCACACCCCTACGGCATTAATAAATGCTATGGGTTACTTTACTTTTTTTACAGCATCATTAATGTATGGCTCAGAAAATGTGGATATATTGAAGAATAAGAACTTCACGGAAAGATAAGAAAATGAAGACAGCGGTTCTGGCATCACTGCGCACGTAAACAAAAAAGTTATTAGGGGCTATCTATAAATTATTCTCTTTTCTTCTTTTCCCCCCTTCTTCTATTTTTTCCCTTCTTTACACATCTTTTTCATCTTCCTCGTTCATTCTCAAACTCCCGCTGGATATCTCTTGTAACAGGACAATGGTTCTACTAGATTTCCAGCACGATGTAGTCCAGAGAATGGAAATGCGTTGTGTTGCCGTTGTATTTGCGCCAATGGCCCGACACATCCGTCTTCGGCGGACTTCTTTAAACAATAGACAATATATAAGTCTGGGTCTACTTATATACTGAATTTTAGCTAAATTTAGGCCCTATAAAATAACCTCACATATATAAATAAATAACATATATAACAACCAAGAGATGGTCTTCTTGTGTGCTGTCTGTAAGCTTGTTCCTGTTGCTTCTTTGATTTCTGTGATCCATCTTTTACATGGTCTACCTCTGGCTTTATAGCCGTGATGTCTATGTTTTATGGCCATTTGTGGCATGCTGTCTGCTGGTAGTCTGGAAGAGTGAAAAACCACTTGATCTGTTGTCTTTTAATGTGTTCCAAAACTGGTATTGTTTTGGTTATCTGTCTGATGTTATCGTTTATAATTCTATCTCTTAATGACACTCCGAGTATTCTTCGTAGACATGTCATTTATTCTGTCACTATTTTTCTTTTGTCTTGTGCTGTCATTGTTCAGGGTTGGCTCTGGTAGCACAGTGATGGAATAATAATAGTCTTGTATACTGCAACTTTAGTGTCTGCGTTTACATTTTTGTTCTTGAAAATACGAGTCATCTGTCCTAAGATCTGATATGTTTTCTTGCATCTATTTTGTATCTCTTTACTGATTTTCCATTCCCTCGATATAATGCTTCCTTAAGTAAGTGAACTCATTTACCTGTTTAAGGTGTTTATTATCGATGGAGATAGTGATATTTCTTTCTTCCTTTGTAGTACTTAGTCGTCTGCAACGAGTATTTCGATCAATTTGTCTTTTATGTTATCCTCTTCGTTGGTACTTGTTATTTTACAGATGTGGTCGATATATGTTATAAAAAGTAGAGAGAATATGACACAGCCCTTGTGAACTCCTGATTGAATTTGGAACTTATTGGACACTCCTGCATTTGGTCTTACTTCACATTAACTATTAGCATAAATGCCCTTGCATATATTGATTAAATATTTTGGTACTCCGTATATTGATGTTTTCCATAGCTGTTGTACCCTGGAAACAGAAACACCGCGGATCGTGCGGATTCTGACTAAATCATTTGGGGATCGTGTCCGTGAATGCGGAGGTAGCAGATAGAAAGAGATTTGACTGCATAAGATACAGACAATATTCCCGACAACACATGCAGTGGCACTGTCGACACACAGTCAGTCCAGTTCAAGCATTGAAGGGGCGGTCAATGAAAAAGGCACGAAATGTAGATGCATGGCGAGAGACGAAAAGATAACATACTCAGTACAACGAAAGGGCGACACAGCGCCAGGGGGCATCGCTAACTGCAATTAAAAAGTGAAAACGATCCAAGGAAATTGGAACTACAAGCTCTGTTAGCTCGAGACAAGCTTCTAGTTATCAGTCCTCCGTACGGGCAGAAATCCACACCCAATCGTGGACGCATGGGAGGAAAAAAGACCTGGCCCAACTCTAGCGTCGAGCTTTCCTATACCGGAAACATGTTCGCGAAGAGAAAGGGTTCAGTACCCGATGGGCTCAGGCACACACAGAACAACGAAGGCATGCCCGTCCCAATTCTACTGCAAAGCGTTCCTATACCGGATACATGTTTCCAGAGAGAAAGGGTTCAGTACTCGATGGGTTAGGCACAAATGAGACAAGGCTGTTCAGCTCTAGAACATGCCTTGATCCCAAACGCGTGATGAGACTCAGACTTGGACGAGGGGTTCACGATGTCGGTGAACGACACCTCGGCTAAGAAGGCGAAAGAGTCAGGGTCCATCTCACCTGCCGAGTTCTTCCTTCACCGGAACCAGGCTAGGAGAGGAGAAAAGGTTCAGTTCCCGATGAGCACAGAACGTCCAATTACACGAGACAAGTTCACCGACGGTCGAACACACCTGCGAGATAGATGTGAACGACAATCGTCTCGGCGAAGAGTCATTATACACTCGCGCGCCCGTCGACATATAGGCAGGCTGTTACTGGCTAGGGAAACCTACTACCCGAATTAAAGGCATGACGAAAACGGATGTGCTGGGCCTCGGATGTCCCGGTCCCAAAATGAACCAAACAAGGCGCAAATAACACTGTGGAACTTGCAGTACAACGTACTTCACGCTGCCAGGCGGAAATCCCACTATTTTTTCGATATGGTTACAAGAGAACGAACGAAGAAGAAACTGGAAATATGTTACGTCCTTTAGTTCGAAATTGCGCCCGTCTGTGCCGAGGCCCGAAAAGGGCGCAACGAATAGCAACACTGTTTACCTTCCACGCATGTCGTAAAATGCGACTAAGGAGGTTATGTGATGGAGTTGGCTGTCCCATCCAATATAGGGTCAGTGACCCAAAGCCATGCTGAAGTAGAATGTGACAGGCAGACAGGCGCAGATATCGCAGCAATGTTGTAAACCATGACACAACGCATTCCGTTCTCCGGACTACATCCTGATAATCTGTAGGAGTTTGAGAACAAACGCAGAAGAAGAAGAAGAATGGTGTATTAAAGTTATGGTTAGGCTGTGTTAGTTATAGAATGAGGTATTAGAGTTACAGTTAGGCTACGATAGTGATAGAATGAGGTATTAGAGTTACAGTTAGGCTACGATAGTGATGGTTGGTTGGTTGGTTGCTGATCCAGCGGTCCATGGGCTCATGCCCTTTGACCCAATGCCATTGTGTGATATATGCATGTGTTTGTGGGTTGTTTTGTTCCATATAATGTGTTCCATTTATCTGGCCCTGGAGGGAGGAGCATTTTCCTGATGTCATCCAGCTCTGGACATTCAAAAAGGTGGTGGTCAACAGTTTCATATGGATGAGTGCACAGCCGGCACCCTGGAGTGTGTTGTGGTTGTATTCTGTTCAGGTGATTGTTAAGCTGTACATGTTGTGTGCGCAGTCGGAGTATGATACTCTGGTCTTTTCTTTCCAGGAGGTTGATATTGTCTTTAGGATTTGGGCTGGTCATATATTTATAGATTTCCCTCCCAGTGTTTCCCATGGCCCATCTGTTCATCCAATTTTCTTTGTTCACAGATTTCAGAATCATTTTAACTGTGTGCATTGCTACGATAGTGATAGAATGAGGTATTAGAGTTACAGTTAGGCTGCGATAGTGATAGAATGAGGTATTAGGGTTACAGTTAGGCTGCAATAGTGATAGAATGAAGTATTAGAGTTACAGTTAGGCTACGATAGTGATAGAATGAGGTGTAGATTGAATTGTTGTACCTCCATCTATAACTTTCTGGTTAATGACAGAGACAGTGAATGTCTATGTGAACACATGAAATCATGAAAAATGCCATGTTCTTTAAGAAACTGGATTACCAACCAAATTTCTTGATTTTGAGACGACGAAGGAGCTGTTGGAAATTCATCATCGCCTTGGAAGACATATTTCCATCACAATGACGCCATTTCTTAGAGTATATCAAAAGTATGTCATACCATTAACAGGCGACCTCACAAGAAATAATACTAGTAATGGAGTTGTGGGAACCTGCAGTTGTCTGAGTAAGAAGTATCGATTTTTCAGTTTGCAAAAAAGATGAAAATAAAAACCAGAATACTGTTACAATTAAAATACTTTATAAAAAGAATTTTAAAAAACCTGAATTCATAGATACATTTATTTATAAATTATAATCTCTAAATAAATATTTCACAAATCAATAAACACTGCTTCACACTGAGCTGCCGATTGTAAGGCAAGATGATTTTTTGAACATATGAACTGCCTTTCAATCAGCAATAAAAATGCAATGGGGACAATATACATAAAACCAAAATATTTTATCCTTAAACTCTGCAAAAAGTTTATAAAACCTTGTTGTGAAAGTGTACGCATAAATAGCATTTCAAAAAACATCTGTGTAAATATTGATTTTATTGATTTTTTTGGTTACGGTGTCAAATTGACTCAATTTTTTGTTAATGAATATTTAATTTTTCATTTCAATCCCCAGGAATTAAAAGCAATAGATCTCTTTTATCCATTTTTGTGCAATTGGGGGTATAGGGAGTTAAAATGAATCAACCACATTTAAAAGTTCAAAGCCCTTTATAGCTTTTGCTTTGAGCTGTAACTTGCTGCAGATAATGTTAGTCTAACATATAAATGACAGCTTGATATAGAAATATATATTTAATCCCAGCTCTAAGGAGATCAGCAAAATTTCTAGTCACACTTTTCTTCTGTGTTTGTTCTCAAACTCCTGCAAATTAGCAAAAGGAAAGCAAAGAATAGCAATGCTGTTTAACTTCCATGCATGTCGTAAGAAACTAGCATGGTTTGGACATGTATGCAGGCATGATTCCTTGTCAAAATCAATACTACAGGGAACTGTTGAGGGTGGAAGAAGCAGAGGAGGTAAACTAAAGGCATGGACAGACAACATCAATGAATGGACAGGGCAAGATATTTCGACTCTCATCTGCATCGCTGAAGATAGAATTTGCTGGAGGACTCTGTGTGCTGAGGCATTCAATGTGGTACCCCTACGACCCTGAAGGGTTACGGGTTTATTGATTGATTGATGTCGTAAGAGGCTATTGGGTGAAGTTGGCAGTTCCATTACATATAGGGTCAAAGTTAAGCCATACAGTAGTCATATGCGTAAGAACAAATAGCACAGGTATCGCAGCAAAATTGTAAATCAATTCTGACAGAGATCAATCAATCAGACACAGTGCATTCCGTGTTGTGGACTACATCCTGCTAAACTGCAGGAGTTTGAGAATGCAGAAGAAGAATAACTCATCAATACTGAAACTAAGTGGAAGGTTATTTTTTGTTTCAATCCCCAGAAATTACAGATGATGAAGCTTGCATAGCTTATGTGCAATGGGGGAAGGGGAATCACCCAGAGATTTCTTTCATAATCAGAAGACTTCAACTTTCTGCAGAAATACCTGGAAATTGATATCTCTAGGAGACTAAATGGTCCATATTGCGAATCACTGCTACGAAGAACTATTCTTGAATTTTTAAGCACAGCTAATACATACAACTACCATGTGATATCAGTGGTGACATATGATTGTGAAAGTTGAAAAATGTGAAATCCGTCTTGAGTGTGATATCAGTGTTGACATATGATTGTGAAAGTTGGAAAATGTGAAATCCGTCTTGAGTGTGATATCAGTGTTGATATATGATTGTGAAAGTTGAAAAATGTGAAATCCGTCTTGAGTGTGATATCAGTGTTGACATATGATTGTGAAAGTTGAAAAATGTGAAATCCGTCTTGAGTGTGATATCAGTGTTGACATATGATTGTGAAAGTTAAAAAATGTGAAATCCGTCTTGAGTGTGATATCAGTGTTGACATATGATTGTGAAAGTTGGAAAATGTGAAATCTATCTTGAGTGTGATATCAGTGTTGACATATGATTGTGAAAGTTGAAAAATGTGAAATCCGTCTTGAGTGTGATATCAGTGTTGACATATGATTGTGAAAGTTGAAAAATGTGAAATCCGTCTTGAGTGTGATATCAGTGTTGACATATGATTGCGAAAGTTGAATAATGACAAAGGCGCTGGAGAATAAATTGAATTCATTTGCAAATAAATGTCTTATAAGACTTAAATATTGGTTGGGAAGAATTCAGGTCAAACATGCAAGTAAGAGAAGACACCAAACAGTAGTATGTTTCTACAACAATAAAAAGAAAATGATGGACTTAGAAAAAGACTAAGAAAAAGACAAGTACTTTAGAATGAATGAAAACAGACTGCCACTACAAGCATTAAAATCGGTACCAGATGGAAAAAGAAATAGAGGAAGACCAAGAGAAACTCTTCGAAGAACAACCATCAAAGAAGGTATAACTATGAGTCTCAACAACATACAAAAATTGGTACAATACAAGAATCAGTGGACAAATCACGTGACAACATGCCAACTTTTTAATTTCATATGCTGTTGCACTATCTCGGAAACTTAAAAAGTCGTAACTTAAAATACTGATCTAGCAATTTGCGCCTCAATGAACTGGCCATCCACCTCCCACTCAGTGTCCAGTGTGCATGTCGAGTGGTCAGGGGCTCTCATCGCGCAACGTGTTGAATATTGGATGCATCAGTATATGCGACTATATCGGAATTTCGTTCCGTTTAATTATGTTTGCTATTTGTTCCGTAGAAACCTGTCCACTGATTCTTGTATTGAATTACACAAATAACATCGCTCAAACTGGAGAGCTCTAGTTTCTGCCCTATGCACCATGTTCAGCGCTGAAGGAACATAGATAGATAGAATACATACATTCATATTGTCAGTACAATATGGATAATCAGTTTTTAAATACCATGAACAAATTCGACCGAGTTGTGTTGTGAGGTAAACTCACAAATCAATTTACTACCGAGCCAATGCAGGGACACACATCATCCTCATTAACTTCTTGCGCACATTTGTGATTGAATCTAGTGTATGAGTACTATGTAACACACTCCCTATTTACAGATTTACTTCTCAACTCCCTGTGAATCACATTACATTATTTATAATAAATATAATCATAAAATAAAGGCCATTCTTAATTATGTATAATTGATTTGTAATTAAATATTCTAAAATATAGATCATAAAATAATAGCCCTGTTAATATAAATGATTTATACGAGGCGTGTTCAAATGAAAACGGGACTTGTTACACCACGCGTGATAGAGCGCACTGATATTGATGACATTTTGCACTAGTAATGAGTATCCAATAATTTACATACGGTCACGTGTTCATCTTCCCAGCATGCATATGTGCTGCAGAAGACTGTTAACAATATGGCGGGTGTGATTCCGAACCCGTCCAAAGTGAATCAGCGTGCTGTGATCCAGTTTCTTTCATTTGAAGGATGTCAAGCAGTAGACATTCATCGGAGAATGAAGGCAGCATATGGTGACAAATGTTTGTCGAGGACCAGAGTGATGGAGTGGGTGCGTATGTTTAAAGACGGACATGAGTTAACGGCAGATCTTGCACGGCCAGGTCAGGCGCATATTGTTGCAACAGAAGAAGCCATAGCCGTGCTTGATAAAGCAGTACTGACTGACCGTCGTCGGAGCATTCGTTCGCTTGCAGAAGAATTCCATATGTCAATTGGGACAGCCCACATGGTTGTTCGGAAGAAATTGAACTATCGGAAGGTGTGTTCACAGTGGGTCCCACGGATGTTGACTGACCACCATAAGGAAGAACGGATGGGGTGGAGTTTGAACCACCTGATGCGTTACAGGGCAGAGGGTGATGCATTTCTGTTGAGCATTGTGGCAGGTGATGAATCGTGGTGCCACCACTATGAACCGAGCAGCAAAATTGACAGCATGCAATGGAAACATCCAGGTTCACCAAAACCCAAAAAATTCAAGACACAGGTTTCTGCTGGGAAGGTTATGGTGACTGCACTTTAGACAAGCTGCATAAGGCCATCAAGGCTAAGCGACCAGGCAGACTTTCTCAAGGTGTGATTCTTCTCCACGACAACGCTCGTCCGCACGTCGCAAAAATTGTGCAGGAAACATTGGCAAAGAAGAATTGGGAAGTTCTTCATCACCCAGCCTATAGTCCCGATTTATCCCCGTGTGATTTCCAGTTGTTCGGACCGTTGAAGAAAGCACTAAAGGGACAGCGATTCAACAGCGACGCAGACGTGAAGACAGCGGTGACCACATGGTTCAGAGAACAGCCACGCAACTTTTTCTCGGACGGCATTCGACGTCTACCTAAACAGTGGGATGCTTGCCTAAATGCATACGGAGATTTTTTCTGATGAACCCAGGTGCATTCTTATTCACAAGTGGTTGCTTTGTTCAATTCCGTTGCAAATATTAAATTGCGTATGATACTTTTTAAATAAATCCACAAGTCCCGTTTTCATTTGAACACGCCTCGTAATTAAATATTCCAAAATATTGATCATAAAATAATACCCCCCGCCTCTCCTTAATATAAATTATGTATAATTGATTTGTAATTAAACATTCCAAAATATAGATTATAAAATAATAGCCCATGTTAATATAAATTATTTATAATTGATTTGTAATTAAACATTGCAAAATATAGATTATAAAATAATAGCCCCTGTTAATATAAAAGATTTATAATTAAATATTCCAAAATATTGATCATAAAATAATACCCCCCGCCTCTCCTTAATATAAATTATTTATAATTGATTTGTAATTAAATATTTTTTTAAATATGATCAGAAAATAAAATATGGAAATTTAACTCTTCATAGAAATTTTTGATAGTGTAGTTTTCAACAATATTTCACAAAATTCTGATTGCAGAAGAAGTGTTATTAATATAAATTATTTATTCTTCTTCATCTTCTGCGTTCAGCATCTGTGGTCATGCTATACCGTCAGGCCTGTCGTCAAGACGAAGTCCACTGTCTTCTCCAGGTCAGAGCGGCTGCCCCATAGCTTTTGCCTCAAGTCTGTATCCTCTGGCCAGGTCTGCTGTCTCTGCTCTTTGTATGTTGGGCAGTCCTGAAGTATGTATTCCGTGGTCTGGGTTCCGGATCCACATGGACATTCATCTGTGTATGAGACCCTTAATCGGTAAAGGTGACCCAACAGACTGCAGTGGCCTGTTCTAAGGCGAAATATTGTGGTCTGTAAATTATTTATAATTTATGTGTAAAAATATGTTTAAATATAACCCTATAAAAAGTCAATGACAATTATTTATGGGTTATTTTTAATAATTATGTTTACAAATATGATGAAATAAGAAAAAAAATTCTTAATATATAGCAGTACAAATTATAATCAAAGTTACTCAGGCTTAGGGCATTACTTATAAACTATAAAATTATTATTTTTTTTGACAAAATGAGGATTCTAAACTGCATCATATCAACAGAATATAAAAGCTCTTCAAAGATTCTGAATTGTTAAGTGGAATCCCATTATATCGCACACATAAACAATTGTTTGGGCTAATTAACACTTAAAGGATTCATAAAGGATTCTGAATTGTATAACAGAATATAAACAGCTCATCAAGGATTCTAAATTATATAATAATAGAATATAAACAGCTTATAAGGATTCTGAATTGTATAACAACAAAAAATAAACAGTTTATAAAGAATTCTGAATTGTATAACAGAATGTAAACAGTTCATAAAGGCTTCTGAATTGTATAACAACAGAATATTATCAGCTTATAAGGATTCTGAATTGTATAACAACAGAATATAAACATCTCATCAAGGATTCTGAATTGTATAACAACAGAATATAAACATCTCATCAAGGATTCTGAATTGTATAACAACAGAATATAACAACTCACCTAAGTTAAAGACAAAAAATATACCTACAACAAAAACAATATCATATTAATAGTAGCAACAGCTTGTATGATATAGTGACAACCATAAGAAAAACAAACCGTATAAATATTTGTTAAAACATATAGTTCTTTTGCATCTTCAATAATTGTTCTCATATGCTTGTCAGTTCTAAGGATGTAGACCAGAGACTGTACTATATTGTGTTATAGCTCACATATTTTTTGTATATCCTGTGCAAGTTTTGAACACTAATTCTTAGTGTACAGAGTATAAAACTACTTTTTTTCACGAGCTTGTATGACAAAGAGCAAATACAACTATTCAGTAAGCACATGGTAGAACTAAGTTTTTACACCTACCTAATAGGTGTATGGTATACTAAGAGTTTTAAAAAAACCAGCTTGATGGTATAAAAATCAAAATGTTGGCTTAAATGCTGCCAATCAGGCAAATCATTTCATTAACCAGTTTAAATTGCACACTAGTAAGACATCTTAACATTTAGGAACCTTGCAGCTGTTAAGGAGTTAGTTCACTACTGCTGAGATCTTCCAAGTAAATTTAAGTAGGAAGCCAGAGGACAATTTTAAAAATTCTTGAGACTAATGGGAATTGAACCAGTCCGTTCTACGGCACCAAATCACCTAGCAACAATTGCACACGCGTTTTTCCGTACTTGACTAACTACAATTGCACACACGTTTTTCCGTACTTGACTAACCAAGTTATTCTAGGCGATTGTTGCTAGGCGATTTGGTGCAGTAGAACGGACTGGTTCAATTCCCATTAGTCTCAAGAATTTTTGAGATCTTCCAGTGGTTTGCTTGTTTTTTTTTTTGATCGTGAAGAAGTATAAATGATAAATCACAGTTCATATATTCAACAGCAGGGAGTGTGGGGTTTCCACAGCTTTCTTAGAAGACCTCAACTCTTGATGATATGCAATAGTAGGGAGTGGGGTTTTCCAAAGCTTTCTCTTATACCCAGAAGACCTCAATTCTTGGTATTCAATTCTCAAATGCTTTGAGAAGAAACCTCCTATGATAGAAGCTCAGGTATGTATGTTGAAGGACATACTCCATAATTTTGAATGCAGACATCAAATACAAAGCTTGCAAACATCTGGAGGTATCTACACTGTTCACAAAAAGAAGCACAACTTTTTTGGATTTACTTTTATAAAATATATTTGCTGATTGCACATTATTCAACATATCGACTGTGTCCACCTGGTCACTAACTTCTCATGGTTACCGGAATTGTATTCATCTCACAATTCATGAGGTCATGAAAGAGGGTCAAGTTTAAAACAACCTTTTTGGCAATAACTCGTGGCAGGTTCATGAGAATCCTGTGAAACTTACTGAACACAAAACTCTGACCATATTATTGAATGCTTATAAAATATTGACAGTCCTCAAATAAATTCCGTTGAAAATTCAATGCACAAGTATAGCTCATTTCACCACAGAGCAACAATACATCATTATTTTATGTTTACAAACTGGACAATTACAAAGTATAGTGACCAGACAATTTAATCGCCTTTGGAGGCGATTTCAACAAACTGGCTCAGTCGCAGACTGGCTGCGCAGTGGAAGACCCAGAGTCATAACACCTGCCGAAGATCGCTTCATATGGCTGCTTCACCGCAGGAATCAATTTTCATCTCATCCTCCACAGTCCAGTCAATGCCAGCAGCTCGTCGAATTTCAAATCAAACGGTCAGGAACTGGCTGCACGGCGCTGGTCTCCAGGAAAACCAGCATCGTCAATGAACCATTGGGAATCACTGTAAATAGTTTTGTTTTATTTGAAATCTGAAAGTTTCTTCATGCCAAGGTTGAAACATTAATTCCGTAAAATAAAATATTGGTACAAAATTGATACAATGTTGCGTTTAAAAAAAAAGGATATGATGGTCTATGTTTGACCAACCAGTCCATAGGACTGTGTAGTTTCAATTAAATTAGTTACCCATGTGCTGCAAACCTGTTCTGCAGGGGAGCAAAGAATAGAAAAACTGTTACCTGCCAGGCATGTTGTAAGAAGATGGTTGTAGGATAGAGTTTGCTGGCCCATCCTATAGTGAGTCAAAGTGACCCAAAAGCCATGCTGAAGTCAAATATGTCAGGCTGAGAAGTGCAGATATCATGTTGTTGTTCGTCCATCACAAGTGATGATGACCATTTGTTACATCCACTTTTGAAAATTCAATTTTAGTTATGTCCTTGATTATGAGTTCGTAGATGGCTAATGAGTCCTATTCAAGCTGTAAATGTCCTTGGACAGTTCTGACATAGAATGACGACTGTAGACGGATCTTGGTCTATCCGTGACTTTCTGGCTGCTCTCCGCTGTTGAGCTGCTGCATTTCTCTTTTCACAAGATGATGCGCTCTTTTTTATTTATGAATACCATGTAGATCTATTTTGTGCAAGTTCTTCCCATGTATCTTGGTCTATTTCAAAGACTTTCAGTGAGTTCTTTAATGAGTCCTTGTAGCGCTTCCTTTGGCCACCTTGAGATCGTATACCCTTCTCTAGCTCACCATAGAGAAGTATCTTTGGCAGACGATGGTCTGGCATGCGCACCAAATGACCTGCCCAATGAATCTGTGTCTGCATCAGGATCGTGTCAATGCTTGGGATACCAGCTCTATCAAGGACAGTGGTATCTGGAATCTTGTCTTGCCATCTGATGTTCATAACTTTTCTGAGACAATTTGTATGAAAATGATTTTTTTCACATGACGTCTATACACAGTCCATGTTTCACTCACGTATAACAGCACTGGAAGTACCACTACTCTGTAAATTTTCAGCTTAGTCTGTAGGTTAATGCCATTTCTACAGCAAACATTTGCGTACAATCTGCCGAAAGTACTGCTTGCTTTGACGATCTTTGTAAACACTTCATCATCAACGTTGGCATTTTGTGATAACGTACTGCCTAGATATGTGAATCTATTCACAACTTTCAGTGCTACACCATTTACCTTTATGCAGGGCTCGAGATAGCTTTAGCCAAGTGCTGGTTGTAACATGACTTCTGTTTTCTCTGTGTTAATGGTAAGCCCAAAGTTAGTACAGGCTTTAGAGAATCTGTCTATATAATAATTTAGCTATAGACCATGATACAGCGAATTCCATTCTGGACTACAAAAGTTTTAGAATGAATGCAGCAGAAGAAGAAGAATCAAAATAGTTTAAAGAACAAATAACTGTTGAATGAAAATATATTATAGAGATTCCTGCTTGTATAAGGTCTGAAAGTCTCACCAGTGACACAACAGACTAACCACCATGCCACTGTAAATCACTAGTAGAGAACATGCATATATTGTGAGGTTTACCTCATGTGGAAACATGCGTTGTGTCATGATTTACAGCTTAGCTGCAACTTTCAGTCTGACACATACAATTTCAGCATGGTTTCTGGGTCACTTTGATTCTCTATGAGATGAGACAGCAAACTCTCTCCCAAAACCTCCTTAGTTGCCTCTTATGACATGCATGGAAAGTAAAGTGTCACTATTCCTTGCTCTCCTTTTGAGCCCGGTAACACACAGGCATGACTGGCATAAAATTTCTAACAGCTCAGAATGTTTGACTACCACATTTTCAGTTGAGTAGACCAGAGCAGGGGTCGGCAACCTATGGCACTCGTGCCACACTTTGCACGCCAAGCAATTTCAAATGGCACGCAGACTCTTCACGTCAGGGGAATAGTCTATATGCGAAATCTCAGAAACGTGTATAAAATGAAATGTGATGTTGGCACTCTGACTAATTTTAAACCTTAAGTTGGCACACAGTTAGCAAAAGGTTGCCGACCCTGAACCAGAGAATCAACAATAAATGAAACTTGGAACAGTGTAATGAAGTTTTACAAATCACTTGTAACATATATAATAACACACACAAACAAACTTGACATTGTCATGTGAACATGGGCATTGTTGTTTTTACTTGTCATACTATATTTTCTCTCATGCACAGTTTGACATGTCTACACAGCAAGTCTGGTTTTCTTAATAATTGCTGCTGTATTTGCTCCTCAGTGCTCTCATACAGCTTTTTAACATCCGTCTTTTTTGGGGCCAGTGTTCCGTTCCTCTCTTAATTGGTTTAGTGTAATGCAGTCTTATAGGATACATTCTGTGGTCTTTGCTGCCTGCCAACATGGTCATAGATGTGATGGAAACAATCTTAGTCTATTTAAGTGGCTATTTAGTCTGTTGACATGATGGTATTGAAAGGCTGATTCTAGAGGGCAGAGTGCCAGGTAAGAGAAGACGAGGAAGACCAAGAAGACGATGGGCCAGTGACATTGAAGAATGTATACACATGTCTTTGGCCAATGCATACATGCTTGCCCAGAACAGAGAGGCATTCAGAGTATCCATGACGAAGACAACATTCTGGAAAGAATATGTCACTTGATATATATATTAAGTCTGAGAACTTATCATATAATGGTGTCAATGTGTTCTTGATAAAGGCTTTTTAGTAAAAACGTCTATTTGTGTGTGTTATTATGTGAGTTACCAGTGATTTTCAAAACTTCATTACCCTGTTATATGTCTTACCAGTGATTCTTAAAACTTCATTACCCTGTTATATGTGTTACCAGTGATTCTCAAATAAATGCTTCATAAAAAGACTTCATTATCCTGTTCCAAGTTTCTCCTGTTGGATTACAGTTTTACTGCAGTTATTGAGGAGCGCGGTAGCCTAGTGGATAGTGAGCTTGCTTGCTATCATCTGGTTACAGCGTGCCAGGTTCGAAACCACGTCCGGACATAAAAAAAATCCGGGTTGTGATTTCTCACTTGACACGACCACTCCTCCAGTCGACTCAGCTGTAAATGAGTACCTGACGCATGAGTTAGGGAAGGTAAAAAAAAAACAGCAAGGAAGGGAACTGGCCACCCCACCTAATAGTTGCTGCGGCTTAGTACATGAAGAGTTATCTTCATCCCCGACGGCAGATGTCATGGGACCTACCTTTACCTTTACCTTTTTGCAGTTATTACCTAGTATCAGAAATGAAAAATGTAGAATTGACCACCATACATTGATACATCCATATAATATAATACTATACTATAATACTCTGATTTTCCACACAAAAAATATTTTAAAATGATATTTACCTCTGCTACTCTCCTCCACAACTAACAATAAAAAATGGAACCTGACAGATTTATGGAATTACATTCTTCTTCATCTTCAGCATTTATTCTCAAACTCTCCCACTGGATTTCTCTTGTAGCAGGACAATGGTCCTACTAGATTCCAGCAGGATACAGCCCAGAGAATGGCAATGCATTGTGTCACCATTTCATTTGCGCCAATGGCTTGACACATCCGTCTTTGGTGGGGAATTACATTCAAACAGTATTCATAAAATATTTATCACAGAAACACTTGAAATGTATAATAATAATAATAATAATAATAATAATAATAATAATAATAATCACTAGCGTCATTCGTCCATCCCATGATGATTTGTTACATTCACTGTATAAAATTCAGTAAAGAGTTATACCCTTTTCTGCGAGTTCATAGAAGGTTAACAAGCCCTATGATGACCCCAAATGTCGTTAAACAGTTTGGGCATGGAATGGTCACTTTCAATTGTGTTTGATATGTTCTTAACTTTCTAGTTACCTGGCAGTCACCGCTGTTGAGCTGCTGAATTTTTGCTTTTTTCGATTGTTGCGCTTTTAAAAGAATTACAGAGCACCATATAGCTCTGTTTCGTGCAGCAAGTTCCCATGAGTACTGGTTTATGTCAAATGCTTTCAGTTAGAGTTAGGATTAGGGTCTAATGAGTCCTTGTAATGATTCTACCTTGAGAACACATGCCTGTCTTCATCTGACAATAGGAGTATTTTTGGTAGACAGTGATGGTTGGTTGGTTGGTTGCTGATCCAGTGGTCCATGGGCTCAAGCCCTTTGACCCAATGCCATTGTGTGATATATGCATGTGTTTGTGAGCTGTTGTTTTGTTCCATATAATGTGTTCCATTTATCTGGCCCTGGAGGGAGAAACATTTTCCTGACACCATCCAGCGCTTGGCATTCAAAAAGTTGGTGGTCAACAGTTTTATAGGGATGAGTGCACAGCCTACACCCTGGAGTTTGTTGTGGTTGTATTCTGTTCAGGTGATTGTTAAGCTGTACATGTTGTGTGCACAGTCGGAATATGGTAGACAGTGATTTGGCATACATTCTACATGACCTGCCAGAAAAATGTGTATCTGCATCAGAATCGTATAGAAAAATAGTAAGTGTTTTCCTCAGTGTCAGTTTAAATAGGATGTTCCTCCCGAAAGCAATGGCAAACTACAGGAGTATAGTGCCAAGAAATTTTCTATGCATGTGAATAAAAGAGGCAGCTCAAGACAGCGGAGAATTCAAGAGATCCATAGGGAAGACAACGTTCAGGAAAGAATATGTCACCTGATGATGATCAGAATAGTATGAATGCTAGGGATACCATTTCTTTCAAGGACAGTGGTATCCAGAATTGTATGTTTTAACGGTCATTACCTGTCTCAGACAAGTTGTCTGGAAGAAGCAATTAGTAAATATAGTTAGATATATACATGTAAATGATATTAATACTTCATGGGTTAAATTTAAGGAATATGAAATATGATTTGCGTTTATCAATCTTTGTAATAACCACTAAAACTAACTACATACTAGAACTAACTCAAATCTTGCTCAACAATACATGGAAGATTACAAAATATAAAAATATTGTGAAAATGGTTAAAAACAGAAATATTGCATTTTTTAAAATTTCTCAGTAAGTCTAGTTCACTATAGATGAAGTGATTGACCAGGAAAGTCCTGCTTTGCGACCAGCCATCATAATTCCTTCTAACACTTCATCTCGGTTGATTATAGCTCCAAAAATGTACGGCTGTTGAGTAAAAACAAATTATTATTTTATATCACATAGCAGCTCTGTAAATCTGAACAACAGAATGTTGTCATGGCTATACAATAAGGCTTGGTCGACCTAGGAGCCGTTGCGATCTGAAAAACATTTCCGTTTTAACTGGGAAATGCTTCTATTTCCCACTCTCCTTCTTCGTTAGTTCTCAAATGCATTCTGTCCTCTGGACAATATTCTGTTAATCTTCAGGAGTTTTAGAATTAACACAGAAGAAGAATTTCTTAATCTCCTACAGATTAGCAGAATGTTGTCTGGAGAGTATAATAATAATAATAATAATAATAATAATAATACTAATAATAATAATAATAATAATAATAATAATAATAATAATAATAATAATAATAATATGACCCACAACCCATTGGGTCATAGGGATACCATTGGAGACATCATCACAAAATGGCAGCCAAATACCTCTGTAATTGGCCATTTGGATGAGATTAGAAAAACAATGTCCAGACCATACCTTGATGTATATATCTAGGATTTTCTTTGTTTGCCTCTTCTCCTTCCATACTCAACTGTTTCTTACAAAATAATTTTGGCAAGTGAGTTTGATGAATGGAATACGTAATATCATTGTTCACAACTTGTCTGTGAAATGTCTCGTTTTTTGGTCCGACATATTTAACCAACATAGGTTTTCTGTTACCTAGACATTCCATGGGACGGACAGCCAACTCCACCCAAATAAATCCTCAACAGTCTCTTATGACATGCATGTTGGTGTAATTATTGTTTGCTTCTCTTACAGGTTCCAGTAACACATGGACTAAATAAGCCGGCTTTAGCGTGGATTTGCAAATAAAATGTATTTCTTATGGTGAGGTACACTCATTTCAACCATGGATGTTAGTCAAATTTGGTTATATCAGAGCATTACAACCGTAAAAATTAGTGGAGATTGTGGTTCTGGTAATCCAGTTACCACAGCCCGAGTAATGTTGAATAATTTAACAATCGAATTGGCATGGTTTCTGGTTTACTTTGACCATTATGGTATGGGAAGGCCAACTCCACCCCAGGACTCCTTGTTCACCTCTTGTGACATGCATGGAAGGCAAACAGTGTTGCTATATTTTTGCTACTCTATCAGGCCATGGCAACACACTGGCGTTTGTTTGCTCTATCTGTGATATTCATATTTTTTCAGCCTATATGTTCATTCTTGTATTCTATGTCTAAAATTTACGTGTTGTCTTGGTCTTTCATGTTTGGTACAATTATTTTGCTGGACTTGTGCTAACGGTATAGTTAAGGATGTCTCTATTTTGAGCTTTTGATGTGGATTTAGTTATGGTCAATCATTAGGGTGTTGTATTTGCTGTGTTGATTGTTTCCACATCTGCTAAATCAATCTTGCATTTATAACAGACTTGGTTCCCTATTCTATTGTGTCTCTCTCATGTCTATTGTTGGATATTATCCTTATTTCTTGTCTCAGTCTTCTATTTCCCTCCATGGATCACACTTTCGCTATTGTGCGCATACTATTGTTCTTTAAATTGTTCAATTTTCATAAATATTTCGCCATGGCTTCTATACTGACTGTTTCATCTTTTTAAAAGATGTTCTTTAATATCTTTTCTGTATTTTTTTTCTTATTATTATATGTTTGCTCAGAAAAAGATCTTTTGATCGAAACATCAACCATTTTTGTCCTTATTTATTTTATTGTAATTGTTTTTATCATCTTTTTATAAGTAGTGGTAGGTATTTGTAGCACATATTTATTTATTCACTATTATCATCACTGTGTTTTCTTTGTTGATTATGAGTTTCTGACTTAGTGAAGTTACTATTCTAGTTTTCACAAGCTGCTTGAATGGAATGAGAGAAACAATGTGACCTTGTGTTAGCAAGTGTAATTTCTGTAGATTATGCAGATTATTTATATTGAACACACTAGATTTCATCCAAATCTTTATCTCATTTGAACTACCCTCTCTCAATAGAAGGTTCCTTCATTAGACATTGCAATATCCAAAAGCTGAAGTCTCCTGGGTATGAAAGAAAGCTCTGATAAAACTTCCTCACTGCACATAAGAAGTAAGAACTACACACTCACAATTCCTGGTGTTTGCAAAGTATAAGAAGAATCTCAGTTGAAAATACAAAATACATGGTCAACAATACACTTTTGATAATTTTGCATAGCCACACATTTTCAGCGAATTGAATTTTCCTTTCTCAAATATTAAATACACTTTTTTTAATATGGCCTTTAAATATGGAAGCAAAGGTATACGTTTGTTGATTGATAATATTCCATTGATAATATTGATATACCGATAATATTCCATTTATCTGTGAAATCCCTGGCACCAAAGGTTTTAACAAATAAAAATCTTCCACAAAAGAATTACATTCTCTGCATAATGTTGTGGAAGATTTCATGCATGAAGGTAATGCCATTTCACTAGAGTGAGTATTTACAAAATAATGACTTTCAAATTAGTATTTCATAGAGTGCCTCTAGTAAGAAGTTTAATAATTACTTATGGTTGGTTGGTTGGTTGGTTGATTGGTTGGTTGGTTGGTTGCTGATCTAGCGGTCCATGGGCTCTTTGACCTAATTCCATGAAATGGCATTATATTGCTGGGAAGTCTGTGGATTTTTGGCCCACCCAGGGACAGAGCCAGAGAGTAACTATCACACCTCCAGGAAGCCGCGTTTCAACCTATGCACTGCTCCTAGCCACTGTAGCCAAGATAGGGTTCACTGTGCTCATTCCCCACCACCAATTGACTACTGGTTATGCCGAACTTCTCTATTGCTCCAGACATGCAACCAAATGTTCAAGTCAAAAGGATTGTCACGTCCTGAGTCACTGTACCTTTATGATGGGTCTAAGCCATAGGAAAAAACAGTGCTGTCAGTTTCCTCCTCCTCAGTGCTGCACAGTACATCTCTGGCTCCCTCCCAACCACAGAGGGTGCATACATATATATATATATATATATATATATATATATATATATTCAGGTAAACATGAAACACATTTAAACAACAAAATAAACATACAATTGTATAGATGACTTGCCATGAAGCTTCTCTAAGAAGATAACCTCAATATAACGGCATGTCATCCACTAAAGTTTTCTGTTGTATGGGTGGTTTGTCTAGTAGGCCATTGGTGATACCCACAGACACAACCACATGCGTAATAATTACTTATAGGCCAAAAAGAATTTAGCTTGTGAGCTCTTTTCATTTTGGATAAATCTCAAGCCCAATCATTGTATTATGGGAAATTTAGAAAAGCCTTAAGAAGATGCTTACATAACACAATAACTTGTCATAGAAATGCCTTTTGAGATGCAACTTGAATTTGAGTTATAACTCAAATATTCATATTGACAAGACTTATACACTTTTAAAATAACTGCAGACTGAATTTTATATATACTTCTGTTACATTGTAAGAAATATAATCAAATTTGAATATGTAAGCAATGCTTAAAATGCTTGTATAGATGTTTTGTTAATGCTGTTGATTGAGCTTCTATTAGTCAATACATTGCTTTAGTTGATTGAAGTATATTATCCAAAACACTTCTTTAGCTGAATGAAGTATATTTGTATATAGCTTTGGTTTAGCAGCTGATTAAGGCTTATTGGTCTATTGTCTTTCCCCAGGTGAATGATTGTTGATTGCATACACACTTGCCATTAAGCTGTCGTTCCAAGGCCAGATGTGTCGCTGTGGTTGCATTTAGTCCATGTTTGTTCAAGGCTATCTTGATGTTTTCTATCCACCGTTTTCTTGGTCTACCTTTGGCCTTACGCCTGGATATTTTTGTATTATATGCTCTTATTGGTATTTAGTTTGGCTTCATTCTTATAAAGTGACCGAACCATTTTACTTGCTGTCTCTCAATATGTTTGATACATGATATACCAAATTGGTATTTGCTTTAATTTATTATCCTCTTGCTTGGTGCTTTTGTTTAGTTTTTTACTGATATCTATTTATCAGTAATTTTATTATTATATTTTTGTACTGCTATGTTAAAACTCTGTTGTACAACATACTACATACCTTTACATTTCCAACAACAGCAATTTCAATGGCCATTCCACCACCTGGCAACCAGGCATAAGGTTTGGTCTGCAGATGCAGGAGAAAGTATCAATGATAAACAACATAGTCATATCAGAACATTACAATAATATATATCAAAGTGTGTTTCATGGCTACAACAGAAAAGAGATAAAATAGTCCAGAAAATGGTGAAGATGAGCGGTAAAAATATTCAAGATTTTTTTTCTGTTTGTTCTTAAATGTCTGCTGGATCTCTCTTGCATCAAGACAATAGTTCTACTAGATTTCCAGCAGTGTGTAGTCCAATGTGTATTTCATTTCCCAGTTGAAACGGAACTGTTTTTCAGATCACAAATGTTCCTGGGTCGACCCAGCCTTAATTTGGTACCAGATTAATTCAGGAAGTAAAGACTGCAGGGAGGGAGAGGAGATGGTTACTACCCTCATATAGCAGAGCCACTAAAAGATCGCTAACATCTCACACCCCTGCGGCATTAATAAATGTTATGGGATAGATTTTTTTTTTAGTCCAGAGAATATAGATGTGTTGTGTCTCAGCTTTATTTGCACTAATGGCCAGACAGATCTGACTTTGGCAGTATGAAATATTGAGCCACAAATTATTTTCATCATTATCATCAAGTGCCATCTCCGCAACGAAGGTTGGCTGCAACAGATCTCCAACATCCCCTGTCTCTTGTTTTGGTGGTGCACTCTGCTAGACTGTAACCTGTCCATCTTATGATATTACTCTCCCACTTGTATCTTTGCCTAACTCTTTCTCTCTTCCCTTCGACTTTACCCTTAAGTAAGGTCTTCAGAAGGTGTTATGTCTTTTATTGTGTCCAAAATACTTTATTTGCTTTATTATTTATTTCCTTTCTTTTTTCATATTAAGTGTTGCTATAATCTCTTTGTTTTCTTCTCTTTCCATGATGTTCTCCCTATTCTTCTATATATTCACATCTCAAATACATCAATTCTGTCTTCTAATTGTTTGTTTATTGTCCATGTTTCTGAGCCAAACATTAATATAGAATAGATGTAACATTTTATAATTACCATTTTTAGCTTGTTTTTAATTTGTTTAGATGTTAATATTTTCCTCATGTCATTGAACTTTTAGTCATTTTTATTCTCCTTTAACTTCTGTCACCATTTGTGATTATGTGTCCAATATATTGTTAATGTTCTACTTGTTGTAGTTTCTGTCAGTGTATTTGTATGTTTAGCACCTGTTCTCCTGTGACTTTGTTCATTATCAGTTGTTTTTTTTTATGTTTATATTCAGTCCATATTTTTTACTTGATTTATCTACTTGATCTATTAACTTTTGTAGTTCATGTTCATTTTCTGCCAAAATAACACTGTCATCTGCATATCTCAAGTTGTTTATTATTTTTTCACTGATCTTGAGTCGTGGCATTATATATGTTTAAGATATTTTCTGTGTAGATATTAAATAGGACGGGTGATAAAATACATCTTTTCTTATTTCTTTGTATGGTGAGTAGCTGTTTTTAACATCTTATTGATGCAGTCTGTTCCAAATATTTCTGATGTCTTTTCTATCTATGCCTATTTCTTGAAGACATTCAATTAATTTTTCATGATGGACTCTGTCAAAGGCCTTGCTGTAGTCTTTGAAGCTAATATAGATACTTTTTTTTTACATCTATATATTAATCTATCAATATTCATATACATAGTTTCTCATAAGTATAGATATTAAGTATACATTATTTTAGGAACTCTTAAAATCACTTGAAAAAATGACTTGTAAGACAAGGACAGAAATTTAAGATTAAATCAGTGGTTCTCAAAAAGTGGCTATTTTCTCACCTCATCCCTCTGCTTGGGGGAGCCAAAGTAAGAGGACCATGAAAAAAATGATTTGTTGAAAAATGTTGTTATTGTTGTTGTCAAATGTTGCTGAGTAGGTCTACTCTTGGCAGAACAATTCCATTCTTAAAAAAGTGCAGGTCTTCTGAAGTTGACTTAGTGATCCATACAGTAAGTTAGTGACTGTTACGGATGTCTGTAGAAGTTTTTTCCTGGCAGTTGAAAGGGAAGGGAAGTCAATAAGGAAGTGTCCCACTGTTTGGTTGGGATGAGAGCAGTGTCTACAAGTGGGTAGATTTTGGGGTTTGATAATGTTTAAATGGTTATTAACTCTTGCATGTTCTGTTCTTCTTCTTCTTCAGCGTTCATTCTCAAACTCCTGCCAGATCTCTCTTGTAGCAGGACAATTGTCCTACTAGATTTCCAGCAGGATGTAGTCCAGAGAATGGAAATGCGTTGTGTCGCCGTTTTATTTGCACCAATGGCCCGACACATCCGTCTTCGGCGGGCATGTTCTGTTCAAAACTGAAAGATAAGGGATTGATTCCTCCTGCAAAATTTGTTTATGCTGTCATTGTCCTTTGGCTGTGTCATTTCACTAAATACATTTCAACCAGTCAGCCCATTTGATCAGCTGTTTCTGAGAATCTGTTTGACTGTTCCATACTACATGGTCTTTGCTTTTGTTGTTTTGAGGCACCTCTTTTTGCAAGTCTATCTGCTGGCAGGTCTGTTAGCATAATATGGCAACCCTGGCTTCAAAACATTATAAATCACTTACTTAATTACACATGAAATAAAATAATAAACAACAATTCTTCAAGCATTCTCACCTTCTCAATTTGTGCTATGTCTGCAAGGGGAATAACTATGTTCTTTTTGGAGGCCATTTTAGTTCTTTCAAAGCACAAGAAACTGAAAAAATATATTTTTCAAAAGTTTAATATCCTAAACCAAAACTAATATAACACAATGATATATATATATATATATATGCAATAATGTCTGGCTCTGTAGTGGTGCTTCTATATCATTATGTTTCATGGTGACTGGATTACCAGAACTGCGACCGTCACCATTTTTTTATGATTGTAAAGCTCTGATACAATCAAATTGGACAGTGCTGGTGTGGTGCATGGCCACAGCTTTAGTCTCACACCCATGAGGTCAAGAGTTTGATCCTTGGTAAGGACTGGTTTTTTTTTCTGTCAGAGTGTAAATTCTTCTTCTTCTTCAGCGTTCATTCTCAAACTCCCGCTGGATTTCTCTTGTAACAGGACAATGGTCCTACAAGATTTCCAGTTGAATATAGTCCAGAGAATGGAAATGCGATGTGTTGCCGTTTTATTTGCGCCAATGGCCCAACACATCCATCTTCGGCGGAAGAGTGTAAATTAAAATACTAACCCTGAACATCATGCTGACAGCAAAGGCATTTCACCTTTTATCACACACACAACTTGAAACCTCTTTGCAGCAACTCCCTAATGGGACAATTATAATTTTTTATTTATTTTTAGATTAATGTCCACGGATGAAAGGAGCATACCTCACCATAAGAGGTACATTTTGTTTTACTTTTTGCTGTATACCCCTCCATGCCTTGAAGCGTCAGGGGTAGAAGAATTCTCTGGAGATGGTCTTTTTTGTGTGCTTCATATTCAAATATGTTTACTTTTGTTTTTTTATTCTATTTTTAGTATGCAACATGATTGAAGATATATACCCCAGGTTGGAATGGATACAGGTATATACCAACATATCAGCAAACAGAGCAGTGAAGAATGGAGGTGGTTGAGTGTACATAATCTGCCGAAGACGGATGTGTCGGGCCATTGGTGCAAATAAAACGGTGACACAGCACATTTCCATTCTCTGGACTGCATCCTGCTAGAGATATAGTAGTATTGCTACAGGAGAGATCCAGCAGGAGTTTGAGAATAAACACTGAAGAAGAAGAAGAAGAGTGTACATAAAATATCCAGAAAAAATAAAATGAATCCACATGGTCACCAACTGGTATCTGCTGTTCCAAGTACTCTGTAGAAGTACATGGTCTTTGCTTGGTTCTGGAATAATTAAAAACACAAGAAGCAAAACAGGTGGTGTTTCTTACTGATGCAATGTCTGGCTTACAAGCTCTTGACAGTGATAAACTGCCAGACCTGAAGGAAGCCACATAAGAAGTGAGCATCCAAAGAAGGGTAGAACTACAGTGGATATCATCCCACTGTGGCATACCAGGAAATGATTAGACAGATAGGATGGCAAAGGATGGAGCAACACAGGAACAAAAAGACCAAGAAATCACCTACCAAGAAAAGAAGACCCTCATCAAAGTTATCAAGAAAGTCAACCACCAAAATGACAAGTATCAATATCTTGACAGAGCTGATCAGGTTATTATCCCAGGACACAACAGACTAAATAGCTGCTCAAATAGACTAAGATTAGTTCCATCATGTCTGTGTCCAAGTGGGCAGCCAGCACAAATCACGGAATATATCCTGCAAGACTGCATTACACTAAACCAGCTAAGGGAGGAACAATGGCCCACAGAAACAGATATCCACAAAAAGATGTGTGGGAGCGCCAAGGAACTTTCAAATAAAGCAGCATTCATTAAGAAAACCAGACTTCCTGTCAGACTACATGTCAAACTGCAAAGAAGAAGAAGAAGAATCACATCTTGTATGACATAAATTTTCAGCCAATACTTCTCAGTAACATTGCCAGTACAAAGTAAAAATGTATGATTTTCATTGCAACTGGACAATGACCAATTTGAGATTATTACTGATAACCTGTCTATGAATATGTCATTGTAAAATTCAAGTCGCATCGCCCAAGACAGAGAAGGGTTCAGGGAGTTCATTGGGATGACAATGTTCTGGAGAGAATATGTCACATGACACAACCTGTATATTTTTGTATTGTTTTTTTTGGGTTCATTCTCAAACTTCCATTGGATCTCTCTTGCAGCAGGACAATGGTCCTGCTGGGTTTCCAACAGGTTGTAGTCCAAAGAATGGAAATGTGTTGTGTTGACGTTTTATTTGAGCTAATGGCCAGACACATTCATTTTTTATGGTAACATGTATATGATAGAAAAAAATGTAACAGGGTAATTAAGTTTTGCTAAGGTGACTGAAATTGCTATTATTTGAATGTGGACAGTGCTGTTTCTTACTTGTGTGTTATTTTGTGTTCATGATAAAGGCTGTTTGGTCGAAACGTCAATTTATGTGTTATTATAGGTTTATTTCCAGTGATATGACATTGTCATTAGAGGTGAGAGAGTTCTGCAGTGCTATGTAACCCCTATACTAACATATGGATGTGAGTCTTGGACAATAAACAAACTGGAAAGTGGGAAATTAGAAGGAATATTAATGTGGTTCTATAGAAGAATGCTGAGAATACCATGGACTGACAGAAAAACTAACGTGGAAGTGTTGAAAGAGTCAAATGCGAAACAGACTTTAATCAATAATATAAGAAAAAAGATAATCTTCATTTTTTGGCCATTTCATGAGACAGGATGATTTGGAGAACATAAGTCACAACAGGCAAGATTGAAGGCAACTGAGATAGAGGGCGACAACGTGAGAAAATATTAGACAGTTTGACAACCTGGCACGGCAGGGAAACAATAACAATCTTGATACATAATGCTGTAGACAGAGAGCTGTGGAGAGCCATGATCACATATGCCAGCCGGTATGGCACCTGATGATGATGATTACCAGTGATGAGCAAAACCTCATTAACCTGTTCCAAGTTTTTCCTGTTGGATTACAGTTTTTCTGCAGTAATTTACCTATTATCAATTTCCTGCTTATATATCATTGGAGACCGTGTGGTTAGAACGCTGTTCTCAGACCATTGTGGTCCCGGATTCAACCCACGGTTGGGACAGAATTTTATCTTTCTGCGGTACAATCATAATTCTTCCTGTACATGTTGCTTCGTCTGCTATGGCAAAGCGGCCTTTATTTCCACAGCCCATAGAAAACCTCCCTGCACTCCTTCACAGAAAAACATGCAGTAACGAAAGTTTATATCATGCATAAATGTTGGATAGGCAAATCATGAAACTTGAAACTATAAACTAGAATGTTGATGTACTAACCTGCGAGTTAAGTACAGCTTTCCGTGTTTAAATGCTGAAGTGAAAGACTTTTTCTTGTTGATGAGGGTACACCTCTTTCCTCCATGCCAGCCTGGACATACATTTCTCCACTTTATATTAGCACTCTAATCTTTAAACTATGAGATAAGTATACATTTTTCCACTTTATATTAGTACTCTAATTTGTTAAACTATGAGATAAGTATACATTTTTCCACTTTATATTAGCACTCTAATTTGTTAAACTATGAGATAAGTATACACTTTTCCACTTTATATTAGTACTCTAATTTGTTAAACTATGAGATAAGTATACACTTTTCCACTTTATATTAGTACTCTAATTTGTTAAACTATGAGACATGTATAATAGTCTTCTTCTATGTTTGTTCTCAAACTCCTACTGGATCACTCTTGTAGCAGAAAACATCCACTAGATTTCCAGCAGGATGTAGACTAGAGAAATGCATTGTGTTGCCTTTTAATTTGTGTCAATGGCCTGACAAATATGACTTCGGTATGGTGACTAATACATTAAGTCTCTTTACAACTTACACTAAAAGGTAATGTCTGTAACCATATTGCTAGTGGGCCAGCTGTATGAGAGAACTGGCTTAAATACTGTACACTGGTCATCATCCTCAAAGCTAGTCATGGTCAAGCTTGTACAACCTTTTATGTGATGTAGCTATAGCTATCTACATAGCCAGACTTCAAAATATTTAAATACTATTTTCAAAATTCAAAATTTTTGAATTAAGTAATTCTTGACCATAGCAATAGATTTATTATCTGCAGACTTATTTGTTCAGGGCCTGAAACAAGCAAAGAATAGCAACATTGTGATCTGCCATGCAAGTCATACAAGGCAACTAAAGAGGTTTGGGTGGTGGATTATTTATTTTGTGTGAACATTTCGGAGTTTAAAAGCAGAATTTAAATCCCATTACTCTGACTACATCCTGCTAAGCATTTGCACTTTGAGAATTTGGTTAGTAAAATGTATATCTTATGGTTAGATATGCTGTTTTACCACGGACGTCAGTCCAATTTGGTTATATCAGAGCTTTCAACTATTAAAAATAGTGGAGGTCATGATTCTGGTAATCCAGGAACCACAATGTCCGAGAATAACAGTTTGAGAATTAACACAGAAGAAAAATTTAGGTTCATTATGGAATAAGTAACCACATTTTAAGGAAACAAACCATACATTATTTAAAGAAACAAAATTCAAGAAGATGCATAAACCGCTGCATCCAATTATCTGCATGCAATGCACTGAGAGTTCCCCACTGCCACCCCCCTCCACAGGTTTTGGGGGGCCACTCTCAGTGCGTTGTGCAGAGCAACTCATCAGCAGCAAAAGCTGCGATATTTTAATCTCTAAGTAACAAAAGCAGTATGAAATTACATATAATATTAAAAATTTGGAATGAATCACATGATGTGGCCTCTGACAATCACATGATGTGGCCTCTGACAATCACATGATGTGGCCTCTGACAATCACATGATGTGGCCTCTGACAATCACATGATGTGGCCTCTGACATTCACATGATGTGGCCTTTGACAATCACATGATGTGGCCTTTGACAATCACATGATGTGGCCTCTGACAATCACATGATGTGGCCTCTGACAATCACATGATGTGGCCTCTGACAATCACATGATGTGGCCACTGACAATCACATGATGTGGCCTCTGACAATCACATGATGTGGCCTCTGACTCCCATAATGAATCAGAATTTACATACAGGAATGTAAACAATACTGTGAAAGATGGGATATCTAGACTAGACTATTAATGAGTCATTCAGAATTATCCAGAAAAATTCAGAATTATGTGTAGCATGCATAGATGTCAACTGGTATGGATTTTCTGTATTGATACGAATTTTGGGCCCATCAAAAAAAAAAACCCCAAAATTTGTATTTTCTGTAAAAGGTCATTTGGTATTAAATATCCTATAGTCCGTTCAGAATCGTTTGCCGAGATGTTATGATTTATAATTCAAAAAGTTCTTGATGATTTCACATGAATTTTGGCATACGTTGTTAAAATGTCCATGTCGCGAAAACATATGTGTTACTTGATGTCTAGCTGTAACGGTTATTTGAAAGCGGCGAATTCTTTTGATGTTTGCCCATGTAAATATTATTTCAACCATAAACAAAATATTTTACAGTAATCTAGTGCAATGATGACCCATAGGCGTGTCCACAATATTTTACATGGTGGCAGGTGTAAAAAAAATTTAAAATATATCTTTTGTTCGTAGAGTCAATTTGATATTGTTCCATGCTCTTGGTGTGAGTTTCACAAATGTTGTCGCTGCCTTTGAAATAAGTACATATATTTCTTCATGTAAGGAAATTTTGTCTGTAATAGTTGATCCAAGATATCTGAACTTCTGTATTGAATCAAGCGGGCTAACTTTTATAAGTAATGGTTGATGGTTTGCTTATAACATTTTTTTGAATTGCTTGGGTGGTATTGAGCAATGAAATGTTTTACAAATCAACTTGTAAATTTTGCAAATCAAACTTTTTTTAGTGTAGACTTAATCAGAGTAATGATCATTCATAATCAGACGAGTCAAATAGGTCGATTACTGTTTTCGGCTGAACAAACAACAAACCTTCCTTTTTCCAATATTCCTCTTCTTGGCGTAACACATGATCCTCACATTTCACCCAGTAGTCTTTATGTATATTTGATAGAGCCTGATTTGTAAGTGTCTCAATATCACATAATTTGAAAGTTGTATTTGTAGATGCTACGTGTCCTTTAACTTTTGCCCAAATTAGCTCTATAGGATTTAAGTGTGCATGATATGGAGGTAGTCTCAAACATCTATGACCATGTTCTTCAATTAACTTGTCTATTTTAAATATCTTTGTTCGTTGTGTCTGTTTTACAAGGTTAAGCAATTCGGGTTTCAAGTACCTGTCGGTAAATGGTATGTGTTCTTTTATGAGCCACGTTTTGATTGCATCTTTTGTACTTGATGATGTTGGGATTCTATCTTCTACGTTCACTACGTTATGGTATGAAGCATTGTCCATTATCAGACAAGAAGGTCTATCTAATATTGGAAGAATACTTTTTTCGATCCAGTCTTCGAATATGTGCCCATTCATTTCGGAGTGGTAGTCTCTATTGTCAATGGATTTTGAAATGAAAATTAGATGAGCATTCTGCAACAACCCATTATGTCTGCTACCTGCATGTGCAACTATCAAACGTTGCCCTTTACTACTTGGTACTGATCTTTTAATACTTCCATCTGCTAACTGCCATTCCTTTTCATTTGTATGATGAGCGTTGATCCAAGTTTCATCTAAATACACAATATCATAACCATTCTCGCGCATTCCCTTCACGTAAATACTTGCTTCTAAGAGCTACCAGATGTGGCTTTTCACAAATAATGTTTTTTCCACCAGCATACTTTCTAAAGGTGAAGCCTGCATTTCTTACAGTTTTCCATAATAAAGTTTTTGATATTTCAATGTCGTTATTAGTTTTCAGCCAAATCTTCAACTTTCTAAGTGTCACTTCTTCGTTTTTATCAAACATTCTACATATTTCTCTTTTTACTAGGTCCTTATCGAAACTGTCTATCTTTTCTTTCCTTCCTTGCTTTCGTGAATTTGTTGGCAATAAATATCCGCTTGCTTCCACTATTCGATCAAATGAACGTTTACACAAACCTAAAATATGCATTGTTCTCTTCTCAGGATTTGATAAAGAACAATAAAGATGTCCCTTTTTACGCTCTCTGCAGAAGTATTGATAAATCTTTATAGCAATGTTATGCTCAGTAAAATATTTCGCTTTCAGATTCATTCTCACATAGACTTGCAGAAGGTAATATGCTTAGTGCCGCCTACATTCTGTAAATATTGAGACGTGCCTCTGACTTGTGACTTGAAATCGAGTCAATATCCGTTTTTGATTTCACATAATTCTAAGTTCAGGAAAAATAATATTTGGTGCTAAACGGGAATTTCCATATGTAACATTGCTTTATACAAATGTACAGTGGAAACAACTACTTTTAGAACGGTGCACATTCTACCGTGAGGGTCATGCCTTTATATTTAATAATCAGATGTGAGATGTAAGCATCTACATAATCCAGCGGTTGTTTATAATTTAGATTAACTTTTTTTTAATATAGGTTAAATAAGGTATCTTTGATACTGGATCACATTTCTTTGATAAAAAAATATTTCTATAGCGACATTATTATTCTAAGCCTAACTTCAAATGATCAATCCAAATGAACAATACGTTTTTGATAAAAATAATTTAACATCTCGGCAAACGATTCTGAACGGACTATAGTAATTATTACTAATGTGGACATTTTGTAAAATAAAAAATTGGGGTGGGGTGGGGGGGGGTGGTGCTAAATACTGATGTTTTTATTGAAGTATAGAAATTTATTGTTAAAAATACGGATTTATGAAAAAATAAGTTGACAGCGGTGGGAATGAGAGCAGGACTGGGAACCTTCAAGGCAGAATGAGGAGTGTGCTTAACCAGCGAACCATGGGAACCATCAGCATACACATACTTAGATATCTGTTGGGGGAAACTGAGCACCTATGAGCTTATCCAGCTTGCAATGATGATGATTCATAACTAATAACTCTGACTAGATTAGGCACTTGACATTTTATAATCTTGTATCATAAACTTTTATAATCTTGTATCATAAAACTTTTATAATCTTGTATCATAAAACTTTTATAATCTTGTATCATAAAACTTTTTTTCCAAATTGCTTAATAGGGGATTCAAACTCATGACTTTCTGGTAAGAAGTCAGTGTCATATTTCATTGTCATAGCAACCCAAATATGAAATAACATAAGAAACATACCTAGTAATGGACATTCAGAATCTGGTAGTGAAAATAACTCGCAGAATGTGCGGTCATCTAGTGATATCTCCTCACGTTTAAATTCAGATGCAATGCCCCCTTTATCTTGACTCCGATGGAAAACACACTTGAAATAAACAACCAAAATAGCTAACATTATCATCAACTAACAAAATGTGCGTGTATGTGTGGGGGAGGGTAGGGCAGGAGTGTGTAATGGACAGCACCTTACAGTGAATGGCAACCACTTCCCTTTGGAAAAGGCAGGATCCTTTTTGATTCCCTCACTTTCACCTAGCTTCCATGATATTGCTCTTAATCTCCGTTTGTTTACAGCAGCACAACCCTCCTCAGAGCAAAGACTTTGACTAGTCAGCTAAACTATGTGCAGCTACTCAGCAAGGTAGCATCTCCCTAACTGTACACACAATTACTGGTGGAGAAGGTGATGACCATATTAATGATATTGGCTTCAAAAGCAGGATTTGGATTGGCCCTGTATTGGGCTGAGGACCCATCAAGGAAGGTAACACATAAAAGGCCAGAACTTGTTCAGATAGCAATGGAAAACTGCCTGAGACATATCCAAATGCTATGACACCTATGATAACCACAATAAAACTCAAGGGTTTGTCGGTGAACACTCAGACTGGACAGACCAAAAACAACTGGGGAAGAGAGAAAAACCAGTGCCAGTACTGGTAAATATAATGAAGGCCAAAACCCAAGCTCTGTTACCAACACGTTTTGGACACATCAAAATACATAATGGGTTATAAAGATTAATCATATCTTAAAATATTCCAGGAAGGAGGACAATAGACAACCCAAGAAGACCCATTGAATATGATACAGGAAAAAGAGGGTCAACTTGCACAGAAATGAGTGATATTGAGGACAACTTTCTGCAAAGGACATAGAGGGGCATGTCTCATAGAAGACGAAGCAATGTTTAAAACAGGGATTCTCACAATTAGTTTTTAGGTAAATAGGGTCATTAATTTTCTTACCTGAATAGTGACTTTTCAACTTGAATGTAGCACATGGCAATCAAACCAACATTTTTTTGCTGTAGTGATTTTCTAGGCACATTTACATTCTTCTTCTTCTTCATCGTTCATTCTCAAACTCCTGCTGGCTCTCCCTTGTAGCAAGACCATTGTCCTACTAGATTTCTAGCAGGATGTAGTCCAGAGAATGGAAATGCGTTGTGTCGTCGTTTTATTTGCGCCAATGGCCCGACACATCCGTCTTTGGTGGAATTTACATTCAATATGTTATCTATCCATGTGATGTATCCTTTACAGAACATTATCCTTACTGCCACTCTGTAAGCGTCTCAGTTCTGTGAAAGCTGACCAGCCTTTTCCAGTGTCATGTTCAGAAGATCTTCAATATTCTGTGTTAGTTTGTTTGTTTGTTTTTCGTTCGCTCCATTGTAACCATCACGGATATCCGTGCGATTTCCGCCGGGAGCGTGATTACGTTGTGCCACCGTTATGCGCCTTATAGGCCTAGCACATCCGATTTCGGCATGCCTTGACAATTCGGGTGGGCTACCCTTAGCCTGTGACAGCCTCTATATCTGTCTCCAGGCACGCGTAGTGGAAACTCTTCGCCCAGACGATTTTCTTGCTCTCGTCTGACTCGGACGAGGTGTTCCACTGTCTATGAACTTGCCTCGTGTAATTGGACGTGCTGTGCCTGTGCCCATTGGGTATTGAACCGTTTCTCGTCCGTGAGCCTGGTTCCTTAAGGGGAAGAACTCAACAGAGGAGTTGGACCCTGGCTCTTTCGCCCTCTTAGCCGAGGTGTCATTCACCGACATCGTGTATCTGTGTTAGTTATCTTTTAAATAACTTACACTTACCCAAAATAAATTTATATTTAAATTAAAAAATGATAAACATAAACTGATAAACATAGTCAAGGGAAATAATCAAATAGGGAGAGAGACGGGTTCCAAACAGGAACCAAATAATGTTTCATTTTGCGAGACGAATGTATATAAAGGTTTTTACATTTCTTAGATAATATTAAAAAGCATTATGCTTGTAAATTCATAAATTAGAGTTTACAGCAATAATACACTAAAATTTTTAAACGCAAGAACGAGGTGGGAAATTGGTTAGAGGAAAAATATTCAACAACCCTAAAAATGTCCCAGCACTACAGTTACGATTTGATCTTTTTACCCAGCGCAGCCAAGGGGTTCATTAACAACACAAGAAACAGAGAGTTGTGGAGAAACATTATCAACTACACCATTGACATGGCACTTGATTGATTGAAGTAATCTTTATAAAACAATTTGAGCAGAACTGGGATTCAAAATACAACATTTAAGAGTTATCTCCCTTCAGGAAGTTGCTGTGTATGAAAATGTTACCTTGTCTATCTCAGTCCAACAATCCTGCTTCTCAAACTGTGCATCTGTAGGAAGCTCATTCCACAGCCTCTGTGAGGTATCATATTTTCTCCTCACATGTGGGAAGCGATTGAAGATGTAGTTAATGATGAAGAGTTTGATCCCAAGGCCAAGACCTTGCAATATAAATTTGACAAAATAATAAACTGCAGCCAAAATATATATTCAAGACAATTTTACAAGTACACACAGTCAAGAAGTTAAACAAGACAATTTTACAAATACACTTGGCGACTAAGGAGGTTATGGGATGGAGTTGGCTGTCCCATCCAATATAGGGTCAGTGACCCAAAGCCATGCTAAAGTCGGATGTGTCAGGCTGAAAGGCGCAGATATCGCAGCAATGCTGTAAACCATGACACAACGCATTCTGTTCTCCTGACTACATCCTGCTAATCTGCAGGAGTTTGAGAACTAATGCAGAAGAAGAAGAAGAACAACAACAAACAAGATTTTTATAAGAGACACAATCAAGAAGTTTTTACACAAACAAGATTTTTACAAAACACATAAAAGTTTTTTTTGCAAGACACAAGAAGTTTTAACAAGTTATGCTAAAAGTTAAGCTAAAGAAAGAAAAAACTATCTTCTTACCAGCATAGAAGAAAATAAGAGATGTTGGCATGACACAGGATGTGATAAAAGTAGCAATAATCACCAGCAACAAGTGCCGACTGGCTTCTGGGTGACGCCAGGTTAGAAGACTGAAAAAAAAAATGTATTTCATTATATTTGTACAGATCATTATAATGTTACATGTTTTGCCTCTGTAGCAACCAAGGCCTGGGCTTCTAGTTCAAGGTGCAAAGAATAGGGCAACTGTCTTCTTTCAAGGCATTTCATAGGAGACAACTAAGGAGATAGACTAACAACCTGTCACCTGTGAAAATATTGTTATTGTTACTGCACATGTTATTTCAATTCCTTAACTTTAGTTTCTATCAAATGATTCACTCGGGTGTGAGACAGGGATGTGTACTATCCCCCCCCCTACTGTTCATAACATACATAAACCACATCTGTAAAGTAGCAAAGACAACGAAAGAAAACAACCTGAAGGATAACTTAAACAAACTACTATTTGCAGATAATCAATCACTAGTGGCATCATCAGAAGCAGAACTACAAAGACAAATAGATAGATTACATCAAATATGCCATACTTTTAACATGAAGATAAATATAGAAAAGATCGAAGTAATGAAGATAGGAAAAACAGAAAGAAACACCAATATATATATATTTAAAATAACAGACTTAACCAAGTGACAGAATGCACATACCTAGGAAGTAATATAACAGAAAGCAAGAGTACCAAAGAAATACACAATAGATGTAGTAAAGCATACCAAGCCCTAGGGCAAATGACACCAATCTTCAGAAACAAATACATAGATTTCTTGGAAAATACTGCTGTATTTGAAAGCTCCTCGTTGCTCCCATAAAACTTTCTTGATTCTTGATTAGAAACTGGCCTCACAGTGCTTGGGGCATTCCCATTAGTGCTCCGTCCTCTGTTCCAGCAGCCATTCAACTCGATGGTATTTCGAGTCTAATGTTGCCAAAACAGACATTGATATTGGGCACAACTCTGGCCCTTGCAACAGGTTTCTTTGTTGTTCCACCCACCCATGCCATGCCCGTAACTAGTTCAAGCAAAACATCGGCCTGTCGGAACAACATGGTAACTGTTATCGAAGGTTACGACTACGGGATTGTATAGATGACGTGCCATGAAGCTTCTATAAGAAGATAACCTCAATATAAAGGCATGCCATCTACTAAGGTTTTCTGTTAAATTAAATACAACTTTCTGTACATATCCACCTATGTGCGCCAGTGTTCCCCCCTTAACTGGTTTAGTGTAATTCAGTCTTGCATAATATGTTCTATGGTCTGTGCTGCCTGTCCACATGGACACAGAGGTGATGGAACCAGAAATCTGAGAATGAAGGAAGAAGAAATAGAAGGGCCAGTAATTCGAAGCAGACACAGTTTACCCCTCCATCAGGTAGTTTAAGCTGTTAACCACTATGCAAACTGGCAGAAGTTTTATAATAAATTCAAAATAAAAAGTAAACTATCTTCTTTTGCCTTCATTCTCAAATTCCTGCTCATTGGCATTTTTTCTGCCGCAGATGGATGTGTCAGGTCATGGGCACAAATAAATGGCGACACAATACATTTCTATTCTCTGGACTACATCCTGCTGGAATTCTAATAAAACCATGGTCCTGCTACAAGAGAGATCCGGCGGGAGTTTGAGAATGAATGCTGACAAAGAAGAAGATTAGCATCTTAGATATAAATTCTGAGTATTTTGTCCTAACTTATCCAACTTTAGAATGGATGGGTTTTTTAACCTACAAAATGAGCCAGCAACCCCATCCTCCTTAGTGGCCATATATGACAGATTACAGTGATGCTATTCTTTACTCCCATTGTAGGTTGTGACGAAAAAAGGAAGAATTGTTTTATTGTCTTTCTCCAGATGGTTTGTTATCCACTCTTGCCATTAAGCATAGGGGTGGTTGGAGCCCGAGCTTGCTTTCTAAAGCCAGATGTGTGGCCTCGGCTGTGCTATGACCGTGATTGTTCAGGATGCCCCTGGAGTTTTCTATCCATCTTTTCCATGGTCCTCTTCTGGCTTTATACCCTGATCTGATGTGGTTATATATGTCTGTACGGGCAACTTGTCATGATGCATTCTCATAATATGACCAAACCACTTTATCCGCTGCCTTTCTATGTATTCTGTGCAAGGTGTTATAACTTGTTAACTACCGGTATCTAAAACACAAGTATGATTACTATAAAGTTCAAAGGTTACCTTTTGATCTTTTCTAGACTGTCTGCAACATTTCCCAGAATATTCTGCACCTTCCTAGCAACTTGCATGACCAAGGTTAACTTTTCAGACACACCCAGGTCTTTCTCTTCGGAATCCTTTAAAACCAATACATTTGAATGAATGTAATACTAAACCAATATTTGTTGCTTAGTAAGTCTTTATAACAAGTCATGGATATTAAGTCATGGATAACAATTACATGATTTCCAATACAAATAATAGACTCGCATCTAATAGTGTGATAGTATATGCATTCATTGTAAGGCTTATTGATGTTGTGTTTTATGTAAGTACTATAGAAATAAATCATAGGATGCGGAATAGCTGAATTTGGAAAACGTGTTCACACAAGTAGTGAGGTGAATAGGTGCCAGAATAACCGACCAGTTCAAATCCTATCTGCCTAATTGTATTTCAAATCAATTTGGTTTTTTTATGGTTGATTCAGAGGAAACACAAACAACATGTGATCTCATTTTTCTAGTACAAAAAAGTTATATAGACAAGATTCTCTAAACTTGAGTCGTAACATGACACCTACAATTCTTACCTTCGTTTCCTCCACAGTTTCAAAGTAAAAAATCACATTTTTCTAAAAACACATTCTTACCTTCGTTTCCTCCACAGTATCAAAGTACAAAAACACATTTTTCGTTTCCTCCACAGTTTCAAAGTACAAAAACACATTTTACTAGTACAAAAACAGTTATAAAGACAAGATTCTCTAAACATGAGTCATAAAAGGACACCTACAATTCATACCTTTGTTTCCTCCACTGTTTCAAAGAAGTTGAAGCTAACGTTCCAACCTCTGAAATTAAATAAGTTAAAATTATATTTTTAAACAAGCATTCTCAACCCAGTGCATGTGAGCACCTTAATGCTCTTTTACTGGCATGTAGCTCTTGAGGCATGAGAGTTAAATAGTGCTGGCGAGCACTAATGACCATGAGTTACCTTACCATTTAGACTCTGTTGTCTATTGTCTATTGTCTATTGTCTATCCCCAGGTGAATGATTGTTGATCGCATTCACACTAGCCGTTAAGCGTAGGGGTGGTAGCTTAAGCTGTCGTTTCAAGGCCAGATGTGTTGCCGAGGTTGTATTTAGTCCATGTTTGTTCAAAGTTATCTTGATGTTTTCTATCCACTGTTTTCTTGGTCTACCTTTGGCTTTATGACCGGATATTCTTGTATTATATGCTCTTATTGGTATTTGGTTTGACTTCATTCTCATAAGGTGACCAAACCAATTTACTTTCTGTCTCTCAATATGTTCGATACATGATATTATACCAACTCTTTTCCTAATTTCTTCATTTATTATTTTATCTAGTTTGGTAACCATTGCAGCTTTTCTCAGACACTTCATTTCACATGTGACGATTTTTCTTTGCTGCGAAGCTGTTAAAGACAATGTTTGACATTGGTAGCACAGTGTTGGTATAAAAATTGTAGATATTATTTGTTTTTTAGTTTCCATCTTGATCTTTGGATGAAGAAGTAATGATGAAAGTTGGTAAGTCACTGTGTTTGCTTTCTGGCACCTTCTGGCACTTTGTTTATTTTACAAACTAAAATAAACAGTGTTACTGTCCATGATTATGGGGGAAAGGAATGGGAAGGTGATGTGTGTACATTGCAATAAAGAAGTTATATGGCCAGTTTTCAAGTTCACTTTTACTGCCACACTCAATGTCCTTTTTTATTTTCAGTGTATACTTGTTCATTGTTAAATCTGATATCTCACTGAAGACGGTTTGTGTCAAGCCATTTGCACAAATAGAACGGCGACACAAAGCATTTCCATTCTCTGGATTACATCCTGCTGAAAATATAGTAGGACCATTGTGCTTCTACAAGCGATATCAAGTGGGAGTTTGAGAATGAATGCTGAAGAAGAAGAAGAAGAAATTGTGAAATTCTCAGTAACATTCAACCTCAATGATCTCATTAACCTGGTGAATATTTTAAAAATATAAATATTTATTTATTCCCTATTTTATGTTACACAGCTTGTACACTCAGTATTACATGTGGGTGGTGCTTTTACACTCAGTATTACATGTGGGAGGTGCTTGTACACTCAGTATTACATGTGGGAGGTGCTTGTACACTCAGTATTACATGTGGGAGGTGCTTGTACACTCAGTATTACATGTGGGTGGTGCTTGTACACTCAGTATTACATGTGGGAGGTGCTTGTACACTCAGTATTACATGTGGGAGGTGCTTGTACACTCAGTATTACATGTGGGAGGTGCTTGTACACTCAGTATTACATGTGGGCTGATAGGCTGTCACCGGCAAGGGATTGGGAAGCTCACCCAAATTCAAGGTGTGCCAAAATCAGATGTGCTGGGCTAGAAGGTAATAATGTAGCTCTGCTGTGAATCTGGCAGCACAATATACTTCACTCTTCTCTGCAGAAATACCAGAGGTTCTCCCCAGCGAAAATACCTGAGGTTCTCCCCAGCGAAAATACCTGAGGTTCTCCACAGCAAAAATACCTGAGGTTCTCCCCAGCGAAAATACCTGAGGTTCTCCCCAGCAAAAATACCTGAGGTTCTCCCCAGCAAAAAATACCTGAGGTTCTCCCAAGCAAAAATACCTGAGGTTCTCCCCAGCAAAAATACCTGAGGTTCTCCCCAGCGAAAATACCTGAGGTTCTCCCCTGTGGAAATACCTGAGGTTCTCCCCTGTGAAAATACCCAAGGTTATACAAATAATTTTTATTTGGAACAATATTCATTATTTCTTTCTCTTTTTTTTAAATAATTTTTTTTATAAACATGCTTATATTTTTCATCAAAACAATCATTCCTTTAATGCAGTAAATTCCCAAGTCGCTCCATTCTTCCTTGAGATGACCTGAAGTCTCCAGTTTCACAACCCTGCACTCATCATCATCAGGCAGCATATCCTAAACAGGATGTAGCAATCGTCACAGCATTTCGAAACTCCTGTCAATCTTAAGCCAGTCTTCCTGCTTCTGTTAGTGTCATGTTCAGGTGGTCTTTGATATCTTGCGTCCATCTTCTTCTTGGTCTGCCTCTTGTTCACAACCCTGGCATCATCACCTCCATTATGGTCTTATGTAGGCTGTCATGACATTTGATATGACCGAAAAATTGTTTTCTGAAACGAACCATGCTGTGTAGCCAGTTTTCTTTTACAGTCATGTCTCTCACGATGGCAACATTGGTGATCTTTATGGCCCATGGTATACTGAGGGCTTTTTCTGCAACATTTTGTTTCAAATGCTGCTATTTTATTTTTAACTTTGTTGATGATTGTCCAGGATTCACACCCATATATTGCCACTTGGAATAGGCCGATGCACTGGGAATATGCCCTTGGACAACACAGTAAATTAACCACTAAACTGTGAGGCTGTATGGTTATACTGCTTTTCATACATCCACACATGAACCTCAATTTGCAGCTATGCCAAAAGAAATGTATAACATAAAACTGTACCTGTATCTAAGAAAGTTGATGAATAACCTGAAGGAGATGCAGAACAGCAACAGTGGAAGAAACCATCCTTGCCATACCGAATACATATAGACCTGTAATTTAAAATATGATGCCATTTAACGGAAGTATACGCATGTGGTTGCGTCTGTAGGTCACACCAATGGCCCACTAGACATACCATCCATGCAACAGAAAACCTTAGTGGATGAAATGCCGTTATATTGAGGTTATCTTCTTATAGAAGCTTCATGGCATGTCATCTATACAGTTATGATTTTGTTTTGTTGTTGAAATGTTTTTCATGTTTGCCTGAATATATCACACCTGAAACTAGATGGACTTTTAGTTTTTAAGGAGATATCAATAAACCAGGGGTGGGTGTGTTCACTGTTCACGCCCACTGTCAATTCAATTGCAATTAGAAAATTCAAGGGAAATAAGAGAAACCCTTCAATTGTCCCCTCGTGAAATCAGGGGAGGCAAGCCAGAAACTTGGCAGGTAGACATCATCTAGTACCATTTCTGCAACAAAGGTTGGCTGCAACAGATCTCAACATCCCCTGCCTCTTGTTTTGGTGATGCACTCTGCTAGACTGTAACCTGTCCATCTTGTGATGTTATTCTCCCACACGTATCGCGTATCTCTGTCTTCCTCGTGCTCGTTTCCCTTTGACTTTACCTTCAAGTAAGGTCTTCAATAAGGTGTCATTTCTTTTAATGTGTCCAAAATATTTTATTTGTCTAATCTTGATTTCTCTTAGTAATTCTTTCTTCATATTAAGTGTTTTTAGAACCTCTTAACTTTGTTTAGTTCCTTCTCTTGTGGCAACGAATATAGTGTATAGTATAATAACGTTAAATGCACACACAGTTTCGCAATAGCATTTCACTTAACCAACAAAATATATTTCACTTTCAAACTGAACACAATGATTGCAAAATTTAAAAATATTATTAACACATTTTCACAAAAGAAACATATAACATATAATTATTACAATAGTAAATTACTTTTCTGTGTATGTGTAGCATGCAACGAACTTATTCGAACGGTTATGGGGATCCAACCGCGATTGATAACTATCACACAGAACAAGTTCGTAGCGTTAATGCTACACAAAGAATGAATCTTTTACATGATCTAATTGCGCAATGTAACTAATTTTGATCATATTTGGACAAGTAAAATGATATCTAACTAGATATATATGCTAAACTAGTGTTTGATGGTGGCATAATAGGTTTATTTTGGACTTATATTTGCCGACCACGAATTGAAAAATTATCATGAAGACAAGTTTGTAGTGTTAATGCTACACAAAGAATGAATCTTTTACATGATCTAATTGCGCAATGTAACTAATTTCGATGATATTTGCACACGTAAAATGAGATCTAACTAGATATACATGCTAAACTAGTGTTTGATTGTGGCATAATAGGTTTATTTTGCACATTCTTATGGTAAACGATGATCTAACAAATTTGACACTGTATGTAAAGTAATGATATTAGGCCTACTAAATTAACATGAAGAATAATGAAATTGTCTTACCTGTATAAATATTGAATGTGCACTGGTCAAAAACAATGACAACCTAATAGGACTTGTACAAAAATATGAGGATGGAAAATGTTGAGTTGTGCTTGCAAATGCACAAACTCTGGCTGCTGTATAAAATTCGCAAAATTGAGAAACGGTATCTTTGAACCAGAAGCGAAATCCAAGCCTCCACACGAATTATTTCATTCAGCGCTGGGTAATAAATATGTCAGGTCTGTTACACCCCTTCAGGACTAAAATAGCTGAAATGCCTCTTGTGTGGCCAAACTAAAAGTCCACATTTTTAGTAAGGAATAACAGGTGTGATATATGTATGCACTCTCTGTGGTTGGGAGGGAGCCAGAGATGTACTGTGCAGCACTGAGGAGGAGGAAACTGACAGCACTGATTTTCCTATGGATGAGGCCCATCATAGAGGCACAGTGACTCAGGACGTGACAATCCTTTTGACTTGAACATTTGGTTGCATGCCTGGAGCTACAGAGAAGTTCGGCATAACCAGTAGTCAATTGGTGGCGGGGAATGAGCACAGTGAACACTATCTTGGCTACAGTGGCTAGGCGCAGTGCATAGGTTGAAACCTACCTTCCTGGAGGTGTGATAGTTATTCTCTGGCTCTGTCCCGGGGTGGGCCGAAAATCCACAGACTTCCCAGCAATATAATGCCATCTAATGGAATTAGGTCAAAGGGCATGAGCCCATGGACCGCTGGATCAGCAACCAACCAACCACCAACGGAAGTATGCTTGAACCATAGGATATTCAGTGCTTTAGAGTTGTGCTTCTCAACCATTATGTTGTGTTCTGGATAAAGACCTATTAGTAAAAATGTGTGTGTTAGCAGTAATTAACAAAACTTCATTATACTGTTTCGATTTTAACTTTTGTGAGATAAGGTTCTCTAAAAAAAAATATTTTATAAGATCATGGTCTGGTCCAAATGAAATTGTAAACACATTTACAACTTTATAATTCAAGGAGAAGCTCTCATGGTCTGGTAGACTTATTGCTTCGGCCTGACTCTGTCTTGTGGTTGAGCAGCACTCCTATAAAGTCTTTGTTAAAGTCACATGACTTAAGTATGTTGCTGAGACCCAATTGGGAAGCAAAAAATAGCAACACTGTTTACCTTACGTGCCTATTGTAAGAGGTTTTGAGAAGGAGTTGATTATCACATCCCAAAGGCCCCTATATGGTCAAAATTACCCAGAGGCTATGCTGAAGTCGGATGTGTCAGGCTGAAAGACATATATTACAGCTAAGCTGTAAACTATGACACAAATGTATTCTGTTCTCCAGACTACATCCTGTTAATGTGCAAGAGTTTGAGAATGAACACAGAAGAAGAAAGTCACATGAAATTAAGAAAGTAAACACAGCATCACAGTTAGTGAAAGAAAGACGACTTCGGCTCACCATGACACTTAGCGGCACACCATGGATAGGGCAAGACAAGAGAAACTATATATTTTTGTATTCACACAGACAAGACTCATCTGCTGATCACATTGCTGTGATTCTCAGATGCATGTAGAAATAATTAATATTGAAAATAGTGGCTAATTTGCATAATTAAAACAAATGTTAATGTTTTTAAAAATTAACTGCTGTTTTCAGCAATGTTTTCATTCTTAAAAGTTAAACAATTAATAAAAAAAAGAGTTAAAGAACTTTGCTAATGGATTTAAATCCATCATGAAGCACTAAATTCTCTATTATTTCAATATATATCAAGTGACATATTGTTTCCAGAACATTGTATTCATCATGGATACACTGAATGCCTCTCTGTCCCAGACAAGCAGGCCTGCATTAGCCAAGAGACATGTGCATACATTCTTCGATATCGCTGGTCGATCATCTTCTTGATCTTCCTCTTCTTCTCTTCCCTGGCACTCTGCCCTCTAGAATCAGCCTTTTGAATCCATCATGTCACTTCTTCTTCTTCTTCAGCGTTCATTCTCAAACTCCTGCCAGATCTCTCTTGTAGCAGGACAATTGTCCTACTAGATTTCCAGCAGGATGTAGTCCAGAGAATGGAAATACGTTGTGTCGCCGTTTTATTTGCGCCAATGGCCAGACACATCCGTCTTCGGTGGGATGTCACTTCAAGTGTCCAAAATACTGTAGCTTCCTTCTTATGATGGTATTTAGAAACAACCCTTTATTTTTTTCTTCTTTCGTTCACTTGAAACATGTCTATATCTGTATTTTTTAAAATTTATTTTCAGTAATTTCAAAACTTCAATGTTCTTCTTTTTTCTGCCCATATATTCATAGGATCTTTCTGCAGCACTTCATTTCAAATGAATTACCGGGTATTAATTCAATATGAAATAAAATTTCTATCATAATCGATGACCACTGTGTAGCAAAGATTTTTGGTCATACACTTTTATTATTGGACATATTCTCAAAATTTCTAAAACAAACAGGGCATGGGTTAAGGAACCCTGGTCACAGGATATTTATAGCCTAAAGCAATATTTACTGTACATGAAAAAACCGGATGTCCAAGTACCTACTTATAGAGCTAAAGATAGTTATTACAAACATGTCAAGATTAACCACTCACTGTAAACACAAACATTGACTACTGTCTATCCCCAGGTGAATGATGGTTGACAGTATCCACACTTGTCATTAAGCATAAGGATGGGAGCTTCAGTTGTTGTTCCAAAGCCAGATGTATCACCTTGGTTTCATTAAGGTCATGTTTGTTTAAGGTTATCTTAATACTTTCTATCCACCATTTTCTTGCTCTACTATTGGCATTATGTCTGGATATGCTATTGTTTTATGCTCTTATTGTTATTTGGTTTGGGTTTATTAAACATTTACAGAAAACATAAATATTTACTGTAAACACAATCATTTACTGTAAGCACAATAATTTACTCCAAACACAATCACTAACTGCAAATGCAATTACTTACTGCAAAAACAATGAGAGTGTACGGAGGTGACTTCCAAGCCATTATGTCATAGATCCCCTTGACAGTATTAACATAAGGTTTTGCTTCTGAACCTGTTCAATAATTCACACAAATAAATATAGATCTACACATGACTGTGTTAATATTTTTAATACAACAATCAATACAAGGTAATACTTTGTGAAATGTAACAACAAAAGTACTTACATAAAATATAGGTTTTTAAAACGTTTCACTTAGACACGATGAACTATCACTAAAACTAGGGGGTTATGAGGTGCAAACATACAAATTACAATACACAAAACATTATCAATGTTTCAACCAAAGGGCCTTTATCAAGATACACACAAAACATCAAAAGACAACAAATAGAAATGATCGCAACAACTAATATGATGACACTGTTGTAATCATTTCTATTCATTGCCTTTGTATCAAGATAAAGGCCTTTTGGTCGAAATGTTTATAATGTTTTCTGTATTGTAATTTATATGTTTTCTTGTTTGCACATCATAACCCTCTAGTTTTAGTGATAGTACATCATGTCTAAGTGAAATATTCTAAAAACCTGTGTTTTACGTACGTAATATTTTTATTGCGATCTTCATTGTAGCAGAACAACGGTTTTACTTTATTTCCAGCAAGATGTAGTCCATAGAATGGAAATACATTGTATCACCTTTTCATTTGCGCCAATGCCCTGACACATCCATATTTGGCGGTCTGGAGATCTAATATGACCATTGTCCTGCTACAAGAGAGTTCCAGTTGGAGATCTAATATGACCATTGTCCTGCTACAAGAGAGTTCCAGCTGGAGATCTAATATGACCATTGTCCTGCTACAAGAGAGTTCCAGCTGGAGATCTAATATGACCATTGTCCTGCTACAAGAGAGTTCCAGCTGGAGATCTAATATGACCATTGTCCTGCTACAAGAGAGTTCCAGCTGGAGATCTAATATGACCATTGTCCTGCTACAAGAGAGTTCCAGCTGGAGATCTAATATGACAATAGTCTGCTACAAGAGTTCCAGCTGGAGTTTGAAATTGAATGCTAAATTTTTCTGTTTTCTTCTTGTCAATCTTTAGTTTGACAATCTACCTGCACTCACTAGGTAAGTGAATTATACAAAATTATCATTTAATTTGACAATCTACCTGCACTCACCAGGTAAGTGAATTATACATAATTATCATTTAGTTTGACAATCTACCTGCACTCACTAGGTAAGTGAATTATACAAAATTATCATTTAGTTTTACAATCTACCTGCACTCACCAGGTAAGTGAATTATACATAATTATCATAGAACAAAAAAATCTTCTTACCAAATCTTTTAATGTTCTCTTTCAATCTGGAAGACAGAAAGTAAAAAATTGGTATTATAAAACATTGAAAATATCCATAAAATATGAAATAAGAATATTATGAAATGAGATACAAAAATATCATAACATAACACATATAGGTCAATATGAATGTCTTCCAGATCATTCACAAATCAGAGAAATACGATAGCAGACCAACTAGTCAAAAATGGAATTAACTACCAAAAACAGATAAAAGATTACCCTATACTGGTACGACAATTACTTAATTAAACTACTTAATTAACTGTCTTATCAGTATAGGGTAACCATGCAGTGGATACCCTCTCACTGTGGAATACCAGGAAATGAAAAAAGCAGACCAACTGGCTAAGGAAGGTGCTGCCGAAGACCAACTAGATATACCAATCACCTCCATCAGAAAAATTGATGATAAAGTCAATAAGAAAGCCACAAACACCAACACAAGATGACTATCACATTATGAACAGATCAGAACAAGTTATAATTCTATGTCTCAGAACAGGACACAACCGACTCCGCGGTCACATGTATACAAAGTTCAAGATTGGTAACACTGCCATGTGTACATGTGGACAGGCAGCACAGGGTGCCAAACATATTCTTCAAGAGTGTTCTGAGCATGAAACGCTGAGGCAGACATATTGGCCAGAGGAAACAACACTGGAATCAAAGCTCTATGGGACACTGTATGAACTACAAAAGACAGTCCTGCTACAATGGAAATCCAGGGAGAGTTTGAGAATGAATGCTGAAGAAGAAGATGAAACCCACCACTCAAAAACTTCTTCAGTTGTATCTTTTATTTCCTTATAAAAAGTCACAATGCTCGCATTCTTTGTTTGTCATTTGGTCCGAATATTTCAAGTTTTAAGAAATTAATTGAAGAAACTCTCAGTTTGAAATTATACAGATACTGTTAATATCTGTGGCTATGTCGATAGTCTTCTTCATCTTCTTCTTCTCATTTACAGTTTAACATGTCTACACAACAAGTATCTTGTTGTGCAGACATGTTGTCTAGTCATGTTGCGTGATACCATGGTTGCTGGTGTGCCTCTCTGCCTTATCTCTGCCTCATATCTCCGACTTCAGTATCAGTGTCGATAGTGATACCTACAGCAATGACAAGGTCAAGTGTGTTTGACTGTGGTTAGTTTTCAGGTTGTTGTACAGTAGGGGAACCAGTTCTTTTATATGGCTGACCTACTTGCATTCAATAAACAAACTGGAAAGTGGGAAATTAGAAGCAACAGAGATGTGGTTCTACAGAAGAATGCTGAGAATATCATGGACTGCCAGAAAAACTAATATGGAGGTGTTGAAAGAGTCAAATGAACCTTGATCAATAATATAAGAAAAAGACAATCTTCATTTTTTTGGCCACTTCATGAGACAGGGAGGTTTGGAGAACATAGTCAAATAGGCAAGATTGAAGGCAACAGAGACAGAGGGCGACAACATAAGAAAAAATTAGACAGCTTGACAACCTGGCACGGCAGGGAAACAACAACGATCTTGATACATAATACTGGAGACAGAGAGCTGTGGAGAGCTATGATCACCTACGCCACGGCATGGCACCTGATAATGATGATGATGAATTGCACTCAGACTACAGTTTTTGACAGTGTTTGAATGTGATAAAACTCCAAACATAGTAATAGATGCAACACATTTTCATTTCCTTGACTACATCCATGCCGAAATCGGATGTGCTAGGCCTACAAGGCGCATAACAGTGGCACAACGTAATCACGCTCCCTGCGGAAATCGCACGGATATCCGTGACGGTTACAATGGAGCGAACGAAAAACAAAAAACAAACAAACAAAACTTGACTAGATCCAGCTTGATATCTAGTGGAGCTATTGTCTTGCTATATGACAAATCCAGTGGGAGTTTGAGAATCAACCAAAAATAAATATACAGATATTTCACCACTTACGTTTTGACAGTAAGGGGATCACCTTCTGGGTCTTCAGCATTTTCTGTTACAGACTTGTCTGTGAAGTCATCAAGAAATGTGTAGACAAAATTCAGAATCCACTCCACTAGAGTTTGATAGAATCTCCTTCTGACTGGTGTATTGGCTGTTGTAGGGGGCCCTTCTGAAGGAAATGGAAACAATAAGACTTTTCTAGAAAATATATTGATCAAATAATAATCAATCATGAATCTTCAACTCTTCTTCTGCATTCATTCACAAACTCCTTCTGGTTAGCAGGATGCAGTCTGAAAAGTAGAATGTGTGTCATGGTTTACAGCTTGAGTTCAATGTCTGTGCCTTTCGGCCAGACAAATCTGACTTCAGCATGGTTTGTAACTTTAACCTATGGGATGGGACAGCAAACTACATTTCATAAACCTCCTTAGTCATCTCTGATGACATGCATGGCAGGTCAGAGTTGTTTTTATTTGCTTCCTTTCATGCATATGCAAAATCTTGGTAAATAACATTGAATATGCTGGCATGTGTTAAAAACAATAACATCATGGTTGTTGACTATGATATGGCGATAGGTGTGGCAATAGGACAATGGTAATATGTTTGGAATCAAGCAGAACAGCAGGAGATGTCACAAGATGGTTTAATACACACTATTTACTGTCTAGGGTCTTCCCTCTGGAGATTACTGGTATGTAGGGGTTTACTTTTAGTCTGAGACATGACCGTGCTGACGAGTTAAACAGCGGGGGTTTTCTGTAGAAGTTTACTCTTAGTCTGAGACACGACCGTGCTGACCAGTTAGACAGAGGGATTTTCTGTAGGGGTTTACTCCTTTAGCCAAAAGCATTCCTGTAAACTAACCTGTTAATGCTTCATTATGTTATAATAAACAGTAGACAGCATAATGTTGTTGATATGCCCAAGGAACTTTCCATGCAATGATACTGTGATACACATATTAGTCTTCTCTACACAGACACCATAACTCTACACAAATCCCTTGACAATAAAATCAACCAGTCAAATATGAACATACATGGACAAAAACACATACAGACAGTACCTCCACTAGTATCCCCATCAATACAGTTGGTGTTTGCATTATTGTCAATGCTTTCTCTGCCAGCTGTAAGCACAGACATCTTAAACTTTGCTGCTAAGTCTGGGTGACTGTAGGCAAAAAATTTGTAAATTTTTGTAATTAATAAGGATACGGTTAAACAGTATTCCAATCATTAAACTATTTTCTCTTGCATTCATTCTCAAACTCCTGCAGACTAGCAGGGTGTAGTCTGAAGAATGGAATGTGTTGTGTTATGACTTACAAATTACCTGTGATATCTGCCCTTTTTGAACAGCCACACCCATCACAAAACTCTTTAGTTGCTCTTACAACATGTGTGGCAGGTAAACGTGTGACTATTCTTTGCTTTCCTTTCAAGCCCCCATCAACACACTGTTAAGTAAACTATCAAAACACAAAAACACAAAGCAAGGAAGCTCTATCTTCTTCTTTTCTTCCTCTTTTACCCTTTACGGGTGTCGAGGGAGATACAATGTTCTTGTTCTCGCTTTTTTTGCAGCTTTAGATAATGTTATTTGATGTTCGTGTAATGTCTCTTTGATGTTGTCGATCCAGCGTACTCTAGGTCTACCCTTGGCTCTTCTTTCTGCTTCTCCTCTCTTCATATATGCTTTATAAACTAATGAATCATATGGCATTTTTTCCAGATGACTGAACCATTGTATCTGTTTGTTTTGAATGTATTGTAGAATATAGATGAAGCTCTATAACATATAATATTCTTCTTGTTATCCAGAATTCTTTATTAATTTTTATTGCTCTTCTTTTTGTGTTTATTTTCAAATTGCTGCTAGATATATGTACGCATGTTGTCGAATGAGTCAGTAGCATGCTTACTGGTGTAAATACGTATAAAAAGTATGCACGTCATCACTGTAAGCACAAAGTGTCATTTCGCACTGGAATGTGACTTGGAAATTGTTATATGTATATAAGGCCTTTTTCGTCTTGCAGGCGGTCATTTAGCAACAAGAAGAAGCAATCCGTTAAATATTTTCTCTGGAATGAGGACTTTTAAAGCGATCATATCACAGCAACGGAAGATTTTTGTTTGTATCTTTCTCTTTCTTTCTTCCATATCTTTAAACATATTATTTATGAACAATGCTGCTCCAGCGCTAAGGGTTCTGCCTCCAGACATCCTGAGATTCGGCCGTGTTTTCCTAGTTTTTGGATTCTATCTAGAAGCCTTTCATTGATGATTTACAGATGTCTTTATACCTCAGCATTGGTCTACAATGGTCTTGATGACCTTCAGCCAGTTCCCCAGATAGCACTTATCTTGGGATGCGTCAGTTTGGCATTCTGCGAACGTGACCCAGCCAACACAATTTTGATTCTTGATTAGAAACTGGCCTCATAGCACATAGGGCATTCCCATAAGTGCTCCGCCCTCTGTTCTAGCAGCCATCCGACTTGATGATGTTTTGAGTCTAATACCGCCAAAATAGACATCGACATCAGGGCAAAACTTTGACCCTTGCGACAGGTTTCTTTGTTGTTCTGCCCACCCACGCTGTGCCCATAACTAGTTCAAGCACAACGTCAGTCTGTTGGAACAACATGGTAACTATTATCGAAGGTTACGACTACGGACAACTCAATCTATTTATATTGAGTGTTTCCATGGCAGATGGTAGCTGAGTGCAGTGCAACACTTCCATATTGGTGATTTTGTCATGCCATTTAATGTTTAAGATCTTGTGGAGACATCTGTGATGAAAGATGTTAAGTCTCCTCTCATGTTTGATGTAGGTTGTCCACGTTTTACATCCATAGTATATTGTAATCAGCACACATGTTTGATAGATCTGTATCTTTGTTTCCAATTTTAGCTTATAGTTTTACCTAGCTCACTATGAAAGTCCGCCAAAAATTGTAGCCACTTTCCCTTCATGTGCAATTATTTCATTGTCTAGGGAAAGGGCGGATATAATTGTGGATCCTAGGTAATAAAAGTTGTCGACTTGCTGTATATGAGTGTTGTCTAAGGTAATGTTTGTTGGTACTGTAGATTCATGACACATTTCCACAGTTTTAGCGATGTTTATTGTCATAGAGAATTCACAGGTCTTTGCCATGTTGTCAATTTGGGATTGCAAGGTGTGCCAATAGTACTGCATTATCGGTCAAGAGAAGTTCTCTGATGAGTATTTCTAATGTTTTTGTCTTCGCTCTAATATGTGCTAAGTTGAAAAGTTTTCCATTGTAATAGGTGTGGATGAAAACGTCACCTGCTGCATCTGCAAGAACATGTTTTAGAAGAGCTATCAAGAATAATCTGAAGAGGATGGGGGCTTCAATGCACCCCTGCTTTACTGCAAAGCTATCAGATGTATTGCCTTCGAATAATATGTTTGCGCAAATATCTTCATGAAAAGAAATAACCAAGACTAGCTTGGTTCATTGCTTCATTGCTTCATTGCTTCATTGCTTCATTGCTTCATTGCTTGTAATTTCTTGAGGATCCAAACATACACCATACAATTTAAAAAACTCTAATCAGCCAAAGACGGATATGTCGGATATATGACGGATATAAAATGGTGACACAATGCATTTCCAATCTCTGGACTACATCCTATTCGAAATCTAGTAGGGCCATTGTCCTGCTACAAGAAGCGTCCAGCGGAGAGAGAGAGAGAGAGAGAATGAACACTGAAGAAGAAGAAGAAATAAATCCAATACACACAAATATCTAAATAAAACAGGCAATATATATATATAGTTTGATAATGGTTATACATTTTCTTCGATTCGTATAGCTTCTTTTCAAGAACCTCATTGCGACGTCGCTCATACTCCAGCTCCGTTTTTACTTTCTCCAGATCTGTTCTAGGTTTACTGGAATTAAGCTCATTCTCTGTAATATAGACATAAATATTATTATAAAATGTTATTAATATTTTATAAATATAACTAATTCAATAATCTCTGCTGTATCTATGTCAAGTCAAGTTTACTTTTCAAAACCATTGACACATAAGGAGGAATACGGTGTAAGGATTATATTTTTTATTGAAAAAAAATGGCATAAAACTAACACAAATGAGAAAGCTGTAACAAATTAGTAGTAATGACAATAAAATAACCCTTTTCTTCTTCTGCTGCGTTCGTTCTCAAACTCCTGCAGATTAGCAGGATGCAGTCCGGAGAATGGAATGCGTTGTGTCATGGTTTACAGCATTGCTGCGATATCTGCGCCTTTCGGCCTGACACATTCGACTTCAGCATGGCTTTGGGTCACTGACCCTATATGGGATGGGACAGCCAACTCCATCCCATAACCTCCTTAGTCGCCTTTTACGACATGCGTGGAAGGTAAACAGTGTTGCTATTCTGTGCTCCCCTTTCGGGCCCCAGCAACACACAGGCGAAATAAACCTTTTAAGATTGTGCATTTTTCCAGTGGCAACACATGGATGCGACACTTAGACTTTATCCAAATGTATACATTTATTAAGAAGACCATAGAAGTACAACAAGACATATACTTGTGTTTCATAGATTACAGCAAAGCATTTGACACGGTGAAGCATTCAGAGATTATAAAACTGCAAGGAAACCTTAACGTTGACGGGAAAGATCTAACAATAGTAGGAAATATGTATTGGAAAAAGACAGCTGTGAGAGAGTTCTATAGATAGATTTAAAAAGATAGAAATAGGTGTCAGGTAAGGTTGTGTAATGTCTCCAAATCTTTTCTCCCTGTATACAGAATACATAATGCGAAATATAGAAGATATGCCAGGAATAACAGTGGGAGGATACAGCAAGAGGGTTTTTTGTAGCTGTGTGATAAAGGCTACATGCTCTAGCTGTTGCCATGTCAAGTACAGGATTGGTTTTTAAAATTTACCCTCAAAGTCAGATGTGTCAGGCCAAATGGTGTGGATATCGCAGCTAAGAGGGAGTTAACAGGATCAATCAATCAATCAATAAAACCCATAACCCTTCAGGGTCGTAGGGGTACCACATTGGAAGCTTCAGCACACAGAGTCCTCCAGCTAATTCTATCCTCAGCGATGCGGATGAGTGTGGAAATATCTAGCCCTGTCCATTCCTTGATGTTGTCTGTCCATGTCTTTATTTGTCCTCCTCTGCTTCTTCCACCCTCGACAGTTCCCTGCAGTATTGTTTTTGACAAGGAATCGTACCTGCATACATGTCCGAACCATGCTAGTTTTCGTCATTTCACTATTGAAAGCAATGGCTCCTGGACACCTGCACACATCTCTACTTTATTTCTTACGTACACATTGGTCTTATGTTCCCTATAGGAAATTCGTAGAATTCTTCTGTAGCATTTATACTCGAAAGCCTGTAATCTTCTCTCCATGTCCGCAGTGAGTGTCCAACTCTCACAACCATGTACACAGTTAACAGCATGTTAACAGCATGTACACAACCGACTCCACAGTCACATGTACACAAAATTCAAGATTGGCAACACAGCCATATGCACATGTGGACAGGCAGCACAGAGTGCCAAACATATAAGAGTGTTATGATTATGAAACGCTGAGGCAGACATATTGGCCAGAGGAAACAACACTGGAATCGAAGCTTTATGGGTGACTGTATGAACTACAAAAGACAGTGAGTTTTATTCAGCAGATAGACATGTTTCAAGTGAACAAAAGAAGAAGCATATGCCATAAATGATAAAGTTGCATCTAATTTTGACACGACTTGCATGAGATAACATCATACTCTCTTGTCACATCGTCTAAAGGCACGCTACGGAAAATCATTTATTTCGCACAAGGGACATAACACTTTTTTGGCTTTGAGGTTTCCATTAGGATAAGTGCAACAAGCGCATATAAATACACAATTCTTACTTAGAGTCTGGTTTTCAATCATAACAATCATCAGCTGCTCTTGCAGCTGGTTTAATTGTTCTTCAAACACTTTCTTCTCATCAAGACTTTCCCATTTTGGAGAAGTCATTTTCTCACTTTGAAAAGATGAACAGCTTTGACTGTCTTCAGACACTGCTTGTGATTTGTCTTTTTTCACTTCCTCAGTAGTTTCTAAAATTTCAAAAGCCTGAAATAAAACAGGTACATGTAAATATATGATCAAGATAACAAAATACAGGTAATGCTTGACTTACGGCCACGATCGGTTCTGGCAGACCAGTCGTAACATGATTTGATCGTAAGTTGCGTACGCTATGTGTACAATAATGTGAAGTGGTGCTATAAAAATACTGAAGTTAAATTATATCATAAATTTCTTTTATTATTGTTATAAATCATAAATTTCGATGTTCATTTTGTTTCATTTGTATCATCTCTATACTATTTTGTTTCTTATTTTTACATCGTCAGGTTTAAGAAAGACACTGCATTAACTGTACATGTACAACTGGTTTAATATTTGCCAAACATACAAAATACAGGTGTGGAAAATACTATAAAAAACATTTTCCCAATTGATCAAAACACATCAAATTGTCATTAACATCAAAATAATGCAGACAACTCCATTCAACTGATAATTGAGGCAGAAATAAATCTAAAATCTAATACATGTATAGCTACTGATTGTGGTCATAAAGTTGAATGGTCCTAAGTTGCATAGGTTGTAAGTCAATTTCTCTCTGTAATCTCTTTAGCTGTGAACAAGTTGCCTTTCTGATAAAAGTACAGGTTCTTCTCAGTTGTGGAGCTGAGGCAACACCTGGAATCAACAAACTTAAATAATGTGGTTTGCATGTCATAAGAGGCGACTAAGGAGGTTATGGGATGGAGTTGGCTGTCCCATCCCATATAGGGTCAGTGACCCAAAGCCATGCTGAAGTCAAATGTGTCAGGTCGAAAGGCGCAGATATCGCAGCAATGCTGTAAACCATGACACAATGCATTACGTTCTCCGGACTACACCCTGCTAGTCTGCAGAAGTTTGAGAACGAACGCAGAAGAAGAAGAATAAGTCTGGTGGAGGGTTGACCATTACTACAAAGAAACTGACACAAATGAAAAACATGTGGCTGAGCTGCAGCAAAATAATAAAACTAACTTTCCTTATAGCCTGTATATTCCCAGTAGCAACATATAGGTGTGAATCTTGGACAATCACCAATAAAGTTAAAAATAAAATAGCAGCATTTGAAAAAAAAATGTTACAGAAGAGATCTCAGTTCTAAGTTTACTGAAAAATACCACAAATAAGGCAATCCTGAGAGAAGTGAATGTAAAATAAAACTGGATGAACAAGTTGTTTCTTTCCAGGAAATTACAATATTTTGGCCATATCAATTGGCATGACTTGTGGACTAACCATAATGAAGGCAATAATGCCAGGGCAATGAAGAAAAAGGATCCCCAAAAAATGAGATGGATACAAGACATGAAACACCACCTGAATATGACATGGATACAAGACATGAAACACCACCTGAATGTGACATGGATACAAGACATGAAACACCACCTGAATGTGACATGGATACAAGACATGAAACACCACCTGAATGTGACATGGATACAAGACATGAAACACCACCTGAATGTGACATGGATACAAGACATGAAACACCACCTGAATGTGACATGGATACAAGACATGAAACACCACCTGAATGTGACATGGATACAAGACATGAAACACCACCTGAATGTGACATGGATACAAGACATGAAACACCACCTGAATGTGACATGGATACAAGACATGAAACACCACCTGAATGTGACATGGATACAAGACATGAAACACCACCTGAATGTGACATGGATACAAGACATGAAACACCACCTGAATGTGACATGGATACAAGACATGAAACACCACCTGAATGTGACATGGATACAAGACATGAAACACCACCTGAATGTGACATGGATACAAGACATGAAACACCACCTGAATGTGACATGGATACAAGACATGAAACACCACCTGAATGTGACATGGATACAAGACATGAAACACCACCTGAATGTGACATGGATACAAGACATGAAACACCACCTGAATGTGACATGGATACAAGACATGAAACACCACCTGAATGTGACATGGATACAAGACATGAAACACCACCTGAATGTGACATGGATACAAGACATGAAACACCACCTGAATGTGACATGGATACAAGACATGAAACACCACCTGAATGTGACATGGATACAAGACATGAAACACCACCTGAATGTGACATGGATACAAGAAGATTATCTCAAGATCAGCAGGAATTTTGAAAATCTATAATGGCTACTCTATCCTGTACAGAATATGCTTCATGAAGTTATAGACTTATAAATAATTGTTTCATCATTTTAATTTGGAAATAGTCCAGAATAACTAATTGTGCTTCCATGTTTTTAGAATTATGCACAACATTATATAAGAATGGCCTCGCCAGTGTTTTGCCGGGCCCGAAAGGGGAGCAAAGAATAGCAACACTGTTTACCTTCCACGCATGTCATAAAAGGCGACTAAGGAAGTTATGGGATGGAGTTGGCTATCCCATCCCATATAGGGTCAATGACCCAAAGCCATGCTGAAGTCGGATGTGTCAGGCCAAAAGGTGCAGGTATCGCAGCAATGCTGTAAACCATGACACAACGCATTCCATTCTCCTGACTACATCTTGCTAATCTGCAGGAGTTTGAGAATGAACACAGAAGAAGAAGATATATGAATGGCCAAATTTTGCAAATAGAAAATAGAGCCACCGATTAACACTTAGTAAACTGGCTGACAATCTATTTGTCTATGAGTTGTTAAGAGTTAAAATGCTATCATCAAGCATGTATTGATCTCATTGTGTATAATTACATTTTCTACTGTATTCTATATCATTTCCATTCATTTTAAATCTATTCTCAATGCACAATATGTAGGCCTATTTGTGGTTTTAAAATGTGATGAAAATACAGGAAAGTCAACAGTTTGAAATTTTCTGATGACTTTCTCATATATGGCTTATCCTACGAATAGTAGGACTACATAAACACTAAATTTTAATGTTTTGTGCGTCAAATGTGGTAAATATTTTGTGGAACATATGCGTAAAGATGTGTTTAGTTTTGTGAGCTGCTTGTGCATGGGAGTATTATTTATTTTCATTGAGTATAAGTGAAATTTTATAATTTTTTCTTCTTTTATTTCCCCCACCTATATCTCATTTCAAGGATTTCAAACAAGACAATATCCAAAAGAATAAATTCATTTGAAATGAAGTGCTACAGAAAGATCCCACAAATATCATGGACAGAGAATAAGAAGAATATTGACATTTTGAATTTAAATGCAGGTTGGCTTCTAAATGTCATCATAAGAAGGAAGCTACGGTAGTTTGGAAACTTAAAGTGACATTTGCCCCAGTGAAATTTTGTTATTTTGACAATGAAGCAACATAAATACTGTAGAATTAGGTAAGAATTTTATTTTTGCTTTGTTTGTTATAATTTTTTGTTTTTTTTATGAAAAAACGTCTTTACCACTTTCTCACACGTCTTGTATTACACACACACACACACATAAACTCTATACAATAGGTCATATATGCAGAATTAAATTCTTTATTTATATGTACAATAATTATCTCTAACAATAAAAAGTGATCTCATTTTCAAAACAGCCACCAACAATAACAAATTTTTCAAAAAATAATCAGGGTGCAGGAGAGAAATTATGTAAATGTAAACATAGTGTGCTAAAGGTTAATAATCAAGAAGTTGACTTTTCAGAATATGTTTGTAGTATAGACCTACAAGTTCACATGTATAATGTCAGCACAAATTAAACCAATTAAACTACTCTTATTATGGGAAATCTATCAATTTTTTTTTTTACCTGGGACATTTTTGCATCCTGGTAAAGATTTTAGGGACACTGGGACAAAAGCATCATAAACCGTTACAGGTTCTAGTCTCACAATGGTTATTATAACAAATTTCAGAATAGAAGACCTTCATAATGAAAGTATTCAATGTTACTTCTTCTTCTTGTTCGTAACTCAATGATACTTATAAAATTACAGTCATTTAAATTTTATAAAAATAACTTACTTCATCGGAAAGAACTTGAGATCTTCCTGTTTTCTTTCCATCCTTAGAATCCTTACTACTGTGGTGATCTTTACGTTCTAATTTATTAAACCTCTGCTGCAAATTCTTCAGAGAACTCATTGCTAATTCCCAATCTGGTTTTAAATTAAATTACCTGCAGACAAAAAGTCATTGTACATTAGGGCAACTTATGACGAAATTTCTTATCAGTTATAGTCCGTTCAGAATCGTTTGCCGAGATGTTAAATTATTTTTATCAAAAACGTATTGTTCATTTGGATTGATCATTTGAAGTTAGGTTTAGAATAATAATGTCGCTATAGAAATATTTTTTTATCAAAGAAATGTGATCCAGTATCAAAGATACCTTATTTAACCTATATTAAAAAAAAGTTAATCTAAATTATAAACAACCGCTGGATTATGTAGATGCTTACATCTCACAGCTGATTATTAAATATAAAGGCATGACCCTCACGGTAGAATGTGCACCGTTCTAAAAGTAGTTGTTTCCACTGTACATTTGTATAAAGCAATGTTACATATGGAAATTCCCGTTTAGCACCAAATATTATTTTTCCTGAACTTAGAATTATGTGAAATCAAAAACGGATATTGACTCGATTTCAAGTCACAAGTCAGAGGCACGTCTCAATATTTACAGAATGTAGGCGGCACTAAGCATATTACCTTCTGCAAGTCTATGTGAGAATGAATCTGAAAGCGAAATATTTTACTGAGCATAACATTGCTATAAAGATTTATCAATACTTCTGCAGAGAGCTTAAAAAGGGACATCTTTATTGTTCTTTATCAAATCCTGAGAAGAGAACAATGCATATTTTAGGTTTGTGTAAACGTTCATTTGATCGAATAGTGGAAGCAAGCGGATATTTATTGCCAACAAATTCACGAAAGCAAGGAAGGAAAGAAAAGATAGACAGTTTCGATAAGGACCTAGTAAAAAGAGAAATATGTAGAATGTTTGATAAAAACGAAGAAGTGACACTTAGAAAGTTGAAGATTTGGCTGAAAACTAATAACGACATTGAAATATCAAAAACTTTATTATGGAAAACTGTAAGAAATGCAGGCTTCACCTTTAGAAAGTATGCTGGTGGAAAAAACATTATTTGTGAAAAGCCACATCTGGTAGCTCTTAGAAGCAAGTATTTACGTGAAGGGAATGCGCGAGAATGGTTATGATATTGTGTATTTAGATGAAACTTGGATCAACGCTCATCATACAAATGAAAAGGAATGGCAGTTAGCAGATGGAAGTATTAAAAGATCAGTACCAAGTAGTAAAGGGCAACGTTTGATAGTTGCACATGCAGGTAGCAGACATAATGGGTTGTTGCAGAATGCTCATCTAATTTTCATTTCAAAATCCATTGACAATAGAGACTACCACTCCGAAATGAATGGGCACATATTCGAAGACTGGATCGAAAAAAGTATTCTTCCAATATTAGATAGACCTTCTTGTCTGATAATGGACAATGCTTCATACCATAACGTAGTGAACGTAGAAGATAGAATCCCAACATCATCAAGTACAAAAGATGCAATCAAAACGTGGCTCATAAAAGAACACATACCATTTACCGACAGGTACTTGAAACCCGAATTGCTTAACCTTGTAAAACAGACACAACGAACAAAGATATTTAAAATAGACAAGTTAATTGAAGAACATGGTCATAGATGTTTGAGACTACCTCCATATCATGCACACTTAAATCCTATAGAGCTAATTTGGGCAAAAGTTAAAGGACACGTAGCATCTACAAATACACCTTTCAAATTATGTGATATTGAGACTCTTACAAATCAGGCTCTATCAAATATACATAAAGACTACTGGGTGAAATGTGAGGATCATGTGTTACGCCAAGAAGAGGAATATTGGAAAAAGGAAGGTTTGTTGTTTGTTCAGCCGAAAACAGTAATCGACCTATTTGACTCGTCTGATTATGAATGATCATTACTCTGATTAAGTCTACACTAAAAAAAGTTTGATTTACAAAATTTACAAGTTGATTTGTAAAACATTTCATTGCTCAATACCACCCAAGCAATTCAAAAAAATGTTATAAGCAAACCATCAACCATTACTTATAAAAATTAGCCCGCTTGATTCAATACAGAAGTTCAGATATCTTGGATCAACTATTACAGACAAAATTTCCTTACATGAAGAAATATATGTACTTATTTCAAAGGCAGCGACAACATTTGTGAAACTCACATCAAGAGCATGGAACAATATCAAATTGACTCTACGAACAAAAGATATATTTTAAATTTTTTTTACACCTGCCACCATGTAAAATATTGTGGACACGCCTATGGGTCATCATTGCACTAGATTACTGTAAAATATTTTGTTTATGGCCGAAATAATATTTACATGGGCAAACATCAAAAGAATTCGCCGCTTTCAAATAACCGTTACAGCTAGACATCAAGTAACACATATGTTTTCGCGACATGGACATTTTAACAACGTATGCCAAAATTCATGTGAAATCATCAAGAACTTTTTGAATTATAAATCATAACATCTCGGCAAACGATTCTGAACGGACTATAGTAACTTTGCTTTGCTTGGCCTAGTTTTAAATTTTAGGCCATTGATTTGATTGATAATTATCAATTTATGAAGAATAAACAAGACAGCAGAAACTGTGGAGGTCACATAGACATTGAATAAACTAAATGAGAATAATTTAATTCACTGCTAAAATAACTACTTTTGATGTGTGGAAGAAATCAAGGTACGGATTAAGCTCACCGTCAATACACTGAACCTAGACATTTGTTAGCTATCGCGGACATGTTTACAAACAATAACACCTTTTTAATTAATATGTTCTCCATGATTAAAGATTTCCATATCCGTTATATATATTATAGTAGTATATATATATATATATAAAGTAAAATTCCATCCAGAACTTATTATAAAATGTAATAAATTAATTACTTTGGGGTCTTTGGTACCTCTAATATTTTATGGTAGTGTGTCTTGATATAACCTAATTGGACTTTGTTGTCTGCTGGTTGAAAAGGCACGCCTCTCCACAAGAGAGGCAAATTCATTAACTACTACCTACCATACATAACTACCTATCACCTTTCAGAATGTTGTCTTCGTCGTGGGTACTCTGAACGCCTCTCTGTCCCAGACAAACAAACCTGCATTGGAATACATTCTTCGATGTGTCACCTTTATCGATTAAGGATCTCATACACAGATGAATGTCCATGTGGATCCGGAACCCAGACTCCAGAACACATACTTCAGGATTGCCCAACATACAAAGAGCAGAGACAGCAGACCTGGCCAGAGGTTGCAGACTTGAGGTTAAAGCTATGGGGCAGCCGCTCTGACCTGGAGAAGACAGTGGACTTCGTCTTGACGACAGGTCTGACGGTATAGCATGACCACATGCTGAACGCAGAAGAAGATTCTTCGATGTCGCTGGTCCATCGTCTTCTTGGTCTTCATCTTCTATCTCTCGCCTGGCACTCTGCCCTCCTGAATCAGCCTTTCGGAACCATCATGTCGCTTTAAGTGTCTAAAATACTGTATATTTCTTCTTATGGCGGTATTTAGAGGCCACCCTTCCTTTAGTTTCAGTAATTTCAAAATCAAAATTTTATAAGTATATCCAATAGAAGACTGAAATGGTTCGGCTATTAAGAATGAACCTTTTTCTCAGCGGGAAGAGCATAGGGCCTATAACATGAAAATGAAAACAGCATGATTCAGAGGAAGATCAAGACAAATGTGGATTGAAGGAGTTACAAAAATTTTGAAACATCAGAATATTACTGCATAGCTTATCATGCGACCAAACGTGTCATACCCCGAAAACAGATTGTCATTCGGTAATGCGACTTAGTAAAAGTAGAAGAAAGATAGTGGATAGATATCCTGTAGCCGTATATCATCATGTGCTGTTGCTGAACTGTACCGTTAGGGTTGCCAATGTGGATGGGTTTTTTTCATTTAGATGTAGTTCTTCTACGATCAATTTTTACACATCCAACCAATATTGGTCATGCATAGCGCGATTTGTTTTAGGTCCTCTTTGGTTCCGACAACTTCTTTTGCAGAGAAGCTCATGTGTCGTTCTGTGAACATGAAAACTGGGACAATTCCGTAGTATGTGTTCTGGTGTCTGTGCTGCTGCTCCGAATATACAGACTCCGTAGTCACTGAGGCCGATTCGGTGTAACTGTGTTTTTAAACGGCAGTGTCCCATCATCAGTCGAAACTATTTTGACTTTCTCAATCATATTCATTGAGTCGCTTAGTAGACACTCATGGGAATAGGATTGCGATTCCAGCCAGTTCAGATCCAGAGTTACAGCAAATACCTCCATTGTTAGACTGCTTGTTGTTGTGGTAAAGGTTCCACTGGCTTTGTGTACTAAGAAATTATGTTAAAAATATTCAACTTTGTACGTCTGTATGAAGTATTTCATGGTCGTTTTGTTGTTGTTGTTTTGTCTGTAGCAGTAGTTTGTCGTTCTGTGTTCGATTCCAGAGAGGGTGGTTAATTTTTTTAAATGTCAATTTGTAAACGCAGTTGAACGTCTTTGGGACATTTAAATGTTACGGTTAACTATTAACCAACAGCAAGTTATGTGATTACATTTATTCTCACCCCTGGCAACGCTAGATATTGCTTCTAGTCTAAATATAAATTCCTGTATGTTAATAGGATGTAATTCGGAAAACGAAATGTGTTGTGTTATCGTTTACAGCTTGACTACAATATTTCAGAAGGTGAGCGTCGTCGCCCACATGTAATATTGAGTGCGCGAGCATCATAACGTATAATTGAATGCAAGAGAAAACGAAAGTTAGCTTGAAAGCTAGCGGAATAACGCTCTTCCTCACACAGTATGCATCCTCTAACCCCTTCCTTTCCCACATAATCGTGGATAATAACACTATTGGTTTGTGTTTGTTCAACAGATTTTGAATTATAAAAGTAATTCGTGATCGTTAGAGATCGCGAGCCCTTTTAACTTGCATGGTGCGAGCACTACGTATCATGCCGAGAGTTGCCCGGGTGTTGCCGGGGCTCGAAAGGGGAGCAAAGAATAGCTACACTGTTTACCTTCCACGCATGTCGTAAAAGGCAACTAAGGAGGTTATGGGATTGAGTTGGCTGTCCCATCCCATATAGGGTCAGTGACTCAAAGTCATGCTGTAGTCGGATGTGTCAGGCCGAAAAGCGCAGATATCGCAGCAATGCTGTAAACCATGACACAACGCATTCCGTTCTCCAGACTACATCCTGCTAATCTGCAGGAGTTTGAAAATGAACGCATAAGAAGAAGAATGACGAGAGTACTCTGGTGCATTCAATCACCGGATTAAGAACACCTGCTCTATGTAATGGACTAACCTTCACATCTTCTAAACCTCCTTAGTTGCCTCTTACAACATGCATGGCAAGGAACAATGACTATATTCTTTGCTCTCCATTTAGGGTCCGGCACCACGCGGGTAATTGAAGGATTTAGAAATTAGGAGAACGTCCAATTTAAGAACTAGAATAATACAAGCAAAGAAATCATACCAAAGATATAAGAAGACTCTTTAATATGTATTTGGAGGTGATGGGGTGTTCTTCAGTGCTACATAACACCGACTCTAGCATATGGATGCGAATCTTGTGTCATGTGACGCACTCTTTCCAGAACGTAGTCTTTCTCATAAATCTCCTAAATTCCTCGCGATCTTTTACGAATTGTCCCGTCTCCTCTAACGCTGCATTCATGCATACCTGAATATTTCTTGTCCCGCGACGTTCTTAGTCCACCTTTTCCTCTACTGCCTTTTATCGCCACTCTTTTCATGACATGGTGTCTCTTCGCATGGCCGAAAAAAAGCATAATCCTTCTTAAACTATACACACACACACGCACGCGCGCGCGCGCGCGTCACACACACACGCTGTTGCCCTTGTTTGACTTGCGGCGTCAGGGGTAAAAGAGTTCTCTGGAGATGGCCTTCTTATGTGCTTTTTGTAAGCTTGTTCTTGTGGCTGATTTCTGTGATCCATCTTGAAAGATGTGATCTGTGATCCATCCATCTTTACATGACCTGCCTCTAACTTTATAGCCGTTATGTAACTTCCCCCCCCCCTCGCATCAGTACACCTCAACCATCATGTGAATGAGTCGTATCATTATGGACCATTGGCGCAAATTAAACGGCTGCACATCGCATTTCCATTCTCTGGGCTACATTAAACTAAAAATCTTGTAGGACCATTGTCCTGTTACAAGAAAAATCTTGCGTGAGTTTCAGAATGAAAGCTGAAGAAGAAGAAGAAGAAAACGAACACATACGTTAGGGTATGTTCATAAATGACGTCAACAATTATGGGAAGGGTTTTTAAACGGTTTGAAAGTTGTTGACAAGCACGGTAAAAAGGTAGGGGTGGAGGGTTGATAAAAGTTGACGTCAACAACGATGGACAGGTTACAGTCTAGCAGAGTGCTCCACCAGGGGCTGTTGGAGATCCGTTGCAGCCAACCTTCGTTGCGGAGACGGCACAAAGTGGTGATGATGACGTCAACAATATAGTTTTTTAGACACCAACTAAATTGTTTGAATCTGAAATATTTTACAAAATATGTGAACAAACTATGTCTTTTTTCATTCATTTCCTACATTTTTAGGAAGGAGTGTGGGGAGGGTTATATTTTTTTGGACATAATTAGACACTCTTGGAATTATTGACAAGTGGGGGGGACCAAAAACTGGGGGGGGGGGGAATAACGCTGTTTATGGACTGTTCATCTACACAAATAGCAATTGAAAAAAAGACCGAAAAGGAATAGAAAATTGGCTTAATTGTACTCGGATTATCTATCTACATGACGTGTCCTTTACAGAACTTTTCCCTCGCTGCCATTATGTAAGTCTCTCGATTCTGTGCAATCTGCCCAGCTCTTCCAGTGTGCTGTTCAGAAGGTCTTCGATCTCATGTATCTATAGTAATCTTGATCTGCCTCTTGTTCTTTTTCCTGGTGTTTTCCCGATATTTTTTAAGTTGCTGACATTTTCTAGTTGTTCTTTGACAATGCCCGTAGTTGTAACCTTCGATAACAGTTACCATGTTGTTCCAGCAGGCCGACGCTGTGCTTGAACTAAGATGGACACAGCGTGGGTGGGCGGAACAACACAGAAACCTATCGCAAAGGCCAGAGTTGTGCCCTGATGTCGACGTCTGTTTCGGCGGCATTAGACTCGAAACACCATCGAGTCGGATAGCTGCTGGACTTAGGGCGGAGCACTTATGGGAATGCCTCACGTGATATGAGACCAGCTTCTAATCAAGAATAATCGTTGACAATGGTTATTGTAAGTGTGAATTCATCACTGCTGATATGCATTATTTTTGTCTTTTTTTTTCATTGAGGAAACAAATGTTGTGCCTCGCTATGATGCTTGGAGGTGCGCGGTAGTCTAGTTGATTGTGAGGTTGCTTTATATCACTAGGTTACAGCGTGTCAGGTCGAAACCACGTCCGAACCAAAACAAAATCCGGGTTGTGATTTCTCGCTTGACACGACCACTCCTCCAGTCGACTCAGCTGTAAATGAGTACCTGCCACATGAGTTAGGAGAGGTAAAGACAGCAAGGAAGGGAACTGGCCACCCCACCTAATAGTTCTTCTTGATTAGAAACTGGCTTCACAGCACGCGGGACATTCCCATAAGTGCTCCGCCCTCCGCTCCAGCAGCCATCTCAGTGTATGTAGACTCATAGTTCCGGTCAGGTGTTGATTGTGTAATCTTCGGGACTTTCCAAAAAATGTACTTTTCCTCCCCTCTGAATACTCCCATTTCTAACATTCTCTGTATGTGTAAGTTCTCAACCTCATTGAGATCATCTGCATCTTGAAATGAATTTATTACTGCCTTTATTAAATCTGCGTTATCTCTTCTCAGCAATGTGCCGTCTATCGCCGCATTGCCTGCCAATAAATCGGCTCTCTCGTTTCCTCTGACCCCAGCATGACCATGGCAGTATATCCATGTAATGCTCTGGACAACTGAGTTGTTCAATAAGTCCCACTATTCTTTTCTTAGCATAAACTTTTCTATCTTGCGCAACATGCTTTGAGAGTCTATTACCGAGTATGTTGATGTATCAGTTATCAGCTATCAGCCAATCAAGAGCTGCTGTAACTCCCTTTATCTCTATCCGCATGCTCGATGTGACAGTAGAATATGCTGAAGATTTCTCAACCAACTTCACGCCGTTTCTGTAGGCAACAAAACCCAATAGTTGCTTAGTACATGACGAGTTATCTTCTTCCCCAACGGCATGTTGCTGCCATGGGACATACCTTTACCTTATGATGATTGACTGATAAAATCATGTGTTCTAAACATGTGGGCGGGGCTCCTTGAGACTATTCTGGTGTCACCAGCATACCTAATTTCTGGGTTTTCGTGTCCTCCGACAGCCTTGTAAAAGGGTTGAAACTATTCATAACGTGGTACATGTCACATGTTTTATGTAGACCTTTACGTTTTAATCGGGTACCCCATATTTATTCCTACCCTCTCAACGTAGCCGCACGACGTCTGGCGATAATATAACTCATTGTTTTACTAATAGTAAAAGATTGTTTCCACATCACTGACTCTTCTCGAAAATAAATTTGTGAGTAGTGTCCCTTAACTTTTTTTCTTTTTTTTCGGAATAATCCGGGCATTTCTCACTGGACTTAATAAAATGGCGGCCGTCTGGAGGTAAAAATGAGGTTATTTCTAGCATCTTCTAAGCACTATATTATGCGTATTATTTATGCGTTCATCTAGATAAGGAAGTAAGTTTTAATGTGGATTTTGAGTTGATAACAGTCTGGTGTGTTATGTTAGTACACGCTGATATTTTTTAAACAATGACTCAGGATTTAGGTACCATAATTTTTGGAATGCGATTGTGATTGACTAGCAAAAAATATGTGGCAAATAAAATATGGATACATAACCACAACACGATAAATCTATCTACTGCAGCTGAATTTTAAGTTAGGCCAAATTTATATTTATTTAAAATAAACTCGGTATTTTGGCAGTAGTGTTGTTTGAATGTTAATGTTTTTACTTTTCGTAGTGTTTAATTTAATTTCTTGTAAGGACTAGTACCTGGCATGTAAGTAATGAACTTAGTAGGCCTAGTCAAAGTGAAATTACGTTAACTAAGCACATCTTGATGAGAGGTGGTTCAATAAGAAAAGTTATTTGAATAGACTGTTTTATTAGCCAGTTTAGGCAGTCTTGCCTAAACAACAACGTCTGATGTGACCTGGAGTCAAAATCATCACTTCCACTCACAGCCAGATGAGATACTTCCTTTAATAGGCCTCTAGGTAAAAAATTTCAGAAAAAAATGTATTTCTTTAGACCTAGGCCTAACTTTAATTGAGTTTTACTTTTAGAAAACCATAAAATTAAGCAATATAAATTAATTCAATTCTACATTTATACTGTTGTTCAGAGAACATAATCTGCTGTGTCATTCATGGTTTAAGTGTTCGTCTTGGTAGCAATATTTGTGCCTTTCAACCTGATGCATCCGATTTCAGCATCATAGCTTTGGGTCACTTTGAACTCTATCCCCTATGGGATGGGACAGCCAACTCCACCCCCAAAATCTGTTGTCACCTTTTATAACACGAATGGCATGTCACATGCAGTGCTGCCATTCTTTGCTCCCCTTTTTCAACACAAGGATGAGAATTCAATTAATGATGTAGGTCCTATAGGCACCTATTAATAATTCACCCCCTTCCTATCTATTAAATCATTTAAATACTTTGTAAGCATAGGTGCAGGAAACATTATTCATTAGTCACTTGTAATATAAACTACAAATTTAACATATTCATAAAATCAGTTTAAGAGGAACATGAAAGTAAAGGCGGATATGATATATCATGCCTTATTTAATTACACAAGTATCAAGTCAGACTCATTGGTAGACTCTAAAATTAAAGTCTGGAGCCTCATTAGGGTAAAACAATATACTATAAGTATATACAGAAATGTTACCAACCCTGAAAAGTAGTTAGATGTAATATAAACTAGATATATACAAATTGGCATAGTCAGTCTCAAAGTAATCATAATCGTGTTAGTGACCCCGCTCCAGCAACCTAAGCTTATAGCGGTTCATACTCGCTTGTTACTGCTAGTCAGTGGACACATGGGGTATTTCTGTGGGGATATCAGTGCCGCCTGATATCCCACACCATTGTCAGCAACATCGGTTTGGTCTGCGGCTCCTTATTTGCCTAGAGGCTTTTCTACTATCTGCCACCTGTGGACGCTCCTGATAGGGATCGGTAGGTGAGCACCGCACGCGCCCCCCCCCCCCCCCCGGATATTGCAGTTGAGTTGTAAGCCATAACACAACACATTTTGTTCTCTATACTATGTTCCTTCAGCGCCAAATACAGTTCATGGGGCAGAAATTAGAGCTCATCGTTTCGAGTTATGTGATGCTACTGTGTGTAATGTCTTTGCACTACATCCTGCTAATCTTGAGGCGTTTAAGCACAAACACAGAAGATATATACTTATATTACACAAACACAGAAAATATATACTTATATTACACAAACACAGAAGATATATACTTATATTACACAAACACAGAAGATATATACTTATATTACACAAACACAGAAGATATATACTTATATTACACAAACACAGAAGATATATACTTATATTACACAAACACAGAAGATATATACTTATATTACACAAACACAGAAGATATATACTTATATTACACAAACACAGAAGATATATACTTATATTACACAAACATAGAAAATATATACTTATATTACACAAACATAGAAAATATATACTTATATTACACAAACATAGAAAATATATACTTATATTACACAAACATAGAAGATATATACTTATATTACACAAACATAGAAAATATATACTTATATTACACAAACACAGAAGATATATACTTATATTACACAAACACAGAAGATATATACTTATATTACACAAACATAGAAAATATATACTTATATTACACAAACACAGAAGATATATACTTATATTACACAAACACAGAAGATATATACTTATATTACACAAACACAAAAGATATATACTTATATTACACAAACACAGAAGATATATACTTATATTACACAAACATAGAAAATATATACTTATATTACACAAACACAGAAGATATATACTTATATTACACAAACACAGAAGATATATACTTATATGACATAAACACACAAGATATATACTTATATTACATAAACATGAATGACATTTACAAATCTTGTCTTCCCAGGTTGTAAATCATGAAAGCATAATGAAGGTTGACAGATCCAAATTAAAAAAATCCTCTTCTGAGGTGGTAAGTGATTACAATTTTAGCAAGCCAAATAGAAATTGTGTACATTCTAAAATGTTGTTCATAGTTACAAGACTTCATAGTAATAGGGCACAATTTAACGACCATGGCTTTCAAGCAAAATCTAGAGTTTGTGTTTTTTAGTCCATTGCGTATTAAAGGTTAATAGTAGTCATTCAGTTTGTAGCAGAGTTCAAGAACTAGGGTCAATATATCGGCTTGAGATTTGACCAGTGTAACAAGACCTGAAATTTGTATATTAAGGGGTTATTTTAGGATGAAACTACAACAGGTGCAGCAAACTGGTAGGGGATTTGAGTGTTCACAGAAACATGCTCCAAATGTTATGCAAGTTCTGAAGATTAGAAAATCCATCAAAGTTTGGAATAACAACCCACAGAAAACAAGTATCATTCTGCCATCAAACAACACTACCGTTAAGATCATCATCAGGTGCTATGCCGGCTGGTGTATGCAGTCATGGCTCTCTCAGTCCACAGTATTATGTATCAAGATGGTTGTTGTTTTCCTACGGTGCCAGGTTGTTAAACTGTTTAATATTTTTTCACGTTGTTGCCCTCTGTCTCTGTTGCCTTCAATTTTGCCTGTTGTGACTATGTTCTCCAAACCTGCTTGTCTCATGAAGTGGCCAATAAATAAAGATTGTCTTTTTCTTATATTATTGATTACGGTCCATTTTGCATTTGACTCTTTCAAAACCTCTACATTGGGTGCTCTCACCCTTGCTATTCAATATATACATAGTCAGAATAATAAAAGAGGCAGAAAATGCAGAAGGCAACATCATAGACTCAGAGCAACTAAACAATGAAATAAATGAACTACTTTTCGCAGACGACCAGAGCCTCATATACGAAAATGAAGAACAACTACAATGTCATGTTAACTCACTATCTGCAACATGAAGATCAATATACAGAAGATGGAAACTATGAAAATATGCTGAACACCGAGCCCACTAAACATACAGATAGACAACATATGAGTAAAACAAGTAACAGAGTTCAAATATCTTGGTAGTATTTTTTATAAAATATGAAAGCCTTGATAGAGAAATAGAGACGGAATGTCAAAAGGCAAATGCAGTTACATACCGTCACCACTACTTCTTCATCCCAAGATCGAGATGGAAGTTATAAGACAAATGATCTACAGTATATTCCTACCAACACTGTGTTACTAGTGCCAACCAAATCTGGTCTTTCTCATCTTCACATTACAGAAATATAGTAATATGTGAGATGAAATGCTTGAGGAAAGCCGATGGGGTCACCAGGCTCGATAGTTACGAAATGAAGACATCAGGGAAAGAATAGGTATAATAACTTGTACATTCATGATTGCGAGAAATCCATGGCCTATGCACTGAAGGATGTGTAAAAACAAGGCGATGGTTTTATTGATTGTTAATTATTGTATTGAATGGAAAAGTTTCTAAAAACGAAACTATCTATAAACATGCCTTTCTTACAAAGTACAAAATTTAATCTCATTTGGTGTTTTTAGCCTGCAGACTGCAAGATTCTTATTGACAAATTGAAAGGTTTATCAGACGATGACCTCTACAGAGAACTCAAAGACATCAAAGCATGGAACTATGGCAAGGTATGTGATATTATCACAAGAAAATTGAGTTTTGTAATATATTATATAATTGAAGTGTATCCTGTATACATTTTGTTATACAGGATACGTTATGTTAGGGCATTGTTATTCAAATATTGTTGAATTTGTAGACACCACTAATACAATACATCCAATTGTATAGCCAGTACAATGCAGATGATCTGCTTTCTAACTAAGAGCAAGTTCAACTGAATGTCTTAGAACAATCAGCCTGCATTGCTTTTGTCATTTGTTAGATTGAGCCCCAAATGCTTATGTCCAGAGTGCTGCACCACTATAAATTAACCAAACAGTATATCTCAAATATTTGAAAATGTGTAGCTCATCAGTATGTTCCATCCCAGCAATATAATGTTGGGTCAAAGGGCATGTGTCGGGGTACCGCTGGATCAGTAACCAACCAACCATCAGTATGTTTTGTCATATGGAAGTTATTTTTTTCAACGGGGTACCGCTGGATCAGTAACCAACCAACCATCAGTATGTTTTGTCATATGGAGGTTATTTTTTTCATTGTTTGAATGAAATAAATCTCCAGTGTCTGGGAACAAACCGATGTACTAGAAGCTTGAGGGCTCTGGCAACACAGGCTTTTCAATGAATTATGTGGTTTGTGCTGTTCTCATGTGAGAATTATCAGGTTCAATGGGTTGTTCAATTAATATTTTGACATAATTCCATGCCGTGTATCAGGAGACTAATCTTGTGTACTGCCAGTCATTTCCAAAACTGATGTAGTCTTGCTGCTACAATATCTAGCATTTTCTGTCATCTTCCCATATCCCTCTTGTTCTTCAATTTGCATGTTGTGACCACATGCTCTCTATTTTATTTTACTCGTGTGTCTTAGAAATAAGGACTGCCTTTTTCTGATGTGAGTTACCAGTAATATTTTTGAAATAACCTTTAGCAAGCCTGATTAAAAAATACGAAACATCTCCCTGCCACCGGATTCTTTTTTGGAAATTTGCGTTATTGATGTTGACTGTTTTGAAAATGTGATAATGTTTTGGTTGTTAAAGATATTTAAATAGTATTTGCACATATAAATAAAGAATTGAATTCTGCATATATTGGTGTAATTTATGTACGTGTGTGTGATACCAGACATATGAGAAAGTGATAAAGACGTTTTTTTTTAAAAAACCAACATATTTTATAATAAATAAAGAGGAAAATAATTAGTAAAAAAATAACTTACCTTACTTATCGAATTCCTTGGCAACACTGTACACTAAATCACACGCAAATCTGTTGTATTTATGTTCTTTAATTGCGAAATTATCAAAATATTGCAGGGGGAACTGTATAAAACATGTACATTTGCAGTAAAATCGTTCTTTGATCTTAGGCCTAGAGTCATTTTTGGTGCCACTTCAACATATTCGATATCAAACATGTTCAAGTCCCCCAAACCACACAGCATTCTGTATATTCACTTCTGTGAAACTAAATAATTCATGATTCAAGCCACGATTCAATGTTATTTTATTCTAAATACGATGAAAGAAAGGTCTATAAAACCGATCCATCATGGCATTGTACCGGTGTGTAGATGTGGTCAGATTAATTGCTATTACACGTGTACTTTCTAACTTAACATCTTTACAATGATCATGTCGGAAGGAGAGAATATCCTGGCTTTGATTGCGCATGCCACGAACTATATACAGGCGGTGATCAGGCTGTGGTAGGCCTATTTTGCACTATGAATCATTGAACGAGTGCATCCGGCAACAGTAAACAGCCGCCATCTTTTTTTTGTCGATCCCGCTTAACCAAAGTGTGGTGAAGGTTAACTTCTTTGAAAATATCTTCATACCCATGTGTTACCGGGCACGAGAGGGAAGCAAAGAATAGCAACACTATTTACCTTCATTGCTTGTTGTAACTAAGGAGGTTATGGGGTGGAGTCGGCTGTTCCATCCCATATACGGTCAAATCCCAAAACCATGCCGGAGTCAGATGCGTCATGCCGAAATGCGCATATATCGCAGCAATGCAGTAAACCATGACACAATGTATACCGTTCTCCAGACTACATCCTGCTATTCTGCTGGAGTTTCAGAATGAACATAGAAGAAGAAAATATCTTCATTACACTTTTATCTGTCCACTATTTTCTTGTATAAAACACCTCTACATAATTTCCTACTACTCTGCTGATCAACCATGATTCATGTTTAGAGTTTGGATGCCAGGGCCCGAAAGGGGAGCAAAGAATAGCAACACTGTTTACCTTCCACGCATGTCGTAAAAGGCGACTAAGGAGGTTATGGGGTGGAGTTGGCTTTCCCATCCCATATAGGGTCAGTGACCCAAAGCCATGCTGAAGTCTGATGTGTCAGGCCAAAAGACGCATATATCGCAGCAATGCTGTAAACCATGACAACTAATTCCGTTTTCTGTACTACATCCTGCTAATCTGCAGGAGTTTGAAGAACGAACACAGAAGAAGAAGAAGAGTTTGGTGAAAGTCACTTAAAGAATTTTCATTCTCACATTAGTTGACAAAGACATAGTATGCATAATTCTTTTCATATTGTGCAACATTTAACAATGCAAATGTAATTTCATTGACACTTAGAATTAACATAGCTGGCAAGAAAAATTAAAACACAAAAGTACTATATCTGTTAGGGAGTATTTGATAGTCTTTAAGTTCATTGTTTTTGCAGTGTGAGCTTTACCATTGGACGGATGTTTTGGATGTGTTTGATACCATCCTTGAGAAATCATGCTCCAAGGAAAATGAAAAAAAATGGACTCTTCATTGTGACATTGCAGGAAGTGAACAGGTAGTGTACATTTCATTACAAAAATATGTCAAGTAATATTTTAGGCAAAGTATTTTAGCAATTGTGCGAGTGGCAGTTCTTTTGTTTTTGCCATTTTGATGTGTTTGATTTTTTAAATTTCATTAAATGTTGTAATTATTTTACACATATTATCTTTTCTGTCACCATTGTACATTAATCCGAATCCGTCTGATATATCATGTTCTTAAATCACCAGCGTACACTGAACTGTGACATATAATTTTATCTGTGACATGTGTACACTAAACTTTCTAATACATCAAAAAATCATTTTCCTATCTGTCACCAGTATACATTGAATGATATATCATTTTCTTATCTGTCACCAGTATACATTGAATGATATTCCCTTTTCTTATCTATCACCAGTATACATTGAATGATATACCATTTTCTTATCTATCACCAGTATACATTGAATGATATATCATTTTCTTATCTGTTACCAGTATACATTGAATGATATACCATTTTCTTATCTATCACCAGTATACATTGAATGATATATCATTTTCTTATCTATCACCAGTATACATTGAATGATATACCATTTTCTTATCTATCACCAGTATACATTGAATGATATATCATTTTCTTATCTGTCACCAGTTTACTTTGAACTGTCTGATAAAATACTTTATTTGTCACCCATGTACATTAATCTGTCCGATACATCATGTTCTTATGTCACCAGTGTACATTGAACTGTGATAAATCACTTTATCATTCACCAGCGTACTTTGAAATGTCTGATAAATCACTTTGTTAACTGTCACATGTGTATATTGAACTATCAATATCGAATATCACAGTGTAAGATAACATGTCACTTATTGAAAGTTATTATTTATCATGTACATTGAATATCTCACATATTTATGACTATTTTTAAAACTTTATCTGTGTATGTTGAATTGTTACTTGTAACACACAGGTAAAAGCAGCAATATGAAAGCCATGCCCATGAGCTATCAAGTACATCCATGTTGAAAAGAGAAAAAAAATGCCTTTTATTGTCTGCTGTTATGTTTGATATAAATGTTAATTTGAAATTTGATGTAGTGTCATTGTTTCTTGTGATCTGATTACTATTTTTAGATTCCCATGTTTTTCTATTGTCAGCTGAAGAAACTGCTACTTGAAGTCCTTCGGTTTACAGCACTGTTGATTGAACACAGCTTCTCACGGCATTTATATAGTTCAATGGACCACCTGACCACACTGTTGACATCTTGTGACATGAGTATAGTCCTTTACGTGCTTAACCTGCTCTATGTATTCAGGTCAGTTTGCAATATTTAAATTAACTAGTTCATTTCTTAGTTAACTAGCTTCCTGTTTGGGTGTAGACACGATACATATATAGTTTAATCAATTTTAAATCTGAGTTTTAAAGCTTGAATATCATAATTGTATTGTAGTGAAAAATCTATTTTTGATGTATTTTCTTTTATCCAGTTAGAAAATCATTTTACATGTATCCGAGTTCTGTCTCACTTTTCTTCTATAAAATTGGGTAAAAACTTACAAAAGGTTGGGAACCTATGCTACAGACATTTCTACATTTTCTGACATATATTTAAAGTCTGTATCTAGATAAAATAAACAAGATGCCATTTGGTTATTGAAAACAAAAATGGTATAGCCCGTGTGTTTCCAGGGTCCGAAAGGGGAGCAAAGAATAGCAACACTATTTACCTTCCACGCATGTCGTAAAAAGCGACTAAGGAGGTTATGGGATGGAGTTGGCTGTCCCATCCCATATAGGGTAAGTGACCCAAAGCCATGCTGAAGTTGGATGTGTCAAGCCGAAAGGTGCAGATATCGCAGCAATGCTGTAAACCATGACACAACGCATTCCGTTCTCCGGACTACATCCTGCTAATCTGCAGGAGTTTGAAAACGAACGCAGAAGAAGAAGAAGAAGAAAAATGGTATTTATTTTATTCTATTGTCTATCCCCAGGTGAATGATGGTTGAACACACTCACACTTGCCGTTAAGTGTAGGGTTGGGAGCTTAAACTGTAATTCCAAGGGGAGATGTGTGGCCGTGGCTGCATTTAGTCCATGTTTGATCAAGGTTATCTTGATGTTTTATATCCACCGTTTCCCTGGTCTACCTTTGGCCTTACTCCCGGATATTCTTGTGTTATATGCTCTTATTGGTATTTGGTTTGGCTTCATTCTCATAAGGTGACCAAACCATTTTACTTGCTGTCTCACAATATGTTCAATACATGATATTACACCAACTCTTTTCCTAATTTCTTCATTTATTATTTTATTCATATATTCAATTGTTTAACGTGATATGTTGATGTTTTTTTCTGGTCATTATATTCAGCAAACGCTCAAACTTCATATCTCGCATGAATCAAGAGAAGAAGCAGGGACTTATACAGAGACTGATTCATCTTGCAGAGGTTTGTGTCTGTCATAGTTCAGTTTATGTGATCATTTATTCGAAAAATGTTCCAATGTGGAGTACTTGGACTCCTTATTAGTTAATAATGATAACCACTTCGAAGCCATGCAGTTATATGAACTGTATGGTCAAAAGTGGCCAGCATTGATACCACTGAACGGTTAGCCAACTGGTGTAACCAGTCCAGAGGACCTGTCTCATCAAGGATTTGGTTCAGTTTTGATGCTCCCAAGATGACATGTAAGTGGAGATCTCAAGGAACAATGACACATGATGATAGATTCACATCTCAAATGCATCGATTCTGTTTTCTAGCTGTTTGTTTATTATCCATGTTTCTGAACTATACATTCCTTCCGAAGACAGATGTGTCGGGCCACTGGCACAAATAAAATGACGACACAACGCATTTACATTCTCTGGCCTACATTCTGTTGGAAATCTAGTAGGATGCTGATCCTACTTTGAGAGATCCAGGGAAAGTTTGAGAATGAACGCTGAAGAAGACGAAGAAGCATATATTAAACTTCTTTTAACATCCTATTTATTTAACATCTTAGTCGCAGATGTATATCTTTCCATAGAACCCTGATGATGGCTGTTAGTCGCCCGTTGCTATGACCATATATGGGCATGCGAAACTTGCATGATTATTAATATAATATGAGCATGAATGTGCCACGTCCATCTTATTAACCTAGTTTCCCAATAAACTGTTTCATTGTTACCATTTTAAAGATTTTTTTGTCTGTTCAAATTGGTTGCAATCTTTCAACATGGATGTCATACTTGCAGTTTTAATGGATTCTGAATCCTATGATTCTTCTGCGTTCGTTTTCAAACTCCTGCAGATTAGCAGGTTTGTAGTCCGGAAAACGGAATGTGTTTTTTCATGGTTTACAGCATTGCTGAATCCTATGATGATTTCTTGGGAAATACATGTTTTCAACTAATATATTATTAATACATCAGTTTTGGAGAGTAGACCCACACAATCGGTTGCATTATATACGGCATTGGATATAATTAGAAGTGTGTTCGTTGAATTTATTCTAGGCCTAGTCTTGAACGGACAGAATCGGCATGGTAATGTAAGTGACATTTACATGTTTTATGTATTGTCCTAGTGTTTTATTTGTTTCAGTATTATGAGAAATGTATTTATGAAACAACATAAAAACAATAGACAAGGTATTTAGAAAGACTATCTTGGTTGCCCACACATAGGAAAATATAGGTGCTTCAAGAAATATATTGTTCAAATGTTTTGGTTTTTCAGTGTTCATCTTCACAACTTCTCACACCTCACGTAGCATACATAAATAGACAAAACTAGCACATGTAGTATTCAATTCTTTACTTAAATGTGCACTAATTATTTTAAAATCTATAAAAACAAAAAAGTTATTATGTTTTTCAAACTCCCATAAAAAATAGCGCACATTGTCAAAAAATAAGCCAGACCCAGGGATAAATTTGTAACTTTAAACAAGGGTACTAAAGGTTAATGTAGAGTAAATTAAGCACTTTACAATTTTCATATAAACCATATGTCCTGTTTATTTCAGAGCTGGGGAGGAAAAGAGAATGGATTTGGTTTGGCTGAGTGCTGCCAGGACCTACCTATCAGAGTAAGATAACATTTAATTGTACAGTTTAGTTCAGTATATGTATTTAAGATGCCGTTCATTACATTTTTATATGTGACTACTTTCTTTCTTCATTTAATCTGATCAACTTTTTGTCTATTCTTCGGGAGAATACTCGGTGACAATTTCTGCATAATTATGAGCTCGCTTTAGCTGTATATTTCTGAAATTTCTATTCAAGCCATTATTTCCTATAACTCATTTATTCATTATCAACCGATTGTGCTCTAACCAATAACTGAGCAATGTCTTTTCAGTTTCTGTAACAATCTTCTTCTTTGTGTTTCTCAAATTCCTGCAGATCAGCAGGATGTAGTCTGGAGAATGTATTGTGTTGTGTCATGTTTTACAGCTTTGCTTTATCAGCACCTTTCAGCCTGACATTTCAGTACGTCCTCTGGGCCACTTTGACCATACATGGAATGGGACAGCCAACTTCACCCCAAACCTCCTTAGTTACCTCTTACGGTATACATGGAAGGTAAACTGTGTTGCTATTCCTTGCTCTCCTTTCGGAACCTGTCAACATGTGCAACATATGCTGATCTTATAGTTACTCTGTTTGTGCGACACAATTTGATCTCATTGTCACTCAATCTGATTCTTGATTAGAAACTGGTTTCACTGCACGTGAGACATTCCCACAAGTGCTTCTCCCTCCATTCCAGCAGCCATCTCAGTGTATATAGAGTCCCAGTCAGGTGTTGATTGTGTGACCTTCCTAGAAACCTCAATCTGTTTATTTTGTAGTGATATTCTTATATTGCATATCTAACCTCGTACCCAGTAATGTCTATAGGCTTAGAACTCAATACAATAAACATAAAGATAAATGGTCAACTTCTAAAACGAGTGCAAGAATTTAAATATCTTGGAAGTATTTTTAAAGATGCTGGAAATATAGACAGAGACTGAGAGAATTTAAAAAGTCAACAACCTGAATAATTAATGTATGCTAATCGTGAAACACGTCTATCTCAATGGAAACCCAAAGACAAATCATAAATTCATACTTCATACTAAGTGTGTATTAGTCAGAAATGGACACTAACTAAAGAACACAAGAGTAAGCTTGCTGTGTGTGAAATGTCTAAGAGGAGCAGCAAACAAAACAAGAAGAGATCATGTGAGGAAAGAAAATATTAGAACTAATGTATCGTCTGTGGTCAGATATATTGGAAAACATGAAATGCTATGGCCACAATCAGGATGAGCCCATATTGACCAGAACAGCAAGAGCTGAAAGCATGAGAATGGAAACACCAAGAGGAAGACCTAGACGGTGGATTGAAGCAATGATTACTTACATTCTGAGATGCCACAATATATACTACATATCGAACTACCAAACGTGTCATTGCCCGAAAACCAATCAGCATTCAATCATGTGACACCGAATAACAAAAACAGAGAAAAGACCTTCAGTTTATTTCATTGTGATATATTGAATGTATAACCTGAATTCATTTATTTTTTAGTTGTGTTGTAGATTGATATTTTTTATTTATACATTTCTATTGTATGTTGAGTCTGGTTTTATAGTGCATTTATTTCAATGTTATTTTATTGCATGTAGGATTGCTCCTTTGTAAAGTTGGGCAACCTTTGTTGGTCTGATGTAACGTTTTTATGTGCGGTAAGGGATTACGTTTAGTCCATTGAAGCTCCAAGCACTATTCCCCGCTAAATTGCACTGCCATGAAAGAAAGAAATATAGCCCACAGAGACCTAATTTCTGGGACCTGATGTAATTTACACAATATTGAGGCTGTGATCTGATGGCTGACAGAAGGAGGCTGTGATCTGATGTCTGACAGAAGTTAAAGGTGTAGAGAATTGACTTCATGATATCTCTCCATTTTGTGATGTTACTCTCCCACTTGTATCTCTGCCTACCTCTTGCTCGCTTCCCTTCAACTTTACTCTCAAGTAAGGTCTTCAACAAGGTATCATGTCTTTTAATGTGTCCAAATATTTTATTTTCTGATATTTATTTTCCTTAATATTTTTTTCTTCATATTGTTGTTAGAACCTCTTTATTTGTAAGCAAGGTTTCAGAGTTCTGTAAATATGCATGTTTACTCAAGTTAAATTTGGAAAGTTGTCAGAATACGTAAGTTCCATACTCTGGGTGAAAATCCAAGTACCAACAATGCAGTGTCATTGTTTCCTGCATCTGTTCTACTGTTTCGCTGTTGGTATGTCATGCTCCTCACTATTAGTAACAATTTTTCTGGTCTGGTAGATAAGCCATTCAAATGCGATTAATTGGTTGAAGGTTGGAATCCAGCTCATGATGTCTTGTTTACAAGTGGGATATTGTGTTATAAATGACAACAGAGACGCATGTTAGGATTTTTGTGTTGATGTTTCTAGATCCATTCAACCGTGAGATGTTATGGTAATGTAATGTGATAACCGTTGAGCAATTTTGTTTATTTGCAGAGTTATCCACCCAGTGCAACCACTCTGCATTTTGAATTTTACACAGAAAGTAGGGAAAGTAAAAACAAGAAGTTGCCTGTAAGTTATCTTGACATTGTGTATCTGTGTTATTAAAACTTGTCATTTTCATAGACTTAATGTCAATGTTTGCCCATGTTTTGCCAGCCCAAAAGGGGAGCAAAAAAAAAATAGCACTACTGTTTATCTTCCATGCATACCAAATCCACGCAACAGCATAAATAGACTACAGCACAAAGATCAAATCACAATATTTAGACTGCAAATAACACATGTACAACTTAACAAACATCTAAATGTAGAAGATAGTTGTAATTATATATTATCATGTGTGGTTATTTGTGACTAAGTCACAATATTTTGATGCAGATAGCAGTTAAAAAAAAGTTGAGCAAGTTGGATTGTTGTTAGCTTTGAGGTTGTTAATAAATGTGTAATACAGGCAGGGGACATTTTTCTTGTGCGGCCGGCCTACTAATGTTATGGGTACAGATGTCTAACTTTTAGTGAAGTGGTAAAATACTGAATATAACGCCAGTGTGTTGCCTGGGCCCGAAAGGGGAGCAAAGAATAGCAACACTGTTTACCTTCCACGCATGTCATAAAAGGCGACTAAGGAGGTTATGGGATGGAGTTGGCTGTCCCATCCCATATAGGGTCAGTGACCCAAAGTCATGCTGAAGTTGGATGTGTCAGGCCGAAAGGCGCAGATATCGCATTTTCCGGACTACATCCTGCTAATATGCAGGAGTTTAAGAACGAACGCAGAAGAAGAAGACTGAATGTATTAGTCACCTCGCTGAAATCAGATGTGTTGGGTCATTCATTCGAATAAAACAACAACGTTCTGTTCTCTTTCTGTTTTCTAGACTACATCCTGCTGGAAATGTGGTAGGACCATTTGTCCTGTTACACGAGAGATCCAGTAGGAGTTTGAGAAAGAACCGTCAAAAATATAGTCATGTAGCTAATATCTGTGTTTTGTTTCCAGGGCTCAAACACTGTGATACAAAGTATCCACATGGAAAGTGCAGACAAGACAGGACGAATGCCTTCACAGATTATGGAGGATATTCTAGAAGCTTATGATGTACCCGATGAGAAACAGGTATTTGTATTTCTGTGTATGATGTTTATGTTGTGCAACATACACTTAAAAAATGCTCTTAGCAGCTCTTATTCCAAGTATATATTTTGGACATGGAAACATACCGCTACTACAAGCATTAAAATGGGTACCAGATGGCAAAAGAAAAAAAGAGGAAGACCAAGAGAGACTCTTCGTAGAACAACCATCAAAGAGGGTATGACTATGAATCTCAACAATATACAGGAATTACACAAAGTAGCACCACATCGAACTGGAGAGCTCTGATTTCTGACATATGCACCGTGTTCGGTGCCGAAGGAACATAGATGTATAGATAGATATTGAATTTGTTCCTACTATTTTTATTCATAGGTGCTGTTGTTCACTCACATACGTCTTGCCTGCTTGTTCTCCAATTATGAAGCCCGTGTGCACTGTGTCCAGGCCAGACTTCAGGCAATTTCTATATTGGGTAAGAAAGTTTAATTTGTACCAACTTAATGTTTTTACATTATTTGTCTCATAATGCAAGGGGCACTGCACAACCTAGGAAGCTGGACCAAGAAATGGTTTCTCACCATAATAAGAAAACCATGCACACAATATTCACCCTATCCATCAAGGTACAGACAATAACACTAAAAAAAACAATCACTCCCGCTAGAGCAGGACCCAACATACCTCGGAATTACCCTGGACTATAATGACATGGGCAAAACAGACAGAAAAGGCAGAGAAATGAGCCATAAACAGAATGGGCATAATGAAAAAGATAGCAGATACAAACTAGGGAACGGAAAGCAAAATCTTGAAAAGCCTGTACACATGTAGATTTAGGCCAGTACTAGAGTACGGCATCGCAGCCTGTGCCACAGTATCTAAAACACAATTAAACAAAATAAACAAAACCCAGAATCAAGCTACACATATTATCATTACATCTATGAAATCTACACCCATAAATACATTAGAAACAATAACTGGCCTTCAGTCAATGGAAGATAGAAGACACATGAAAGTAGTTCAACAAGCAGAAAAATACAAGAGAGGATACTAAAATTTGGAGAGGAGCAACTTCTAAGCAAATACAAAGAAACTGATACAGAAAGCACCAACCCTAGGACAAGCGAAACAAAGGCCCATACAACCAGTCATCCCCCCTTCGGCATACAGACTCCCAGAACTAAAAGAACAAATAGAAGGTATAGAAAAGAAAGGAACTCAGACAAACTTGGAGAGAAAGTGTATCATAGAACATTACATCACAGTAAATTACCCACAGGATGCATGCCTATACAGTTGGCTCGGCCACAAATGCAATTGAGAATGGAGAAGGAACTGGCCCTCAGTCTGAAACACGGGGAAGATGTTACTCTAGCCATAGCTACAGGCAAACTCTTAATCAATTTTAAGGCAGAAATGGAAGCTCTCAAGAAAACAACAGAAAGGATCTTACATCATAAAGAACAAGTGCACAGGAATATTGTACTACTAACAGATGCACTCTCTGTCATAACAGCACTGAATCTACCAAGGAACACTAAACTGAATTGAGAGTATGTCAATTACATATTGAGCTGAACATGAGTAGGACATATCTTCTCAAAGCGTTGCACAGAACTGCAGTCTTCTTTGTGTGAAATAATGTCCTGGAAAAAAAACCACACACACGCATGCACACCAATTATTAAAAAGGATGATAGGGCTCCTTTATTAGTAATTACTGGAGATTACTGAATAGCCACGTAGCGCAGTGGTTAGCAACTGGCTTTGCATATGAGTGGTGCTGGGTTCATTCCCCAGTTGAGGTGGAAATGTTTTTCAGATCGCAATGGATCCCAGGTCGACCCAGCCGTAAATGGGTACCGGATTAATCCGGGAGTAAAGACTGCGAGGGAGAGTAGATGGCTACTGCTCTCATTTGCAGAGCCATTGAAAAGTGAGATCGCTAACATCTCACACCATTTTTTACTGGGGATTACTATAGAGAAGCTTTTGGTACAACACATTCTGTTCTCTGAACTACACCCTGCTAACTAACTGTAGTTTGAGAACGAATGCAGAAGAAAGAAGCTCTTTAATGCTAATATTATTCCATACAAGGGTGAAAATATCTCATTCACAAGATACTCTATAAAAGAACCACTACCATTTTATTTGTACTATGTATAAGTGTATCAATCTTGGAATAATTTCAGTTTATTCAAGTGCAATACAGGACAACATGAATGTCATACTGTACCCGGGACTGATTGAAGAATTGGTTGACATTGTGGAGATTAAGGACTCAGATATTGTTGTAAGTAACATCATACATTCATTACCATTTCAGAAACTATATGAAATAGAACTCTACTGATGTTCTCTCTCTCTATGTGTGTGTGTGTGTATGTATATATATATATATATATATAAATGAGGGGAAAAAAGATGTCACTAAATCCTATATGGGGACCACGGTCAAGAAAGCCTCACAATCGTCTATATCAGCGTTGTGCATTTAATAGAAATTATTCGCCCGTGTGTTGCCAGGGCCTAAAAGGGGAGCAAAGAATAGCAACACTGTTTACCTTACATGCATGTCGTAAAAGGCGACTAAGGAAGTTATGGGATGGAGTTGGCTGTCCCATCCCATATAGGGTCAGTGACCCAAAGCCATGCTGAAGTCGGATGTGTCAGGCAGAAAGGCGCTGATATTGCAGCAGTGCTGTAAACCATGACACAACACATTCTGTTCTCCGGACTACATCCTGCTAATCTGCAGGAGTTTGAGATTGAAAGAAGAAGAATATAAATTATTGTTCTATATCAGAGGTTCCTAACTCAAGTATTCAAAGGTTTTTTTCTGTAGGGTCACCATCTGAAACAGTAAACTAAATAAAATATTGATTTTAAGTATTTTAGTCCCAATTTCAATTATTGCATTAAATATTTTGTACATTAAAACTGTATTATAGTGAAAATTATATTTTTGATGCATGTTTATTACTCTTATCACAAAAGTATTAAAAAATATATCACGGTAATATCTATAAAATAGGGTTGCGATTCATATATATATATATATATATATATATTACTTATTTTATTTTTTGCGTATTAAATATTGTTCAATGGTTGGTTGGTTGCTGATCCAGCGGTCAAATGTTGTTCAATCAATCACATGTAACAAATAACTTAAGACTTGTTATTAATAAGATAATTTTTGTCAAAGATATAACAAAGAAACAAAAATGTGTAGTGCTATTGTGATGGTTTTTTTAATGTGTGCATTATAAAATAATACAAATGTATTTTTGTATTTAGGATATTAAATCGGCTGCTCTTCGGACCCTGACATCTGTGATACATATAGAAAGAAATCCCAGGTTTGTATACATTTTTTGTCAGTTCTGACAAATTGTATTGAAGAATTTATTTTGATACTAGAGTAAAAGTTATGTGAGCATGGTGTAAACTTGCCTATGCAGTAAAAAAAAGAAAGATGCTGCTATCTACAAGCTTGTAATAAAGGAACAAATAATGTAAATTCTATATTGAGAACAGGCCACAGTAGAATTAAACAAGAACATATGAAGAAGATCTGAAGTTTGTGACACTAAAATATGCCCCTGTGGATAATCTACAGAAGACAAAACATTTAAAAAAATTTCCCAGTACCACATTATAGGAAAAAAACTCAGTGCCATTTGAAATAGTACTGAAGGACATGCTCTATGGTAGCCATGACTCCTGGTTGGTGACCACAGTTGTTCATTGACTGCTATAAGATAGATTTAAGATAGTTTCTTCTGTGTTATCTGCGAGATAAATTCAGAGATTTATCAGGTTGTGTTTGTCTGAATAAGAAATACATTGATAACAGAGGTTGCAAATTTCTGTATTAATGAATGATAAAATACATTGATAACAAATGATAAACATTTCTGTCAATGAATGATCAAATACATTTATAACAAATGATAAAAATATCTGTCAGTGAATGATAAAAAGAGGATTGTGTGATAATTGTTGTTTCTTCTTCTCAATCTCCTGCAGACTAGCAGGATGTAGTCCGGAGACCATTATGTATTTTAGACCTTGGCTGCGCTATCTGCTTTTCTATCTGACACATCAGAGTTCAGAATGGTTCTGAGACACACTTGACCATTTTGCACTTGTGTGTCAAGGGGACTGGAAAGGGAAACAAACTATAGCAACATTTACCTTCCAAGCATGTCATAAAAAATGACAAAGGAGGTTATGAGGGTGATATTGTCTGCTCTAACCCACATGGAGTCAGTTTCCCAGATGCGATGCTATAAATTAAATACTCCAATCTCTTGATTTTAGACATATTACACTATTTTGTTAATTTATTGTAAAGAGATGGGACATCATGCTGTGATATTGTGTTCGATGAGTCAGCACGGTGTACATATATTCGATGAGTCAGCACAGTGTGTGCTATTGTCTTGGATGAGTCAACACAATCTGATATTGTATTAGATGAATTAGTAGTGTGGTATTGTATTGGATGAGTCAGCACATTGTGGTATTGTGTTACATGAGTCAGCACATTGTGGAATTGTTTTAGATGAGTCATCATATTTTGGTTTTGTGTTAGATGATGCAGCACATTCTATTATTGTGTTAGATGACGCATCGCATTGTGGTATTGTGTTAGATGACGCAGCATATTGTAGTATTGTATTAGATGAGTTAGCATATTGTGGTATTAATGAGTCAACATATCTACTTCTGTTTTGATGACTCAGTGCATTGTAGTATTGTATTAGATGGGTCAATCCACCGTAGACTGATGTGTCTGGCCATCGATGCAAATAAAACAGCGTCACAACACATTTACATTTGTTGGGCTGCATCTTGCTGGAAATCTAGTTGGAGAATTTTTCAGCTATTAGAGAGATCCAGAGGGAGTTTGAGAATGAACGATGAAGAAGATGGGTCAATACATTGTGATATTGTATTAGGTGAGCCACTGCCGAAGACAAATGTTTTGGGCCATTGGTGCAAATAAAACGGAAACACAACACATTTCCTTTCTTTGTACTACATCCTGCTGGAAACCTAGTAGGACCATTGTCATGCTACAAGAGAGATCCAGCGGGAGTTTGAGAAGGAATGTTGAAGAAGTATGAGCTAGTATATTGTGATGAGCCAATACTTTGTGATACTGTATTAGATGAGCCAGTACTTTGTGATACTGTATTAGAGTCAGTACTTTGTGATACTGTATTAGATGAGTCAGTACTTTGTGATACTGTATTAGATGAGTCAGTACTTTGTGATACTGTATTAGATAAGTCAGAACAATTGTCTATTGTCTTTCCCCAGGTGAAAGATTGTTGATCGCATTCACACTTGCCGTTAAGCGTAGGGGTGGGAGCTCAAGCTGTTGTTCCAAGGCTAGATGTGTCTCCCAGGTTGCATTTAGTCCATGTTTGTTCAAGGCTATCTTGATGTTTTCTTGGTCTACCTTTGGCTTTACGCCTGGATATTCTTGTATTATATGCTCTTATTGTCAGAAGAATGTGGTATTGTATTATATGAATTAGCATTGTACTGTTGTTTTACCCTTTCAGACTTAACAGTATTATTGATGCCACTGGAGCCTCATCATATCATGGGTTTCTGCCAGTATTAGTCAGGACCTGCATACAACACATGATTGGTAAGTTGGAGGGTAGATCTATTCATGAAACTTTCCAAAATGTTGTGTTTATTAACTCTTTAGTTGACATTATTTAAAAAAAAAATGAATCCTAGTAAATGAAGAAAAAAATTGTGTTGGCCATATTTAGTAGTCACAAATTGCAATGATCAGAAGATATCAAATGTCTGTCTATCTATTAGACTCTACTGTTTAGTTTTTAAAAGGTTCAGTACCTGATGGGCACAGTAGCCCAAGGTGACAAGCACTGTTCAGCTCTAGTCGAAAATGCTAGTCCCTGGTGCTCCTAAATATGTGTATAGACTTGGACGAGAGGTTCATGACAAGTAAACTTCTATCCATATATCGTCTTTTCTCTGCTTATACTGTGAGGTGACGCAGGAGTGAATGACGACCAGTTTTCATGCTATTGCACGTTTAGTTGCTTGATATGCAGTAATACTGTGTAGTGTCAGATTGTTGGTTACTTCTTCAATCCACCTTCTTCATGATCTTCTTCAATCCACCTTTATCTTGCTGTTTCAATTTTCATGTTGTATGCTCTTGCCGCTGGCCAATAAAGGTTCATTCTCATTAGGTGGCAGAACCATCACTTAGGTAGCCGAACCAAATAAGAACATACTAAAAATAGTTCAGGAGCAGTGCTATTTTATAACCAAAATACAGAGTGATTGACTGAAAAGTTAGATGTCACCACGTCTGGTCATAATTTATTATTGTTTTTGGTGGTCTGCATTACGGGTTAGAGCATGGTGGTGCTTCAGATCTTGGGAGGAAACGCCTACAGAAAATCCAGAGGGGAGACCCTAAGACAGCTTTTGGTGTGTTAAACAATCTTCTGGCATCTCCTGCAGTTCTGCTTGTTTCTAAATGCATTTGCATTGACTTTACCTTGGAACTAATCAACAAGCTGAAAGGGGGGGGGGTAGTGCATACGGGCAAGGCACTTTCTCCAGAAACCTGCACAGACAAACAATCATGTGGGAATTATGTGTCAGCAATTTAACCAATTTGAGGGCCTCAAAGTCCATTTGCAATTTTACACTCACCTTTCCATCTGTAAAGGTGCATAGGGCCATCATCAACAGTGTATGATAGATCTAGTTACAGGTCCTACACAATTTAGAATAGTGTAAAGATGGTACAGGGTAGGTACTGTATCTTCTTCTGCATTCATTCTCAAACTCCTGCATACCAGTAGGACATAGTCCGGAGCACTTTCTAGCTGGTCCATTAAGGGTTAAATTGTGAGAAATGTTATTTAATAAATTTTCATTGAGAAAAAAAAAAAAAGTCACAAATAAAATAAACCTTGTTGTAGTGGACATTGTTTGCACTTTTTTTTATCAGATATATTTGATTGATCCCCAGATCCAGATCTGAAACCATTCCCACAGACATATGCAACTTCACTCTTCTCATTTCTCTACCACCTCGCTAGCTATGAAAATGGTAAGCATGATTTTGTTATGATTGTTTGCACCTACTTATGGTTGGGTTTTGCCTGGTATGCAATGACATCATTTGATAACTAAAACTCCAGAAAGAAGATCAGAGAGAAATTTACCAAATACAACCTGGCATAGAACATTGGATGTCAGATAAGAGTATTGAGAACATTCTGTGAAGGACAACGGAATCATTCATGGTTCCTACCTAATGGATCCCTGGCAGAGGGAAAGTGTTTCGTCACTGCAAAATACCAAAAGTTGTAATGGTCATTGACTGATCTTACTCTATGTAACTGATGACAAAAATAGAATATTCAGCATGCAGTTGTTTTTCAAACATTTCCCATTGTATCCCTTAGTAACATTAATTATTCACACACACACACATCTGTGTTTATATAACAAGTAATATCCTATATGTGCATAGGTGTTGAGGCCCTGGTTTCATGTGGCATGATGGAGTCACTGCTAAAAATTATCAACTGGTATGGGGATGGACAAGAACACATTACAGTAAGTATTACTTACATATTAACCGCTACAAATTTTTCTGTGTGCATTGAAAGGACAGTGGTTTGGGCACTCTAGTAGATGCTATTTTCTTTTACATTGTAACTTACTGATAATTTTTATTTTTCAATCTTTCTTTCATTAGGCTTGAAAACTATTCAACACCAAACAGTAAAAGAAATATGTATATTGTTGTCGCTAGCTGTAACGCTTTACATTATTTCCATCCCGTATTCAGTTTCGAACAGGACATTTGAGAATCAATATACATTTAAACCATATCAAACAGCCCATTTGTAGACATTGCTCTCATTTCAGTTAAACAGTAGAACACCTTCCCTGACTGCTCTTCCCTTTCAACTGGCAGAAATCAACTTTTACAGACACCCTTAACAGTCACTGTATGTATCACTAAGTCACCTTCAGAAGGCCTGCATCTTTATAATAATAGCATACCGCCGAAAGCGGATGTGTCGGGCCATTGGCGCAAATAAAACGGCGACAACGCATTTCCATTCTCTGGACTACATCCTGCTGGAAATCTAGTAGGACAATGGTCCTGCTATAAGGGAGATCCAGTGGGAGTTTGAGAATGAACGCTGAAGAAGAATAATAATAATAATAGCATAAATAATAACCAAACTGTCAGAGGATATCCGACAAGGTGGAGCTTGTGACAAATATAAGATACTGCATCTTTTTTGACTAGATAATAAGTGGAACCAATGTTTGCGTGTGAAGTTCAGCGTGCAGTAATTTCTGACAGTCTTTGGCAATGTGCACCCTAGACGAAAAGAGCAGTGGTTAGTGCGCTGGCGTCGCATATTAGTGGTCCTGGGTTCATTCCCCAGTTGAGGCGGAATTGTTTTTTAGATCGCAACGGCTCCCAGGTTGACCCAGCCCTAAATGGAAGCCGGATTAATCCGGGAAGTAAAGACTCGAGGGAGAGGAGATGGCTACCGCCCTTATTTGCAGAGCCTCTGAAATGCGAGATCACTAACATCTCACACCCGTACGGCATTAATAAATGCTATGGGTTACTTTACTTTTTTTTTTACCCTAGATGAAACACTGATATCTACTAGCTGAATGTTCCGATTCATCAGACTTTCAGACTGGTATTTTTATAATTGCTTATGATTTATGACTGCAGTTTATCATCAGCTTGCACCGGACACGTCCATAGGTGCTCCGATCCCCATCTCAATAAATTTATCAGAGCATAGCGACTACCAGTTTGATGCCGATTTATCGATCTCTTTGTATATCTATTACTTTTCTCTGTATGGGCTGTTGTTATCTTTACACCAATCTCATGAAGTCATGATAGCGAGCACGATGTACACTTTTGAAAATCATCGAAGCGGACGAGGTCTCTTAACGCATTACGGATGTCAGATCTATCCATTATATTTTTATATCTGGATATGTGTTGAATTATTACTTCACAAAATCCTAGTTCTAACGACTTATTACGTGTTTTATCCTTATGTTTTAGAAGATTGTATGTTGACCATTGTCTTCTTCTTCTTCTTTCGTTCACTTGAAACATGTCTATATCTGTAATTCTGTCTCTTTAATAAAACTCACTGTCTTTTGTAGTTCATACAGTGTCCCATAGAGCTTTGATTCCAGTGTTGTTTCCTCTGGCCAATATGTCTGCCTCAGCGTTTCATGCTCAGAACACTCTTGAAGTATATGTTTGGCACTCTGTGCTGCCTGTCCACATGTACACATGGCTGTGTTGCCAATCTTGAACTTTGTATACATGTGACTGCGGAGTCGGTTGTGTCCTGTTCTGAGACGTAGAATTATAACTTGTTCTGGTCTGTTCATAATATGATAGTCATCTTGTGTTGGTGTTTGTGGCTTTCTTATTGACTTGATCATCTGTTTTTTCTGATGGTAGGTGATTGGTATATCTGGTTGGTCTTCGGCAGCACCTTCCTTAGCCAGTTGGTCTGCTTTTTCATTTCCTGGTATTCCACAGTGAGAGGGTATCCACTGCATGGTTACCCTATACTGGTAAGACAATTCGCTAAGTAGTTTTTTCAAGTCTGTTAGTTTTTCAGACTGGAGAGCTTGAAGCACTGACCTTGCATCTGTCAGGAATACCACAGGCTGTAGGTCAGAGTTGGAGTTCAGCAGTTTTTTAGCTGCCACACTAATTGCCTGGATTTCTGCATCATAATTATTGCAGAATTTTCCTGTCGGTGTTCTGATTGTATCTCTAGGCTTGTGTGGATATTCTATATATACACCTGCACCTCCATTCCTCACGGCATTCTGTGCTGACCCATCTGTGTATACTCTGACCCATATATCTTGTGGATATTCCTCATCCAGGAAACTGAGGGTGACTGTCCTTCGCTGCACACTGTTCTGTTCGTCCACGCTTAGTATTCCTTTCACATGGGTCTGAATATATATTGGCATTCCATGTCTTTCACTCCACGGGGTTTGTTCTGGTACAGGCCTTAAGGGGCTGGTTGACCATTGTAAACTTTATACTTGAGACTAACGGGAGTTGAACCCGTCCGTTCAATGACACCAAATCGCCTAGCAACTATTGCATATGCGTTCTTCCGTACTTTTTATTCTTCTTCTTCTTCTTCTGCGTTCATTCTCAAACTCCTGCGAGATCTCTTGTAGCAGAACAATGGCCGTACTAGATTTCCAGCAGGATGTAGTCCAGAGAATGGAAATGCGTTGTGTCGCCGTTTTATTTGCGCCAATGGCCCGACACATCCGTCTTCGGCGGGGTACTTTTTATTCAAGTACGGAAGAACGCGTGTGCATTAGTTGCTAGGCGATTTGATGCCGTTGAACGGACTGGTTCAATTCCAGTTAGTCTCAAGAATTTTTAAGTGTCCTCTGGCTTCCTACTTAAATTTACTTGTATAAACTTTATACTAACATTATTGTTTTAGAAGATTGTATGTTTACCATTGTAAACTTTGTACTAATATTATTATGTTTTAGAAGATTGTATGTTTACCACTGTAAACTTTCATACTAACACTGTTTTGTGATTTAGTTTGTGACACGGGCAGTGCGGGTGATAGACTTGATCACAAACATGGACATGGCGGCTTTTCAAGCTAATGGAGGTCTTCAAGCTTTCATTAACAGACTAGAGGTTTGTTTATGGCAAAAACATTAGTGTTTCATGCTGTCATTTCTGTCTTTGTGTTTTTATGTACCTGTCCTGTGTATTCTTGATATAATTTTGTTTTAATTTTGTTTTTGTTTTAAAACTTGCTCTCATATTTCTATTGGGTATTTATAGTTATTTTTTTCCGTTGCAGTTCCTCTATCTCTCTGTATAGTTTGTCACTCATAATTTCTTTGGTCTTGCTGGGTCTCGATATGGGAGTGAAAAATAGCAACTCTGTTACAGCCAGGAAATAACGTCGCAGTAAGTGACGACTAAGGAGGTATAGAGGTGGCTGTTCAATCCCATAGAGGGTCAAAGCAACCTATATGATTTGCCAAAGTCTGAAGTATCAGACAGAAAAAATGCTGATATTGTAGCTCAGCTGAAAACCATGATACAATGCACTCCATTATCTTTTATTATCAGGGGATTGACAACCTGTGAAATAAAAATTATCATTGTCACTGCATGTTGTGTCTTGATTTCTTATTTTTGTCTCCTGTTAAATGGTTCCCATGAATGACGAATAGATGTGACCAGCGGACATTTCACAGTTGTCCTGTGTGGCTTAATCCTGGGGGAGGGGAAAATGCTTGGTGTACTGTCACTGTAGATGGGTCAATAGAAGAATGATTAATTTGATGGCTGAGAAATGTGTGCTACCTTCCTGTAGTACATGGTGATACTGATGCACTGGGATATCTCCCTTCAGTGACAAAACATGTATCCTGAAATCGCCCAGCACAACTATATCTTTGAGATAACAAACCTATTACGAATTCATGTGTCACCTCGGTTACTCAATTGTTTGAGATAACAAACCTATTACGAATTCAGGTGTCACCTCGGTTACTCAATTGTTTGAGATAACAAACCTATTACGAATTCAGGTGTCACCTCGGTTACTCAATTGTTTGAGATAACAAACCTATTACGAATTCAGTTGTCACCTCGTTTACTCAATTGTTTGAGATAACAAACCTATTACGAATTCAGGTGTCACCTAGGTTACTCAATTGAGAAGTACCTGTGTTTTTGTTAATAAAGGCTATGTTATAAAGTCTGAATGATAAAGCCCTATGTAATAAAGGCCTGCTCAAGAGCTAATTTTTCACATCTAAAGGGATTACTTCATCAACATCCTGCAGATACAAAAGGAATTGGTAAGAGTGAGTGCAGATGAAAGTTGATGATTTGCTGTGCATGTCAGAGTGCAAATGACTTACTTATAATTGTGCTTGTCAGAGTGAGTGCAGATGATGATTTGCTTATAATGGTGCATGCCAGAGTGAGTGCAGATGATGACTTGCTTATAACGGTGCGTTATACTTTTTTCCCATCCTCTCTTAGTAGGATTCTTCTTCACTAAGCATTGCATAACTTGAATTTGATGTTTCTTGGGTATTGAAGACAGTTCTAAATTTCATAGATTTCCAAAGTGGTCTATATGGACCCCAAAGGATCAATTTAGACTTGCAGGATCATGCCAACGAGAAAAAATTGGGTGTGAACACAATATAAATGGTGGTTCAAGTGAGCAGACCCCATTTAGGCAGGTCATCATCAATATTTAGGCCTTCTGTAAATGTCTTATTACACCTAATACAGACAGTGTGTACTTAATACTTACAACAGACATAGAAGTGACTTACATATTATATAAGAAACTTTCTTTACACTTGTCCACTCTACAAAAAAAAACCTAACACAGTGAGCAGCAAAAACACATTTGAAGTTCATATGTTTAGAGAAATTCAATATTTTAGCAGGCCTATAGAAAAAAAAATCGCCGAGTGGTCTACGGGGAAAAAAGTTTGGGATTCACTGTTCTTGAGTTAGCACCACACTACACATAGGTGTTCTTGAGTTAGCACCACACTACACATAGGAAGCAAGAACTAATTATTCATTTCCTGCGGATTCTATTTCCCTACACAAATATAAATTCTTGTGTTTATTCTCAAAATCCTTCAGATCTGCAGGTTGTGATACAGGGAACTTTGTGTCATAGTTTACATCTTAGCTGAGATTTTTCTTTCTGCCTGACACATCCATCTTCAGCATGGCTTCTGGTCACTTTGACCCTATATGGAATGGGGCAGCCAACTTCAATCTGCTGTATTATATGCATATTACATTGTTTTGTGTTGTGTGAAATATTTGTATTATATTTCTATACTTCTGTTTGATATAATTATAGCATGAAGTAAACATTTGCCGCAAAGAGCAGCCATTTGTGATACGACCACGAGGACAAGAAGCAAGCATGGATGCCTTGCCAGACTCTCCGCTGTTAGTTCCAATGGATACCTCACAAACAGAAGAAACGGTCGATGGGGAGTCCACTTCACTCGGCTCTGATAGAGGAGTTGCATCGGCTGTAAATAACAATAACACCACGGGCACTGTCGCTATCACTGCCGCTCCTACCTCAGCAGATCCTACATCGTCTCATGTAACTGCCGCTTCAAGCAGTAAAGTTGGAGATGAGACTTGCACAGCAAATAATGTGAAAGGTATGAGCAAAATGTGTGAAGTGTCCTTTGAGAGAATTTCTTTACTCTTATGTACATTTTTTCATAGCTATACTCAATAGTCTGATAGTTTGTGCATTATATCAGGAACTGATGGATCTTGTGTTTTACGTAAGTACCATATTAAAAAAATTGTGACATGTTTGTGATCTGCAGGCTAGAAATCAACACACTGACAAATAGACGCATATGCATAAATGGAATGAATTGTGACACATTACATGCCCATGTGTTGACTAGGTCTGAGAAAAGGGTTGGGGGGGGGGGCAGAATCGGAGCACTTTTCATGCATATCTTACTAAGGAGGTTTGGGGATGGATTTGGTTGTCTCATCCCTTATGTTAATAACCATGGTGAAGTTGGATGTGTCAGGCCGAAAGGCTGAGCTATCACAGCCAAGATGTAAACCATGATACAGTACATTCTGTTCGTTGAACTGCAACTTGCTAATCAGCAGAAGTTTGAGAAGAAATGCACAAGGGGAGTGACACATTATAGAAGACAGATAGTTTTATGGGTAGACACTATGTCGTCTATGCATGCCATAAGAAATGATTACGGGTTGAATGTGGGGATGGTTACATTATCCTGTGACAGGTATTAGTGAACTAAAGTGTCTTGCTGAAGTTCAGTGTATTGAACTGATAGGTCAAGCTATAAACCTTTACAACACATTCTGTTCCTCTGGACTACATTCTATTTACTCGCAGGAGTTTGCGAATGAAGAAGAATGGTTGATGAGTAAGTTTTCTCTTTTCCCCGATCATTGAGGTGTATTAGGGAATACAGTATTAACCTGTATTTTTCAGTGACTAGCGATGTATACCGGAGAATAAAGTGGTCATCATCATGCTTGAGTCCTTTACTTTTCCAGAAGATCTCGCACCCATGTTTTCAACCTGGGGGCCATTGGTGATTAAAAATTATTTCCAGTTAAAATGTAAAGTTTAAACTTGAACAGGAAGTCACTAACAACTGAGATGGCACTGCCCATGGTTGATTTGTTCAATAAGTTTGTTGAATAGAAATAATAGTGTATGAGTGCTCACTGCAATGTTTAGTTTGTTGAATAGAAATAATAGTGTATGAGTGCTCACTACAATGTTTAGTTTGTTGAATAGAAATAATAGTGTATGAGTGCTCACTACAATGTTTAGTTTGTTGAATAGAAATAATAGTGTATGAGTGCTCACTACAATGTTTAGTTTGTTGAATAGAAATAATAGTGTATGAGTGCTTACTACAATGTTTAGTTTGTTGAATAGAAATAATAGTGTATGAGTGCTTACTACAATGTTTAGTTTGTTGAATAGAAATAATAGTGTATGAGTGCTTACTACAATGTTTAGTTTGTTGAATAGAAATAATAGTGTATGAGTGCTTACTACAATGTTTAGTTTAGAGAAATAAATCATCAGGGTCTGGAAACAATCAGACACTTGGAGAATTGATTAACCCTTTCACCCCTATGAGATTTCCCAATTGTCAATCCCTAAGGTAAAGGGCACAACTCCTCCAAATTATGGATATGATGATGATAAAATTGCATTTTCTTTCAAACTATTCATCATATCACACTCAGACTTGGCAGATCAACAGAAAAATTAAGTCTTACATAAACCTATATCAAAGATAATTTAATACATATATGTTTTAAATAATAAAATGTCAAACTCGACATAATGTGGGGAAAATTATTTTTTTTACCTTTGGGGTGCTGAGTAGAGGAGTCATATTGAGACAAAAATATTGAGATATATTCTCAAATCCCCTTTTTCCCAAACAGGGTGATATGCCCAAAACGTTGAACCCATCATCTGTACTCCAGTACAAGCCATACTCAAACAGAATACACAGGTCCATCATAATATAAATTTAAAAAATGACGTTTTATTTCAATGGCAGTTGCAGATATTCAGCATGTGTCTTCTTTCCTTGTTTGTTTTCTGCGTTATGTTACATTCAAATATTCCGATCGTCTGCAAATTGACTGCATCCTGATGGAAATCAAGTAGGAGTTTGAGAGCGAATGCTGAAGTAGAGGAAGAAGAATGAAAGATAAATGTGAGAGTACAAGAAAAAAGAGTAGATATTCAGTTTAGTTTAGTGTTCATTTGTTATTGTGAATTGTTATTACATATATTTTGAATGGGTTTGTGCATCCACAGGTAAACATTGTTTTGCCCAGAGGGCAGCACTACTCAAGTCTATGCTCAACTTCATGAAGAAAGCCATACCAGATGCATCTTTTGCAGACAGCATTCGACACTGTAAGCATTTCATGTGATATTTCCATTGTTAAGTAAACCGAGAACACTGGATATAATTCAATAACTACCCATTTGGTAGTGTATCCTATTTAGGACGTAACCATCAATCCAGCATATTTTTTTTAGCCGTAGTAAACCCCGCCAAAGGCAATATAAATAGTTCAGTAGTTTCGCATTGCTTTCAGACGTGTCCGGATGCATAATTGCCGTTGGTGGGGATCGAACTTGGTACCTTGGCAGTCACAGATGTACACTGTACCACTCCACTGTAGGACTGGAGCCCAATATTGGATAAGTGCTTAGTAATTTTCAGCAACTTGAAAGTGTTAGCACTGAATAGAACTCAGTATTTATCCACTTAGGCATATTCTCCTGTAGGTTAAGTGCTCAGTCAATTTTAGCTACTTGAAAGTGTTGGCAGAAGAACTTTTATGGGCTCATAAGGCATAGCAGATTGATTTCATTGTACTCGAGTTACTCCATATGTACTCATTCTATCTCAATGAAGTGGCGAGCTGTTGCCAAGAGTACCACTCATGGCCCGTAACTCTGTAGCTTCAGTAATCCCCAGGCATCAGAAAAAAAATGCACCTTTGAAACAAAACTAGCAGGATTTGAATCCGCAACCTCTTTAGCACAAAATGAACAGCGTAACTATTTCACAAAGGGGATCCCCAGCAGAATATTTATATAGCAGATTCTGTAAAAATTTCTAGTTTTCCCACAAACTGAAAGCCCCTGTACTAATTTTCTTTAGCTTAGAGAAGGGAATAGATTGCAGAGAACATCATAGCTTATCTGATTTAGCAATTAGTACATTTTCTTGAAATGCTAGCTCTGAAATATAGATCTGTCAGCATGTTTATCATTAAGAATTATCACCTATGACTTGTCTCGAAGAAGAAAGAATCCCTTATTTCTATCTTGTTTTCCTATTCTTCATCTGTTATATTCTTCATAGATTAGCAGGATGTAGTCCGGAGAACGGAATGCGTTGTGTCATGGTTTATAGCATTGCTGCGATATCTGCACCTTTCGGCCTGACACATCCGACGTCATCATGGCTTTCGGTCACTGACCCTATATGGAATGGGACAGCCAACTCCACCCCATAGCCTCCGTAGTCGCCTCTTACGACATGCATGGAAGGGCAACACACAGGCATTCCCATTCTTCTATAGTTAACATATTTAATCTCTTCTGCGATCAGTTTCATATGCTCAGCAGTGTACACAGATAAGTTGGTTGCCTCCATAAATTCAGTCGTCATCAGGAGGCATTTTCAGTTGCCCCACAGCTTCATTATCTCAAAGTATTACACATCATTGAGAGCTCTTATTGCTTATAATTCCTAGATAAAAACAGACAAACATCTGTTCTAGTTTTATCTTTTGTTATTTTTGTTCTCATTTTCATTAAGTGTTATATCTTGTTTCCCTTGTCTTATTATTAACTAGATAGTAGAATATATTCTCAATGTTTTTTATTGTTTTCAGTAATGGATGGATCATTACCCAAGTCACTCAAGCACATCATAAGTAATGCAGAGTATTATGGACCCTCATTATTCCTGCTTGGTAAGTCTGTTGCTTTCTGGTATATCACTTTTCTACCTGAGTGCTGCTGTAGTGTAGAGTTACTTGTCTGATATCAGCAGATCCGAGTTCAGTTCATCTTGTTATTTATGGTTTAAAATAAAAATTACTCCGCTAGTTCATCAGCTACACGGAAATAGTGTACCAGTTATAATGCTCTGGGAATGTTAAATGGCAGCATTGCTACTAAGTGCAGTAAGTGAGGATAGGCGGTTTCTGGTCAACCACTGAGTAGTCAGCTGAGCACTTCTGGGGAAAGCCATGTGTTATGACCCTGGTTCATAACTCATCTTACTGTTACCGTTTTACTTATTTATTGCTTAATCACATCATGAGAACTGTGTTTTATGTGTATTTTATAGTGATGCTATGATTAGGTATTTGGTATGTTGATTATCCTCTTTGCACACCGGAGATGTCCATAGGTAATGCTATGATACTTGGTAGCTTGCCAATGTAACAATAGTTCCACAAGTTGGTTTTGTATGTGCAGATAATGAAGACATTGGAACTGACATTTTTCCTATTGGGGTCAGCTCCTTGAAGTGAAAATAGGGTGTAGTCCAGCCAACAGAGGTTGGTAACTAAGACTGAGATACCAAGCAGAGAGGCGCACCAACAACCATGGTATTCAACTCGCATAGTGTGAATTAGAAGACTGACACTTTAGTCAGGACTTTGGAGATATTAGTCAGTCATCAGATCAAGGAACACCCACCGAAGACGGATGTGTCGGGCCATTGGCGCAAATAAAACGGCGACACAACGCATTTTCATTTTCTGGACTACATCCTGCTGGAAATCTAGTTGGATCATGGTCCTGCTAGATCCAGTAGGAGTTTGAGAATGAACGCAGAAGAAGAAGAAGAAGAAGATCAAGGAACCTCAAGGAACAAGTTTCATTGTTTGTGCTCACAGACATAATCATCATCATCATCAGGTGCCATGTCGGCTGGTGTAGGCGGTCATGGCTCTCCACAGCTCTCTGTCCACAGTAATATGTATCAAGATCGTTGTTGTTTTCCTACCGTGCCAGGTTGTTAAATTGTCTAATATTTTTGCACGTTGTCGCCCTCTGTCTCTGTTGCCTTCAATTTTGCCTGTTGTGACTATGTTCTCCAAACCTGCCTATCTCATGAAGTGGCCAAAAAATGATGGTCTTTTTCTTATATTATTGATTAGGGTCTATTTCGCATTTGACTCTTTCAACATCTCTACATTAGTTTTTCTGGCAGTCCATGGTATTCTCAGCATTTTTCTATAGAACAACTTCTCTGTTGTCTCTAATTTCCCACTTTCCGGTTTGTTTATTGTCCAATACTCGCACCCATATGTTAGTATAGGGGTTATATAGCACTGCAGAACTCTCTTTCTCACCTCTAATGACAACGTCATATTACACAATATTTTTTTCATTTTTCTGAATGTTGTTTTTGACTGTCCTATTCTGCTTCTTATTTCAGTTGAACTTCTACAGACATACTAGACAAAAAAAATAAACACAGTAGTAAAGAAAAGAAATTAAACAGAATTAGAATGATCAACCACAAATTCTCATGATAGTCTTGATTCTTGATTAGGAACTGGCTTCACAGCACGCGGGACATTCCCATAAGTGCTCCGCCCTCCGCTCCAGCAGCCATCCCAGCGTATGTAGACTCATAGTTCCGGTCAGGTGTTGATTGTATGATCTTCGGGACTTTGCAAAAAATTTACTTTTCCTCCCCATACCTCTGAATACTCCCATTTCTAAAATTCTCCGTATGTGTACGTTCTCAACCTCATTGACATCATCTGCATCTCGAAATGAATTTATTATTGCCTTTATTAAATCTGCTTTATCTCTTCTCAGCAATGTGCCGTCTATCGCCGCATTGCCTGCCAGTAAGTCGGCTCTCTCGTTTCCTCTTACCCCAGCATGACCAGGGCAGAATATCCATGTAATGCTCTGGACAACTGAGTTGTTCAATAAGTCCCGCCATTCTTTTCTCAGCATGAATTTTTCTATCTTGCGCAACATGCTTTGAGAGTCTGTGAGTATTACCTCGTGTGTTGATGTATCAGTATCAACCAATTAAGAGCTGCTGTAACTCCCTCTATCTCCATCCTCATGCTCGATGTCACAGTAGAATATGCTGAAGATTTCTCAACCAACTTCACACCATTTCTGTAGGCAACAAAACCCTAACCGCTTTTATTTGTGTTTCTGCTAACAGATCCATCTGTGTATATAATTATGTCTTGTGGTTTCGAGTGTAGTTGGGCGAGTTCTTGCACTGTATCCTGAGCCCTGACTGCCGTTCATTTTCGACACGCTTTATCTAGTTGTATTATTACTTTAGTCAGTGATTTCTTCCACCCATTCAGTGTCTACCTCCACCCATTCACTGCCCTTTCCTATTTCTTCCAATTCACATACTATTCGCAGTGTGTCTTCAGCCTCTGCCATCCATGATCTGCCACGCTTAATACGTTTTCCCTTTGACTCATCTAGACGATGGTGTAATGGGTGGTGGTTGTATTCTGTCACTTTAAGGTACGACTTAACTTGTGCTACTTGATGTCGCACTTTAATGCTGGGGAGATCAAGCAGAAATCTCATAGCAGAGATGGGTGTATCTCTAGTACACCCCAGTACCGCTCTCATGGCCTCATTTTGAACTTTTTCAAATCTATCGACTTGTGTCTGTGACATGTCATGTATTGCCCATGATAGTTCTATGTATTGCCTCCATGACATGATCAATCTCTTGATGACAGAGAGATAATTCTTTAGTGTTCTCATGACATGGAGATATTTTGTTTAGTCTCACTATACAATGAATGAGGAGTGAGGTGGCCTAGTGGATAGTGAGCTTGCTTGTTATCATCTAGTTACAGCGTGCCAGGTTCGAAACCATGTCCGGACATTACAAAAAATAAAAAAATTCGGGTTGTGATTTCTCACTTGACACGACCACTCCTCCAGTCAACTCAGCTGTAAATGAGTACCTGACGCATGAGTTAGGGAAGGTAAAAAAAATAGCAAGGAATGGAACTGGCCTCCCCACCTAATAGTTGTTGTGGCTTAGTACATGAAGAGTTATTTTCATCCCCGACGGCAGCTGCCATGGGACCTACCTATACAATGAAGGTATTTTTTTTATAGTGTCCCATATGTTAATGAAGATCATTCTTTTCAGTGCACATGCAACATCGTTGAGAGGCAATCATCCCAGACATGAGGCCATGCTCTGTATAGTTTTCAGTGTAACATGGAGATCAATTTTGAGTACTCCCACAACTTTGTGCTAAGGAACATATTTTATTACTTTTGTATTCTTCTGTCCTTGTTCTCAAACTCTTACTTAATAGCAGAGTGTAGTCTGGAGAACAGAATGTGTTGTGTCATTGTTTACAGCTTGGATGTGATATCTGCTCATTTCTGCATGGAACATCTGATTTCAGTATGGCTTTTGGCATTCATCGACTTATGGGATGGGACATTAAACTATGTGCCTAAACCACCGTAAGTCACCTTTTGTGACATACATGACAAGTTCACAGTTGATATTCTTTTCTCGCCTTTTGTCCCCAGAAACACATTGATGAGTTTTGTATTTAACTTGTTTTTAACTTTTTCAAAAAAATGTATTTTTGTTTGTGTTTGTTTCAGCAACTGATGTTGTTACAGTTTACGTCTTTCAAGAACCATCACTCTTGTCATCTCTGCAAGACAAGGGACTGACAGATGTGGTTTTGTATGCCTTGCTGATAAAAGATGTGAGTTCTCTATCTACAACATATGTTGTCAAACATTCGGCGGTATCAGAAAAATTACGTAGTTTTCTGTCCATCTTTGTAATTTCTGAGTACCATATTTGTTATCTCCCATGCAAGTTGTTGAGGCTTCAGTGAAGAGAATTAAATGGAAATTATAGACCTCAGCATAACATCAACGAATTAAGTAGAAACAAGCCATAATATTTTGACAGAATGGGACACTGCCACATGAAAGCGCACTTAAATTGAATCAGCATAAATGACTGGCCTGGATCTGCAGAACAACCAGAATACATACTTCAGGACTGTCTCTGTTCACATACTTCACAGAACATCAGTCTGGCCCACAGAAACACTTGCAAATGAAATTGTGGAGAACTCACAATGATTTAAAACTAACCATTCTGTACATGACAAATATCAGACTGAATGTAATTTTTATTAATGAATCCAAAAGAATATGCAAAAGTGACCTTTGCGAATTTGCCATTGATTTCGAACCCAGAGATGGTGCAAGTTTGTGACAGTTGTTTGTAATGTCACATAGCAGTTTTACTTTCAGATTTTCCAATGTATTATCACGTACCAAAAATGGAGAAAAGGAAAGTAACACAGCGACCTAACATGCATATTGTAAGAGATGACTAAGGAGGTATGCAATAGGGTCATCTAATCCTACCTTTATAAGGTCAAAGTAAGCCAAAAAAAAATCTAATGCTGAAGTTTGAAGTGTTGGGCCACATGATGTAGATATCACAGAGACTGCAAACTACAACACCACATTTCATTCTCAAAATTATATTCCTGCTGACATGTTGATGATTTGGAAAAGTCAAGGAATGGTGTAGGTCCCATGGCATCTCTTAATGTAACTAAGATAACTCTTCATGTACTAAGCCGCAGCAGCTATTAGGTGGGTTGGCCAGTTCCCTTCCTTGCTGTTTTTTACCTTCCCTAACTCATGCGTCAGGTACTCATTTACAGCTGAGTCGACTGGAGGAGTGGTCGACTTATTGATCTCTCTAGTTAGCCAGACTAAATTATCTGAGGAGTACTTTTGTAAAAAGTTACTTGCTATGATGCAGATGCACTCACCTTTCCTTCCCTTTATATTACAGCTCAGTACTATCTTCAGAGAAATAGTATTACAGTAATTTCCAAGTCACTAAGGTGTAAATAGAAATGAAAAAGCTGACTTCTTGAAAAGGTGTCTATGTTTTCCCTTACATGTTAGTTAATGGTCTGTGTTTTGTAAAACTGAACTTCCTTGTGTTTTGAGTAACTGTTGTTATAAAGTTTACAACAGTTTCACTTCTACATGGAATGTCCGACTTCAGCATGGTTTTTGACATTCTTTGATTTATGAGATGGGACATAAAATCTTCTTGACCACTAGATCAAAGTCCCCTGTCTACTAGACCAAATTGAAAGTTATTTAGTCATATTAAAATTGAGGTAGAATACAAGAACTAGATCAGTTCTTCAAGTGGGAAAGAGAGATGAACATTGAAGCCTGTCAGAACATACAATGTTTATGAAAACTTCATTATTCTGTTCCAAGTTTAACCTGTTGGATGGCAGTTTTGCTGCAGTTAGTACTTATTAGAATGTACTATATGGTCTATTGACATAAAATTTATTTATTACAGATCACATTTTGGTACTTGATTTTATGCACATTAAAAAAAATTGTTCCAGGTGCCTGCTACAAGAGAAGTTTTGGCTTCATTACCGAATGTGTTTAGCGCTCTATGTCTCAACACTCGTGGGCTGGAAGCCTTTGTTGCATGCAAACCCTTTGATCGACTTTTCAAAGTGTTACTGTCACCAGACTACCTTCCAGCCATGAGGAGAAGAAGAAGCTCTGATCCTTTTGGTAAGTTTATGTTGAATCCTCATGCTTCTTAAATATATTTAGTATATTATGATGCAGAAAAAGGATACGCTAGGCTGGAAGGTGCAAAATAATGCAGCTCTGCTGTGAAAACGGCTGCATAACGTACTTCCACAATCAAACAGGTGGAAATCACACAAACTTTTGTGCTGGTTATCAGAGAGCGAATGCAGAAGTAGTAATATATAATGACAATTCTCTATAGCGAGCCTGTGCTGCTAATGTTATCCTTTTCAGTACACATGCAATATCTTTATAACACAGGCACACTGTAGATGAGCATTTTTTGTGTAGTTCCTATTCAGTTTTTCAGTATTCTTTAATTTTTTAGTCTTTTATGGTCTCCATCTGTTTTCATTTCATTTTTCTGCTTCCTCTGCGCTTATTCTCAAACTCCTGCAGATCACCAGGATGTAGTATGAAAAACAGTGTGTTGTGTCCTTATTTACATAATACTTGTGGTATCTACAGCTTTTGGCCTGACACATACGACCAGCATAGTTTCTTGGTCACTTTGATCCTGTGAATTTGGTCTGTGTTGTGGATTATAAACTTAATTATTTCATATAATTCACATACATCCTTGTCCGGAAGCGTGCTTACTAGCTTATTTTAGGGATAATTAATCTAAATATTATATCAAAAATTAATTGATAATTAATTTACATATTAATTTTGTTAGGGTTAGGAGAAATGTGTTTCACATAACTAGCCCTAACCCATAATTAATTTATATTTAAATTTATAAATGATAAAAATAAACTGATAAACATAGCCAAAGAAATAATCAAATAGGTAGGCACTGTATCTAGACAAGAACCTTCACTATCTTGAAAGCATCATATCAAATGGGAAAAATACCAGCATAAAAATTCAACATAGGGGAAAAACACCAACAAAGTAGTCCAACATGATGTTCGTCTGTCGTGATCGACGATGACCAAAAACTCAACCATAATAATAATAACAATAAATAATAAAAATAATAAAAGTTAATAGTGCGTTTTTAAATGACTAGCAAGTCCAATGCGCACAAAATGTTCTTTTACAGAATTGAGAACAATAGAAGGTATCTGTGTGAGGTTGAGATGTTTTTTCTTTTCTACGTGTCCGCTTCTGTCTTGCAGTATCTTGTCTGAATTCTTCCGCCGCTAGTGCTCCCGTTCTAATGCTGTAACGCCATGGTGTTCTATCCTGAGCGAGGCTCTCCCAAGCGCCTACGTCAATGTTAAGATGTTTCAAGGATGACTTGAGCGTGTCTTTGAAGCACTTTTTCTGTCCACCAGCCTTTCGAAATCCTGTCTTGAGTGCTCCATAATATATTTGTTTTGGCAAACGCGAGTTCTCCATATGCACAAGATGGCCTGCCCAGCGTGCTTGCACCTTCATAAGTATTGTGTGGATGCTTATTGAGGTTGATTTTTCCAAGACCTCGTAGTCTGGTACTTTGTCCTACCAATGGATGTTTAGTAATTTACGTAGGCAGGTAAGATGGCATCCAACATAGATGAAATATAACATACCAGATCTTAGGGCAGATGTCTCCTATTTTCAAAAACAAACGTGAACATGAACACCAAAACTGCAGTATATAAAACAATCATCATACCATCACTATGCTACCAATGTCAAACGTGGACACTAACAATGAAAGACAAAAGAAAACTTGTTACAACAGAAATGATTTGTTTACGTAGAATTCTCAGAGTAACAATAAGAGATAGAATCAGAAATGAAAACATCAGAAGACTAACAAACACAATGCCAATTCTGGATTACATGTGTAGACAACAGATTAAGTGGTTTTCACATGCTTCCAGACTGCCATCAGATAGTAACACCAAAACCATTACTATACAGACATGATAGATACAAAGCCAGAGGCAGACCATGCAAAAGATGAATTACAGAAATAAAAGAATCAATGAAAACCAACATAAGAAGAAGCTGTCTCTAGAGATCTCATTGTATTGATGCTGAGGCTTAAAGGGGTATAAAGTGAAAAGAAATAAAGTAAAAAAAAAGTATTTCATATTTTTCTATTTTAAATGATTGGTTAACATTTTTATTGCAGTCTCACTTATTATCGATTTACGTTAGCATTACTTTTGTCACTTGCTTGTTGATAACCACAACAGTATCTTGTTTCTCTATTGGTCACAACTTGTTTTTGCTGCACATTGCAGGAGACACAGCTAGTAACTTAGGAAATGCTATGGATGAGCTCATGAGGCACCAGCCATCTCTGAGAACAGATGCCACAAAGGCAATTATCAAGGTACAACATATCTGTTAAATTATTTTCATGTTTATATAGTTCTGTGTCCTGTACAATATTTTGTTCCAGAGTATTTGTGTAGTTGAAGTAGCTTTTAAAAACATATACAACTTGTCTGCTCTGTGCTCAACTTGAACATGCAGCTAAAAAGACTATGCAATTCACAGCCTTGGAGGAAAGGAATTAACAGCAATCCACAGGCTTGGAAGAAAGGAATAAACAGCAATCCAGAGCCTTGGAGGAAAGGAATAAATAGCAATCCACAGGCTTGGAAGAAAGGAATAAACAGCAATCCACAGGCTTGGAAGAAAGCAATAAACAGCAATCCACAGGCTTGGAAGAAATGAATAAACAGCACTCCACAGACTTGGAAGAAAGAAATAAACAGCAATCCACAGGCTTGGAAGAAAGAAATAAACAATCATTTTTAGAATTGAGAACCGGCCACAACAGACTGAAACAGCACATGTATAGGAAGTATGGAGTTGCCATCACTGAATGAGCCATTGTGGACATTCTCAAGAAAACAAAACATTTTGCAGAACTGTCCACTGTAACAAACCACAAGAAGAAAACTGGCCGTCAGAAACAGCAACTCTGATGGATAAGACCTATGGTCCTGTTTTGGGACCACAGTAGAGATGAATGAAATCCATACCGGATAAGTCCAACTTCGACTGGAGAACGAGGAAGTCAAGGTTATTAAGTATGTTAATTATCTTCTTTGCACTCCGGACATGTCTATAGGTGCTCAGATAACTGCTTCAGTAAATCTCTCAGTGTATAACGGCTGATGGTTCCGGTTCTATGTTGGTTCACTGCTCTTTTTTAAATATTTGTTAGGTGTTCTCTACAGGCCATGCCTTTCCTCACTCCCAACTCACACATTCTCGATATTGACTCACTCTCACTTATCTCAAAATCATCTAATCATGCAGACTCACGAAGAGCAATGAGTATGTCTGCTCGGCCCATAGGCTGACCATCTGTTATGGTGGCGAGGCTTGCTAATTGGTCAGCTCGTTCGTTTTCCTTCACACCCGCGAGTCCGGGGACAAAGATAAGTCTGAGTTATTGCAGTGAGGCCATATTTTAGCTCTCTCTAATCACTCCACCCATCCCCTACGTACATCACCTGTTTTGGCACTATGTCAAAGTCAAGAGTATGACTAGTAACTACCTGACTAGTAGTAACCAGTGCACAAGTAACCATATGACTACTAGTGACCAGTAACCGCTTGACTAGTAAACAACTGCCTAGTAGTAACCACCTGACTAGTAACTTTATAAGAACATATGCAAGAAACCATTTAAGATTGAATTATGATAACAGAATGTATTTTGTTTTTAAAAAAACAGTTGTTGGAAGAAATCTGTTCCATGGGCCAAGATCCGCACTTTATTTGCCAGAAACAGCAGCCAAAGTCGGACCAAACTGCGGCTCAATCCTCCAGTGTGAGGTCTCCTCAATCTAATGAAGCAAGCTCATCTGATGAAGAAGAGGACGAAGAAGTTGAGATGCCTCACATGCCACCGTCAATTACGGCTACTGCTCACATCAACACTACTCAAACCAAGCCTCAGATTCCATCCACATCACAACAGGACACTACAGAGTATGTATTTTGTTGTTGGTAAAGTCTACTTAGAATAATTGTTTCATAATTCCTTCCTTTCATCACTTTGTGTTTCAGTATTTTGTATGATTAATGACTTCATATGGTATCTGGATTAAGGACATCAAAATAATATGATATCTGGATTAATGACATATGGTATCTGGACTAATGACATGGTATCTGGATTAATGGCACATGGTATCTGGATTAATGGCATATGGTATCTGGATTAATGGCATATGGTATCTGGATTAATGACATATGGTATCTGGATTAATGACACATGGTTTCTGGATTAATGGCACATCGTTTCTGGATTAATGGCACATGGTGTCTGTATTAATGACATATGGTATCTGGATTAATGACACATGGTATCTGGTTTAATGGCACATGGTATCTGTATTAATGACATATGGTATCTGTATTAATGACATGGTATCTGGATTAATGACATGGTATCTGGATTAATGGCATATGGTATCTGGATTAATGACATGGTATCTGTATTAATGACATATGGTATCTGGATTAATGGCATATGGTATCTGGATTAATGGCATATGGTATCTGGATTAAGGACATCAAAATAATATATCTGGATTAATGACATCAAAATAATATATCTGGATTAATGACTTAATATTGTATCTGGATTTAAAGACAGTAATAATATGGTATCTGGATTAATGACATCAAAATAATATGGTATCTGGATTAATGACATCAAAATAATGCGGCTTATGGATTAATGATATCAAAATAATATGGTATCTGGATTAATGACATCAATAAAATATGGTTTCTGGATTAATGACATCATAATATTATGATATCTAGATTAATGACATAATAGCGTGTCTGGATTAATGACATAATAATATGGTATGATTAATTACATGTTATCCGGATTAATGACCTCATAATAAGGGTATCTGAAGTAATTAAATAGTGGGATATTTATGAATTATCGATGTAATACTTGGTATCTGAATTTATGGCATTATAAAGTTGGGTATCTGTGCAGGTGTATTGAACGGTTTGAAAGGGGCGCAAAGAATATCAACAACCTAGGAGGCCTTTTCCAACTTAGCAGCAGAAACATGCCATTGAGATGCTACTCTTGTGTAGCGAGCCAATAAAAAAAATGAAAAACATGTGATGATGTTTCTGTTGATAGGTTAAAAAGAAAAGCAGCCGCAAAGCAGATGTTTACATAGAAAGCGGATGCTCTGTCAAAAGCAGGAAGTGAAATGGAGCAACACAGACACCCACTGTCTTAAAATAGTCCATAACACATGCACTGCAAAGTGGAAGAAACAAATGGAAGAGGAATACAAACATGATGCAATGCATCTCCTCCAAAGGTATCAACAGACCACAATATTTCGCCTTAGAACAGGCCACTGTAGACTGTTGGGTCACCTTTACCGATTGAGGATCTCATACACAGATGAATGTCCATGCGGATCCGGAACCCAGACCCCGGAACATATACTTCATGACTGCCCAACATACAAAGAGCAGAGACAGCAGAATTGGCCAGAGGATACAGACTTGAGGCAAAAGCTATAGGGCAACCGCTCTGACCTGGAGAAGACAATGAACTTCGTCTTGACGACAGGCCTGACAATATAGCATGACCACAGATGCTGAACGCAGAAGAAGAAGATGTTTATATCAATCAATCAAGTGCCATGCCGACTGGCGTAGGCAATCATGTTTCTCCATGTCTCTTGTGTTGTCAATAAGCTCGGTTGGTGAGCTTCTATCGTGCCACTATACAAGCCCATCTAGTAACTTTTCTCTTTGTCTACCCTATCTCTTCTCCGTTTGATCTTTTGATCTTTCCAGTGGTTATTAAGTGTTCAAGCTGTGTTCTTCTCAGCACATGCTCTAGAATTTACATACCACCTGTTAAAACTTCTATTGTAGATTGCAGTGGTCGGATATATCTGCACAGACATATAGTTGGCATCAAGACAAGTAAGTCCTTCTCTAGACTACTTCTGCATGCTGATCTCACACAGTCATCCATTTTCAATGACGCAACATCATTTTACGTGTGCTTTGTGCCACCAGCCAATAAAAAGCATGGAAAAAGTCAGATATACAAAGATACGTGATGCTGCATGAATGAGTTCACTGAGCTAAACTATCCTGGAGAAGTACATATTTTAGCTCGGTTAATGAGAATTGTCCGGCTCTGTGGCGAAGTGGTACAGAGTGCATCTGTGACGGCCAAGGTACAGAGTTCGATCCCCGCCACAGGCAATTATGCGCCTGGACCATTCAGAAAGCAATGGCAAATTACTGAGCGTATTTATATTGCCTAGAAAATCACCACAGCCAATGAATGCTGGGTTGATATGATAGCTAAGTCCTGGAAAGGATATGCTACAAATTTACAAAAAAAAATGAAAATTGATTCAAAATAAAAATTCTGAAGGAAAATCCATAAGTGATGCATACTTGGTCAGTGTGTCTAGATGTATCTAGAACATCTGTGAGTTAATGATACCAAGACTGGGTTTTCTTCTCACACAAGCCATCATTGAACTGTCTTATCATTGTGTGAGGTGGTGACTGTGTGTTGTAATATGTTCAAAAAGAACCTTTAAAATGGGTTTCAAGAGAGAATCTCATGAGTTATGGAAAAAATTCGCTGAAAGATGAACATTTCCTTGACCTGAATTATTTTGTTTCAGAATACCAGAAAGACAAGCAATACCTCTTATGGACTATGTTTTGAATGTGGTGAGTTTCTTTAATATAATGTGCATGTGTCTATGTTTGGCTGGGGCTCGATCCTTAAAAATTGCCGTAGAAATACTTAGTAACACAATAAGCAAATGTTAGCAGATTGTATTCCTTGCTGATTCTCTCTCAATGTTCAAGGTTAACTGTTAGAACGTAGAAATGATTGTGAGGACCAAAAGAAAAGTTGCGATTCATTGATTACTATCAAACTGTATGATACCAAGAAACCAAAACAAAAAAAATGATGCATTGTCAAGGAAAGAAGCAACCAGAAGAACATACAATTATCTTCCAAAAAAAAAAAACTGATCAAGGCAATCAATAAAGTTGACTAGCTGAGGGATCTTGATCAAACAAAAATGATTTACCCTCTGTTTGTTGTACTTTAAGGAATGGTATACACTATAGTTTGTGCTAATGGTGGACGTGACTATCAAGAATAATCTGATCTACAGAGTTTCACTGTATATACAAGGAATCTCAGAACCACTCATGCAGTCATGTGTTGTGATGTGTCTTTTAAACGGTCCAGTCCTTGGTTTATTTACTGTCACTTCATCTTTATCCCATTCCTGATCTTTCTCCTGGTCCATTGCATTTTGTTCCCATGTTTCTATATTATTGACTTAGCCAAAGATGGATGTGTCTGACCATTTGCGCAAAGAAAATGGCAACACACCGCATTTCCATTCTCTGGACTACATCCTGCTGGAAATCTAGTAGGACCATTTTCCTGCTACAAGAAAGATCCAGCGGGACTTTAAGAATGAATGCTGAAGAAGAAGATATTATTGGCTGTACCAGACATCCCATTTGCATATAAACATATACAGCTGTAGAGAATAGTAAAAGTCTGAGGAATATAACATAATAGGATACGTTGTTAATGTAAATGTAGCATTAAATGTAATGTTTAATATGTAACACTGATAATGTAGCATTACATTTAATGTGTAATATGATAAGTTAACACTAAATATTATATTTAATACCATAACACTATTAAAACACAGATCTAAACACATTTGTTTTTGGTGTAGTGGTGGGAGGTAATCATTTTGGCTTGTTTATTACTGTCTGTTTTGTTGGTATTTGTTTCCCTTGGTAACATGCAATAACTATGTTTCTGCATTACAGATGAAGTTTGTGGAAGCCATCCTCAGCAACAATTCAACGGATGACCACTGCAGGGAATTTGTAGCTCAGAAGGGCTTGAAACCACTCATGAGCATTCTGGGACTTCCCAATCTACCCATTGATTTCCCATCATCCCCAGCTTGTCAGGCTGTGTCTTGTGTTTGCAAGTCTGTTTTGGCAAGTGTTACACACATCATTAGTTCTTGAAATATTTAATATATATATATATATATATATATATTAAACATGCATTTTTTTCACCAGTTCTGCTATACTTATACGTGTCTTGATGCAGCATCTGTTTAAAATATTCTTTGTAATACACAGTGCACATTTATGTAGAATTTATCAAAGTAAAGATAAATGAATATTTATGATAAAAGTATATTAGCATTCTTGAAGTTTTAAATTTAGATTAATTTTAATTGAATTTTTGTATAAAAATATAAAATGTATGAATTAAAAACTATTCGCTAATGCGTGCAGAAAAACTGTACATATTCCTGAGTGCTCTAATACACTTTAGAATAATGGTACTCCATTTGTAGATAGGCATTATGGGAAAATTGATAAAAACTAGAATTTGATACCTTTAAATAATCATATAATCTTTTAAATAATACCTTGTATAATGCCTTTAAAATCTTGTATGAATAGAATTGGAAGCACTAACAAAGAAATAGACTAGACTTGAAATAGCCTCGGCTTCAATGTCCAAATTAAATGCCATATGGAAGAGCAGAATAAGTACGGCAGTGAAGATAAACCTATATAAATCTCCAGTAATAACCAAATCTTTTGTAAGGATATAAGAGTTGGACAGTTACAGCGGAAATAGAGAAGAGAATACAGGCTTCTGAAAACGAATGTTACAGGCGAATATTGCTCATCCATTATACAGAACATAAAACCAGCATATACATATATGTATGGCCGTTTTCATCTTGCGGACGGTTATTGAACAAATAGAAGAATCAATCAGTTGAAATTTTTTTCAAGAATAGGGAATTTTTCAAGCGATAATATCACAGCAATGGAACATTTTTCTTTGCAGATTTCACTTTTTCTTCCATATCTTTAAAAATATTATTTCGGAACAATGCAGTTCTTCCACGCAGGATCTTCCTCCAGACAGCCCGAGTATCTGCCTCGTTTTCCGAGATTTTGAGATAATATATAGAAGCCTTTCATTGAAGATTTACAGATGCCATTATACCTTAGCATTTGTCTACCACGGGCTTCAGCCAGTTCTCCGAATATTGCTTGATTTGGGATGCGGCAGTTTGGCATTCTGCAGATGTGACCCAGCCAACGTAATCATATATGTGAGAAGCAAAATAAATACTCTTGCAGACCAACAAGAACATCTCATGACAGTGGTGAGGCGTCACAAACTTGTGTGATTTGGTCACGTGATGAGGCAAGATTCCCTTTCTAAAACTATCTTGCAAGGAACAGTTGTGGGTAGAAGAAGAAGAGAAAATCATTAAAAAAATATTGATCGATAATATTTAACACTGGATAGGATTAAAGTTCTCCACATTTAAACAAGGTAAACAGGGAGGCATGACAAAATTTGTGTGTTGATGTTTCCAGATTGCACCCCTGTGACACTGGAAGGTGACGGGTTTGATGATGAACCCATATGTGGACATGTAGAAACAAGTATCGGCTTCTTGTAGTTTTTTGTTTTTGTTTTATATTCTATTCAGCGAACTATATTGTAATTGATATACATAAACTATATTGTATTCACTGGAGGACTCTGTGCTGAGGCATCCAATGTGGTACCCCTACGACCCTAAAGGGTTACGGGTTTATAGATAGATAGATAGATAGATAGATTGTGATTGATAAAAAAATACATTTTGACCACTTCATAATATTCTTCAGAATATAATAAAAAAATAAATTAGTTTGGCCACTTTGTCAATCATACTTGATACATCATAAAATATACATAATGTCCTTAAAATATTGAAACAAAAATATAACAAGATTTAAATAGCAGTTTTACATTGAACAGTGCACAGAATCGATGTTTCGACAAAAAGGTCTTCATCAAGTAATGGCACATAAACACAGAAAATGGAAATCTCGAAAGAAATAACCTTCGATAACAGTTACCATGTTGTTCCGACAGGCTGACGTTGTGCTTGAACTAGTTACAGGTGCGCCGTGGGTGGGCGGAACAACAAAGAAACCTGTCGCAAGGGCCAGAGTTGTGCCCTGATGTCGACATCTGTTTTGGTGGCATTGGGCTCGAAACACCATCGAGTTGAATAGCTGCTGGAACAGAGGGCGGAGCACTTATGGGAATGCCCCACGTGTTGTGAGGCTAGTTTTGTAATCAAGAATCATTCTCCTGCTGTGTTTTTTGATCATGTAATATACATTAGCAGGTAAAAATCTCCAGTAACAAATACTTGTAATTAAATTGAGACACTCTCATCTGATTGCAGACGCTTTCACGCGAGTCAGAAGTCATGAAACAGGGCCTCTTGCAAATGCATGAAGTTCTTCAGCGACTCGAACCATTACACAGACCACTAGATCCACCTGGAGGCTCTGTTCTTCTGCATGAGTTGGCTAGCTGTGCTCACATTCCTGATTCAATATTGTCTCCGACTGCTACACCATTGCTCCATGCTTTAGCTGCAGTGCATGCTTACATCATGATGTTTGTACACGTGTGCCGTATGGGACAGGTAAATGTTTCAGATAACTATTGTCACATTATATTGCTGGAAAGACTGAATTTTCAACCCAACCCGGGCCAGTGCCAGAGAATAACTATAGCACCAGGAGGAAGGTAGGTTTCAACCTATGCACTCCTCCAAACCATTACAGCCAAGGTAGGGTTCACTGTGCCCATTTCCCGTCACCAATTGACTACTGGTTATGCCAAACTTCTCTATTGCTCCAGGCATGCAACTAAATGTTCAAGTCAAAAGGATTATCACATCCTGAGTCACTGTGCCTCTATGACGGGCCTCAGCCATAGGAAAAACAGTGCTGTCAGTTCCCTCCTCGCTGTGCTGCTTAATACATTCTGGCTCCCTCCTAACAACAGAGGGTGAATACATATAAAAAAATAACAAAGCATAAAATACATTGCAACAACAAAATAAACGCATGAGAAGCATAATTGTATAGATGACATGCCATGAAGCTTCTATAAGAAGATAACCTCAATATAACGGCATGTCATCTACTAAGGTTTTCTGTTGCATGTGCTATTTATCTAGTGGGCCATTGGTGAGACCCATAGATGCAACCACATGCTTCTGTAAATATATATATATTTCTCCTGACATATCCACCTCCTCAAAACATCCTTAGTAATCTCTTATGATATGCATGGCAGATATCATGTCCATATCCTTGCTCACATTTCGTGCCCATTAAGATATATTTAAGGATGTTTTGAGGAGGTGGATATGTCAGGAGAAAGTGGCAGTTAAGCTGTGAACCATGACATAATGCATTCCGTTCTCTGTCATATCTGCAGGAGTTTGAGAACAAACACAGATTAGTTCACAGAAATGATGATTTCTAGCAGATCCCATGGGTGATCATTGTCTTTCATCGCATTGGACAGACATGTGTCCATGTGGGATGACAAATAGTGGAATACATGCATCAGCACTGTCAGCTTCATTAGTGGAGTGCGAAAGAGACGTGACTCGGAGAAGAATAAATGCTGACAAAAAAATATGCGGAGGAAAGAGTTAAGTAGAAGTGCACAAAGGATGGGTAGGACATTGGATGCAGTAGATCAAGATAGGGCAAGATGGAAGAAATTTTTTAGGGGCTTATTACTCCTCAAGGAATCTTCTTCTGCATTCATTCTCAAACTCCTGCAGATTAGCAGGATGTAGTCCGGAGAACGGTATGCGTTGTATCATGGTTTACAGCATTGCTGCGATATCTGCGCCTTTCGGCCTGACACATTCGACGTGAGCATGGCTTTGGGTCACTGGCCCTATATGGGATGGGACAGTCAACTCCATCCCATTCCTCAAGGAATGAATTATGAATAGATAGAATAGTAAAAACGACATATAACAACGAGAGACGAGGACAAATGATGGTGTTGACTATAAAGCCTTCATCAGCATGAAAAACAAGAGCTAAGGAGGTTATGGGATGGAGTTGGCTGTCCCATCCCACATAGGATCAATGACTCAAAGCCATACTGAAGCTGGATGTGTCAGGCCGAAAAGCGCAGATATCGCAGCAATGCTATGAACAATGGCACAACACATTCCGTTCTCCAGACTACATCCTGCTAATGTGCAGGAGTTTGAGAATGAACACAGAAGAAGAAGACTACTTGTAGAGAGTTAAATAAGAAATCACTGGCAGGTTTAAGGAGAGAAAACAGCATAGTTGAAAATGTGAATGTGGTTGGGAGATGAAATTTCAAATGAATACGATGAAGACTATATTCTGGAAAGAATACGTCACATGAAATGATGAAAATAAGTAGAAATGAATGCAACTGGAGAAGTTGCACTAAAAACTGCATACACAGATGAATCAAGCAATAGAGAAATGTAAGTGACGATGGGATTTTGTTACATACAGGGATGGCAGGTAGGTACTTGAGAATTTGTATGTTTACTCCACTAGCACATGGACATGGAGATAGAAACGGTGGCTGGATTGGTGATTGAGAGTATCACTGTGCGGCTCGCACGGTAATACTCTCAGATTCCCAAAATGTATGATAAGTAGGTGCATGTTGAGAAAGGAATAGGTAATGCTACTAAACAACTCAGTCATCTAAAGTATTAGATGGATATACTGCCTTGGCTTGGTCATGCAGGGATCAGAAGCATCAGAAGAACACACTCACTGGTGGGCAGTGCTGTGGTTGTTGGCACAGTACTGAGAAGAGATAGGGTTGACCTAATAAAGGCAGTCATTCATTTACTACACAGCGAAGAAGAAGAAGACGATGCTGGATGTGATAAAGTGCAGGTACAAAGAATGACAGAAATGGGGATGACTAGGAGTTAGGGGAGAAAATGCGTCCTCTCTGGAAAGCTTTGAGTCTGCATACTCTTAGATGGCTGCTGGAACCGAGAGCATTGCACTTATGGTAGTGCCCCTGCTTTCTAATAGTAATGCAAAATTAGATAAACAGGTTACTGGGAATACCTTACTATGAACAAATTAAGATGAAAAGGTATATAAAAAACATGCAATAAAACAAAACAGGACAATTTTCGATGAATCGGTCCAAATGGGACCTTTTCCAAGAAATTAACGTTTAAACCAAACGAATCAACACAAACTTGATCCGAACCTCTTTTTTCTGTTCTCTTTCTATTTACTCCCTATTCTTCTATATATCCAAATCTCATAGGCATTAATTATGTATTGTTTTTCAGCCTAAAAAACTCTTACAATTCTGTGTTTGATCTGAAATTTCTGCCAAAGATTTATATAGAGAATGTAATACTAAAGAAGCCAAGAAAATGAATGTAGTTCTCAGCGATGCTGGAGTAAAATGACAAATTATAGCAATAATTAGATGCTGAAAATCAAGATTTTTAGGGCTTGTGATCAGGAAACTAAAACTTGAACATTTAGTAACCACCGGAAATATCAAGGGGAGAAGAGACAGCGGAAGACAAACAGAGAAATTTCTTCTTTATTTTGTCACTGTGGCACAAACAGAAGTCACCAACTGATCTTATTAACAACAAAAGAAACAGAGTTGATGAGAAGCATGATCGTCTACACCATTTGGCATGGCATTTGATTGATTGATCACTACATATAAATGTTAAACCTCTGCTTACGTGTATTTAATGAAACCTGGATATTGAACGAAACCTTGGTTAAGAGGGTGAACCAACCATAGTCCAACTTTACTGTTAGAGCTTTTCCTATACTGGAACCAAGCTCGCACTTGAGATAAAGAAACTTTGAATTTTCTAGAGTTCAATATAAGAAACTTGTTCACAAGATGGTGTTGAAACTTTGATATTTCTAGAGTTCAATATAAGAAACTTGTTCACTAGATGGTGTTAAAACTTTGATATTTCTAGAGTTCAATATAAGAAACTTGACACAAGATGGTGTTGAAACTTTGATATTTCTGGAGTTTAATATAAGAAAATTGTTCACAAGATGATGTTGAAACTTTGATATTTCTAGAGTTCAATATAAGAAACTTGACACAAGATGGCGTTGAAACGTTGATATTTCTAGAGTTCAATATAAGAAACTTGTTCACAAGATGGTGTTGAAACGTTGATATTTCTAGAGTTCAATATAAGAAACTTGTTCACAAGAAGGTGTTGAAACGTTGATATTTCTAGAGTTCAATATAAGAAACTTGTTCACAAGAAGGTGTTGAAACGTTGATATTTCTAGAGTTCAATATAAGAAACTTGTTCACAAGAAGGTGTTGAAACGTTGATATTTCTAGAGTTCAATATAAGAAACTTGTTCACAAGAAGATGTTGAAACGTTGATATTTCTAGAGTTCAATATAAGAAACTTGTTCACAAGAAGGTGTTGAAACGTTGATATTTCTAGAGTTCAATATAAGAAACTTGTTCACAAGAAGGTGTTGAAACGTTGATATTTCTAGAGTTCAATATAAGAAACTTGTTCACAAGATGGTGTTGAAACGTTGATATTTCTAGAGTTCAATATAAGAAACTTGTTCACAAGATGGTGTTGAAACGTTGATATTTCTAGAGTTCAATATAAGAAACTTGTTCACAAGAAGGTGTTGAAACGTTGATATTTCTAGAGTTCAATATAAGAAAATTGTTCACAAGAAGGTGTTGAAACGTTGATATTTCTAGAGTTCAATATAAGAAACTTGTTCACAAGAAGATGTTGAAACGTTGATATTTCTAGAGTTCAATATAAGAAACTTGTTCACAAGAAGGTGTTGAAACGTTGATATTTCTAGAGTTCAATATAAGAAACTTGTTCACAAGAAGGTGTTGAAACGTTGATATTTCTAGAGTTCAATATAAGAAACTTGTTCACAAGATGGTGTTGAAACTTTGATATTTCTAGAGTTCAATATAAGAAACTTGTTCACAAGAAGGTGTTGAAACGTTGATATTTCTAGAGTTCAATATAAGAAACTTGTTCACAAGAAGGTGTTGAAACTTTGATATTTCTGGAGTTTAATATAAGAAACTTGACACAAGATGGCGTTGAAACGTTGATATTTCTAGAGTTCAATATAAGAAACTTGTTCACAAGAAGGTGTTGAAACGTTGATATTTCTAGAGTTCAATATAAGAAACTTGTTCACAAGAAGGTGTTGAAACGTTGATATTTCTAGAGTTCAATATAAGAAACTTGTTCACAAGAAGGTGTTGAAACGTTGATATTTCTAGAGTTCAATATAAGAAACTTGTTCACAAGAAGGTGTTGAAACGTTGATATTTCTAGAGTTCAATATAAGAAACTTGTTCACAAGAAGGTGTTGAAACGTTGATATTTCTAGAGTTCAATATAAGAAACTTGTTCACTAGATGGTGTTAAAACTTTGATATTTCTAGAGTTCAATATAAGAAACTTGTTCACAAGAAGGTGTTGAAACGTTGATATTTCTAGAGTTCAATATAAGAAACTTGTTCACAAGAAGGTGTTGAAACGTTGATATTTCTAGAGTTCAATATAAGAAACTTGTTCACAAGATGGTGTTGAAACGTTGATATTTCTAGAGTTCAATATAAGAAACTTGTTCACAAGAAGGCGTTGAAACGTTGATATTTCTAGAGTTCAATATAAGAAACTTGTTCACAAGAAGGTGTTGAAACGTTGATATTTCTAGAGTTCAATATAAGAAACTTGTTCACAAGAAGGTGTTGAAACGTTGATATTTCTAGAGTTCAATATAAGAAACTTGTTCACAAGATGGTGTTGAAACGTTGATATTTCTAGAGTTCAATATAAGAAACTTGTTCACAAGAATGTGTTGAAACGTTGATATTTCTAGAGTTCAATATAAGAAACTTGTTCACAAGAAGGTGTTGAAACGTTGATATTTCTAGAGTTCAATATAAGAAACTTGTTCACAAGATGGTGTTGAAACGTTGATATTTCTAGAGTTCAATATAAGAAACTTGTTCACAAGAAGGTGTTGAAGACTGAGTTCTAGGAGTTGGGAGTTCAATGAGTTAATGCTGTTTTGAAGACAAAAATAGTGTCACATATGCTATACCATTTTTTAAATCCAGTATATTAATCCACAGACGGACATTCGCACCATTTCTGTGAACAGTTGGGGCTCAGACTTAGGTTTGGAAGTACTGAAAGGCTTAAGCAGTTTATACAATTCTTTGGTGTGGGAGAGCACAGTATTACTGGCTCTGTGTAATGAGGATTATTTGCCTGCTGACTGTCCCTTTGGACGTGCTGACTTAGAAAAGCTTCAGAACAAAGATGCTCGAGAAAAGGGAGAAGGTTGTGAAGTGGAGTCTAGAAAGGCATCAGATGACAAGTCATGTCTCGCTGGTAAGCAAGAATCAAATGCTCTGACCCGTACTGCTGGAGAAATGGGAAGCAACGGTGTCAGCTTTGCTATGGAATCGCTGAATACTTGTGAAGAACATATGGACACATCAGAACCAGCCGCAAATATCAATCAGCCATTGGGTATTGAAGATGAAGTTAGACTTGGTCAACATGAGTCTCAAGCAAGTATCATGGAAGATGCAGGAAGAACGTTGATTCCTCCGCTGTCTGCTGTTGTAGTTACATCTGCATCTTCAACTTCTATCGAGTCTGATGTTCTTCCTAGACTTGTAGTGGGAATGTCAGATGATAAGGATGGGAAAAAGAAAGTATCCCCAGCCATGCAAGCTCAGTTAAGACAATTGAAACCCCTATTGACACTCTCATCACGCTTAGGGAGAGCTCTCTCTGAACTGTTTGCACTTCTCGTCAAACTGTGTGTGGGATCACCAGTCCGCCAGCGAAGATCTCAGCAGCCTCCACCTACTCCACCAGTTCCTTCTCCGCAAGCAAGAGCCGTTGCACTTGCTCTGACTAAATTACTAGCAGGCGGATTGTCATTCCAGCCACCTGCATGTGCCCCTCAACCTAAACTGAGGTAATTGTGTTTTTTATGAAATACTTTTGCAAAGATTTCATTTTCATAGTACTATCGCAAGTGTTTATTTCTACAATATTGTGTGATTAATTTATATATTTTAGCAAGTATTAGATTTTTCTTGTTGCAAACACTTGATTTATATGATACTGTTGCAGGTATTTCATGTTTACAATACTTTTTTTTTCTTTTCTATGAAACTCCTTTCTCCTTTCTTTGAATATACTGCTTTAATTTCTATGATACTGTTGCAATATGCAGGCATCTGCAAAGACCTTAACATAAAAGACTGGCTCCTCAAAACTATCCAGAAATGCAAGATAACATATTTTGGACATATAAAGAGATACAATGATTTGGAAAGATTAATCATTGAGGGAAAAGTTCCAGGATAGAGCACAAGAGGCAGACAAAGACTATGATAGACACACGACACTGAAAACCTGAACATAACACTAGATGAAGCTGGACAGCTTGCACAGAACCGAAAGGCTTACAGAGTGGCAGTCTGGACATCGTTCTGTAAAGGACATGTCACATAAATAAGATAGACTGTTGTAAATGGTTCATTTTTTTGATGTTTCATGTTTTTAACCCACTTGATTAAATCTCCAATAAAAATGTCGGAGAATTAAGTGGAGATTCGCTCGTGTGTTGTCGGGGCCCAAAAGGGGAGCAAAGAATAGCAACACTGTTTACCTTCCATGCATGTCGTACGAGGCGACTAAAGAGGTTATGAGATGGAGTTGGCTGTCCCATCCCATATAGGGTCAGTGACCCAAAACCGTGCTGAAGTCCCATGTGTCAGGCCGAAAGGTGCAGATATCGCAGCAATGCTGTAAATCATGACACTACGCTTTCTGTTCTCCGGACTACATCCTGCTGATCTGCAGGAGTTTGAGAATGGATGCAGAAGAAGAAGAAGAAGAAAAATGGTTCTAGATTTCCAGCAGTGTGTAGTCCAATGTGTATTTCATTTCCCAGTTAAAACGGAAATTTTTTTCAGTACGCAACGGCTCCTAGGTCGACCAAGCCGTAATTTGGTACCGGGTTAAAATATGACACAACCTTTTTTCTGCAGGAGTTTGAGGACGAACGCAGAGGAAGAAGAAGAAGTGTAGATTAATAGGACACACTTCCAGAAAATAATAATCCAGAATTCACTGAATTAGAACCAGCAGGAGAGAAGAATTATGAGACCAAAGAATAATTAATGAATAGAGCAGAGAAATCCATCTTGTTATCAGATGTTAGTTGATGGAGTTAGTTAATTAATCGTCAGATCATCATCATTGCAAACTGGACACGTCCATAGTTGCTCTAATCTCTCCCTGAATGTTTCCGCCATTACACTTCTGCTGACAGTGTCAGTCCTCTGATGGTTGACCATCATTCTTTTGCGCCCTCCAAAATGTTTATTTTTAGCAACACAGCATTTCAAAGCCTGATCTTTAATCCTGGACATTGAAAAGGAGTCATCATCCACACTAGTCTCACTCTCACGTGCTATATCTCTTATGGAGTTCAAAATGTCAGCTCGATCCATTGCCCCATCACCCTGTACCACAATCGCGCATGACACTAGTTGATCTGCTCTTTCATTGCCTCAAACACCACATGTCCAAACATGAAAATAAATGTAGTTACTTTCAAACTCGCCTTTCTCAAGACCTCAATCCACTTGTATGGGAAATGAGACCCACTTGTAACTTCCTAATCATACTCATAGAGTCACTCAAGATGCCAGACCCGTTTTACATTCTGTATGCCTACCCACTCAAATGGCCTGGTCACCACCATAATCTCCATGGTCAAGCTACTCGTAGTCACAGCAATGGCCTCACTCTCTTCCCTGATTCTTTTACCTGCGCACTGAGCTGTGAAGGGCCAAGCACTGTGAACATGTCTATCACAGATCCATCAGTGTATGTAACCACATCCCCCTCTTTGGCATCTTCACTGACCAAAGCCTGCACCTCTTGCTCCACAGCCATGGGACAATATTCTTTGCATTCCCTGTTAAGTCTTATTACTACTCTCAAATAAGTTTGGTGGGTAGACATTTCCGCACCTGCTGCCACATCTTGCAATATGCATATGATTTGTATGACATCCTCAGCATGTCTCATCCACGACTTCCCTCTCTTAAGTCTACTACCTTTAACTTTCTGTATTTCGGAATGCATTGGATGTTCCTTATCTGCATGTATTTGAAGGTATGCCCAGAAGGTATGCCATACTTACACGGCAATACTGTAATTTGTGCTTTTAGGACAGTTGAGTAGGTACCACATAGCTCTTGTCAATGTGTCTCTTGTGCACCCAAGAATGATGAGCACTGCTGCATTCTGGATTCTATCCAGTCTTTCGATCTGAGTTTGGCCAGTCCATATTCCACCACTGTGATATTTTAAGTTTAGAGCTGTAAGTTCTAGTCAGGGAGAAACAATCCAGAAAAAAACTGTTAGTTCTAGGGTATGGAGCACATGGCCGTGTGTTTAGAACGCGTTCTGAGACCAGTGAAGTCCCAGGTTCAATTCACGGTTGTGACAGGATTTTTTCTTTCGGAGGTACAATCAAAATCCTTCCTGTTTTACATGTCGCGGCATCTGCTATGGCAAAGTGGCCTCTATGTCCGCAGTCCATATAAAGCCTCCCTGCACTCCTTTACAGGAAAAAATGCAGTAACAAAAGTTTTCAGTTATGTTCCATCACAGCCACCACTGAACCCTGGTACAAAAGAAATAACAACCTCTGCTCTCACTGCACAGCAGCCATAACCTTCATTACTGCTAAGCCTTTGCCTACCCTTATGATAACTTGGTTAACATGTTCCCTGAAATTCATACTTCTGTCAAAGAACACACACATGTATCTCATTGTGCTGATTTTTTCTAACCTATTCCCGGCCAACGAAACATGTAGCATGTCTGTCTTTACCATGTGATCGTTCAAGGAAAAAACAAATCACAAATGCCTTAGGATTTACCACTGCTTCCTTATCTCTACACCAGTTCATCAGTCTGTCCAGCTTCCCTGTAGTTCCACGACGCACTCTTCACAATTTCCGCCCTGTCTATTCAACAGGATGTTGTCAGCGTACAGAATCATTCTGCCAGCCCCTGTGATTTGATTGCTAGGGATTTGTATTGTATATACATTGAAAAGCACAGGAGAGTTTACCAACATTGTTAGGTGGGTTTCGCCCAGGAAAGAAGAAATGGCAGAATGCAGCCATCATTACTCAGGATGCCTGTGAGGGGTTCAATTCACACATGGTGACATGTGCAGTCACAATAGATCCTGAGGATGCTTACAATATGATGTCTTTGGATATTTTGATGGGACAAACTGTTAAATCTTGCAGTAACTCCTTTTGTCGTGCAGTGGGTTGGTGCGGTCCTGCTGCACAATATAATAGTTCTTAGTAAGGAGCTGTATAGTTCTTAGCAGTAAGGAGCTGTAAGTTCTAGCCATGAAGAATTAGCCAAGGAGCTGTAAGTTCTAACCATGGAAACACAATCCGGTTTGGTCTCGTACACAAATTATCTCATCGTCAAGTGACATATTCTTTCCAGAACGTAGTCTTTCACAAATTATCTGAGTCAGTGAAATGCCACAAATTATCTGAGTCATTGAAATGTTACAAATTATCTGAGTCAGTGAAATGCACGATTGAATGTCACATGTTTGCACATATCACCAATAATGATAGAGTTGCTGACCTCTGGCTTTATTTTATAGATTGACTTTCTTGGTGTGCGCAGCTGGGTTTACGGCACCAATGTTATTTGACGAGAAGAAGCAACCGTATCATCTTCTGCTTCAAAAGTTTGTGGCTTGTGGTGGACAGGCAGCTCTATTCCAGTAAGTAGAATAAAAACTATTTTTTATTTTGTTTTCCTAGTAATTAAATTAAAAGTAAGCAATAGAGGTTTTGTATCCTTATGTGTGACGAGAAAGTAAGCAATAGAGGTTTTGTATCCTTGTGTGTGACGAGAAAGTAAGCAATAGAGGTTTTGTATCCTTGTGTGTGACGAGAAAGTAAGCAATATAGGTTTTGTATCCTTGTGTGTGACGAGAAAGTAAGCAATAGAGTTTTTGTATCCTTGTGTGTGATGAGAAAATAAGCAATATAGGTTTTGTATCCTTGTGTGTGATGAGAAAGTAAGCAATAGAGGTTTTGTATCCTTGTGTGTGACGAGAAAGTAAGCAATATAGGTTTTGTATCCTTGTGTGTGATGAGAAAGTAAGCAATAGAGGTTTTGTATCCTTGTGTGTGATGAGAAAGTAAGCAATAGAGGTTTTGTATCCTTGTGTGTGACGAGAAAATAAGCAATAGAGGTTTTGTATCCTTGTGTGTGACGAGGTTTCTCTATAGTTTTACACCAGCACTAACTCTCATCAGTGTGCTATGGTCTAAGAAGAACACTTCTACTCATAGGAAATTGTTGTTGTATCAATCTGAAGAAATTATGAGTGAATAGCTCTTACTTCCTTTGTACGATGGAGTGGTTTCTGCAGAGATTTATTTCACACTCAGAAGACTCCCAACTCTAGCCGTGTGCAATGTTTTAAATAGAATTCTTCGACTGAGAGGAGGTAAATGCAAGTGGTTATGTGGCTTTTCTACTTTTCTGCAACATAAAAAGATATAGTTATCAGCTTTAGCTCCCCTGCTAAGCATGCTTTCATGTCAGAGGTATACATAGCGCCCGAGCTCTGGATGATGGTCACTGAGATGAGTTGGGTAGCCAGCTACGCATTCCTCACCATTCATGGTTCTCTCCAATTATGCAGGGCAAACATGACTGCTATTCTTGAATCTCCCAGGGTATTGTTCTTGTCCTGCACAGATGTGCTTTTAATCACATTCCATGTGCCACGTACACATTGGCAGCCAGGACCATGGTCAGGACTGAAACTCATCTGGTTTTCCCAGCATGTTGTGCAATGCTGGATTCTCCGAGTTTGTACCACAATGAAAATGTAATTGTAAGATGAAATGCTGTGGGACTTCCACAAGAGAAAATCCTCAATATATTTACATGTCATTTACTGAGAGTTTAGTGTTTTATAATAGTTGGTGTGATAGGTTGGTTGGTTGGTTGCTGATCCAGCGGTCCATGGGCTCATGCCCTTTGACCTAATGCCATTAGATGGCATTATATTGCTGGGAAGTCTGTGGATTTTCGGCCCACCCCGGGACAGAGCCAGAGAATAACTATCACACCTCCAGGAAGGTAGGTTTAAACCTATGCACTGCTCCTAGCCACTGTAGCCAAGATAGGGTTCACTGTGCTCATTCCCCGCCACCAGTTGACTACTGGTTATGCCGAACTTCTCTATTGATCCAGGCATGCAACCAAATGTTCAAGTCAAAAGGATTGTCACGTCCTGAGTCACTGTGCCTCTATAATGGGCCTCAGCCATAGGAAAAACAGTGATGTCAGTTTCCTCCTCCTCAGTGCTGCACAGTACATCTCTGGCTCCCTCCCAACCACAGAGGGTGCATACATATATATTCAGGTAAACATGAAACACACTTCAAGAACAAAATAAAAGCATAATTGTATAGATGACGTGCCATGAAGCTTCTCTAAGAAGATAACCTCAATCCTCAATATAACGGCATGTCATCCACTAAGGTTTTCTGTTGAATGGATGGTATGTCTAGTGGGCCATTGGTGAGACCCACAGACGCAACTACATGCGTATTGTGATAGGTCAGTAGTGAGACTGTCACACCTTCCACATGTGGCTCATAAGGATTTACAACATAATTGTGTAGATTAAGTGCTGGGAGGTTTACATAGAGGAAGGCCAATATGAAAGCATGTCATCTACTAGAATTTTGCTGTTTGCATTGCGGGCGATCTGATGGGACACTCGTCAGACCCTCTGCATGCAAAAAAACTATTCATTTTTTCAACTCTTTTGGAGCCCAAATCCTAACAAAACAAAAAACTATCGTTTTTTTCCCACTGTTAGCTAGTTCCTGCAGTTTTTGTAACGTCTTACTTAACCTTTAGGACCCTGAATTAAAAATTAAGAAACATCCCCTGGGACCTGAATTCTTTTTGAAAAATTTGCGTTATTGATGGTGGGTGTTTTGAAAACGCAAAAGGTTTTTTGTTTTAAAAGATATCAAAATAATGTTTGCACATCTAAATAAAGGAGTGAATAGTGAATATAATCATGTTTTTGTTGTTGTATGTGTGATATAACAGTTGTGAGCAAGTTGTGAAGTTGAAAATTCGGGGAAAAATCGCAAAACGCCATTTAAAAATCGCAAATATATCTTCTTGACGACCCTAATACATGAGCAATGTGTGGCAACATTGATAAAATCCTCATAAATACCTATACTTATTGTATATGTATTGTTTTATATCCAAACTAATATAACATGAACTAAAAAAACTAATAAAACGTGAAGAAATTGCATATAATGTCCGTCCGGTAAATACTAGGTCTATGCCAACACGCAACGTAATTATTGTCCATGCATACATGTGGCACCCCTGATACATATTTTTGTGTTTTTGAATGAATACACACACATTCTTATCAAATAACAACATATTAAACCAAAAAAAAACAATTAAAACATGTAGTCACGATCACTTAGCCATTCCACACGGTACTCATTTTAATAGTAAAATATGGCTACAAAATGGCCAACGTCGCTCTAGAAATTCGTCGACAAAACCAGCCGGCTTTCTCTCTTCTTGCAATCTAATGAGTAAAGGAATTTGACCGTTAAACTGTGACGTATTCCTAGCTTCGTTTGGCGGATTTTATACGTCACAGGATCATTTGTTCCGTACTCGGGAATCGGGCGATGTCGTACGTAGCGGGATTGCGCCCGCAGGCACAATGGAGCTGTGCTCATAGGCGCAATATTGCGACCGCAGAGTCGTAAAGGTTAATCCTATATGTTTCTGTTTGCTTCAAGTGTTTCCCGTCTTCGTCCTTTCCTATTTCCTCAGAACAATCCCTATTTTGCAGTTGTTTCTGTTAGTCTCTTTAATGCATTGTCCTGTTGATCCCTAGTACTGCTTCTTAAGCTCGCAAAACTGATGTAGTTGACGAAGGTTGAAAAGACTTAGATGATTTATTTTGTTACTTCATTGTACTCAGTTTACCCCCATATGCACTCCATCCCTCTCAGCAATGTGGCACAACACTTTCCGAGGACACCACCCACCTGTAGAAGTGGCACAACACCTGCCGAGGACACCACCCACCTGTAGAAGTGGCACAACACTTGCAGAGGACACCACCCACCTGTAGAAGTGGCACGACACTTGCCGAGGACACCACCCACCTGTAGAAGTGGCACAACACTTGCCGAGGACTCCACCCACCTGTAGAAGTGACACGAAATCTGCTGAGTACACCAATTGTAGAAGTGGCACAACACCTGCCGAGGACACCACCCACCTGTAGAAGTAGCACAACACCTGCCGAGGACACCACCCACCTGTAGAAGTGGCACAACACTTGCCGAGGACACCACCCACCTGTAGAAGTGACACGAAATCTGCTGAGTACACCAATTGTAGAAGTGGAACAACACCTGCAGAGGACAGCACTTGTAGAAATACCTCCATAGCTTGAAGTGATAATCTCATTTATGTTCTCTGATCTTTGAAAAAAATTCACATTATCACAATAACACGATGTCACGGTTGGGATTTAAACCTGCTACCTTTTGAAGACAAAGACAATGGTTTAACCACTATACCAGAAAGACTCCTGATTACTAATGTTGTATATCTGTTTACATAATATAGTGACGGACACTGGTTGTGTATTTAATTAGTTAATGCATATTAAGAATGAGTTACATCCAGGACTGTTTTTGATTTGTACTTTTTTTTTAAAACTCCCAGGTCTTTCACATGGGCTCTCTCAATAGATGGAAAAGTACCTCTTTCTGAAGGTCTTGAACACCCTGAACTCCCAGGTAATTATTTGCATATTGTGTTTGCCTTGTTTATTTTAGTCTATGATTAGTTCAACTTGAAAAATTGAAAGACCAAAAATGACTGCTAGCATTGACCCAGTCTAAGGAAATGGGCAGAGGTGTAGATGTGATGCTGTATCACATAATCCCACAGTATGTCATTGTCAACATCAAATATGGGTCTCTATATGCCTCATTGGGGTGGAAAAGGACACGGGAAAGAAGAACAAAGAAAGAGTAAATCAGAGTATCAGGGATAATCCAACACACAAGTATTATTAATCTGCTGAGAAGTAAACCTGCACAAAAAACAAAAGAAAGTGTTGAAAATCTTACAAGTTGGAGATATAGAAATTACGGTATCACAGGCATATACAGGTATGAAATGAAATACATGAATTAAAGTATTGCTCAAACATATACTTCAAGAGTGTTCTGAGCATGAAACGCTGAGGCATACATATTGGCCAGAGGAAACAACACTGGAATCAAAGCTCTATGGGACACTGTATGAACTACAAAAGACAGTGAGTTTTATTAAGGAGACAGAATTACAGATATAGACATGTTTCAAGTGAACGAAAGAAGAAGAAGAAAAGTATTGCTAACATATCGTAATCGACTAAAGTGTATTGCTAACATCGTAATCAACATATTTCCATTCATACTTGAAAGAAGAACAAATTGTCATTACTAAAGTAAACATTTAGGGACTCCTTGATTGCAGACAATTGTCATTATGACACATGATGATGATGCTTATTATTAAAGCTGGGAAAATTGAGATCATTCTGGAGGTCTATTTTCTGTAAAATACACCTGAAAGAAACCAACAGAGAAGCCCAGAGCCCATAAAGCATCAAGAGTTACGAATACAATGGCGAAAGGCCAGAGCCACATTTGCAGGCAATCTTCTACCAGTACTTCTAGTTTTTACCTTCAGTCTTCAATTATACTTTCTGGTTTGTTTGTTCTCAAACAAACAAAATGCGTTGCCATGGTTCACAGCTTGGCTTCGATATCTGTACATCATGGCCTGACACATCTGACTTCAGCATTAATTCTGGGTCAGTAAGACCCTCTATGAAATGGGACAGCCAACTCCACCCTCAAAACCCTTTTAGTTGCCTCTTACAATGTGCATGAAAATTAACAGTGCCACTATTCTTTGCTTCCCATTTAGGGCCTCTGCAATACATGAGTGTCAGATAAATCTAATAATTTACATGTATTTTCTTTCAGAAGGAACAGGTGAATTTCTGGACTCATGGCTAACATTAGTTGAGAAAATGGCTAATCCCAAGGCAGTGCTTGAATCACCTCATACTCTTCCTTACAAGAGCAGATTTCTGGGCATGACCCCTTTCAATCCTGTGCAGTACCTCATCAGCACACAGAAGGTAAGTCTAGTTGTAAATCGATCTGTTTGCACTTGTGCATTTGGGCCATTATTGTGCTATTGGCCATTAGCAATTGTAGCTCCAATCTTACAAAGGATGATATTGGCAGCAGCATACGGAAGGTAGGTCTGCAGTTGTAACACAATCTTCTGTTTGCACTTATGTATTAGCAACATTATTGTTCTTTTGTACAATAGTAATTGATGCTTCAATCTTCTTACAAAGAATAATATTGACAGCAGCACACAGAATGAAATGTGATTCTGTAGTTCTAACATGATCATGTCTGCACTTGTGTGTTATTACCATTATTAATGTGGTTTGGACAATAGCATTGATACTCTGATATTATTACCAAGGATGGCAACAGCAGCATGCACCACACTAATCTCTCCAAATGTCATGTGTTTTTCATTAGCAATGGTTTCTTAAATTTTATATATTATTAACAGCAGAAGACAGATGTGTTGGGCCATTGACGCAAATAAAATTATGACAATGCATTTCCATTCTTTGGACTACATCCTGCTGGAAATTTAGTAGAGCATTGTCCTGCTTCGAGAGAGATCCAGTGGGAGTTTGATAATGAATGATGAAGAAGATACATTATTAAATGTAATTTTCTCTGCCTTGAATGCAGTTTTTTGTGTCTCCTCCAATTTCAGAACTGAAACTATAAACGCTGAACCTCCAAGTTTATTTGCTGCATCCAAGAGGATTAGACATTTAACGAGTTCTAATTGAGGATATATTTTATCACCCAGTCTATTTAACATCTACACAGAGAACATTTGTAAACATATAGAAGGAATGCCAGAACTCATCATCAGTAGGAACATTAAAAAAACTACGATAAGCAGATGGTTAGCAGAAAGTGAACAGGAACTACAAAGACTAATAGATCAAGTAAAGAATATGGACTAAATACAAACATAAAAAAAACAAAAAACAATTATAATCAACAATTTTGTAGAAGAACAAGTGCTAAATACATGGAAAGATACCATAAGTAGATCATTACCAATATCTCGGACACATAGTAATCACAAATGATGGTAGATATGAAACAAATTAAAAGGGGAATATGAATGGCTAAAAGTAATGTCCATGATGTGAGGAAAAAATATGACATCTAAACAAATTACAAACTACTAATGAGAATTATAAAATGCTAAATCTATTCTATGTTGAAGTATAGCTCAGAAACATTGACAAAGAAACAAACAACTAGAAGAAAGAATTTATACTCAGAGATGTATAAAGAAGAATAGGGAGAACTTCATGTAAAGAGAAGAAAATGAACAAAGAGGTTCTAACAACACCTTGTATGAAATGAAAAAAAAACTATTGAAGGAAATAAAGATCAAACAAAGTATTATGGAGATATTAAAAGACATGACACTTTGTTGAAGATCTACTTGAGGGTAAAGTTCAGGGGAGGCGAGCAAGAAGTAGGCAGAGATACGAGTGGAATATAAGCATCATGAGATGGACAGGTTGCAGTCTAGCAGAGTGCACCACCAAGCAAGAGACAGGATGTTTGATGCTCATTGCAGTCAACCTTGTGGAGATGGCACTTGATGATGAATTGTCAGAGTACACTTGAAATGTTTTTTGTGCTCAGATTCTTCAAGGATGAAATCAAATGATGTATTTTTGTGCTCAGATTCTTCAAGGATGAAATCAAATGTTTTTTTGTATTCAGATTCTTCAAGGATGAAATCAAATGAAGTTTTTTTTGTGCTTAGATTCTTTAAGGATGAAATCAAATGAAGATGTTTATGTTGAGACAGCTAACACCAAATTAAATGCAATGGTGATCCATATTTTATCTAGCACAATTATAATGGGCACGCTATGGTAACTCAATTTGTTCATATGCAGCTCAAGGACATAGTGGTAACAAGTGGATGGGAGGAGTTGGGATTTATGTTGGCAGAGACAATGTAGAACATTTATTAGTAGATGCACAGGAAGGCAAAACTGAAAAGATGCTGAACAGTATATCATGGTGTGGGAAAAATTTCATGAACAGAATTGACGAAAGCTGTCACGGCCATAGTTCATTATGATGTTAAATAGATAAAATTGATCATGAATATATTTCTATTGGTCTCAAATACTCATCAGATACTCTGGGATGTTTGTGCAATGATGCTGGTTCACTACTTGTTTGTTAGAAATCTCAATACCAATTCTTTATTCTGCAGGCTGCATTCAATGCTGTGATGAATCTATGGAACAAAAAACCACTTCCTGTCCATGGCAGCCGCATGTCAGAGTCTGTGCTAGCAATTTTGTGTCATATCATTGGTGGAGAAGAGTACATTAGGGTAAGAGTTAGATCACTACCTGAATGTTGGTGAGGTTTGGAATATAGTTATTTCTAGTCCCTGTTGTTTTTGTCAATTTGAGCTGATGTGAACTTGTTTTCATTTTTTTTTTTTCAAGCTTATTTAACCTTAGACACGCTGTGTATACAATTACATAATTTCTCTCCTGCCATTTTGAACGACTTTGACAGATTACAGAAAATAATTCGCGCTAATTGTATTGGATGTCATCCTGCTTAGAATACTGGCGAAAATAGAATTAAATTATGTCTAATTTCGTTTACCATGTTGCCCGGATGTATTACGTTAATTTACACTCGTAAATTCCTTGTTGAAAGAGGCGCTAGAGTGATTAAAAATACCTTGATTTTGGTGGAATAATTTTCCACCTATAGTGTGTTAAAGGTTACAAAAAACTGAGAACTAATTATTTTGAGCAGAGACTTTTCCATGAACCTGTTACTAAATAACTATGATGACATCATAGATGACTTGTCAAGAATGTGTAATCATATGCAACCTATGTCATCACCAGGAAGAATAACCTGGACTGGATGTAGCAGTCATCATAGTCTTTCAAAACTCTTGCCGATCTTAAACCAATGTTCTAGCTTCTGTGAGGGTCTTTCATATATTGCGCCAATTTTCTTTGTAGCCTATCTCTTCGTTGCCCTGACATCAACCACTCCAGTATGGTATTTTTTAGGCTGTCGTGTTGTTTGATGTAGCTAAAATATTGTAATTTTTACTTTTTTTTGTTGGGAATTTCTCTTTTTCAGGGAGAACCTTATTGTTTAGCTTTCTTCTTTTTTTTCTTCAATTTACTCAGTATGTCTCTATTGGTGATATTTTTTTTGCTCCATATTTATTTTGCTCCATGATATTATTTTGCTCCATGTTATTTTTTCTCAATGGTATTTTGAGTATGGTATAACTAACATTTTATTTCAAGTTGTTGTAGTTTTGTTTTCCCACCTTATTGGTGATTGTCCAAGATTCATATATGCAATCTACTTTGCCTCTAACATATACATTCTGATGTGAATAGTGTCTAAATGTTGATTCTATTCTTCTTCTTCAGCGTTCACTCTCAAACTATCTGCTGTATCTCTCTTGTAGCAGGACCATGGTCCTATTAGATTTCCATCGGGTTGTAGTCCAGAGAATGGAAATGTGTTGTGTCGCCGTTTTATTTGTGCCAATGGCCAGACACATCCGTCTTCTGCAGTAATTCTATTCAATTTTCATTTTCTATTTTAAACCACTAAATTTCAAGTTAATCTGTATATTCCACCCAATTTCCACAGAAACAATTAGAAAGGGAAAAGTCTACAGCTGCTTGCGGATTAAGTGGTGATACTGCCGTTGACCTGAGTGGTGCTGGGCCATCAAGCCAAGGAGCCAGTAGCAGTACTGCCGCAGCACCGGCCGGTGGAAGTGCTCTGACAATGCGAAGACCCCTAGAAACTATTGTCAATCAGGCTCATTTACAGCAGGTTTGGATGTTTTAGCAACGTTGCCAATATATGATTAGATATATATATGAGGTTTGCATATTGCAAATATGTGATTAGATATATAGAAGGTTTGAGTTTTGCAAGTGTGTGATTAGATATGCAGAAGGTTTGCAGCTTGAAAATGTGTGATTACGCATACAAGAGGTTTGCACTTTGCAAATGTATTTACATATTCTGGAGGTTTGGATGTTGTAAATTTGTGATAAATACACTGAATGTTGCAAATGTATGATATATATGCAGTAAGTTTGGATGTTGTAAATGTATTATAGATATGCAGGAAGCTTTGGATGTTGCAATTTGTGATAGACGCTCTGGAATCTGGATATTGCAAATGTATGATAATAAATAAGTGTGGATGGGGTTTTGTTGCCTATAAGAATGGCAGGAAGGTGTTTAATAAATTATCTACCTACTCCACTAGAACATCGAGAATGAAAATAGAAGAGGTGATAGTGGAACTCAGTTGGTGACTGAAATATCAACTCACACAGTGATTCTCTCAGACTCCCAAAGCATTCTGTGAAAGATGGAGAAGTTCACATTAAGGAAAGAATGTTTCACGTTACTGAACAATTCTGCTGTCCAAGGTGTTACATAATATACTGGTCTGTTCATGCAGGATTCAGAGACAATGAAAGGGCAGACTCAGTTGCGAACAATGCTGTGGTTGATGACACAGTACTGAGAAGAGATAGGACCAACCTAATAAGGACAGTCATTTATATACTACAGATTGAAGAAGACGTTACTGGATGTGATAACATGCACATACAGAGAATGACAGATGGGGATGATCAGGGGTGAGGGAAGAAAGTGTGTTATCTGTGGAAAGTCTGAAGATCACATAATCAACATTTGACTCATTGAATCTGGATACTCTTGGATGGCTGCTGGAACAGAGAGAGGGCAAGAATCTCTGCATATGAAAATACCTGAGCGTATGATGAAGATACCTGAGCATATGATGAAGTTACCTGAGCATATGATGAAGTTACCTGAGCATATGATGAAGTTACCTGAGCGTTTGATGAAGACTCATGAGCGTATGATGAAGATGCCTGCGCACGATGAAGATACCTGAGTGCACGATGAAGACATCTGAGCGCACGATGAAGATACCTGAGCGCACGATGAAGACACCTGAGCGTATGATGAAGATACCAGAGCATATGATGAAGACACATGAGCGTATGATTAAGACACCTGAGCGTATGATGAAGACACATGAGCGTATGATGAAGACACATGAGCGTATGATGAAGATACCTGAGCGTATGATGAAGATACCTGAGCGTATGATTAAGACACCTGAGCGTATGATGAAGACACCTGAGCGTATGATGAAGATACCTGAGCATATGATGAAGACACATGAGCGTATGATTAAGACACCTGAGCGTATGATGAAGATACCTGAACATATGATGAAGTTACCTGAGCGTATAACTTTTTTTGAGCTTTTTAAAAAAAACAGCATTGTAATTTTTTTCTCCATTTATTCTTCTTTTTGACTCTACAGTTGATAGATATGGGGTTTACTCGTGAACAGGCAACTGTGGCTCTGAATAATACCAGCGGTCTAGAGCAAGCTACAGAGTATATCTTAACAAACTCATTCCCTCCAGCTGCACAGAATGTAGGCATTTGTGTGTAGTTTCATAAGTACTGTTCAGCATTGTGATTAGATGCACCATCTGCTTTCAATTTGTACTGTGTGTTGTTTAATTACCATGTGTCCTACCTAAGGCAGAACCCGGGAGTTCTGCGAAAGGAATCTAAGGATTCTGCGCGAGATAGTGATAAATGGGCTAATTATAAATATTTAAAGGTAGTTATGTGTCTTAATTTCACATTCGTAATTTTAGTACTCGAAAAGTTGCCTTTACATGCATATAACCAAATGAGATCAAGGTACAAAGCCAGAGGAAGACCACGGAAAAGATGGATAGAAAACGTCAGGGACATCCTGAACAGACACTGTCATAGCACTGCCGAGGCCACACGTCTGGCTTTAAAACGTAAGTTCGAGCTTCAATCACCTCTATGCTTAACGGAAAGAGTGGATCACAAACCACCTGTGGAAAGACAATAGACAATTTGAGTACTCGCATGCGACATACAGAACATGTTGCTAGTATTATAATGAAGTTTTCACACTTAAATCTTCTAGATTTAATAATGACATAATATGTATTTAAAAAAAAGTAAAGTAACCCATAGCATTTATTAATAAAGTAGAGGTTATTTCATAGAGTATCTTGTGAATGAGATATTTCCACCCTTGTACGGAATAATGATAGCATTAAAGAGCTTCTTTCTTCGGCATTTGTTCTCAAACTCCAGCTGGTTAGCAGGGTGTAGTTCAGAGAACAGAATGTGTTGTACCAAGAGCTTCTCTATTGAAATCCCCAGTAAAAAAAAGTAACCTATAGCATTTAATGCCATAGGGGTGTGAGATGTTAGCGATCTCACATTTCAGAGGCTCTGCAAATGAGGGCGGTAGCTATCTCCTCTCCCTCACAGTCTTTACTTCCCGGATTAATCCGGTACCCATTTAAGGCTGGGTCGACCCGGGAGCCTTTGCGATCTGAAAAACATTTCCACCTCAACTGGAGAATGAACCCAGGACCACTCATATACGAAGCAAGTGCGCTAACCACTGCGCTAATGCGGCTTCCAACATAATATGTACTTACTGCGCAAAACTGATATCCAACAGGTAAATCCAGGAATAGAGTAATGAAGTTTTGCTTAATCACTCAAGACACACATAATAACACACACAAATTGACGTTTCGGTCAAAAGGCCATTATCAAGACAAACAATTAAAAAGAAAATTAACACATACAAGAAAATGGATAGTAAGGCTATGGACGTTCACATTGGCATATGTTATACAGACTGGCCGGAAGAGGTGAAATGACACTGGGCAAAGAATATACAAAAATTACTTCATACATGTGACACGAAACAAACAGAAACTATGGAACAATGAGAATCATTTGTAGTTGTATTAGTAGTTTGTAGTATAAGTAGTAGGTACTTTGTGTGTACTAGTTGTACTAGTAGTTTGTAGTATAAGTAGTTGGTACTTTGTGTGTACTAGTTGTACTAGTAGTTTGTAGTATAAGTAGTTGGTACTTTGTGTGTACTAGTTGTACTAGTAGTTTGTAGTATAAGTAGTTGGTACTTTGTGTGTACTAGTTGTACTAGTAGTTTGTAGTATAAGTAGTTGGTACTTTGTGTGTACTAGTTGTACTAGTAGTTTGTAGTATAAGTAGTTGGTACTTTGTGTGTACTAGTTGTACTAGTAGTTTGTAGTATAAGTAGTAGGTACTTTGTGTGTACTAGTTGTACTAGTAGTTTGTAGTATAAGTAGTAGGTACTTTGTGTGTACTAGTTGTACTAGTAGTTTGTAGTATAAGTAGTAGGTACTTTGTGTGTACTAGTTGTACTAGTAGTTTGTAGTATAAGTAGTTGGTACTTTGTGTGTACTAGTTGTACTAGTAGTTTGTAGTATAAGTAGTTGGTACTTTGTGTGTACTAGTTGTACTAGTAGTTTGTAGTATAAGTAGTAGGTACTTTGTGTGTACTAGTTGTACTAGTAGTTTGTAGTATAAGTAGTTGGTACTTTGTGTGTACTAGTTGTACTAGTAGTTTGTAGTATAAGTAGTAGGTACTTTGTGTGTACTAGTTGTACTAGTAGTTTGTAGTATAAGTAGTAGGTACTTTGTGTGTACTAGTTGTATTAGTAGTTTGTAGTATAAGTAGTAGGTACTTTGTGTGTACTAGTTGTACTAGTAGTTTGTAGTATAAGTAGTTGGTACTTTGTGTGTACTAGTTGTACTAGTAGTTTGTAGTATAAGTAGTTGGTACTTTGTGTGTACTAGTTGTACTAGTAGTTTGTAGTATAAGTAGTAGGTACTTTGTGTGTACTAGTTGTACTAGTAGTTTGTAGTATAAGTAGTTGGTACTTTGTGTGTACTAAGTGTACTAGTAGTTTGTAGTATAAGTAGTTGGTACTTTGTGTGTACTAGTTGTACTAGTAGTTTGTAGTATAAGTAGTAGGTACTTTGTGTGTACTAGTTGTACTAGTAGTTTGTAGTATAAGTAGTTGGTACTTTGTGTGTACTAGTTGTACTAGTAGTTTGTAGTATAAGTAGTAGGTACTTTGTGTGTACTAGTTGTACTAGTAGTTTGTAGTATAAGTAGTAGGTACTTTGTGTGTACTAGTTGTACTAGTAGTTTGTAGTATAAGTAGTAGGTACTTTGTGTGTACTAGTTGTACTAGTAGTTTTTAGTAAAAGTAGTTGGTACTTTGTGTGTACTAGTTGTACTAGTAGTTTGTAGTATAAGTAGTTGGTACTTTGTGTGTACTAGTTGTACTAGTAGTTTGTAGTATAAGTAGTTGGTACTTTGTGTGTACTAGTTGTACTAGTAGTTTGTAGTATAAGTAGTTGGTACTTTGTGTGTACTAGTTGTACTAGTAGTTTGTAGTATAAGTAGTTGGTACTTTGTGTGTACTAGTTGTACTAGTAGTTTGTAGTATAAGTAGTTGGTACTTTGTGTGTACTAGTTGTACTAGTAGTTTGTAGTATAAGTAGTAGGTACTTTGTGTGTACTAGTTGTACTAGTAGTTTGTAGTATAAGTAGTTGGTACTTTGTGTGTACTAGTTGTACTAGTAGTTTGTAGTATAAGTAGTTGGTACTTTGTGTGTACTAGTTGTACTAGTAGTTTGTAGTATAAGTAGTTGGTACTTTGTGTGTACTAGTTGTACTAGTAGTTTGTAGTATAAGTAGTAGGTACTTTGTGTGTACTAGTTGTACTAGTAGTTTGTAGTATAAGTAGTTGGTACTTTGTGTGTACTAGTTGTACTAGTAGTTTGTAGTATAAGTAGTAGGTACTTTGTGTGTACTAGTTGTACTAGTAGTTTGTAGTATAAGTAGTAGGTACTTTGTGTGTACTAGTTGTACTAGTAGTTTGTAGTATAAGTAGTAGGTACTTTGTGTGTACTAGTTGTACTAGTAGTTTGTAGTATAAGTAGTAGGTACTTTGTGTGTACTAGTTGTACTAGTAGTTTGTAGTATAAGTAGTAGGTACTTTGTGTGTACTAGTTGTACTAGTAGTTTGTAGTATAAGTAGTGTCTGTAGTTAGTTATTATCTTAAAAAAAGCGGCAAACTGAACAAGAAGAGATAATGTGAGGAATGAAGAGAGTGCAAGAACTGTGGAAACATCATCTGTTGCCATATATATTGAAAAACAGACTTTTCTTCTTCTTCTGCGTTCATTCTCAAACTCCTGCAGTATTAGCAGTATGTAGTCCGGAGAACGGAATGCATTGTGTCATGGCGTACAGCATTGCTGCGATATCTGCGTTTTTCGGCCTGACACATCCGACTTCAGCATGGCTTTGGGTCACTAACCCTAAATGGAATGGAACAGCCAACTCCATTCCATAGCCTCCTTAGTCTCCTCTTGCGACATGCATGGAAGGTAAACAGTGTTGCTATTCTTTGCTTCCCTCTCGGGCTTCGACAACACACAGGCAGAAAAAGAGAGACTGAAATAGTTTGTCAACTTAATGAGGAGTAACCCTTATTGGCCAGCGGTAAGAACATAGGCATGAATATGGAAACAACAGCATACAGAGGTAGACCAACGTGCTGTGATGGACATTACAACTGCATATCAAGCGATTAAATGTGCCATTCCTCAAAAACCGATCATCATTCAATCCTGTGACGACACCTTACAATAAAAGCAGAGAAAAAGCAATAGATAGACAGTAATTGTTACTTTGAGTATTAGCTGTATCAGTAGTTTGAAGTATAAGTAGCTGGTATATTTATATTGCATAGAATATCACTGCATTGAAAAAAAAAAGATTGTGGGTTCAACCCTATGTCTTGAATATGATATGCCACTAACAATATAAATATAAATGTTTGTTGTTTGGACAGTCATTAGCTCGATCTATGGATCTGGATATGAATGATGAAGATCAAATGATGAGAGCTATAGCCATGTCGCTCGGGGAAAGTGAAGTTGTGACACCTGATCAGGTAAGAATGGTAATGCTCTGTGTGGTATCTCAAGAATGTTGTTACGGCTCATTTGCACAAGTGGAGATTGTTCCACCATGTGATAAAAGTTCCATGCTCGCAGATGAAGAATGTTAGAATATGGGATGAAAGATCTATTCTCATATATGGAGAATAGTGACGGTAACAGAATTTGATATCATGCTGCAATCTATCTTTCCTTCCTCTTTTACCCGTTAGGGTGTCGAGGGAGATACAATGTTCTTTTTCTCGATTTTCTGGCAGCTTCAGATAATGTCATTTGGTGTTTGTGTAATTTCTCTTTGATGTTGTCGATCCAGCGTACTCTAGGTCTACTCTTGGCTCTTCTTTCTGCTTCTCTCTTCATCATCATCATCATCAGGTGCCATGCCGGGTGGCGTAGGCGGTCATGGCTCTCCCCAGCTCTCTGTCCACAGTATTATGTATCAAAGTTGTTGTTGTTTCTTTGCCGTGCCAGGTTGTCAAACTGTCTAATATTTTCTCACGTTGTGGCCCTCTGTCTCACATCCCCTACAGTACCACTATGACTAATGGGTTATGGGATATACATGATACCACCACTACTATATATTTCTATATAATACAAATATGAAGCACATTTAATGCATATAATATAACTGTGACTGGATTAGCGACCCGACAGTGTAGAAATAGTACTAAGTAACATCGCTGGTAGGAAATAATGAAGAGTTGTCAGTATACGTCTGTAAATATCACAGATACAGTGAAAGCAGACCTAGAGGCCGACCTCGAAAATGATGGACCACCGAAATAAAAGAGGCAACAAATTCCACAATATACTCGGCACAGATGAGGGCCATCTCCAGAGAGTACTCTTCTACCCTTGACGCTGAAAGGCAATAAAGGGTTTAGCGAATAGATAGATAGAATTTTGTTATTGATTTTTTGTTAATATTCTGTGTTGTTATGTTGAATGTATTATTGGACTACAGTATTTCTATTTCACATTTACCATATTTTTGTATAGTCGAAGGTCAAAAGCAAGGATGAAAAAACAGATGATGTATTAGATGAGAAACAGGAAGTCGAGGAACCATTGGATGCATCAATCCTCGATGCATTTACTCGCAATATTTTCCCAGGTAGGTGATGTTGAATCACTGTATTCTTAGGATTCTTCCCCTTCTTGTTGTGGATATGTTGTTTTGATTTTTCACGAATTTCAAGCGATCAGATATTGCTTACTATCTCTAATGGAGTAGTCTCTCCAGAACTTTATTTCGTACCTAGAAGACTTACAACTCGCAGCGGTGTACAATGCTTTGAGAGGAGTCTCATACTTGGTGGGGGTAAATTTTTAGGGTTTTGTGGCTATTCTACCTTATCGCAACATGCAGAGTTGGAGTCATGAGCTTCAGCTCCTCTGCCAAGCATCCTTTCTTATCAGAGGTGTTGTTATGGGCCACAGTCGTGCGGGGGGCATGCAGCTGACTACTGTAGAAGGATTTTGTGTGCAAGCATGCAGCTGTCCACTGTAGAAGGATTTTGTGTGCGTACGTGCGGCCGACCACTGTAGGATTTTGTTCCATCCGTGACGCGGCAGACCACTGTAGGATTTTGTTCCATCCGTGACTTTCTAGCTATTTTCCACTGTCGGCCTGCTGCATTTCTTGTCTTTTCAGAAGTTGATGCACCCTTTTTGACTGTAGAGCACCATGTATATCTATATTGTACAAGTTCTTCCCATGTGTCTTGGTTTATTTCGAAGCCTTTCAGTGAGGTCTTTAATGAATTCCTGTAGTGTTTATTTTGGCCATATTGAGATCTTGTACCCTTCTCCTTCACCATAGAGATGTATCTTTGGCAGGCGATGGTCTGGCTTACGTACCAAATAACCTGCCCAATGAATCTGTCTGCATCAGGATAGTAGGTTGTTGATAGAATTGGTAGGGATAGAAAGTGAGTAGTATCGCAGTCAGTGAATAGCCACACTGACCTGTCAGGCATGTCTATTGTGGAATGGGTGGAGCTATTCATCATGTAGATGATCAGAGATGTGAAGGTGGATGTATTGAACTGAAAGACGTAGATATTGTGGACAAGCTGTAAACCATGACACACTCTGTAAGGTGCAAAGGGTTCTACATTGCTCTCGTACAAATATTGTAACCTTGTTGTAATTACAATCATAACACAGTAAATGTTCTTTATTTAAAAAAAAAAATACAGGATATATGTTTGTGGACTGGCTAGTCATATCTGTTCTAAGGTGATGTATTATGTTTGTGTGCTGGTCAAATCTGTTCTAAGGTGATGTATTATGTTTGCTGGCTGTCAAATCTGTTCTAAGGCGATGTATTGTTTGTATGCTAGCTGTCAAATCTGTTCTAAGGTGATGTATTATGTTTGCTAGCTGTCAAATCTGTTCTAAGGTGATGTATTATATTTGTGTGCTGGCTGGTCAAATCTGTTCTAATGTGCTGTATTATGTCTTTTTGTTTTGCTTTAGGTTGCCTCAACTTACTTGACATATTGCCAGAAACAGTGTACCGTGTCTGTGACCTTCTGATTGTTGTCATGAACCGAAATGGGGCAGAATGGAAAGAAGAGACGCTGGGCGCTCTGTGTAAAGATGTAAGTTAAACAGCCCCTTGTGTTACTGTAACTTTCACCATTTAAAAAAAACCCCAATCTTTTTGATAATTTTGTCTTTTGCTGATCAGAAAAATGGTGGGTATAACAAAATATCTTCTCCCCCCCCTCCCCCGCATATTAATTAATTATATTATTATAAGAAATTAATTATTCATTAGTTTATAAAAGCAAATACGAAGAGAGGAAAAGCAGAAAGAAGAGCCAAGGGTAGACCTAGAGTACGCTGGATCGACAACATCAAAGAGACATTACACAAACACCAAATAACATTATCTGAAGATGCCAGAAAAGCGAGAACAAGAACATTGTATCTCCCTCGACACCCGTAAAGGGTAAAGGAGGAAGGAAAGAAGAAGAAGATAAGAAAAATGGTTGTTATAATTTGTAAATTGTTTATACATTTAAGAAGGTAGAAAACTATTCACTCAGCAGGTAATACACCAGCAACCCAGCATTTGGCTGTAGTAATTTTTTAGGCAATATAAATATGTTCAATAGAATGCCATTACTTTCTGGACTGTCCAGATGCACAATTGTCTGCGACTGGATTTAAACCAGGCACCTTGGCCATCAAAGGTGCACTCTGTACCGCGCTGCCACAGAGCTGGTCTATTATATATATATATATATGGTTCATTATGGTCATTTTATATATATAGTTAGTTTGTTTTAGAGATTGAATAGTTGTAATTCAGGTTGTAAGTAGATAGGTTTTAGTTCATGTTAGAAGAGGTTTAGTAGATATAGTTAGTTTGTGTTAGAGATTGGGTAATTAAAATTCATATTTTAGTTTCATGGTAGAAGAGGTTCAGTAGATATACTGTTAGTTTGTGTTAGAGATTGAGTAATTGAAGTTCATATCAGGCAGTAAATAGATAGGTTTCAGTTCATATTAGAAGAGGTTTAGTAGATATAGTTAGTCTGTGTAGGAAATTGAATAGGTAATTTTAGTTCATGTCTGAGATTGTTGATGCATTTAGTTCCTGTATTTGATTATCTGCTAATACAAGAAAGTGAAAACAAAGTCTAAACAAGAAGAAAACAGGAGTAATGATTGTTTCACAGAAATACACAAATATACACACACATTATTAATATTAATGATGCATAATTAAATCAAGTGGATAAAGTCAAGTATCTTGGCTTTACATCAAGTCAAGTATCTTGACATCTTTTAACATCAGACGTCCAGTGCACCAATGAGGTAAAGAACAGGATAGTCCAAATCAGCATTTCAAAAAATAAGATACATTCTAAGCAATACTATAAATACATATGGGAATTTGAGTGCTTGGACATTATATCAACATCCCATTCTAAGCAATACTATAAATACATATGGGAATTTGAGTGCTTGGACATTATATCAACATCCCATTCTAAGCAATACTATAAATACATATTGGAATTTGAGTGCTTGGACATTATATCATCATCAAACCAATTCTTCTTTATGGATGTGATGCAATAACAATAAACAAAAGGGCTCAAAGTGAGTTGGAGGCGGCTACAGAGGTGTAGTTTTTAAGATGAATGATAAAATTTCATGGACAGCATAAGAAACTAATGTATAAATCCTCAGAGATGATAGATGAAAAGCACAAATTATAGCAAAAATTAGAAATAGTGATGATTTTAAGAACATGTGATGAGAAGAGCGAAATGTAAACATTTAGATAGCCTGTGTGTTGATGGGGCCCAAGGGGAGTAAAGAACAGTAACACTTAATAAAAACGTCGTAAGAGTGATTAAAGGGATTATGGGGAATGGAGATACTGTCTCCTCCCATGTAGGGTCAAAGTGATCCAGAAACCACTAGTTGGATGTGGCCAAAAGTGCAGGTATTGCATCATGTAAACCATGACCCAACACATCCCATTTCCGGTCTACATCCTGCTAGTTTACAGGAGTTTGAGAATGAGCGCTGAAGAAGAACATTTAGTAACTACTGGAAAGATGAAGGGGAGGAGAGACAAAGGCAGAAGAGAAATGTTGCTGGATGCGTTGTCACTGTGGCACGAGAGAATGTCACCAACTGAACTTATTGCCAACACAAGAGACAGAGAGTTGTGGAGAAACATGATCTCCTACGCCATCCGGCATGGCACTTGATCAATTGATTGAATTGTTCGTTCATGTAAGAAATTTAGTTTACTTCACATTAAATTTTGCTTGCCCAATTTTATGTTTTGTTCTTGTGTGGAGTTTACATACTAACAACAATTACCTGTTACTGCTGTAGCTATGTGAACTGTGTGAGGAGATTAGTTTGTATGCACTAACAACAATTACCTGTTACTGCTGTAGCTATGTGAACTGTGTGAGGAGATTACTTTGTATGCTCAAGAAATGAATATCAAAGCAATGCAGACATCAGCAAGTGCTAAGAAATTTGCAACACGCCTTCATTTATTGAGCCTTCTGGCAGAGGTGAGAATCGTGTTTGTATGTTTGTGTGTTTGTTATTCTGGAATATGTACAGAATATAAACAGGATACAGAATTGTTTTTTATCTCTTTAGTCACGGCTGAGAACATATTTTACAGAAATGCCTGCTGTATGATATTACAAGAAAAAAAACTGGAAGAACAATAGAAACATCTCTGGAGGGCAAATTCTATGGCCGTGTATCAGGGTTGGTGACCACAGTACACTTCTTTGATGACATCCATATCTTTGTCTGACTGTGACTGGAGAACAAGGAAGAAGAAGGTCATGGTTTGGCAGTCACCACTTAGTTGTCCCTATTTAAAATGTTCAAAAACAAAATTGGCAACATATCCTATTCAGGATGCAGAAATCAGCACAGCGTTGTTTGCATATAGTGATATTCTCTGCAATGTTTTATACTCAGTAGGTTACCATTACTTTCTCAGCTGTCTATTATTTCCACAATTTTTTGTGGCGCAGATGGAATCATGGTTGTCTGAGTTGTACTCTGTACTTTTCTGCTAGAGCCGGAGAAAAGAGTGATAGATTGAAATAAATGTAGAGGCTCTGTGATAATTATTGAGATTATACTTTGTCGGAAACTGAACATCTTCAATTCAATTTGATTGATTGTAGTAACAATTTCTAAGAGGCAAATATATCTTAATAGATTTAATTCCCATGTGAATTATAGGCTTTTTTCAAATTTGGAATTTACAGAGTGGAGCTAAAGACAATTACCACTGAATTAATAGATTTAATTCAATTACCACTGAATTAATTCAATTACCATCCATTAATTACCATCCATTAATAGATTTAATTCAATTACCACTGAATTAATTCAATTACCATCCATTAATTACCATCCATTAATTGAATTAATTCAATTACCACTGAATTAATTCAATTACCACTGAATTAATTCAATTACCACTGGATTAATAGATTTAATTCAATTACAGAGTGGAGCTAAAGACAATTACCACTGAGAGCTTATAACAAATGATTATCTGGATACAGAACTAAGGGAAAACCGAGAAAGAGATGGATCGATAACATCACCACCACCTTCCACAAACATGGACTCAGTACGACTTAGGCATCACACCTGGCCTTGAATAGAAACTTAAACTCTCACCCCTATGCTTAACGGCAAGTGTGGATGCTATCAACAAGCTTCCACCTGGGAATAGACAATAGACAGTAACACTGTTAGCTACCATGAATATCATAAGAGGTGACTAAGGAAGTTATGAGGTGGATTTGGTTGCATCATTCCATCGATGGTCAAAGTGACCCAGAAGCCATGCTGAAGTCAGATGTTGTAAAGGATAATATAAATAGAAGCCTAGTTGATAGTGAGCTTGCTTACTATCCACGGGTTATAGCATGCCACATTCGAAACCACGCCAAGGCCAAAAAAATTGGGCTCATGATTTCTCGCGTGACATGACTGTTTCTCCAATTTACCCAGCTGTAAATGGGTACCTGCTGCATGAGTTAGGAGAGGTAAACACAACAAGGAAGGAAACTGGTCACCACATCTAATAGTTGCTGTGGCTTAGTACATGAAGAGTTATCTTCATCCCTGATGGCAGGTTACTGCCATGGGACCTACCTTTACCTTTATGAATAGGAAACATCGAGGTTACTTAAAAAAAATCACAAGGCAGTAGATGAACCAGGTAAATTCAGCAGACACCTATTCACCTTGCACATTGAGTCAACATGTTGTCTGAATTTGACCACATTGCACATAAAAATTAGTTGGATGTATAAAGCCAAATATCACAGATATTGCAACCACTTATGGAATAATGCATTCCATTCTCTGAATGATATCCTGTTAATCTGCAGAGCGAACGCAGAAGAAGAGACATAAGACAGCCAACTCCGTATCCAGCACCCCTTAGTTCTCTCTTATGACATACATTGTATATTACAGTATTGCTATTCTTTGTTCCTCTTTCAGACCAGAGTAATATGCAGCAAAATCAACAAAACTATATTACCCACATTTGCTAGTTGTCCTCCAATCCAAACATAATATATTTGTATAAAATATTGTAAATTAAGTGTTGACCCAATATTACTTCGATTTTCTTGTATCTTGCATTGAAATAAATTGTGAATAAATATCTTGTTTTCTTGTAGGAAATGAATCTAGTGTGTGCTCTAGCCATGCACCACGAGAAACTGCCAATGCGTATTGTGAACCTTCTTCAGGTTAGCAGGGATGCTTTCTTGTGCCCAGGACAGGTCTCAGATGCAAAGCAGACACCAAGGTATTGTCAGTTTAAATGCTTTTACTTACTGTTGTTGAAATAGGAGAAATAGAGGCAGATGGAAGTTTTTTCCAGTTAAAACTTTCGATTGACAGACAATCGAGGAATCCCGCTTCACAACAACTATGAGCAGTCTTTCGTAAAAAAAAGTGGCACATTGCTTCGTAAAAGAAATGTACATATGGGTAACTCAAGTACAGTGAAGTCTGTCCTCTGTGCCTTTTCATCTTTTCATTTGTTGATAAATGTCTCTAGTCCTTTTTCAATACTAGTTAAATTTTATGTTCCCAGTTTATCTAGTATTTTTTCTTGATATAGGCCTTTTGGTTGAAATGTTGAGTCAGTTTTCGTGAACTCTTTTATTGTATTTCTCTGTGTGATTCCATCTGTTTTGTGAACTGTATAAGATCTTACTTCATGACATCTGTTTCTAACTAATTGTTATATATAATGTTTCAGGTGGCTGGCACCCATGCTGTTGTTACTGGACCTATGGGAGAAAATCTCTGTTGCTCTCAAGCGGAAGATGCAAGCAAGAATAGCTGTGGTGAGTTGACTAGTATGGATTTTGAGAGATCTTAGATGTTTTATGATTGATTGTAGAGTGACGGAATTAATTTCACTGTGCCCTGGTTCCCTTCATGATAAGAAAGAAGGAGATATTATTTATTTCCTATGTTTGTGTCTGTTTTATGAGGATAGTGGTGGACTAGACCAGGGGTCGGCAACCTTTTGCTAACTGTGTGCCAACCACAGGTTGACAATTTAAGGTTTTAAATTATTCAGAGTGCCAAAATCACATATCATTTTATACAAGTCGAGGCCAATATTCTTATTTTACCATATATTTTATTTTTATATTTTAATTAATTAATATATAGTGATATTCAATAATATGTAAAGTTGTAAACAACATTAAAAGAAATAGAGTTTCTTGAAAGATTTTAAAAAAAAACTATTTTTATTATTAATGGGAGCCTTGCTCTTGCATGGTCTTGGCCAGTCGCTCAATATCGACAACATACTTTGTACTTTGAGTTTGACACATTTTTCTGAATGTTCAGGTGTTAGTCGAGTGCCGAAATGAGCGAGGAAACCCCGCTAATAGATTTATAATAAACTTTATACAGGAAACGTGAAGAGTCTGCGTGCCATGTGAAATTGCTTTGCGTGCCAAGTTTGGCACGCGAACCATATGTTTCCGACCGCTGGACTAGACTATTGGTAAGAGTTTGAAGGAGTTTGGAATTGCTGTTAGAGTTAGCAGGCGAGAACGATTGAAGGGCAAGTTGAGGAAAGATATAATCAGTTAGAAACTATAAGCACATATACCTTTCAACATCTGTTGAAAGAGATGGAACTCCTATGTGGGAAGCAGTAGCCAGGAAGTTGGACCTCCTATGTGGGAAGCAGTAGCCAGGAAGTTGGACCTCCTATGTGGGAAGCAGTAGCCAGGAAGTTGGACCTCCTATGTGGGAAGCAGTAGCCAGGAAGTTGGACCTCCTATGTGGGAAGCAGTAGCCAGGAAGTTGGACCTCCTATGTGGGAAGCAGTAGCCAGGAAGTTGGACCTCCTATGTGGGAAGCAGTAGCCAGGAAGTTGGAACTCCTATGTGGGAAGCAGTAGCCAGGAAGTTGGACCTCCTATGTGGGAAGCAGTAGCCAGGAAGTTGGACCTCCTATGTGGGAAGCAGTAGCCAGGAAGTTGGACCTCCTATGTGGGAAGCAGTAGCCAGGAAGTTGGACCTCCTATGTGGGAAGCAGTAGCCAGGAAGTTGGACCTCCTATGTGGGAAGCAGTAGCCAGGAAGTTGGACCTCCTATGTGGGAAGCAGTAGCCAGGAAGTTGGACCTCCTATGTGGGAAGCAGTAGCCAGGAAGTTGGAACTGCTATGTGGGAAGCAGTAGCCAGGAAGTTGGAACTCCTATGTGGGAAGCAGTAGCCAGGAAGTTGGAACTCCTATGTGGGAAGCAGTAGCCAGGAAGTTGGACCTCCTATGTGGGAAGCAGTAACCAGGAAGTTGGACCTCCTATGTGGGAAGCAGTAGCCAGGAAGTTGGACCTCCTATGTGGGAAGCAGTAGCCAGGAAGTTGGAACTCCTATGTGGGAAGCAGTAGCCAGGAAGTTGGAACTCCTATGTGGGAAGCAGTAGCCAGGAATTTGGACCTCCTATGTGGGAAGCAGTAGCCAGGAAGTTGGACCTCCTATGTGGGAAGCAGTAGCCAGGAAGTTGGACCTCCTATGTGGGAAGCAGTAGCCAGGAAGTTGGACCTCCTATGTGGGAAGCAGTAGCCAGGAAGTTGGACCTCCTATGTGGGAAGCAGTAGCCAGGAAGTTGGACCTCCTTTGTGGGAAGCAGTAGCCAGGAAGTTGGACCTCCTATGTGGGAAGCAGTAGCCAGGAAGTTGGACCTCCTATGTGGGAAGCAGTAGCCAGGAAGTTGGACCTCCTATGTGGGAAGCAGTAGCCAGGAAGTTGGACCTCCTATGTGGGAAGCAGTAGCCAGGAAGTTGGACCTCATATGTGGGAAGCAGTAGCCAGGAAGTTGGACCTCCTATGTGGGAAGCAGTAGCCAGGAAGTTGGACCTCCTATGTGGGAAGCAGTAGCCAGGAAGTTGGACCTCCTATGTGGGAAGCAGTAGCCAGGAAGTTGGACCTCCTATGTGGGAAGCAGTAGCCAGGAAGTTGGACCTCCTATGTGGGAAGCAGTAGCGAGGAAGTTGGACCCCCTATGTGGGAAGCAGTAGCCAGGAAGTTGGACCTCCTATGTGGGAAGCAGTAGCCAGGAAGTTGGACCTCCTATGTGGGAAGTAGTAGCCAGGAAGTTGGACCTCCTATGTGGGAAGCAGTAGCCAGGAAGTTGGACCTCCTATGTGGGAAGCAGTAGCCAGGAAGTTGGACCTCCTATGTGGGAAGCAGTAGCCAGGAAGTTGGACCTCCTATGTGGGAAGCAGTAGCCAGGAAGTTGGACCTCCTATGTGGGAAGCAGTAGCCAGGAAGTTGGACCTCCTATGTGGGAAGCAGTAGCCAGGAAGTTGGAACTCCTATGTGGGAAGCAGTAGCCAGGAAGTTGGAACTCCTATGTGGGAAGCAGTAGCCAGGAAGTTGGACCTCCTATGTGGGAAGCAGTAGCCAGGAAGTTGGACCTCCTATGTGGGAAGCAGTAGCCAGGAAGTTGGACCTCCTATGTGGGAAGCAGTAGCCAGGAAGTTGGACCTCCTATGTGGGAAGCAGTAGCCAGGAAGTTGGACCTCCTATGTGGGAAGCAGTAGCCAGGAAGTTGGACCTCCTTTGTGGGAAGCAGTAGCCAGGAAGTTGGACCTCCTATGTGGGAAGCAGTAGCCAGGAAGTTGGACCTCCTATGTGGGAAGCAGTAGCCAGGAAGTTGGACCTCCTATGTGGGAAGCAGTAGCCAGGAAGTTGGACCTCCTATGTGGGAAGCAGTAGCCAGGAAGTTGGACCTCATGTGTGGGAAGCAGTAGCCAGGAAGTTGGACCTCCTATGTGGGAAGCAGTAGCCAGGAAGTTGGACCTCCTATGTGGGAAGCAGTAGCCAGGAAGTTGGACCTCCTATGTGGGAAGCAGTAGCCAGGAAGTTGGACCTCCTATGTGGGAAGCAGTAGCCAGGAAGTTGGACCTCCTATGTGGGAAGCAGTAGCGAGGAAGTTGGACCTCCTATGTGGGAAGCAGTAGCCAGGAAGTTGGACCTCCTATGTGGGAAGCAGTAGCCAGGAAGTTGGACCTCCTATGTGGGAAGCAGTAGCCAGGAAGTTGGACTGATCTACTACAGTCTATCTCCTAGGAGATGTTCTGTTGTTTGTTAAACAGTCTTGTATAGATTGTCCATTGTCCACTCTGCAGTGGATACAACACCCTTTATCATTTGCTTTCTTCGTCATCGTTCTTCAGTCAGATATCAGGTAATAGTGCCAATAGTTACAATAAATTGTTTGATTCACTTCAGGTCATCCATGCAACCCTCAAGTCTGGAAGTATTGCTGTCTCAGGCGGCCATATTTTCTCCTTCTCTTCTTGGCAATTGACATGCATAAAGAATGTGTTCTGCAGTTTCTGGACTCAATCCACAGGTCTGTCTCGAGAATATTCAGTTTTCGGGACATGTGACTTCTCAGTCTGTTGTGACCAGTTCGTAGTCTGAAGATGATGGCTTGTTCCTTGTGTGGAATGTGATGGTAGGGTGGTCATTTGGCTCTGCAGTTGGGGGCATCTGCTTTCACTTCTTTCCTTTATTCTGCTTTTATCAGTCTTTTATGTATTTTTAGTGAAAGAATAGATCTTCTTATTGATTCTCTGAACACTCCGTGATTCTGGACACTGGGCGAGTTGACCTGCCGCAGCTAGAGACTTGTTTAAGCAATCTGATAAATCATGATACATCACTGATGATACATCACTGCACCATCGTCGTCATTGGCGCCCTCTTTCCCTCCCTGTTGTTGTTAACTCTGCCTCCAAGTATTAATCTTTCCATGTTGCTATATTATTTGTATGAGCAATTTTTGTATAAACCGCTTTGACATTTATAGATCGAAGCACTACTTTATTTGTCTTTTTATCTGTCCATGGTATACGTAAAATTCAACTGTAGGATCTCATTTTGAAAGCAGCGATTCTCTTTGCTATTGTTTTATTTAATGTCCATGCCTTGCAACCATATATTGCCACTGGAAATATGCATGTTCTGATCATACATAGTTTTCTTTGTTGCTGGTAATTTAGCAAAGATTTTTCATTTCACAAGTTTCAATGTCGCCATTGCAATTCTTCTCTTGATTTCCACAGCGTAGTCACCTGAGCTGTTTAAGTTACCAGTAGTGAACTTAAGTTTGACTGAAAAGACAGTTTTTGCAATTACCAATTAGCTAAATATACTTTAAAAAAAAGAAACACATTATTTTAAGAATGTACAAAACTTGTATTTTATGGAATTAATATTGCAACCTTGGCATGAAGAAACTTTCAGACTTAATTAAACCAAACCCGTCTCCAGTTATTCCCAACGGTCTTTTGACGATGCTGGCCCGCCAACTGCAGTCAGTTCTGGAGATGCTGGTCCGTAAATACAGGACATCTGTAGGGTCTTCTTGCCCAAAGGCCAGTTCTGTGCAGCCGGTTCCTAACAGTTTGATCTGAAATTCGACGAGCTGCTAGCATTGATTGGACTGTGGAGGACGCAGCTGTAAATTGATTCCTGAGGTTACGCAACCGTATTATGCGGTCTTTGGCAGGAGTTGTGACTCTGGGTCTTCCACTGCTCCAGTTTGTTGAAATCACCTCCAGGGGTAACTAATGGTGAATCTAACCACATTAAATTGTCTGGCCACTACACAATTTTGTGATTGTTCAGTCTGTAAGCATACAATGATGATGTATTGTTGTTCTGTAGTGAGATGAACAATACTTGTGCATTTAATTTTCAATTGAATTTATTCCAGAACCATCAATCTTTTATTGGCATTTAACCTTTAGAGCCCTGGCTTAAAATTACAAAACTTCCCCCAGGGCCTGACTTATTTTTTGGAAAATTTGCGTTATTGATGGTGGGTGTTTTGAAAACGTCATAACTTTTTTGTTTTAAAAGATATCAAAATAATTTTTGCACATCTAAATAAAGGAGTGAATAGTGAATATTATCGTGTTTTTTTGTTGTTGTATGTGTGATATGACAGTTGTGAGCACGTTTTGAAGTTGAAAATTCTGGCGAAAAACGCAAAACGTCATTTTCAAAATCGCAAATATATCTTCGTGACGACCCTAATACATGAGCAATGTGTGGCAACATTGATAAAATCCTCATAAATACCTATACTTATTGTATATGTATTGTTTTATATCAAAACTAATATAATATGAACTAAAAAGACTAATAAAACGTGAAGAAATTGCATATAACGTCCGTCCGGTCAACACTAGGTCTATGCCAACACGCAGCGTAATTATTGTCCATGCACACACGTGTCACCCCTGATACATATTATTTTTGTGCTTTTTAATGAATACACACACATTCTTATCAAATAACAACATATTAAACACAAAAAACCAAACAATTAGAACATGTAGTCACGATCACTTACCCATGCCATGCGGTACTCAATTTGATAGTAAAATACGGCCGAAAATGGCTAAAGTCGCTCTAGAAATGCGTTGACAAATTCAACCGGCTTTCTCTCTCTTACAATTGTAATGAGTAAAGGAATTTGACCTTTAAACTGTGACGTATTCCTAGCTTCGTGTTGCGGGAATTCTACGTCATATAAGCTTTAACTTCGTGAAGTTACGTACTCGGGAATTGAGTGATATCGTATGTTGCGTGATTGCGACCACAGGCACTACGGGATGCACACGCAAGGCGCAATGTTACGACCGTAGGGGCCTAAAGGTTAATAATATGGTCAGAGAATTTTGTTTTCATTAATTTTCACGGGATTCTCATGAACCTGTCACGAGTTATTGCCAAAAATGTTGTTTTGACTATGACCTCATGAATAATGAGGTGAGTACAATTCAGGTAACCATGAGAAGTTATTAACCATGTGGATACAGTCGATAGTTTGAATGGTGTCCAATCAGCAAACATCTTTGTTAAAAGTGACTAAAAAAAAAATTGTTTCTTTTTTTTGAACAGTATACTTACCAGTAGTGAACTGAAAAGACAATTCCACCAATTTCCAGAATTCTTGACAGTTGTTGGGCCAAAAAATTGTTGCTGTAATTTATTGACGGCTCGCTTGAACTTTGTTGATTAATTGTGTCAGTCAAAGTAGACTTGGGTTGCTTTGTATTTATATATGATATCCTTTTCACCTGCAGTGTCCCAAATACGTACAGAGCTTAGGAGTCGACCTGTGCATTTCAAATTTCTCTATCGTTTGAACAGTTTCTAGTAGTTCGTCACAATTCAAGGTGATAAGATATGATTAGAATTAGGAAATGTGCATACAATCTGTAGCTGAAACACTACAAAAAATAATGTATACAAATTAAAAATCAATCAAGTGCCATGCCGACTGGCGTAGGCGATCATGTTTCTCCATGACTCTCATGTCTCTTGTGTTGTCAATAAGCTCGGTTGGTGAGCTTCTACCGTGCCACGATACAAGCCCATCTAGTAACTTTTCTCTTTGTCGACCTCTATCTCTTCTCCCGTTGATCTTTCCAGTGGTTATTAAGTGTTCAAGCTGTGTTCTTCTCAGCACATGCCCTAGAAACCTTGACTGTCTGCTTCTAATGTTTGATATGATTGATCTTTTTACGCCAGCATCAGTGAGAACCTTTGCATTAGTTTTCTTGGCTGTCCATGAAAAATACTCACTATAGTTTTCTACTTTTATTTTCTGAGCAGGAAATGACAACTTATTCTAAGGAAACCAGTGTATACACATTTCAAACACATTTCACTCGTGGGTGTTACGTTAAGAACACATACTGAAAATTCAATGTTTGCAATTACAAATTACCTAAATACTTATTTACCATCAGTTTGAACTGAAAAGACAATTCATGCAATTACTTTTTTGCCTGAATACTTACTATCAATTTGAACTGAAAAAGATAATGCCTGCAAATATCATTTACTGAAATACTTGTGAACAGTTTAAAAATATACGTCACCAGGGTGTCAACAGAATATGGAAGTGGTTTGATGACAGCAGTGGTCGATGGTGCAAGTACAGTACACACAACAACGCAACCATAGATGAAGCTTTTAGCAAAGGAGAAAGCTATGTCAGGCATGTTGCTATTTTATCTTCTCATTTTGTATGCTATTTGTTTAGTAATCTATACTAGAAAGAGCGTGTTTTACAATTTATACATGGTGTTATACAGTTGATGTGTACAGAATCTGAAATGAAATATATGTGCTGAATATGACATCATTGAAAGTTGTGTATTTCCATGATCCAGTGTACTGAGTGATTGAGCAGTTCGACGTTAACTGCAGAGTTAACTTTTTTATTTGTTGGCCAAGAATGGCGCTAACCACTGAACAAAGAATAATTTTGGTAAAACAAGTTTTTATCAATAGGGGTAAAATATATGGCAGACGTTATTAGAAAATTCATGCAGAAGTTTTCGGATACACAAACTCTTCACTGTAATGCAGTTAGAAATGTAATAAAATGTTTCATGATACGGGTAGTGTACAAGATGCACACCGATCTGGAAGAATTATGATTTCAAGAAAAGCATGTTCTGATATCCAAAACAAAATATCCAAAGTCCGTGTAATTTTTTACGACATGCCTTGAGACCAGTGGTGAATACTTCCAACATCTGCTGTAGAAATAACTTTGTTATACTATGAGCTACTTTACCCAATACGTGATTGACACGAGTAGTAGTGTTTTTTCATAAATGTTGTAGCTTCAATGAAGTAATACAGATCCACACTAAATACCCACAATTCATGAAACATACTGTCAATATTCCCTCTTATTTTCTTAATAGTGATTTATACTCGTGTAGACGGCCTCCAGGTACCTCTGTCCCCAGCCAATGTTTCCCAATTGTTTACTAAAATGTCGCATGCTTTATGTCTTTGCAAACATCTTTGTAACGGAGTGACGAGCAGTGCCATTTGACACCAGTGACCAGATATTTGTATACAGTATCTTCATGTAGCCTTCATGTTACCACCTTCATGCGCTTGATATGTTAAGGTCTCTTGTTTATTTCATATCGGGATCATCATCATCAAGTGCTGTGCCAACAGCCATATGTGATCATTGATCTACAGAGCTCAATTTCTAGTATGTTGTATTTGAATCGCTGTGAACTCCTTTGCTGAGATGTTAGTCTAATTTCTCTCGCTGGTGTCCTCAATTTATCTTGCTTGTTGTAACTATGTTCTCTATATCTCCTTGTCTTATGTATCTATTGACTTTTTTTTATACTTTTGCTGTGAGTCAGTCTCACAGTCATAATTCGCTTGAAATAACTTGAAGTTTGCATGCAGATTTCATTGTTCACATTGCATAAGGAAAACTACCAAAAGTGGGGAATGTCGCAGTAATAAAATAAATAAGCAATAAAGACTAATAAAGTTAAAGATGTTACTATAATACTTTTCATTTCTTGTCACAAGGGCTAGAGCTGCTCCGACTTCGGTGGACTTAGACTGCTTTCTGTGTAGATTTCCTTCCCATAGATTTCCTTACTGGGCTAGGGTGTTCTATCTACACTTGGCTTCCACCACCTAAACCATCTGCTATCCAAGTATTCCAGGACTACAGTTTTCATCAGTGTGTCCAATCCACATTGTAGATACAAGTTGCTGGAAAGTTACTCCCAATGATTCAGTGATTAATCTAATGTGAAAATTCAGAACAGTGCACACCTATATGAAACCAGACTCATTGTCATTTGTATATCTTACAGGTTTCAAGCAGGAAGAAGGAAGTACTCTGTACAATTTGGGACAATGATACAGGTACTGCAAAATAGTTAGTTTGTTCGCCTGTGTGTTGCCAGGGCCCGAAAGGGGAACAAAAAAATAGCAACAGTGTTTACCTTCCATGCATGTCGTAAGAGGCGACTAAGGAGGTTATGGGATGGAGTTGGCTGTCCCATCCCATATAGGGTCAGTGACCCAAAGCCATGCTGAAGTCGGATGTGTCTGACAGAAAGGTGCAGATATCACAGCAATGCTGTAAACCATGACACAATGCATTCTGTTCTCCGGACTACATCCTGCTAATCAGCAGGAGTTTGAGAACGAATGCAGAAGAAGAAGAAGTTAGTTTGTTAATATAGTGATTCTTACTGCACTCTGGGCAGACTTGTAATTGTTCTTTCTGCAGGTGGAGAATATTTGGCTGAGTTGATGCTTCTAAGAAGAGTTCTTGATAGACAAATGAACCAAATGAAACCACACAATATCTATATATAATAGCTATATCAGGTGCAATATTCTTTCCAGAACATAGTTTTCTGTATGGATATTTGAGATTATGATCCTGGGTGAGTTGACCAACCACAGCAAGGAACATGTTTAAACAATCTGAGATGTCTGCTATCCATCATCATCTTGGGCGGCCCTTACCTATTACCAGTAACCATACCTTCCATTATTAATTTTTCCATGCTAAGTCTCTTTTTATTGCCAGAAAATCTCAGCTGTAATATTATGAGGCATGTTCAAATGGAACTTAGTCTACTGCGTCACATAAACTAGCACACATGGACATGCAGTGAATAGCCTGTATATTCCCCGTGATAATATTTGGATATAAATCTTGAACAATCACTCGCCAATAAAGCGAGAAACTAAATTGAAGCAGTTTATACTTTAGCTGATTGGCTGAATTCATGAAGAAAACCCACCTTCTCTAATAGAGTATAGGAAACCAATTGCAGAAGAAGAAATGGTGAAGGAGATAGCCACATGAAGGCAGCCATGAGTAAATTTTGTGTGAAGAGTGGAAATAACTCGCCACAGCGCTGAAATTAATATTATTTGCAACTGTGTTAATAATATATGTATCAATAAACCCGTAACCCTTCAGGGTCGTAGTTGTACCACATTGAATGCCTCAGCACACAGTCCTCCAGCGAATTCTATCCTCAGCGATGCTGATGAGTTTGGAAATATCTTGCCCTGTCCATTCCTTGATGTTGTCTGTTCATGCCTTTATTTGCCCTGCTCTGCTTCTTCCACCCGTGACAGTTCCCTGCAATATTGTTTTTGACAAGGAATTGTGCCTGCATACATGTCCGAACCATGCTAGTTTTCGTCGTTTCACTATTGAAAGCAATGGCTCCTGGACACCTGCACACATCTCTACTTTATTTCTTTCGTACACATTGGTCTTATATTCCCTATAGGAAATTCGTATAATTTTTACTTTAGCATTTGTACTCGAAATCCTGTAATCTTATCTCCATGTCCGCAGTGAGTGTCCAACTCTCACAACCATACAACACATCAGAAAGCACCAGCGACTTATACGTTTGATTTTCACTCCAACACTGATGTTGCTTTTCCAAATCACAGTTAGCCTTGACAAGGATGCTAAAGCCATCTCCAGTGGAGGATACAAATGGAACTAGATATCCCTAAACTGTTTATCTTCCATGTAGAGTGTCTATGTATGATCTGCCCAAGAATGGTTTCTGGCCTAGGTTTCCTAACAGTAGCATCACTAGAGAATGATGCAGTGAATCGGACGATGTTGTACATGTAATTTGACCATATCATATAGTGCTTGAATGAACCCTGGAAAGAAGATATTGAAAAATATCATCATATAAATACCCAACGAAATATGTAGAATGGATTGGTGGAGAAAACAACCCATCGCATTTCACAGTTGGGGCATAATCCCTACTGCATCACATACTGATGATGATTATAACATTTTAGCTCGAAGTCAATGTTTTATAACTTTTTGTGAAAATGAACCTTAGAAATATCAGTCCGTGGCACTCAGAACAGCCATTTCATGTTGTAACAAATATCACACCATTACATCTACAGCTGAATGAGGAAACGGGCAACAGACGTCCTGTTATGCTATCAATACCCACAGCAGAAGAGAAGCCACCAGGGAAAAAAGAGACCAGTGAATCATTTGCAGGTAGGATTATTGTATCTTAACCTTTAGGGCTCTGGATTAAAATTATGCAATTTTTCCCCTGCGCCTGGATTCTCTTTTGGAAAATGTGGGTTATTTATGATGAGTGTTTGGTAAACGAGATAACTTTTTTTGTTTGTAAAGATATAAAGGTTTTTGGACATGTAAATAAAGGAATGAATAATGAATATAATTGTGTTATTGTTGTATGTGTCATATGACAGTTGTGAGCAAAGGTATGAAGTTCAAAATGGAGGAAAATTTTTCAAAACACTATTTAAAAAAAAATCACACTTGTAATTTCTTGACGACCCTAATACTTGAGCAATGTGTGACAACATTGATAAAATCCTCCTAAATACCTATTCCTGTTGTATATATGTTTTTTTCATATTAAAACGAATATAATATGGCCCGAATAAACAAATAAAATGTGAATAAATTACATACAATGACCATTCGTTCAAGACTAGGCCTTGCCGGACATACAAGATTTTTATTTTAAATGCAGACACATGATATCCCTGATACATATTGTTTTTGTGTTTTTCAATGAGTAAACGAACATTCTTATAACATAGCAACAACTAAAACACAAAAAACAATTGAAACTTGTAGATATTATTTTTCACGATGATCACTTACTGTGCCAAGCTGTACAACATTTTATAGTAAAATATGGTGTTGAAAATGAACAAGGAATTTGACCTTTTGGCTGTTTCGTATTGTTAGCTTTGTGTGGCGGGAATTCTACATTATGAGCTTAACTTCATGTAATTCTGTACTGATGAATCAAGAGCATAGCAAAGGGGGTGAACTGGAGACGCCCTAGTCATGTAATGACGTTGGTGGCTATAAGCGACCGTAGAGCCCGTAAGGTTAATTAATGTTGTCAAGTGACAGTAAACAAAAAGATGAAACTTAGAAAGGGCTTAAAAGATGTAGAGGATTGACATCATTGTACTCATGTTTCCTAATATGTACTCTGTCCCTCTTGACGAAGTGGCCTGACAAGAATACCACTCATAAATGTAACTCTTCAAGCAATAATCCCAAAGGATCTCTAAAAAAAATGCACCTGCAAACAAGATGTCACGTCACAATCCGGCATTGAACTAGTAACTTCTTGATCACAATGTTAATGGCATAACCACTATGCCAGTGATATCCCCTAAAAAGAAGCAATGGGTCATATATTTAATGTTGTGGCACTATTAGTGTTGCTGTTACAATGTATGCTGTTAGCGGTATGTGGTACTGAGAACAGAATATGCAGATAATCAATTTCTATGTTTCCTGACAAGAACATGTTTCTAGATTTTATAAAATGGTTGGTGCTTAGGGACCAACACAGATTGTGTGATGTGTCTTGTTATAGTATCCCACTTCTGAATAGGAATGTGTCTTGTTATAGTATCCTACTTCTGAGTAGGAATGTGTCTTGTTATAGTATCCTACTTCTGATTAGGAATGTGTCTTGTTATAGTATCCCACTTCTGAGTAGGAATGTGTCTTGTTATAGTATCCCACTTCTGAGTAGGGATGTGTCTTGTTATAGTATCCCACTTCTGAGTAGGGATGTGTCTTGTTATAGTATCCCACTTCTGAGTAGGAATGTGTCTTGTTATAGTATCCCACTTCTGAGTAGGGATGTGTCTTGTTATAGTATCCCACTTCTGAGTAGGAATGTGTCTTGTTATAGTATCCCACTTCTGAGTAGGGATGTGTCTTGTTATAGTATCCCACTTCTGAGTAGGAATGTGTCTTGTTATAGTATCCCACTTCTGAGTAGGAATGTCTCTTCTCAAAACATTGCTATTATAGTCACAGAGAGTTTGAATTGACGGTATAAATAAATATGAGAGCTCAGAAATCACCCCACATTGCCCATGAATGGACTGAATCTCAAAATACCAGTGCTTACAAATTCTTCTTTCTTTCCCCTTTATTCACCTTTATGCCTTGCAGTGTCAGAGGTATAATACAAAGAATTTTCTGGAAACAGGCCTTCTTTATGTGCATCATATATGTTTGTTTTCATGGACTCTTCTTTCTGTAATCCATCTTTTGCATTGTCTGCTCCTGGCTTTGTATCCATTGTGTGTGTATAGTAATGCTCTTTGTATCGTCACCTTACAAAATATTTACTGCAAGGTGCTGGAGATTCGCTAGAAGACTGACCTTCTATTTGGAAAATAGAGGCTTACTTCTTGACACTCTAGGGGCATACAAACCGGGAGAGACCACAAATGCGGCGATCCTCACCTATGACATCTACAATGGCTTTCAGGCAAAGGAGAAAACAGTGGTCACCATGATTGGCCTAGAAGATGCTTACAACAGTCAGCTTCGGCCAGCTGCTACATTTGCTAAGTGAACTCAGCATCGACTCATGGATAATTCAATGGATAGCAGTGGCACTAACATCCAGACCTGTTTCTCTGAGATTGGGATCCTGGATATTAGAGATCAGAGCTATAACACTGGGGTCGCCACTATCACCTGTACTCTTTAACATCTAAACATACAAAATAGCGCAGATTCAGGAGGCTGGACACAGCAGAATACTAACATAAGTGGACGACCTCTTGCTGTATAAGCATGGCAGAAACAAGAGACATGACTGATGGCGCCCAGAGTAAACATAGAACCGGAACCATCAGCCGTTACACCCTGAGAGATTTACTGAAGCGAAAATCTGAGCACCTATGGACATGTCCAGAGAGGGAAGAGGATAATCAACAGATCTGATAACCCAACCCACCTAACTGCAAATAACAAGAAGAAGATGATGTGATACATTTTTCCTGTCCTCATAATGTATCCAAAGCTGTAAAACCACATCTCAACTGGCACCACATAATTTCTTACCATTCTGCTAATTATTCAAGATTCACTTCCATGCATCAGAATTTATTCGAAATAACTTCTAAGAACTCTCTAACCTCAATTGACAAAGATATAATTACATAGAATGAGAATATAATATGTTCATTATCCATTGCTACGGGAGTCATTAATTGTTTCTTGTGGTATCCTTTGATTCAACAGAAGAGATCAAGAGAGAGTTTTCTTTTCTGTCAAACGCAGATGGGTACTTGCCAGGGTTATCACATGATAGTATTGAAATTGTTATCAGGTAACATGCTTGTTAATCTATTATATCCTTCATGCATCACATGCGACTTCTCTCCTTTCCTTCATTAGTTGTTCAAGATAGTGACCAATGTGCCAGATAGGATTACGTCAGTTCTTTCATAGACTGATGAAATTCTGAATAAAAATGTAGAGATAACTAAGTTTGGTATCTCTGGCCAGGTCAATAGAGACCTATAATTTGGCAATGAAAGACAGTCAGAAAAAATATTTGGAAAGACTTTTCCCACAATTCAAAACCTACTACATTCCTTCTCTCACTGCAACAGGTCTTTCTGGATTGGAGTCATTAGCCATCTGAGGACTCGCAAATAGTCAAATCTAACCCGACCTTTTTTTGAATGCCATGCACATCTTTGCTTGCGAAGGAGGAACACCATCATCCAGTGGTAAAAGGTCAAGCAACACTGATAGTACACCAATATTGCTCGTCACTAAACGTGACTGAATATCTTTCTCCTTTTGTTGCCGTTTCTAATATAGAGAAATGGAGTTTGTGAAACCACATCTATGTACTTTAACGTTATTTCATGCGGTTATTTAGTTTGTGTTTCTTTCTTGAAAATATCCCTGTGGGAACGTAATTTATAAAAACCCCTAGTTCCTTTGTTTTCTGTTATTTCTTGTTTACATTAGTTGTATTATTTGTGAGTTATTAGACCAGTAACAATAGTATATTTTGCCCGTTTGTTGCCAGGGCCCGAAAGCGGAGCAAAGAATAGCAACGCTGTTTACCTTCCACGCATGTCATAAAAGGCGACTAGGGAGGTTATGGGATGGAGTTGGCTGTCCTATCCCATATAGGGTCAGTGACCCAAAGCCATGCTGAAGTCGGATGTGTCATGCCGAAAGGCGCAGATATTACAGCAGTGCTGTAAACCATGACACAATGCATTCCGACTCCGGACTTCATCCTGCTAATCTGCAGAAGTTTGAGAACGAACACAGAAGAAGAAGTCTCCTTAAGTCTCCGAATGGTTCCTTATTCGGGAGTAGAAAATAGGACAACTGATCTACTAAACTTGTAAAATGTGGCTATGGAGAATTGCAGAGATACTGTATTTTGAGCAAAGATAACTCTGTCATCAGATCATTGTCATGAAGAAACACATGTAGGTGAAAGAAACACATGAAAGAGTGTGAAACTCATGGACGTGGAAGAAAAACGTGTAGGTGGAAGAAACACATTCACATAGAAGAGATATTGAGGTGGAAGTAACACATGGACGTGGAAGAAACAAATGGATGTGGAAGAATCACATGTAGGTGGAAGAAACACTTGGAAGTGGAAAAAACACACCGAGGTGGAAGAAACATAGATGTCGAAGAAACACATAGACAAATCACATGAACATGAAAGAAACAACTGTGCGTGAAAAATCACATGGAGGGGAAATAAACATGTGGATGTGGTCAAACACATGGATGTGCAAGAAACACATAAACATAGAAGACACTTGATTCATTTTATCACTTTTCAAAACACAATCAGACCACACTATTGCGTGTACTGTGGGGACACCTACTGATGAAGGATCTTGTGACAATTGAATGCACATATGGAGCTGGAATTCAAGTTCCTGAACAAATACTTCCTTGTTCTTCTGTTGTTTTCATACACTGATATGTATTTCTTCAATGAATTGTACTGGGGGTCACTAGCTCTGAGGGACATAGAGCTTGCCCCTCATAGTGGTCACAGATACAATGAGCACACACAGCTGATCTTGCCGAGGGATACAGAATTGATACAGAAGCTATGGAAAGGCAGTCCATAATTGATAAAGTGAACTTTGCCCTGACAATAGGATATGATGTATTTTATGGCAATGATATTAGAAGGGTGCTTATCCCTTAGAGACCACATAAATGGAACACCCTATATGGGACAAAACAACAGTTCACAAACTCATGCATAGAATAGCGAAAACAATAATCCACAACACATACACAGCAAAGTAGAAGAAACAAATGGAAGAGGAATACGAACATGATGCAGTACATCTACTCCAAAGATATCAACAGACCACAATATTTCGCCTTAGAACAGGCCACTGCAGACTGTTGGGTCACCTTTACTGATTGAGGATCTCATACACAGATGAATGTCCATGTGGATCCGGAACCCAGACTCCGGAACACATACTTCAGGACTGCCCAACATACAAAGAGCAGAGACAGCAGACCTGGCCAGAGGATACAGACTTGATGCAAAAGCTATGGGGCAGCCGCTCTGACCTGGAAAAGACTGGACTTCGTCTTGATGACAGGCCTGACAATATAGCATGACCACAGATGCTGAACGTAGAAGAAGAAGAATGCTTAGAATACACAATGGCATTGGACCAAAGGTCATTGACTTGCATTATCGACAAGCAACCAAGCATCATGACTGCAGCACTCAATGCAGAAGAATAACGCAAGACTGGATGAATGTTAATGTAGGTGGCACATTATTGTTTTTGTCTTCTGTTTCAGCTGCCTGAGCTCCTTTCTTAGTATCCCTTTGAATCCTGATGCCTTGCATGCTGCCATGCGTCTAATCTTACGCTTGACCAGACAACACCTGTACGCAGTCAAATTTGTAGAAGAAGGTGGTGCACAAAGGCTGCTTACTCTAACCTTGGAATCTAGTTTTCAGGGTTTCCTTAACCTAGCAACACTAATCTTCAGACATATCTTAGAGGAGCCTGTCGCTCTGAGGTACTGCATGGAAAAAGTAAGTGATACCTCAGACAGTGGTTTCAGTGTGTTTAAATTTGTGTAGAATTATGTACATGTAGAACAATCAACAGAAAAAGATCAAAAAAAATAATTACTGCCCTGTGTCATTTTTGGTCCAAAGGAACTAACCAACCAGAATGTTGTTACGTACTATTAACTTTCATTAATTTTTCACATAATGTGTACACCTTGATATTTCTACATTGCTCTTGGAATACAGACTGTGTTTAACCAGATCTCAATTAGAGTCACTGCTTGTTGCCGTTATTACTTGCCCAGTACAGGCGTTGGCGGCTTTTGTTTAACGTGTGTCATTGCGATTAATATGACATTTTCTGTGTGTGATCCGGGTCTATTAAAAACCATGGCCATTGCGTAGATCCATGGTTTAGCTTCCAGTTTTATGTTTCAATCGAAGCGATTGTACGTAAGACTGATTTATTACAATTTATTTTAATTAGCGGAGTTTTAACCGATTGACCAGTCGCCACCAACACTTTTAAAAAAACTTGTGTCATTGCGATCAATATTACATTATTAGTTTGCGCTGGATCCTTGGTTTAGCTTCCAGTTTTATGTTTCTGTCGAAACGATCAGACATAAGACTGATTTATTACGAATTTTAAAAATTAGCGAAGTATTAGACCTAGATTTGGAAATTGAAGATATTATTCATTTGTACACTGGTGATAGCAGCCGTAGTTACGATGGAAATATGCACGATGTAGGTAATTTGCGTATCAAATATAACGTGGAAAGTGACAGTGATGATTCTTATTAGATAGGCCTAATGTTTCCGGCAATGAGATGGATATTCGTGGCACTAATTGTGACATTGCGAATTTCTCACAGTAGTGATGTAGTTTTTTGAGTAGAAGTTGAGAATTTTGTACAAAACGTTGGTTCTGTACATAATCTTGATGAGATTGCCACATGTTATGAATAATTTAGCATCATTGTCAGCGATGAGTTTATCAATTTGCAGCCGATTGGACAAATTTGTATGTAACATAACACAAAGAACAAACAAGGAAAGAAGACACTTAACATCTGCAACTGCCATTGAAATAAAATGTCATTTTTTAAATTTATATTATGATGGACTTGTGTATTCTGTTTGAGTATGTCATGTACTGGAGTACAGATGATGGGTTCAACGTTGTGGATACATCGCCCTGTTTGGGAAAAAGGAGATTTGAGAATATATCTCAATATTTTCGACTCAATATGACTCCTCTACTCAACACCCCAAAGGCAAAAAAATAATTTTCCCCACATTATGTCGAGTTTGACAGTTTATTATTTAAAACATTAAATTATCTTTGATATAGGTTTATGCAAGACTTAATTTTTCTGTTGATCTGCCAAGTCTGAGTGTGATATGATGAATAGTTTGAAAGAAAATGCAATTTTATCATCATCATATCCATAATTTGGAGGAGTTGTGCCTCTTGCCTTAGGGATTGACAATTGGGAAATCTCATACGGGTGAAGGGTTAACCTTTAGGACTCAGGATTAAAATTAAGCAATTTCTTCCCTGGATTCTTTTTTGACAATGTGCATTATTTTTGGTCAGTGTTTGGTAAAAACAATGACTTTTTTGTTTGTATAGATATCAAAATGATTTTCGCACATTTAAATAAAGGAGTGAATACAGCGTATAATTGTGTCTTTTTTGTTTGTATAGATATCAAAATTATTTTCACACATTTAAATAAAGGAGTGAATACAGCGTATAATCGTGTCTTTTTTGTTTGTATAGATGTAAAAATGATTTTCGCACATTTAAATAAAGGAGTGAATACAGCGTATAATTGTGTCTTTTTTGGCTCTTGTATGTGTGATATGACAGTTGGAAGCAAGTTATGAAATTGAAAATTGTGGGAAAAATCTCAAAACTACAATTTAAAATATTGCAAAAATAATTTCCTGACTCACCTATACTTGAATAATGTCTGGCAACACTGATATGTTTCATATCCAAAATAATATAATGTGGACTGAAAAAACTGATAAAACATGACTTTCTTCTATAATTTGCTGGCGTGGCAGTTTTCTAGACTGGAGCATTTGGAGTGTTGATCTTATATAATAATAATAAAGTTGATAGGTTGTCAGGGTTGTAGGGGTGCCACACTGGAGACATGATCCACATTATTCTGATACTCTGATAGTAGCATATCACATATCATGCCTATCTTCTCTCCAAAACTTTCCTAATCAGAAATATTTATTTTTACATAACATTGTCATAATTATGGTTGGTATTTCTATCCTCAAAAGTACCTTCAATGACATGAGGAAAATAGTAACATCGAAGCAAATTGCAAACAAGTTAACAAATGAGAATTATAAAATGCTACAGTTATTCTATATTTATGTATGGATCAGAAACACGGAAACTAAATAAACAATTAGAAGACAGAATTGATGTCTTTGAGATGTGGGTATATAGAAGAATAGGGAGAACATCATGGAAAGAGAAGAAAACAAATTAAAACACTTAATATGAAGAAAGAATTACTAAGAGAAATAAATAGCAGGCAAATAAAATATTTTGGAATCATTAAAAGACATGACACCTTATTGAAGACCTTACTTGAGGGTAAAGTCAAAGGGAAGCGAGCAAGAGGTAGGCACAAGTGGGATACAAGTGGGAGAGTTACAGTAACATCACAAGATGGACAGGTTACAGTCTAGTAGAGGCGCACCATCAAAACAAGAGACAGGGGATGTTAGAGATCTGTTGCAGCCATCCTTTGTTGTGGAGATGGCACTTGATGATGATGATTTCTATGCTCAGGCTAGTCTCAATATCAACAATATTCATTACTGTATTAGTTATATGATTGTGTTATTGCTTGTATAATTATCCAGGTGATGCGGAATGTCTGTGCTGGAATAGGATCATGTCAGTCGGGGGTGAGTCAGGGAGGTGTTGGAGCTAGAGAAATGCATTATGTGCTGCGTGTGCTGGGACCCGCAGCTTGCAGAGATCCAGATCTCTTCTCACAAGTGGCTCGAGATACATTACAGATTGCTCTTCCCCCTCCTTCTGTCCGTGGTAAGACTTAGTACCTCGGGATAGTTTTATTTAGTAACATTATTTCTTCATTTCAATTTAATGATTCCTAGTTCTTTTTATATTTGTAGACAATGGAGTAAAGTCCCATTCTTTACGTAGTTGGATCTTCTTCTTCTGCGTTCGTTCTCAAACTCCTGCAGATTAGCAGGATGTAGCCCGGAGAACGGAATGTGTTGTGTCATGGTTTACAGCATTGCTGCGATATCTGTGACTTTTGGCATGACACATCTAACTTCAGCATGGCTTTCGTCACTGACCCTATATGGGATGGGACAGCCAACTCCATCCCATAACTTCCTTAATCGCCTTTTACGACATGCGTGGAAGGTAAACTGTTACTATTTTTTGCTCCCCTTTCGGGCCACGGCAACACACGGTCGAGTTGGATTTTGTTTAAAATCAGCTAGGAGATTTTTTAACTTAGGACATTGATAGATGGGGATCTATCATCTATATTATGTTGCAATATTTTGGTTATCATAACTTGTTATGATTGCATATTGCAGAGTTTGGCAGACCAGCTGAATAAATACAAAATGTGAAGGGTGGGTTGCGTATTTGTGCGCCTGTTCAAGAAGTGTTGTGTAAGAAATAGTATGTTCTATTGACTAATCATCAAACATCTTACTGATTGGCTGGTCTGAGAAAGTAGATTAAATCCAGATTCATTGTTTTGCAGATTAGTGAGGCTTTCACATTTTGTCATAATGTTTGTGCAGGTTTTTTTATATTTGATTTGACACTATTTTCTCAAATATTAGAATCATTTTTAGAAGAGTTTTTGAGGGAAGTTTTTGTTTTACAATAAAAAGTATACACAGGGAGATATGTATGCAGAGTGTCTATAAATTTGTGGCTCTGAAATCTATTTGCACAATATGACATCATTAATAGTTGTGTTTTTCCATGGTCCAATGTACAGCGTAACTCAATAGTGTGCTGTTAGCTCTAGATTTAACTTTTATTCGATTACCACGATTTTTTGATGTGAGCCACTTTACCCAATACATGATTGGTATGATCTGCAGTATGTTTTCACAGAGATGTGCACTAAATACACACATTTCATGTAATGTAGTGTCACCAGCAATGTAAATGGGTGCACATTGACTTTATAGATATCCTGTATTTATAGATATTTCGTGCCGGGACATGTGAGCGTTCGAGGCAATGAAAGAGCGGATCAACTGGCATCGTGTGCGATTGTGGCAAAGGGAGATGGGGCAATGGATCGCGCTGACGTTTTGAACTCCTTAAGAGATATAACACGCGAGAGTGAGACTAATGTGGATGATTATTCCTTTTCAATGGCTAGGATTAAAGATCAGGGATTGAAATGCGGTGTTGCTAGAGGTGAACATTTTGGAGGGCGCAGAAGAATGATGGTCAACCAGCATAGGACCGGTACTGTCAGCAGAAGTGTGATGGCGGATACACTCAAGGAGAGATCGAAGCAACTATGGATGTGTCCAGTTTGCAGTGATGATGATCTGATGACTAACTAACTAACTAACTAACTGTATAAATGAGTTCAAAAACAGATATATAAGCAGTTCATCTATAGGGAGAACATCATGGAAAGAGAAGAAAACAAACAAAGAGGTTCTAAAAACACTTAATATGAAGGAAGAATTACTAAGAGAAATAAAGATCAGGCAAATAAAATATTTTGGACAAATTAAAAGACATTAATTACACCTTATTGAAGACCTTACTTGAGGGTAAAGTCAAAGGGAAGCGAGCAAGAGATAGACAGAGATACAAGTGGGAGAATAACATCACAAAATGGACAGGTCACAGTCTAGCAGAGTGCACCACCAAAACAAGAGACGGGATGTTGGAGACCTGTTGCAGCAAACCTTCGTTGCAGAGGCGGCACTTGATGATGCATTCAGAAAACATAGCCACACACATAAATGATTTATATTAGTGCATATCGTTATAAATATCAATTTGCTGTATTTGCTAATATCCTTTATAAATTTGGCAGCCATTACATGCTTGTTATGACATTTTCAGATGAAGATGAGGCCAGATATGTTGGCCCGAATGCTCCACAAATTCTCAAGTGTACACCTACAAAACAGTTGGAGTCATTGGTGAATCCGTCAATCAAGACATTCATATGGGATCTGTTGAATGCTCTCATTGCTGAACAGCCCAATAAGGGCAGCAAAGACAGTAAGAACACCATTATTGCAATACATTTGTATAAGCCATAAGCTGATACATAAAATATAGATGAAAGCGTGTAGAATAATAGATCCCTTCTCATCTTCTGGAACATGTCATCAGTAACTTTGCATAAAACTATGTAGTAATATGTATTATGATTTCTGACCTGTTGCACACTATATAACATACATAACCATATCGTTTGCTATTCAAAGTGCAAATTAGTGGATGACTCAGTTTCATATTCATAATATTATAAGATGATTATTTTTTGTGCAGTTTCCCCACATAATTTTTGGTTTCCATTTTTTCTCCAGTTCTGTTAACATTAACACTTTCAAGCAGTTTCCCCACAAAGTTTCATTCATTTTATAATTTTTCATTTTGCCAGTTCTGTTTCTGTTAACATTAACACTTTCATGCGGTTTCCCCACAAAGTTTAATTCATTTTATACTTTTTCATTTTGACATTTCTGTTAACATTAACAATTTCGCTATAGCTGATGATAAAAGTCATGGAAGTCCCTTTAATACCTGCCTCTAACCCTTTTTTTTGTCATCTGCTAATATGATTTTTTTGTGTGGGGAATTTTGTGTTTGCCCAATGCTGGTATATTTAATGCAATATGTTTTGTCTTGTCTCTGAAAAATATCTTTCCTATATAGAAACACCCATTTGTTACATAAATTTAACACAAATAAGTGGAGATTGTATTTATTGCATTTTTAAAATGAACACTTCAGAATGTGCGATGCAGTTGATACTGAACCCCAAAAGGACTAATTCAAACTATTTAGTGAGCAATAGCGATATAACAGACTCAGAATTAGATACAGAATGGGATTGTGATTCTATCAGTATGGTCATAGATTGATATGAAATAGTTAACTGAAGACAGATGTGTCAAGCCATTGGTGCAAATAAAACGGCAACACAACGCATTTTCATTCTCTGGGCTACATGCTTCTGGAAATTTTGTAGAATCATTGTCCTGCTAAAAGAGAGATCCAGCAGGAGTTTGAAAATGAGCGCTGAAGAAGAAGATATGAAATAGCTCTGCTGGTCTAGGAGCAAGTGAACGGACACTCACCACAAAAACAAAACATTTTTTATAAAATAAATGGTAATGAAACATTATCGATAAAGCCTGAGATAAATTTCTGTTGAAAGCTTTGTTATTTGTGAACATCTGAACGTTTCAGAGTACTAACTTTGGTGGTTTTTTTTTTATTTCTTAAAATTGTCATTCGTAAAACTCATCATACCCAAAAAAATGGTGTGACACAGGATGAAAAAGTTATGTCGAAAGGGTTAATAGCTTCTCTCCCCCCCCCCCCATTAATTACATACACTGTAATTTCTCTTCTCTTGAGTATTGTTCATGTCTGAGATTGATATTAATGAGTTGCCAGAATATATTAACTTGTATGTGTGTAACGCTTATTGAATATAATGTTAAACTTATAATTTCTAGGCACATCACAGACCAAAGTTCCGCAGACATTTGCTGAAGCCTTGCAGGAAGCAGTGACTGAGGCAGGGGGAGTACTATCTGGCAACAGCAGTCATTTCTCATGGGTCATTCAATGTGGTCAAGGCAGTGGTTCTCAACCTGCAGGAGAAAATGAACAAGCTAATGTGGTAGGGATGTAATCTCTTTTCTCATGTTTTTATTATTTGTGCAGGGAATGATGATGATAAGTAATCCTTTTAGCTGTGAGCAGGTAGCTCTTGACAGCTCATTGTCTTTCTGACAAAAATACAGGTCTCCCTCAGTGAGTAACTGAGATGATATCAGAACTTCTATAAAGATAACTCTCTCAAAGAAATGGTTGTGTTAAAAGTTCTTTATGGATACATGTTTAGTCCCCGAAGAGAGAGAATTTCAGTGTAACAGTATCCCAGGATAATCATAAGTTGCCATGAATTCCAGTGCAACAGTATCCCAGGATAATCATATCTTACCATGAGTGTAGCATACACTTCTGGGCCAATCAGCTCATCATTCTTCTGTCAGACCTGTTGACTGCCATCTGCAGTGATGGCACATCTAGCATTCCCCACTACCTAAGAGTGCTATCTACAAAAGGACAAATGTGCAATGTCCGCTGGTCTGCATCTCTTCGACATCCATGACAACCATCTGACAGAAGACAAAAGTAATTGAGACAAGACACGCTTTGAAAAAATACAATTATTTTTCCACATGTAACAGGTTGTCAGCCTATTCTCTAACTTTCCCTAGTTGCCTCCATTGTCATTCTTGGAAATAAATCAGTATCTCTATTTTTTTTGCACTTTGAATTAGGTTAATTCCAGGCTGCCACACTGGCATGTGCATGGTGATAAAAAGGATAAAAATATGGTTAAAGTGTGACAGCGTTGTTACCCATGCTTTATGTAATAGTTGCAGCTTTTCTTTAAGCTAATTGCAGAAGTATTTTAAGCTCAAAATACTCATTCCTAAAAGAAAATATATGAGAGACTATACTTTGACAAAAACAATTCAGTTTTAGAAATACAAAGGTAATTAACAAGTTTACATGTTATACATGTCAAATTAACAAGTGTTTTGTTTTACTATCTTTCTAAGGAGAAGGAAGCACCAACCACATCAGTAGATGAAACTAGTGCTGCATCTTCAAGACCTTTAATACCAAAATCTGCAATCCTCCGGCTACTGTCAGAAATAATTCGATCCTATGGTAATTGTGTGCAGCTTATTACACAGCATTACTACCAGCCAGGGCAGACTGAACTCGTTCGAGATGTGAGTGATTCAATTCTGAGTGATGTGTGTGTGTTGCTATCTGGCATCACATCTGTTATTAGTTATTATATTTTTTACAGAAATACACAATATTTTTCTATGCCAGGTGCTGTGTTGTGACTGCTGCCGAATGGGAAGCAACACTTACCTGCCGTATGTATTGTGAAAGGTGACTAAGGTTGAATGTGTGGGTGACCACTCTTCTCTATAGGAAGATAAAGTGCCATTACTGCATGTTGTTCCATTAGGGAGTACAGGAGATGTAAGGACTGCATGTTCTTGCTTTCGCCACAACATTTACAGATTGGGTTTTATAATTTACCCCTTCGACAGAAAAAAAAAACAGCAATTTCTTACAGGAAGTCGAACCCTGGACCTCACTGCTGTAAGACCAACAATCTAACCTCTCGACCATGCACCATATTGAACAAATATTGCATTGCTGAAGTTGGGTGCATAGGGCAGAAAGATGCAGATATCTCTGCTAAGCTATGATCCATGAAACAGGGCATTCTGCTCTCCAGACCACATCATGCTAATCTGCAGGTGTTTGAGTGAATACATAAGACGAAGTAAAAGGGTAGTGAAGTGTGAACTTAGTTTGCTGGATCTCCTGGCAACTCTTTCTATTTGGGTAAGACTTTCTTTTATTACCAAAGCGTTCTCACAGACTCCAGATTACTCCTTGACTTGAGTAACTGACATGTATAATACTGGACAGACTTACTTGAGGGAGGCGCTGTTGTGTCCCTAATGATACTTTAATAAAAGGATTGATTTCCTCTCAACAGTCCAGGCACGAGTTTGCACCATCCTCTGATCATGTTAATATTACTTTGTTAATAAGATAATTCAGTGGCTAGGGTGCCCAGCAGAGAGGTTGATAGTGTGATCCTATCCAGAGTTTCATGTGTCCACGCACCCTATTTGAGTTGTCAGTGAAACAGAACTGGTTTCAATTATATACAATTTAGTAGAAAATTATGTGCAAGTAGAATATTTTGGAATTATAAAATGTTAAATCTTTTCTATATTACTATGTGGCTCAGAAACATGGACAATGAACAAACAACTAAAAGACAGAATCAATGACTTTGAGAAGTGGATATATAGAAGAATAGGGAAAAACTTTGCGGAAATAAAAGAGTTAGGTTCTACACTGCATATGAAAAAAGAAAATAAAGAAATAAAGATAAAACATGTAAAAAGTATTTTTGACTCTTTAAAAGATATGACACCTTTTTAAAGACCTTACTTGAGGGTAAAGTCAAGGGGAGAAATTTTGTGGGCAGATTTTCTCGTTTTGGACAAAATTGATTGCAACGGCATTGATTCTGTTTATTTTTTCAGTTTCTAATAGAAATATATTCATTTTCCCTTTGCACTGAAGTTAGCGCATAGGGCAGATAGCACATAGGGCAGAGGTCAGATCTCTCCAATTCTGTCTGTTCAAAGCTATTCTGTGCAGTTCTTGAATAGTATGGATATTGATTGTTTTACTTTCTCTAAGTATCGTTCAGCTAAGTGTTTCTTGTGGTCTACCCCTGGTTCTTTTGCCTGTAAGTATCCATTCAAGAGATTGGTGGTGTATTCTGTTGTTGTCTGCCCGATGTAGGACATGCCCGATGTATGACCAGCGGCGTTTTCTCTGATTTTATCATTCAATTTGAATTCACTCCATTGGGTGTTAGTTATCCTTTATCACTCCGTCGATTGTTGGAATAATCAACTAACATCGTAAAGTCCAGACCGATTTGTGTAACAGAAGTCAGAAATATATATGTTTTGAATAAAATCACACATTGCCATTCTCTGGACTACATCATGATGGAATTCTAGTAAGACCATTCTGCTATAAGAGAGAACCAGCAGAAGTTTGAGAATTAATGCGGAAGAAAAAAATATTATATAATAAATATAATTGTTTTAACAAAATTGTTTCCATTTTGTAAAGTGATATTTGATTGGATGTCAGATATGTTGACAACTTCTGAAATATGTTTCAGGGATGTTCTGTTCTAGCATTTGTTCTGGATAGTCTTCTGCCGAATTCTCAGGAAGTTGGTGACAAGGATTGTCCAGCTCTTTCTCGAGTGTTCATTGCTAGTATAGCCTCTTGCAGTCACAGCCCAGATGCACAGATGGCCCTTGTGACTGAGGTGAAGGCAGCCATGCAGCGAGCTTTGGCACTTTCAGAAGGATCATCCAAGCATCAACGGATCCAGGCACTTGCTAGTATCATTGATACCATGATAGAGTCATGCCCAACACCTGGGCAGATTCCCAATCAGGTTTTCAAAGGTGAGAAAAGTGGACATAATAATTCTTTTATTGTTGTAGTAGATACAAAGGGAAGTCAATAAGTTGGTTGGTTGGTTGGTTGCTTATCCCGCGGTCCATGGGCTCATGCCCTTTGACCCAATGCCATTAAATGGCATTATATTGCTGGGAAGTCTGGATTTTAAGCCCACCCCGGGACAGAGCCAGAGAATAACTATCACACCTCCAGGAAGGTAGGTTTCAACCTATGCACTTCTCCGAGCCACTGCAACCAAGATACAGTTCACTGTGCTCATTCCCCGCCACCAATTGACTACTGGTTATGCCGAACGTCTCTATTGCTCCAGGCATGCAACCAAACGTTCATGTCAGATTGTCACGTCCTGAGTCACTGTGCCTCTGATGGATCTCAGTCATAGGAAAAAACAGTGCTGTCAGTTTCCTCCTCCCCAGTGCTGCACAGTACATCTCTGGCTCCCTTCCAACCACAGAGGGTGCATACAAGTAATCATGAAACACATTTCAACAGCAAAATAAAAGCATAATTGTATAGATGACCTCAATATAACGGCATTTCATCTACTAAGGTTTTCTGTTGCATGCTTGGTTTGTCTAGTGGGCCATGGTGAGATCCACAGATGCAACCACATGCGTAAATCAATAAGTAAAGAACAAATGAATGTGGAAAATAATAGAAATGCAATAGTTGACTTTTATATTTTGAATTATTAGATTAGAACATTCAGTTTTGTGATCAATGTGTGAGATTCTTGATTAGGAACAAGTGTCACAACACATATATATATATATATATATATACTCTGCTTGCCGTTCCGTCAGCCATCTAAAAGTGTATAAGCTCATTGTCCCAGTCAGTTGCTGATTACGCGTTCTTCTGATCTTTCCGGAGAGGGAGCACTTTCTCCCATTGCCTCTAGTCACTCCCATTTCTACCGTTCTCTGAATATGTACGTTGTCACATTTCAGATCAATGTGTAAGATGATAGTAGTATAGCAGATGTACATACATGAGCATTTGCAGATCTGAAATTGGCAACCATGCTCCAAGAGTGTAAAAGAAATGGACTGTGAGCATGTGTGCGTCTTTGTGGGCAATAAGATTTTCTGCCAATGGCATTCATAAGGAGATAGTTGGTGTTTACATGATCTATTTATCGCCTAAAGTGGTGCATAACTGGGTAAACAATTTTCTTGACTTGTATCGTTTGCTGATGAAGCATGACCTGGTTGTGCAGTTGAAATTGCAACAGAAGATACATTTATGTCTTTCATTATTTAATATTTGATTTCATTTAATGTTTCTGTGACATTTCTACGTAATCAATTCAGTGTTAGTGTTAGTTGGTCGTCGGATCATCATCACTGCAAAATGGACACGTCCATAGTTGCTCCGATCTCTCCTTGAGTGTATCCGCCATTACACTTCTGCTGACAGGACCTGTCCTATGCTGGTTGATCATCATTCTTCTGCGCCTTCAAAATGTTAACTTTTAGCAACGCCGCATTTCCAACCATGTTCTTTAATTCTGGACATTGAAAAAGATCAGCATCCATACTAGTCTCTTTCTCGCGTGCTATATCTCTTATGTAGTTAAAAATGTCAGCTCGATCCATTGCCCCATCGCCCTGTGCCACAATTCAGTGTTTGCAGTGTATATAAATTGGTTGATTTTTTAAATTGAGTAGTGCTAATAAACATACTAGAAGCGGAACACAAGGACAGACATTTTGACTGAAAAGACTTCATCAGGACAAGAAATAACAGACAATGTCATACATGAATGACAACACACATTTCATTCTTTTGTTGTTGCTAGCTCTGATTATGGCCTTTTATTGAAATGTTGCCCTCTCTCTCCATTGTTAGAATGGCCTATTTACTTTTGGTAACACTAACGTACATATTTCTATTAATGCTTGTAATTTTCTTGTTACAGAGTCCATCCTTTCATTCCGCTGCTAGAATGGTGGTATTGATAACATTAGCATACCTGTTTCCATTAATACTTGCTTTTGCCTTGTTACTGCAACCCATCTTTACGTTCTGCTGCAATTTGTGTTTACTATTTTTAATATTCTCGCATACCTACCTATTTTCATTTTAATTTCCATTTACCTTGTTGCCGCAGCCCCTATATTTTCATGGCACCCTGGTGATTTATCTTTTCAATTTGTTGCAGGTCAGCAAGCAATTAACAACAACATGATGAAAATATTAGTCAAGAAAGGAATGTTGGTTGACTTGGCCAGAATTCCTCACAATTTGGACTTATCATCACCCTTTTTGGCAGCCACAATTAACGCTGTTCTTAAACCGCTGGAGACACTCTCACGGTCTGTGAACTCACCAGACAAATTTGTCTCTATGAAGAAGAGCGGAGCAGACCATCATAGCACTGCACCTGATCAAGGGGGAACCACCATGCAGGTAGTCACTGAGCCTGCTCTAACTAATGGTAGGTATTTAATTGTCGATTTGGGTTTTCTATACTTTTTTAAAGTGGAATATTCATAATACTTACAAATTTGTAGTTCATTTTATAGAATTGATACCTTTGAGATGTGGGTATATAGAAGAGTAGAGAGAACTTTGTGGAAAGGGAATAAAACGAACAAAGAGGTTTTAACAACACTTTGTATGAAAAAAATAATTATTAAAAGAAATAAAGATCAAATAAATAAAGTATTTTGGATATATTAAATTACATGACACTTTGTGTTGAAGACCTTATTTGAGGATAAAGCTGTTTGGGAGATGAGCAAGAGATAGACAGAGATACAAGTGGGAGAAAAACATCACAAGATGATCAGGTTACAGCTTAGCAGTGTACCATCAAGACACGAGATGGGATGTTGGAGGTCCGTTGCATCCAATCTTCGTTGTGGAGACGCCATGTAATGATGAATCATTTGAGAGACTTGTTATAATAGGAATTTCTGAGATATGGCGATGAAGTGGTCATACATTGCAAATGTATCAGTAGAACCAACCAATTCTTATCCACCGAGAACATGAGGAGAATGGGTAGAGCGGCAGGAATGCGAAAAGGAGGAAATGACTGGAGAAAGTTTACATGGGATAGTACTGCTAGAAAAAAAGTTAGGCCACCTTTGTGTTAACCAGTGAATATGACAACAACAACAACAAGAAGAAGAAATACAGTGGCTAAGAGGGCGAAGGAAACCGAGCTCAATTGTACTGTCAAGTTGTTTCTTATACTGGAATCATGCTTGCAGATGAGAAAATATCCAGTACCCGATGGGCACAGGCACAATTCGTCTAATTACATGAGACAAATTCACTGACAAAGGAACGCCTCGTGTGAGATAGACATAGTCAATCCATGCCTAAATTCCTGATTACCGCATCCTTGGAGACTGCTACCCTGGAACATGTTTTGGCCTGAAATGTTCAATGGCTCAGTCGGTGGGTTAGGGAAGCCCATCCGAAGCAAAGACATACCGAAATCGGATGTGCTAGTTCAGAAGGAGCAAAGTTCTGCTGCAAACTGTAGCACAATGTACTTCACTCTCGCTGGTGGAAATCACAAGAATCTTTGTGTTGGTTATCAGAGAGCGAACCACAAACAAAGCTTGTGTGATGAATGCAATATACAGCTGTAGAAGGAATGCACCCTGACACTTGAAGTTGTGGGGATATTGTCTATATTATATCAGGGGGATTCAGTGGTTGAAATGATAAAAATTCAATATAATTGTTGTGAGGCCAGATAAGATTCTTCTTGATTAGAAACTGGCCTCACAGCACGTGGGGCATTCCCATAAGTGCTCCGCCCTCTGTTCCAGCAGCCATCCGACTCGATGGTATTTCAAGTGTAATGCCGCTGAAACACGTCGACATCAGGGCACAACTCTGGCCCTTGTGACAGGTTTCTTTGTTGTACTGCCCACCCACGCCGTGCCCGTAACTAGTTCAAGCACAACGTTGGGGCCTGTCGGAACAACATGGTAACTGTTATCGAAGGTTACGACTATGGGATTGTATAGATGATGTACCATGAAGCTTCTATAAGAAGATAACCTCAGTATAAAGGCATGTCATCTACTAAGATTTTCTGTTGCATGGTTGGTTTGTCTAGTGAGCCATTGGTGTGACCTACAGACACAACCACATGACCAGATGACAAGGCGAGAATGAAGTTATACATAATTTTAATAAATGAATGTCAATTTAATGCCATCAGATGACACATTAAAACGTTTAACTGAAGAATTAACAACGTAATTTAATGTTGCCAGATGATGGTCAAGGAGATTTAACAGTAGCAAACCTCATGAACGAGATGAATGTGACTATAGAGGATGTAACACACGACCCAGAGGCTCAAGCAAATCTGGAGATGTCAAGCGACCATCAGATTGTTGAACCTCAAGTAGATAGCCAGGTAAATATAACTGACCTCTTTAGATGGTCCTGGTCTGAATTTTGACCAATGGGCCACAAGTTGGCTAAGATAGTGATATATGTTGATTAATATTTATTCTATAGAAAGTTACCTAGAGAGGTCAAGTGACCATCAGATGAATGTCAAGTAGTTAGCCAGATAAATATAACTGACCTCTTTAGATGGTCCTGGTCTGAACTTTGACCAGTGGGCCACATGTTGGCTAAGAGAGTGATATATGTCGAATAATACTAATTCTATAGAAAGTTTAAGTGAATTTAATCAATGATGGTTAATGTAGCTTTTGGTATAGGTAATATAAATATATTCTGATGAAAACCAAAAGGCAAATTGTAAATTAAATTGTCATATCATTATGTTATCAATGTCAGACATGGACACTAACTAAAGAACAAGAGGATAGAAAGCTTACTAAGTGTGAAATGAGATGCTTAAGAAAAGCAGTAAACAGAGCATGCAGTTATTTGAGAAATGCAGAGATTACGAAAACTGTTGGAACAACATCTTGGGTGAAATATTTGGAAAAACAGAGACTGAAATGGTTTGGCCACTTAATGAGAATGAACCCTTCTGGAATAAGAACATACAATATGAACATGAAAACTGCAAGCAGAAGGTGGATTGAAGAGTTTCCAATGTTCTGAGATGTTACAATATTACTTCCCGTCAAGCAACATTACTTGGCATAGCCTGTAAACCGATGCTCATTCAGTCCTGTGACTCATTACAGCAAAAGCAGGAGAAAAGGCAATAAGTAGATTATTATTATAGTAACTTGGTGTAGGTAATTTAGTTGATGATAGTAATTTAGGCATTTGGTGTAGGTAAGATTATTAATAGTAACTTGGTGTAGGTAATTTAGTTGATAGTAATGTATCTATTTGGTGTAGGTAAGTTAGTTCATGATAGTAATTTCTAGTCATTTGGTTAGGTAATTTAGTTGATGATAGAAATTTAGCCATTTGGTGTAGGTAAGTTAATTGATGATAGTTGTAGGTAAGATTATGGTTACCTGGTATAGGTTATTTAGTTGGTGACAGTGATGTAGCCATTATAAGGTCCATTGCAGTCAACATTCAATGTAGAGACGACACTTGATTTGATTTACATACAGCGACAGAAGCCGATGGAATTACATGTATTTTGACATTTGTTTGTTGTCTTTTGTTTCTCTAGGTGGATGAGCTAGATAGCGTACTGACTCAAATTCTGCAGACGGAGACAGGGGAAGATCCAGAAGAACAGGTTGTGTCTGAGATGACAATTTCCCAAGGTAAGTTTTAATTCAACGCATAACGAAAATCTTAGGGTTAGGGTTAGGGTCATAATGAAAATCTTAGGGTTAGGGTTAGGGTTAGGGTCATAATGAAAATCTTAGGGTTAGGGTTAGGGTTAGGGTCATAATGAAAATCTTAGGGTTAGGGTTAGGGTCATAATGAAAATCTTAGGGTTAGGGTTAGGGTCATAATGAAAATCTTAGGGTTAGGGTTAGGGTCATAATGAAAATCTTAGGGTTAGGGTCATAATGAAAATGTTAGGGTTAGGGTTAGGGTCATAATGAAAATCTATTAGAAAGAAAGGGAGCTCCCATGAAGCTGAAATGATGATTGACTTTTGAGTGTTAATTTTATGCATAAGGGAATCTCTTTCTATCAAATAGTGATTAAGCTATTTGTCTTGTGATGAAGCTATTTGTCTTGTGATGAAGCTATTTGTCTTGTGATGAAGCTATGGTTTAATCTGGATCATGACATTTATTTACAAGTGATGATTTTTTCCTGAAATAACTTTGTCACTTGAAGTTTCACTAGTTTCTTCTCTGAGAGTCTGTGTGGCTTCAGAGAAGCAACAATTTTCTCTGTGGCTTCAGAAGCAACAATTTCGTCCCTGAGAGTCTGTGTGGCTTCAGAGAAGCAACAATTTTCTCTGTGGCTTCAGAAGCAACAATTTCCTCCCTGAGAGTCTATGTGTTTTCAGAGAAGCAACAATTTTCTCTGTGGCTTCAGAAGCAACAATTTCCTCCCTGAGAGTCTATGTGTTTTCAGAGAAGCAACAATTTTCTCTGTGGCTTCAGAAGCAACAATTTCCTCCCTGAGAGTCTATGTGGCTTCAGAGAAACAACAATTTTCTCTGTGGCTTCAGAAGCAACAATTTCCTCCCTGAGAGTCTATGTGGCTTCAGAGAAGCAACAATTTCCTCCCTGAGAGTCTATGTGGCTTCAGAGAAGCAACAATTTTCTCTGTGGCTTCGGAAGCAACAATTTCCTCACTGAGAGTCTATGTGGCTTCAGAGAAGCAACAATTTCCTCTCTGAGAGTCTATGTGGCTTCAGAGAAGCAACAATTTCCTCCCTGAGAGTCTATGTGGATTCAGAGAAGCAACAATTTCCTCCCTGAGAGTCTATGTGGCTTCAGAGAAGCAACAATTTCCTCCCTGAGAGTCTATGTGGCTTCATAGAAGCAACAGTTTCCTCCCTGAGAGTCAATGTGGTTTCAGAGAAGAAGAGGAACATGATCTTTACTGCCAGACAACTACAGGAAAGTGCAACAAGCAGAATATCTGCCTATACATTACTTTTTTGGACCTAATCAAGGCCATCAACAGTATATTGTTCTCTGTTCTATATTATCTTTTTACATAGACCTTATGACTGAAACATGAATGTATTGTTATGAATGCTAACTTTTTAATTTAAGTGTGTAGAATTGTAATTGTGAATTATTTGTGTGTGTGTCCTTTGTGTAAAGTGTTAATTATATTTTTTTTTTAATACTGTCAACTTTGTTTTTCATGTCAGTTGTTTGTGAAGTGTAAAACAGATTTCTTTGTGTTTCTATTGGTATCTATTGGTAAACAGTTTTACTGCAGTCACACCAATTCATTCATTTTCCTTTTGCGATAAAGTTAGCGCATAGGGCAGAGGTCAGATCTCTCCAATTCTGTCTGTTCAAAGCTATTCTGTGCAGTTCTTGAATAGTATGAATATTGGTTGTTTTACTTTCTCTAAGTATTGTTCTTCTAAGTGTTTCTTTTGGTCTACCCCTTGCTCTTTTGCCTGTAGGTATCCATTCAAGTGATTGGTGGTGTATTCTGTTGGTGTCTGCGCGTAGGACATGCTCGATGTAGGACCAACGGCGTTTTCTGATAACATCTGTGATGAAATTTTGATGTGTCTCTTCTCTGATTTTATCATTCTATTTGAATTCACTCCAATGGGTGTTAGTCACACCAATTACTCGTTTTCAAATACAACAAAAGCAGCGTTGACCTGTGCCTTAGATTTAGTATGTGAAACATGGATGATTTCATTCTACAGAACCAACTGTTGGGGATGATGACAATGAGATTCTCATTGATGTCGAAGTAGAAGGGGATGAAGATGATTACGAAGCTCATGATTCTCAGATGGTCACCCAAGTGCTCTCAGATGAAGATGATGAAGCGGATGATCACAGAGGTCAGTAGAGAATTGATTTATTTTCTGATCATTTTATTGCCTTTGATTGTGAGCATATTGTTTATTTAAATGAATAGTTTGCCAGTGTGTTGCTGGGACCCTAGAGGCAAGCAAGAATAGCAGCACTGTTGTCTGTCATGCATGTTACAGGAAACGACAAAGAAGGTTTTGGGCAGTAGTTGGCGTGGCTGTCTTATTTCATAATTGCCAAAGTGGCTCAGAAGCTATGCTGAAGTAGGATTTGTCAGGCTGAAAGGTGCAGATACCACAGCAAAGGTGTAAACCATGACACAATGCATTCTCTTCTCCGGACTATGACCTGCTAATCTGCAGGAGTTTGAGAACGAACAAAGAAGAATGATAATTATTAATTGAGGTATATCCTGTACTAGGCATTGATTATCAACCACTACAATCTAATGTAATTTTTATTATCTAGACAATCTTCATCAGGTGCCATGCCGGCTGGAGTAGGCGATCATGGCTCTCCACAGCTCTCTATCTCCAGCATTATGTATCAAGATAGTTGTTGTTTCCCTGCCGTGCCAGGTTGTCAAACTGTCTAATATTTTCTCACATTGTCACCCTCTGTCTCTGTTGCCTTTAATCTCACCTGTTGTGACTATGTTCTCCAAACCACCCTGTCTCATGAAGTGGCCAAAAAATGAATATCGTCTTTTATCTAAATAGTAATTCCTTTCAATAATGTTTCCAGTTGTATGGGAAACAGTTGGAGTAACCTGGATGTTTTTTAATTTCTGCAATGAGGATGTTTTTTCATTTCTGCAATGAGAGGATGTTTTTTTCATTTCTGCAATAAGTATGTTTTTTCATTTCTGCAATGAGGAGGTTTTTTCACTTCATCAATGAGGATGTTTTTTTCATTTCTGCAATGAGGAGGTTTTTTCATTTCTGCAATGAGGAGGTTTTTTCATTTCTGCAATGAGGATGTCTTTTTCATTTCTGCAATGTTTATGTTTTTTTCAATTCTGCAATGAGAATGTTTTTCATTTCTGCAATGAGGAGGTTTTTCAATTTCTGCAATGAGGAGGTTTTTTCATTTATGCAATGAGGATGTTTTTTCATTTCTGCAATGAGAGGATGTTTTTTCATTTGTGCAATGAGGAGGTTTTTTTCGCTTCTGCAATGTTTTTTTCATTTCTGCAATGAGGATGTTTTTTCATTTCTGCAATGAGGAGGTTTTTTCCATTTCTGCAATGAGGATGTTTTTTTTCATTTCTGCAATGAGAATGTTTTTTCATGTCTGCAATGAGGATGTTTTTTCATTTCTGCAATGAGGATGTTTTTTCATTTCTGCAATGAGGATGTTATTTCATTTCTGCAATGAGGATGTTTTTTCAGAGCTTTATTTCATACCCAGAGGTTCCAACTCTCAGCCGTCTACTCAGATGGGGTAAAACATAACTGTATAGATGAAGTGCTGCAAGACTTCTACAAGAGGAAAGCCTTACTTTACAAGTATGTCATGTGTTAACGGTTTGCCGTTGCATGGGGGTTTGTCGGATAGGCCACAGGTCAAACCTTTCTGTATGCAGTCTTTCAGGAATATATTCACACTGACATGTGGATAGTCACAGACGGTTGTCATTATTCTTGTGTTTTTGGTTTTATTTTTAGATCACGATAACCAGGATGATGTATCTGCAGATGAGGATTATGATGAGGCAGATCAAGAGGAAATTGGGGAAGACGATGAGGACGATGAGGAAGATGAAGAGGATGATGATGATGAAGATGTAAGTGGTTGTAATCTAGTGGTTGTAAGATGTTGCCAACTGCACAACATTACAAGGGAGTCTTGTGTAGAATTGCTAGAGTACAAATATAGTAGAAGGATTTTGTTAACCTTTAGCAAGCCGAATTAAAATTTGATGCACGTTTTCCCCCGACACTGAATCCTCGTTTGAAAATTTGTGTTATTTTGGTTGGTGGTTTTAAAAACGCGATACCTTTTTTAGTTTTATAGATTTTGAAATAATTTATGCACATGTTCTTCTTCTGCATTCGCTCTCTGATAACCACCAAGAAAGTCAGTGTCGTTTCCGCTGGGAAATACAAAGTACGTTGTTCTGCTAGTTCCACAGCAGAGCTGTGTTATTTGCACCTCAACTGGACCAGAGTATCTGAGTCCCGGGCATCTGAGGCCTAGCACACCTGTTTTTGTCATGCCTTTAATTCGGGTAGTGGGTTTCCATAGCCTGTGACAGCCTTCCTGTCACCAGATGGTGAAATTTGTATTAAGTCTATGACATGACGGTTTATCACCCAATGTGCTCTTGAACTTTTCAGGCCAAAACATGTCCCTGGGAGGCAAGTCTCTGTAGAGACAGTAGTCAGGGATTTAGGCTTGGATTGACTACGCCTATCTTACGCAAGGTGTTTTGCTGCCAGCGAACTCATCTTGCATAATTAGACGTATTGTGCCAGTGCCTGTCAGGAACTGAACCTTTTCTTTCACAGAAGATAGACGTGTCAGACCATCGGCACAAATAAAACAGCGACACAACATGTTTCCATTCTCTGGACTTTTTCCTGCAGGAAATCTATTAGAACCATGGTCCTGCTACAAGATAGATCTAGTGGGAGTTTGAGAATGAACGCTGAAGAAGAAGAACTGTCCCTCTCTGCGAGCATGATTCCAGTATAGGAATGCATCGATAGTAGAATATGGTCCCTGGTTTGTTTGCCCTCTTAGTAGAGGTGTCATTCAGTGACATCGTGAAGTCCAAGTCTGAGCCTACACATTTTTGAGGAGCACTTTGGCTTCGAGAAGCTTATTCTCGAGCAGAATAAAACTCATCCTGTGAGCAAGATTCCGGTATAGGAAAACATCGAAGGTAGAGTTAGGCCTAATCAGTTAGGAGCACTGGAGACTAGGAGCTTGTTCTCGAGCTAAACCACACTAGTTCCAATTTCCTTTTAACGTTTTCCCTTTTCGGTAACACATAGCTCTGCCCTCTGGCGCTGTGCTGCCCTCTAGTGGTACTCATTATGTTATCGTGTTATCTTGGTGGCGTGTGGAGAGCATGGCCATGTGGTTAGAACGCCGTTCTCAGACCCTTGTGGTCCCGGGTTCAATCCATGGTTGGGACAGGATTTTTTATTTCGGAGGTACAATAAAAATCCTTTCTGTACATGTTGCGGAGTCTGCTATGGCAAAGCGACCTTTATTTCCACAGCCCATAGAAAGCCTCCCTGCGCTTCTTCACAGAAAAACATGCAGTAGTGAAAGTTATCTCAATGAATCTCCGTATTGTCTTGATACATACTAATTTCATGACTCTTGCATTGGCCATCTCTCCAATGCTCGAACTGGACTGTCTTGCAACACTTTGTGTCGAAATTGACGCTATATGTGTTGGCCCAGAGGTGTTAGAGATATTGCTTGTCTTTTTGCAGTCAGTTCTCATTCCATCTACAGCCTCTACATTCCTAGACATGATCCCTAAAGTGTTTGCCAGAAGCACGAGCTGCTGTACTTCTGTTTGCAAGGTTCACCATGATGAGGTACTTTCGGGATCTTGATTGTCTACTAACCCTTTGTCCGCTGAGAACAATGTGGTACCCTTTGCACCCATATGCACATGTAAATAAGAATTATTGCAAATATGTGTGTAATTTGAATTTGTGTATATGTGGTACGAGATGTGAGATGTGGTAAAGACGTTTTTTCACAAAATTAAAAAATAGCACATACAAACATGGGTGTTACTGTTTGGAAAGCACAATAACCTTTTTGTTTTTACAGATTTAAAAATAATATTTGTACATGTAAATAAAGAATTGAATACTGCATATATTGGTGTAAGTTTTGTTTGTGTACCTGTGACACAAGAGGTGTGAGAAGGTTGTAAAAATGGTTAAGGGGAAAAACAAAACGAAAACAAACAACACACTGATAACCCTGATAACACACCTATGTCTATTGTATTCATATTGTTTCATAACCAAACTAACATAATATCACTGGGGAAATAAATAAAACATGTAGATTTAGAGTGCCATGCTGATCATCTGATGACTAACTGACCTTTGTTCAGGAGATACCAGATTGAATATCTGAAATTGACATCTTATTTACAGTTGTAATGTTAGGAGATTCCTGATCTTATTTACAGTTGTAATGTTAGGAGATTCCTGATCTTATTTACAGTTGTAATGTTAGGAGATTCCTGATTTTATTTACAGATGTAATGTTAGGAGATAAAGTTAACATCTTATTTACAGATGTAATGTTAGGAGATTCCTGATCTTATTTACAGATGTAATGTTAGGAGATTCCTGATCTTATTTACAGATGTAATGTTAGGAGATTCCTGATCTTATTTACAGATGTAATGTTAGGAGATTCCTTGGGGTTCTCACTTGAAGCTACAGAATTACATGTGAGTGGTGCTCTTGAAGGTAGCTTCTGCTTTGTTGAGGGGATTTGTGTGAATATTGGGAAAACCTGAGTACAGCAAAGTCAATTATATATTTCCTTGTTTGTTTAAAAAAAAAAATGTGATGTATCCTGTGTTACTTTGAACTAATGCTGTGTATTCTCTTGACAGGCTTCAGATATAGATGGAGATGGGGATGACTATCAGGAGATTAGGCCTCCTTTTGACTCGGATGACATGGTCTTTCACATGGAGGACTTTCCTTCTGGTGGTGAGACAACAGTTAATATTGTCTTAAGGTTGATGTTGTGCTAAAGATTTTCTCATCTTCCTGGCACTCAATACTGTTACCTTCCTGTGTGTCCAGTTTAATATCTCACATTGTCTCCAGTTTAATTCCTTGACAATTCTTGTCTTAGTTTAATACCTCAATATATCTTCTCCAGTTCTATAGCTGAGCCTATCATGTCTCGAGTTTAATACCTCGCCTCTCTGTCTCCATTTTAATATCTTGCCATCCTGTCTCCAGTTTTATATGTCATCATGTCTCCAGTTTCTTCTTCTTCAGCGTTCATTCTTAAACTACCGCTAGATCTCTCTTGTAGCTGAATCATTGTTCTACTAGATTCTAGAAGAATGCAGCCCAGAGAATAGAAATGCATATAGAAATGTGTTGCCATTTTATTTGCACCAATGGCCCAATACATCTGTATTCGGCAGATGTCTCCAGTTTAATACCTAACCATTTCCAGTTTATGTCATGGGAATTACCTGGGTCAACAACAAGTCATTAGTAGACCTTGACTTTGCAGATGCTATCACCCTACTAATGAGAACAACATGTACACAGGCTCAAGAGCAAATAACAAAACTACTTAGTATCATAGAAGAAATAGGCTTACAGATTAATAAAAAGAAAGCAAATTTCATTAAATTTTACCAATACGACAGGAGTTGTGAAATGAAATAATCAATTATTGACAGAGTCGAAAGCTTTACTTACCTTGGAAGTAAAATATAAAATGATGAAGATGTGACAGAAGAAATAATGACACGCATAGAGCTTGCAGCAAATGCCTTCAATAAACTAGTTAACATATGGCAAACAAAGCCTTTACAACACATATCAAGATCAAACATTTCAATTCCTGCGTGATCCCTGTACTCATGTCCACTCAAGCCATACGCCTATGAAAAATTTAGATCACACACTGGGAAAAAATTTGTCACATTGAAACACAAATTGGGAAAAAAAATTGTCACATTGAAGCACACTTTGGAAAAAAAATTATCACATTGAAACACAAATTGGAAAAAAATTGTCACATTGAAACACACATTGGAAAAAAAATTGTCACATTGAAACACAAATTGGAAAAAAATTGTCACGAAACACAAATTGGAAAAAAAATTGTCACATTGAAACACAAATTGGAAAAAAATTGTAATATTGAAACACAAATTGGAAAAAAATGTCACATTGAAATACAAATTAGAAAAAATAGTCACATTGAAACACAAATTGGAAAAAAAATTGTCACATTGAAACACAAATTGGAAAAAAAATTGTCACAAATGAATCAATAAGAGCCATATGCAACTCTTCTCATCACTTTGCCATCCCCTATAGCTTTACCCTCAAATGTGTGAGCTCTTTCATTGCTCCTGACTCTTGAATGATCAGAACTTGTAGATCCATGTGATGTTCTGGCCATTGTTGAGAAGAGTGTTCCACTCTTATCATGCATTTTTCTATCTTTAGCAGTAAACTCTTGGAGTCTGATAAAATCACTCAAGTGTTGATGGTTACATTGTTAGCCAAGTCAGAGAAGCTGTTCCTGCCTTTGTTTCCATTCTCATACTCGATGCTGTGGTGGGCTGGGAACCAGACTTTTCCATCATCCTCTTGCAATTTTGGTAGCCAATGAAACTCAATCAAAATCTGTTTGTTTCTCCTACTGAGCCATTAATGTAAATAATTATATCTTGTGGCTTTGAGTTCTGTTCTGTGAGTTCTTGTATCATTTTCCCTGTGTTTTAATTGTAGCCCAATCATGGCTGCGGTTCAACTCAGCATTCTCTGTTTCTATCGCCTCAGCATCCTCTGTTTCCAGTTTAATTCTTTCTCCACATCCTCTGTGGATTCCTCATCTTTCTTTCTTCAGTTTGATGATGCCTTTTCATCATCCTAACTACAGTTTAATACCTAATCTTCCTTGTCTCCACGTTGATATGCTATCAGCCTGTGTGTGTATATGTGTATATATATATATATATATATATATATGTATGTGTATATATATATATATATATATATATATATATATATATATATATATATATATATATATATATATATATATATATATATATATATATATATATATATACATACATATATATACATACACACACACACATATACATATATATACACACACATATACATACATACATACATACATCTACCTGGGTGACAGATTTGTTGTACCACTTTCATCTTCCACAATGAGGCAGTCTGCAATAAATATTTATACCAAAGTTGACAAACAAAACACAAAGCAGGTACACAGACATACACTTATATATTGGTGACTTTTGAGTGCATTCTTTTCACTTCATTACTCTAAAGTATTCTCACAGTTTATCTCATTGTTTCATTTGCGGTGTGTCAGATTTCCACATTATTAACTCTGATAAAGGTAGCAATCAATTCCTGATTTCCATAAGTTGTTTCATTTTTTAAAAAAATATTAGAAATATACATTTTGAATTTTGGTGTGTGCTCCATAAATCACTCTATGTGCCCTAAAACAAGAGACTTGGCACTGTTGACAACTATCTAGCAGAAAAAGTGATGGCTTCAGACTAAAGGAAGACATTGTAAAAAGCAAGAAAAAATCACTAGGAGATGAAGAAGGAACAGCTGACAGAATTTGCTGAACCAGCCATTAATATAAAGAAAAATCTTGTGTTCACAAATCTTGACCATTGTCCATTCATTGTTTTTGTCAACATCTTTGATATTTTTTGTAACTTAAAATATTGGTCATTATTCTATCATCACCATATCAATATAACATCAACATAAGATATGAAAAGAAATAACTGTCACTGGAAACGATGTGTAAGCTCATGATGTTTGTATTATGTTGTAGTCTCAAGATATTAAGTTTTCATTATACTCAACCATTATCATTTTGTTTGGCCATGTGTGAGTGAGCGTGGGGAACTTTGTAATCAGATCTGTAGAGATTATATAAGTGTTCTGCTGCTTTAGTTTTCAGCAAGATGAAAGGGACTGACCACCTGTCAAGGCACTCTTAGTACAATGACATTGATTCTGTGTGGTTTGCTGGAAAAGGGCATATGTTACACTGTTTATAGTGAGGCAGAAATATATGTTCATTTTAATCCAACTCAGTATTTCATATATTTGTAGGAATGTGGGGCATGTAACCAAATTGTTAGTCTCCTGATAATTCAATTTGTGAATTGAAAACAGTTTTCTGATCATTCAATTTGTAGCCAAATTGTAACAGTTTTCCGATCATTCAATCTGTAGCCAAATTATAACAGTTTTCTGATCATTCAATATGTAGTCAAATTGTTTCACTTTAAAAAATATTAGAAATATACGTCTCACAGCCATAATGACTAGTCAATATGATGGCAAAGGCTGGATTTTTCTTTCTGCAATAAAATTTAATATGTAACTTACATATGCCTTGGTGACTGCAACCACGCAGCAGTCTTTATTTCCACAGCCTGTACAATACTTACTGCACGTCTTAACAAGAAGACAAGCTTTTTTAAAAAAAAGAAACTGGAGAGACTTGTTAGCTGCTCATGTCTGAATTCATACTGGCTTGGACTGCAACAGTGATTAAATGTGCTAGAGTTCTTTATTTGAGGGCTAACTCTGGTTCATAGACCTTCACTTGTGTAATCTCATGTAGATATGAAACAGAAGTTAAAAGGAGAATAGAATATCCATGCAACTCCCCTGACAGGAAAAATGCAATCTTGAAAGTTCTTTTAAACTAGAAAACAGAATTTTTTTTTTTGAGATGTGGATATATAAAAGAATAAGGAGAGCCTCATGGAAATAGAAGAAAAGAGATTCTGACAACACTGCATATGAAAAAAGAACTAAAGTTAATAAAAATGATCAAACTAATCAATTATTTTGAACATATTAGAAGACATGATACCTTGTTGAAGACCTTACTTCAGGGTAAAGTCAAGCGGAGGTAGGCAGAGATACAAGTGCGAAGGAAACATTAGATGCACAGGTTACAGTCTTGAAGAATTCACCACCAAAGTAAGAGACAGGATATTGGAGATAGTTGCAGTTAACATAGTTAACACAGTTAACATTGCAGATACAACACTTGCGATGGTGATCTCATTCTGTATCTTAGATCGGACAGATCCATATCATTGCCCAAGCAGATCCATATCATTGCCCAAGCAGATTCATATCAATGCCCAAGTACACTATAACCCCTTGTGGTGATTGAAGCCTGATTGTCATTTAAAAAAAAATCCCATGTTATTACCATTTGGTTGTGTTACTGTGTTAAGCCCTGGCAACTTTCTTCAGGTGGAGGTCAACATATAATATTTAATGACTCAAGTCAGATCCAGACATACCAGCTTCCTGTACAGTTACACGACAGTGATACTGGAAATGATGCATGTAGGTTTAACATCGGTGGTTCATTTCAATTCAATGTTTGAACAAGCATGTTGAATTCTCTGGTGTCAATCTCTAGATATGTGTTTTTGTGATGTGTAATTACGACGTTTGTAAATGTTAATACCCACTAGCTATTGTGTTCACTTCTCATGGTTTAGTTGTAATAGCACTTTGTTAGCGTGTGTGCATAAATTTTTCTTGCCTCGGCTGTTTGTCTGCATAAATTTATGCCACTTTAATTGCTTGTGCACATAAACTTTTGATATCTTAGCTGTATGTGCGCATAACTTTTATAACTAATTGCTTTGTGAATAAATTGTCGCTTTAGCTTTTTTTTTTATGTGTGCAAAAACATTTATGGTGCTCTATGTACATACATTTGTGTCACTTTAGTCTGTGTGAGTACATGTTTATTATGTCACTTTAGCTGCTTCTGTACATAAACTAATATTGCTTTGATTATTGTGTACATAAATGTACATCATATTAAGTTTATTGTGCACATAAACAATCATTTTAGTTGCTTATGTACATAAGCATACATCAGTTTAGTTGTGTACATAAACGTACGTAATTTCAGGTGCTTGTGCACACAAACGTACAATTATTTCATTTCATAAATGTAGGTATTTTAGTTGATTGTACATATAAATGTGCAGATTTGGATGCTTGTATACATGGAATTACATTATTTCAGTTGCTTGTATACTTGTATACATGGATGTATATTGTTTCAGTTGCATGATATATTGTATGTATCGTCTTAGGTGCTTGTATACATAGACGTACATATTTCAGTTAATTGCATACATGGACGTACATTGTTTCAGTTGCCTGTATACATGGACATACATTGTTTCAGGTGCTTGCATACATAAGCACATCATTTTAGTCTATTGTGTACATATAAGTACATAATTGTAGATGCTTATATATTTAAATGTAGATATTTTAGTTCTTATGTACATAAATGTGTATTTCTTTATTTATTTATATACATCTGTTGCTGTAGTCTTTTGTGTATATACTTTAGTACATTGATTTACTTGCTTATGTATGAAAACTTATGTCAGTTTAGTTGTTTGTGTGCCTTTGTCACTCATGTTGTTTGTTTGTTTGTTTGTGCTTACCCCAGTACAGAGGTGGGCTACCTTTTGTTTTGTGTGAGTGTGTGTGTGCGTGTGTGCGCGCGACACGCACAGGTTTTTTTTTTTACGGGTCAAGTTCAGGGTTCTCAGAAGGAGATGGGGTTCATCCCAACCAGATGTAAAATTGTACAAGTTTATGTTTATGAATATTAGTTTTAGGTCATTTTAGTTGCTTGTACACATAATGTTATGTTACTGTATTTGCTTGTACACATAGTGTTATGTTACTGTATTTGCTTGTACACATAATCTTATGTTAGTGTAGTTGCTTGTACACATAATGTTATGCTACTGTAGTTGCTTGTACACATAATGTTATGTTACTGTATTTGCTTGTACACATAATCTTATGTTAGTGTAGTTGCTTGTACACATAATCTTATGTTGCAGTAGTTGCTCGTACACATAATCTTATGTTACTGTAGTTGCTCGTACACATAATCTTATGTTGCAGTAGTTGCTTGTACACATAATCTTATGTTACTGTAGTTGCTTGTACACATAATTTTATGTTGCAGTAGTTGCTTGTACACATAATCTTATGTTAGTGTAGTTGCTCGTACACATAATCTTAAATTAGTGTGTAGCTGCCATGAGTATAGAAACATTATTTTACTTTGTGCACAGAATAGTGATTTCAAATTATTATGACTGTGTACATAGAGTTACAAGAATTGTGATATTTACTTCGACATTTTTTGGTCACTTTAGCAGCTTTGTATACATAAACTGTTAATTTTTGTGCTCTGTGCATAAATGTGTTGTTGTAAGTGCAGTATGTAACATTTGTTATCTTAGTTGATAAACGTATTACTTTAGTTGCTAAACTTGTTACGTTAGTTGATAACCTTGTTACCGTAGTTGTTAAACTTGTTACTTTAGTTACTGTGTGCATATAAGTTTGCTGCTTCAGTTACCAAATGCACACTTTTGATATTATTTTAGTTTCTCTGTGCACAAAAACTGGGGTTCTTTCCAAGAAGTGGGCCTTCATGTTTTCCGAGATGTGAAATGAAGTAGACAACAGTGTTCTTCTTATTTATTTGTTATGATTATTTCCCTTGCCCAGACAACTGGTGCATGTTTATGTTGCATTATTTTGGGTGAGATTAATTTAAGGAGGAGCAGAATGGTATTGGAGGAGCAGAATGGGTTAGGAAGGTTTTATGAATGGGAACAAACAGCTGTTTGTCATGTCTCTGTGCGCAAATGTACTGCATCACTACCAGTTGAACATATAAGTTCAGCATAGCTACGGCAACCATTTTGTAAATAGAAACTAGGCTCGGTATGCTATGTCCTCAAAGACAAGAAATTGCTCCCCATCTACGCTTCCTACAGCTTCCAGATTCAGAGTGCCAACACATAAATATATATGATTCGCTTCTCAAGTTGTGCCAAGCATACTGCACCTGTAGCGGCCGAAGGCAAGTTCAGCACTGTTATGCCAGCAATTTTGTAAATAGAAACTAACCAGCAGAGTGATGTCACAAATTTCTAAAAATTTCTGATTGTTGCAGATTCTTTAAAAAGTGTGAAATGTAGGCTCTCCTCCTAGGAGAGAACCAAAAACTTGTTACTTCAGTTACTAAATGCACACATTTTACATTACTTTAGTTGCCCTGTACACACCGTAAATTGTTTGCCATTTAGTTGCCATGTGCACATTTCATTTTTTATTACCAATGGTTTTATGAATTCAGTTTTCCTTTGCACCTTTTGTTAGTGTTTCTGTTCAGTTGCATATGCACATATACTTCTGTAATCAAAGTCAAAAATGTAACGTGTGTGTGCGTGTGTATATATATATATATATATATATATATATCTTATCTATTGTGTCCACTATGATAGATAAATATTGTGTTTGATATTTTTGATAAATCAACTGTCGTGCTGAGTGACATTGTCAATTATCATTCTTGACAACGTACTGTCTCTTGTGTTGTTAATATGTTCAGTTGATGATATTTTTCCATGCAATGATGTCATGGCAACCAATCCAACAACTTCTCTCTTTGTCTTCCTCTTTGTGTTTTCTACCCTCAATTTTTCTGGTGGTTACTAAGTGTTCAAGCTTTATTCTCATCATATGCCCTAAACATTTTGACTTTCTTCCTCTAATTTTTACTATAATTTGTCTTTTTCAGTAACATTCCTAAGAGCTTGCATATTCCTTGTGGCAATATATGGGTGTCTTTCTTCTGCGTTCGTTCTCAAACTCCTGCAGATTAGCAGGATGTAGTCATGAGAACGGAATGTGCTGTGTCATGGTTTACAGCACAACTGCGATATCTGCGCCTTTCGGCCTGACACATCCGACTTCCGCATATATATGGGTGTGAATCCTGGACAATCACCAAAAAAGTGAAAAATAAAATAGCATTTGAAATAAAATGTTTCTTAAAAATCCTCAGAAAACCATGGACCAAAAAAAGATCATAATGTAGCCATCCTGAGAGAAATGAACGTAAAAGAAAACTGGCTAAATAGCAGGGTTCTTTCCAGAAAACTACAATATTTGGACCATATCAAATGCCATAGTGGCCTAGCAAAAACCATAATGGAGGGAATTTTACCAGGGAGACGAACAAAAGACAGACCATGATGAAGATGGACACAAAACATCAGAGACCACCTGAACATGACAATAACAGAATCAGGAAGACTGGCTTAAGATAAACAGAAGTTTTAAAAGATTGTGATGACTGCTATATCCTGTTCAGGATATGCTACCCGATGATATGCTACCTGATGATGACTTCAGCATCTGTGAAGAATTCTACAATAGTTTTCTTAGCTGTTTTCTTAGTGTTTCCATTTTTCTCTCTTTAAACATTTTATGCACCTAAAAGTGCAAAAAGAAAAGGATATCTGACTCGTTTATCAGTTCTTGTTTGGAACACATGCCTAAAAGCTTATTTTAGGGATAACTAGCCTAAATATTATATCAACAATTACTCAATAATTAATTTAATTATTAATTTTTTTTAGGGTAAGGGGTTAGGGAGAGTTGTCTTTTACATAGCTAACCTAACCATAAATAAATTAATATTGAAATTAATAAATGATAAACATAAACTGATAAACATAGTCAAGGGAAATAATCAAATAGGTAGGCACAAGTTCCAAACAGGAACTCTTTTATCTACTAAATTAAATGTGAATCTATCAAGTGATACATATATATATTTTACATTTAATGTGTAAAATAGGTAATATAGTAGATAATAGTAGGTAAAATAGTAAAATACCTGGGCAGTAGGTAAGAGTTGAGACAACAGAATTAATGTCTGTAGAGGTGTGAACACAGATGAGCTTGGGATAGAATTTTCAAGGAAAGAGGGGAGTTTTCATGGTTAGAAATTTCATGGAATGATTTGTAGAATAATTAGGAATGGAAATATAGAAATGCTAAGAGAAATAATAACACATTTTGAATATTTTGAGTACAGAAAAATATGTGACACCTTGTTGAAATTTGATTGGAAGAGAATGTTTAAAAAGTCAGGCAAAAGTTGCAATTGTGAAGGTAGAGATGGACAAATTGCAATTTGTCAGAGTGCATGACCAAGTCAAGAGATGAAAAGTTTTGTAGATGCATTTATATTTATGCCAACGTTTGATGAGTCAGCATGATCTGGTCTGATCTAGCACATATTTGACAAAGACAGAAATCTGTATTAATACCGAAAATCCATACTAGTTGACAGCTATGCCATTTTAGGTGCAAACCTGTTAGCTCTCTCATTACAGCAAGACTGTAGTAATTCTATAGTCTATAGTAATTCTTTCCTCACTGTTATTATTCTTTTTTTTTTGAACCTGTTTTATGTTACCTTTTTAAGGAAACACTGCTCAGCATGTGGTCCTAGTTGATAAAACTTACAAATCTTGCTTTTATTTTACCTTCAGTGCCAAGTATGCCACCGCCACCCAGTAATATCACTAGTACTCATCCATTGTTGATGCGTCAGGGTGATCCACACTCCATGAGAGTACATCGTGGCGGCAGGCAGAGAATGAGGACGCTGCCAACTGTACATGTTAACCTTAACCCTGCCACCAGACAGCCCAATACGCCGCTTATTCTGCAAAGGTATCAAGTGTAATGTTTTCCTTTATCTTATTTTGCCAAATAATTTGTAATCATCCAAGTATGTTTTATAAAACATTGGATCATTCTGAAGCTACTGTGTTATAAATTCATGAAATTTGGGACGGTCTATATGTTATTCTTACTAACCCCTCTGCCAAAGAAGCTAACAATTTTTGTCTTAACATAGTTTAATTTTAGTTGATTTCCTTCACCATTTTCCATAAGTTTTCTGTAATTGTTGAATCTAGAGATATATTTTGCTGCTATATAAATCAATAGATGGAGAATATTGTAGCTTGCCTTTCCTTCATGTGATCTTGTATTATATACAGACTTCTTGGTCCATCTACTGCTGCGGAGATTCTACAGCTGACCAGCTCACTAAGTACCCAGAACACAGGGACAACTGGTCCAACGAGAGTGGTCTTGGCCGGGGATAATTTGAATCTTATTCAACGACCAGAGGATGATTTGTTTGAGGAACTTTTCCAGGTAAACTGTGCATTTTTGCTTTTGTTTACTTTAGATGTTTATTCTTCTGTTTGCGAATTAATAATATCTATTGCTGCTTCCATCTTCCATCCTATTGCGCATCCAATTAAAAAAAAATCTTAGCTTCAATATTTTTTGAGGATATCACCTGTGTTGGCAACACTGACATGTCATGAACTTTGTAAGAGGTGATCAAGGAGTTTTGGAGTGCAGTTGACTGTTCCATCCCATATTTCATAGATATCCAAAATCCATTCTGAAGTCAGATGGACCAAACCAAGCGGTTCAGACAATCGCAGTCAATCTGTAAGCCATGACACCATGCAATCTGTTCTCAGGACTATATCCTGCTAACCACCTTGAGTTTAAGAATGAACACAATAAGAATTGGGGATATTTATTTTTAACATGTCATCTTATGTTCATGTATTGTTAAGTAGTGGGGTTTCACAAGCATTGCTCCTAGCTTTTTGTACATCTTCTATATACCTAAGGAAAATTTGGGGTTTTAAACCTCTCAAAGCTCCATTAGTATCTCTGGCCCAGACAATATTGTTGGAATATTTTTCAGATTATCGAGAATTTGAGAATTGGGAGTGAGGATGGGCGTGGCCCATAGAGAACCCCTGACAATAATTTCAAAAAGAGCAGTGAACCAAAATAGAACCAGAACTATCAGCCGTTATACCCTGAGAGATTTACTGAAGCAGAGATCGGAGAACCTATGGACATGTATGGTGTGTGAAGAGGATAATCAACAGATCTAATACCCAATTAATACCTAATTTTTCAGATTGTTCCATATTGTTGGAACATTCTTCAGATAAATCTATATGATGATGATGATGATGATGATGACGACGATGATGAAATAATCCCTTTAGCTGTGAGCAGATAGCTCTTGACAGCCCATAGCTTTTCTGGAAGAAGCACATGGTCCTCCTCAGTTGTGATGTAGATGTGTAGAGTGTATTGTGGATGGTTGGAAGTGCTGGAAGCAGATGTTGTCGGATGTTAAGTCTGTAATACGTCAATCAATCAATCAATCAATAAACACGTAACCCTTCAGGTCGTAGGGGTACCACATTGGATGCTTCAGCGCACAGAGTCCTCCAGCGAATTCTATCCTCAGCGATGAAGACGAGTGTGGTAATATCTTGTCCTGTAAATTCCTTGATGTTGTCTGTCCATGCCTTTATGTTCCCTCCTCTGCTTCTTCCACCCTCGACAGTTCCCTGCAGTGTTGTGCATACTGGTGTTCAACTGTTTCTTTATAGTGGTTGCAGTATCTACAGTTTGGTTTTTATAGTTCTATATAGTTGGGACATTCTTGGATAGTCCTGTAATCTTGCTGTTAGAACTTTCTACCAGATTTTATCTGGCACAGATTATAACTAACCTGCAGCTTCTTTGGAACATTCTTGGATAGACCTGTAATCTTGCTGTTAGAACTTTCTACCAGATTTTATCTGGCACAGATTATAACCAACCTGCAGCTTCTTCTGCATTCACTCCTGAATAATATAATTGGTTTCTCTTTGTGAGTTATGTAATTTGTGCATAAGTACATTGTGTGCTAGTTTCTGTCATAACACATTCTGTTTTCTGAATTACATCCAGCAAATTTGCAGGATTTTGAGAATGAAAGCAGAAGAGATTTTGTCACACAGTCAATTTTGTGCCTGAAACATGTGATCACGGAGAAGTTGGATCAGTGTCCAGGGACTAAACTAAGTTTGAACCAAACATCATGTACAGAGAATGTTGCTCCAGGATTGTCTTAGACAAGATGACAAAGTTCTTTATTCCTCATATTTTGACAAGTTTGTTTTACAATTTCTCTGATATCAAGGTTAGCCACAGTCATCTTCATCATGAATTCTTATCTTCTTTTAAACAGATGGTACCTCTTTATAACTCAGGTGTTACCACAGCCCAAACCACTATACTTGCTATGCATGACATGAGCTGGATCGCGACCAATCACCACATGAGACCTAACAGCAGAATCAGCCTTCTTACATGAAATGTTTCTTCTTCTTCTTCTTTCGTTCACTTGAAATATGTCTATATCTGTAATTCTGTCTCCTTAATAAAACTCACTGTCTTTTGTAGTTCACACAGTGTCCCATAGAGCTTTGATTCCAGTGTTGTTTCCTCTGGCCAATATGTCTGCCTCAGCGTTTCATGCTCAGAACACTCTTGAAGTATATGTTTGGCACTCTGTGCTGCCTGTCCACATGTACATATGGCCGTGTTGCCAATCTTGAACTTTGTATACATGTGACTGCGGAGTCGGTTGTGTCCTGTTCTGAGACGTAGAATTATAACTTGTTCTGATCTGTTCATATTGTGATTGTCATCTTGTGTTGGTGTTTGTGGCTTTCTTATTGACTTTATCATCTGGTTTTTCTGATGGTAGGTGATTGGTATATCTGGTTGGTCTTCGGCAGCACCTTCCTTAGCCAGTTGGTCTGCTTTTTCATTTCCTGGTATTCCACAGTGAGAGGGTATCCACTGTATGGTTACCCTATACTGGTAAGACAATTCGCTAAGTAGTTTTTTCAAGTCTGTTAGTTTTCCAGGCTGGAGAGCTTGAAGCACTGACCTTGCATCTGTCAGGAATACCACAGGCTGTAGGTCAGAGTTGGAGTTCAGCAGTTTTTTAGCTGCCACACTAATTGCCTGGATTTCTGCATCATAATTATTGCAGAATTTTGCTGTTGGTGTTCTGATTGTATCTCTAGGCTTGTGTGGATATTCTATATATACACCTGCACCTCCATATCTCACGGCATTCTGTGCTGACCCATCTGTGTATACTTTGACCCATATATCTTGTGGATATTCCTCATCCAGGAAACTGAGGGTGACTGTCCTTCGCTGCACACTGTTCTGTTCGTCCTCACTTAGTATTCCTTTCACATGGGTCTGAATGTATATTGGCATTCCATGTCTTTCACTCCACGGGGTTTGTTCTGGTACAGGCCTTAAGGGGCTGTCAACTTCAGGTAGGTCTGTAAGTTGTCTGCGGAGTCGCTTAGCTTGATGGATAAAGCTGCTTCTTTTCAGTCGTCCCATTGCTAGATTTATGACAAATTTGATTATTGCTGTGATTTTCCTTGGTCTCTATATATTGTATGTCACCTTTTAGTTTCGCTCAACAATGCAGACCAATGAAAAGCACAGAAATAATCAGAAACATGTCCCACAAGGCTTGATTGAATTCTGTTGGTATGTCCTTTATTAACTGGACATCCTATGACATATAACATCAGAATCTAAAACGTGCTGAAAATAAATGTGCTGCCCCAATACTTATGCATCCTCCTGCAATCTCCTGCAAACTCCTGCAGATTAACAGAATGTAGTATGGAGAATAGAATAAGTTGTGTCATGCTGTGCAGCATAACTGAAATATCTTTGCTGTTTGGTCCAACATATCCGACTTACAATTGCTTTGGGTAACTTTGAGCCTCAATAGGATGGGAGAATGAACCCCACCCTAAAACCTCCTTAGTCTTCTATGACATTCTTGCCAGGTAACAGTATTTATATTCATTGGGTCATGACAACACGCTGGTGTAGACCCATATTGTTTAGAGAGAAACTGAGTAGTGCAGTAAATTAGATTGTTGTCACAATTCTTCTCATTTTGTTTTATAGGACCCTTACTCAGAATCAGGAGCATCAGGCACTGGAGCACTGTCATGCGTTCCTTCAACTCTTACCCGCTGGACAGAGGAGACAAAAGCTTTGGATGGAGATGGCGTACATGACCTTGTTACAAGTAAGTTCTGTTATTTGTGCAGCAACTACCCAGGTTTAATTAATAGATGATATCAAAATGTATTCTGTATGGAGAATTAATTTCTGGCAACAGAACCAAAGAAATTATTTTAATTCATTATGGTATGGACTTGTTTGTCTTGCAGACGGTCATTAAGCGAAAAAGTAACTCTTTGTGCAGCATCTATCATGACTGAACCTTCTCAGTGATCAAGTCACAGCCACAGCACATTGTGGGTCCTTTCCCAGATAAAGGGTCTAGCTCTCACTATGTGTCTCGCTCTCACTATGTGTCTCGCAGATAGTTGAATCCGGCAGCAGTCCTTGCGACTGTAACAAACTTTCTGCATCTCTAACTAAGTTACGGCTACATTGGCCATTTTGCATTCAGGAATGTTCTGTGGCAGTAAATTAAGTCACAAAATTACACACAATTTCAGATCGGCACAGATTTGTAAAAAGTAAACATTCGACCCTTTATCTGGAAAAACTCACATTTGTTTGCAGATTTCTATTGAATTGGAAATATTAACTCATGTATTCTTTAGTGCCTGTCTCTCTTGTATTCTTTAATGCCTGTCTCTTGTATGCTTACATGCCTGTCTCTTATATGCTTACATGTCTGTCTCGTGTATGCTTACATGCCTGTCTCTTATATGCTTACATGCCTGTCTCTTATATGCTTACATGTCTGTCTCTTATATGCTTACATGTCTGTCTCTTGTATGCTTACATGTCTGTCTCTTATATGCTTACATGCCTGTCTCTTCTATGCTTACATATCTGTCTCTTGTATGCTTACATGTCTGTCTCTTATTTGCTTACATGTCTGTCTCTTATTTGCTTACATGCCTGTCTCTTATATGCTTACATATCTGTCTCTTGTATGCTTACATGTCTGTCTCTTATATGCTTACATATCTGTCTCTTGTATGCTTACATATGTCTCTTGTATGCTTACATGCCTGTCTCTTATATGCTTACATATGTCTCTTGTATGCTTACATGTCTCTTGTATGCTTACATGTCTGTCTCTTATATGCTTACATATCTGTCTCTTGTATGCTTAACATGTCTGTCTCTTATATGTTTACATGCCTGTCTCTTATATGCTTACATATCTGTCTCTTGTATGCTTACATGCCTGTCTCTTGTATGCTTACATGTCTCTTGTATGCTTACATGTCTGTCTCTTATATGCTTACATATCTGTCTCTTGTATGCTTACATGCCTGTCTCTTATATGCTTACATATCTGTCTCTTGTATGCTTACATGTCTCTTGTATGCTTACATGTCTCTTGTATGCTTACATGTCTCTTGTATGCTTACATGCCTGTCTCTTGTATGCTTACATGCCTGTCTCTTATATGCTTACATATCTGTCTCTTGTATGCTTACATGTCTCTTGTATGCTTACATGTATCTTGTATGCTTACATGCCTGTCTCTTGTATGCTTACATATCATTCTCTTGTATGCTTACATATCATTCTCTTATATGCTTACATATCTGTCTCTTGTATGCTTACACATCTGTCTCTTGTATGCTTACATATCTGTCTCTTGTATGCTTACATATATTTTGTATTTTTAGATGTTTGTCTTTTTTTCAATTATTTTTTGTATGTCTTCTCTTGTATAGCTTATAGATTATAAAGTATTCTGATATTTTGAGTGTATAGTATAATAATGTGCATATTTTGGCTTCTAGTACTGAAACCTGCCCTCATTGAAGAGCTAGTAAGGAAAAGAGAACAAGAGCTTGCAGAAAGAAAAGAGAAACGGAAGAAGAATGCAGACACATTGACACCAGCAGATGAGAAGAAAGAGAATGATGGTGAAGTGAAACCATCAGCCAGCAGTAACTCTTCTGTGGTAAGATCAGATTCAGATATGTTTCTGGGATTTTGCATAGCTAATTATATGTTTCAGTATGAAGTCGAGAGTTCAGAACATTTATTTGTTATGGAGCAATACCATTGACAATTGCTGTCTAAGACATGCTGAAGTTGGATGTGTCAGGTTGAAAGATTAAAATATCACCATTCATTCATTCATTCATTCATTCATTCATTCATTCATTCATTCATTCATTCATTCATTCATTCATTCATTCATTCATTCATTCATTCATTCATTCATTCATTCATTCATTCATTCATTTATTTATTTATTCATTCATTCATTCATTCATTCATTTTCCTTTTGTGCTGAAGTTAGTGCATAGGGCAACAGTCAGATCTCTCCAATTCTGTCTGTTCAAAGCTATTCTGTGCAGTTCTTGAATAGTATGAATATTGGTTGTTTTACTTTCTCTAAGTATTGTTCTTTTGAGTGTTTCTTTTGGTCTACCTACCCCTTGCTCTTTTGCCTGTAGGTATCCATTCAAGAGATTGGTGGTATATTCTGCTGGTTTTTGCGTATAGGAAATAAGCACATTTTTGTGTGTGTGCTGATTGACTTTGACTTCCAGATATTAGACAGTCTGTTAAATGTACTTGATGTTAGGGCATCAAATATCACAGCCAAGCTGCAAATCGACATGCCCCATTCTCCTGACTACATTCTGTTAAACAGGAGTTTCAGAATAAACGTAGAGAAAGAGGATGTACAAGATTGATTTGAGAGTTTAGCTCTAGTTTAGAAATAACACTGATATGCTTAACTTTCTGTGAGAGTGTCACATTGTCATCACTTGGAGGCTGCCTATAAATTATGTTAACTCACTTGTATGCTGAAAGGGGAAGAAAGATAGTGATACTGTTAGCTGCCGTGCACGTCGTAACAGAACAATATGGGGGGGGGGGGAAGGATGTGTGGAGGAGTTGTTTGTCCTATCCATTAGGAGGTCACATTCACCTAGAAGCCATGCTGAATTCTTTTGTCCAAAAAAAAATATAAATATCTATATCAGGGCTATTCAATTGGTGGCCCACTGGCCAAATCTGATCCGCAGAGACCTAGTAAGTGGCCCGCGGATCATTGCTAAAACAGTGAAATAAAGTTATAAAAAACTTTCTTTATAAATCTGGCCCGTGATGATCCCCATTTTGGCCCCTGAGTAAATATAGTTGAATAGCCATGCTCTATACTGCATTTTCCCCGTTAAGGAGTTGCAGAGAGGGGATTGAATAGCTGAGTACCGCCGAAGATGGATGTGTCGGGCCATTGGTGCAAATAAAACGGCGGGACAACGCATTTCCATTCTCTGGACTACATCCTGTTGGAAATCTAGTAGGACAATTGTCCTGCTACAAGGGAGATCTGGCGGGAGTTTGAGAATGAACACTGAAGAAGAAGAATAGCTGAGTATTGAATAGAATAATCTTTTGTGTCAGGCTGAAAGGTGCAGATATCACAGCAAAGCTTTAGAGCATAAAACAACAGATTCCCCTCTCCTGATGACATCCTGCTAATAAGCAGGAGTTTGAGAATGAACACAGAAGAAAGCCAAACTTATTTTCTTGCTATTCGTTGACCTTATGCCCGTCAACAGAATACTCCAAGAATACATGGAGAAAATGTATTTTAAACAGCTGAAAAAGTAGACAAGAACAACATGATAATTTAGGTACTTGGACAAAATTTTCAAAATAATGCTACATAATTATCCTTATAGTTGGATATCCCTTAAAAATTGCAATTCAACGATGCCTCAATCAAGTCTGTATGTCAACCCTGAAAAAAGTTATGATTTTATTCCCCGAATTAATTTGACATCAAAATAATTTAAATGAAACATAGGAAAATATAAATAAAACTTGTGACCACAAAGTCTAGCTGAGCTGATAATTTCTGAATTATCTTTGTTATTTTCAATAATATAATACACAAGCGATACATTTTTGTGTTCGTGAAGACAAGACATTTATGTTGATCACATTTCTGCAATGTTCAGATGGTCACAGAACTTATTGATATTCAAAATGGCTGCTAATTTGCATAATTATAATGAAAGTAAATTAAATATCAAACATAATAAAATACCACAAAATTATATATTTTTGTATTCGCAAAGACAAGACGCATCTGTTGATCACATTGCTGTGATTATCAGAAGCATGTACAACTAATTAATATTCAAAATGGTAGCCAATTTGTATAATTAAAACAAATGTTATATGTTTTTAAAAAATTAACTGCTGTTTTATGCATCATCTTGTATCCTTAAAAGTTACATATATAAAAAGAAAAATGGTTAAAGAACTTAATAAATCTAGTTTAAAACATGACACACGATGACATCACTAAAAAGTAGTAAAAGTCACAAGAAATTTATAGCCTAGGCAAATTTTTCCAAACACACTATTTCCAGATGTCCAAGTACCTACATGATTTATTTATAAACTCTTCCCCCCAAAAAAAGAAGACAGGTTCTGCTTGCTTAGATGGAACTCAGATAATTGCATTTGATGGCAAAATGAAATAATAGTCTATATTTACAAAATTACTGGTGAAATCGGATGTGTTGATCGATGGTGAAAATAAAAGTGACATAACATATTTCCATTCTCTAAACTTCATCTTGCTGAAAATATAGGGACTGTCCTACTGCAAGAGACCTAGTGGGAGTTTGAGAACGAATGAAAAAAAAAATAATTCAGAAAATAAATGATATATTTTCAATGTTTTCTTCTCTAGTCTATTGCGACAGCACCTACATCTACCATTGGAGCAGCTGGACCTGTCTCAAGTACTGCTATCAGCATTGCTAATCATGGTAAGAGGACTAGTGTTTTAGCAAATATTCAATAGTCTTATCATGTGTATATCATTTTCTCCATCAGATATCAGTGGTTCTCAACGCTGGCCATATGGCCCAGCATGGGACCACAATGATTTCCAGGTGGGCATCAGAATTTTTTTTTATAAATTAAAATTTTGTTGTTTTGGCTGGGAGGAGCCACAGGCAATAATCCCTCTAAGCTGGCAGGTGTGCATAGTGAATATATAGCACACAAGTAACAACAGTGAAGATCAACCCATATAAATATCCAATATTACCTATTTTGTACTGATGTGAGAGTTGGACAATTACAGCAGAAATGGAGAGAAGACTGCAGGCTTTTAAAAAAACAAGTGTTGCAAATAATTATTACACATTCATGATATGTAACATAAAACCAAATTATGTGTGAAAAACATAAATGATAATAGATCCATGATATATCACATGTCCACGGACATGCAGGTGTGGAGGGAAACGAACGGGCTGACAAATTAACTAGTCTCGCCACCACAACAGACTGTCAGCCTGTGGACCGAGCAGACATACTCTCTGCTCCTCGTGAGTCTTCACGATCAGAAGATTGTGCGATAAATAAGCATAAGTCAATATCAAGAATGCAAGAATTGGGAGTGAGGATGGGCATGGCCCAAAGTGAACCCCTGACAATAATTTTAAAAAGAGTAGTGAACCAACAAAGAACCGGAACCATCAGCTGTCATACCCTGAGAGATATACTGAAGTGGAGATCGGAGCACCTATGGACGTGTCCGGTGTGCGAAGATGATAATCAACATACTTAATAACTAATAAATGATAAAACAAGTGAACAAACACTTGTGAATGGTGAAACATAAATTTGTGTGGTTTGGTCATGTGATGAAGCATGATTTCATTTCCAACATTAGCCTGCAGGGGACAGTTGAAGGTGAAGAAGAAGAGGGTAACAAAAGAAAGTATATATTGATAATATTAAAATCTAGACAAGATTAAGGTTCTCCACACATAAACAAGAAACTGAGAACAGTGATACATGGTAGGATTTTTGTGTTGTTTCTAGATAGGTACCCCTTACGACCCTGATTGGTTATGAGTATTTAATGTGATAGTCAAACAGCGAAGCAGAAAGAATTTAATGCTCCATGCACAAAATATGGAACTCTGTCATCATCAAGTGCGATCTCCATCAGAACAACAACCTAGTGGTATGAAATTAATAAAGACAAATCAATTTAGTCAATTTCAGATGATCTTGCGACATGAACAAACAAAACACAAAGTAAATACTTAATTTTAAAAGAGCAAAGTCCATGTCGTTCCTCCGTCAGGTGTGGCCATTTTATAGGGACAATGGGATTGTCGCTCCGGAGGAACTGAGTTCATGCTTTGAATTTGATATAAAGTGAAATCTCAAAACTTGTTTCCAACTTAATCTTATCTAAAGTGAAATCTCAAAACTTGTTTCCAACTTAATCTTATCTAAAGTGAAATCTCAAAACTTGTTTCCAACTTAATCTTATCTAAAGTGAAATCTCAAAACTTGTTTCCAACTTAATAATATCTAAAGTGAAATCTCAAAACTTGTTTCCAACTTAATCTTATCTAAAGTGAAATCTCAAAACTTGTTTCCAACTTAATCTTATCTAAAGTGAAATCTCAAAACTTGTTTCCAACTTAATCTTATCTAAAGTGAAATCTCAAAACTTGTTTCCAACTTAATCTTATCTAAAGTGAAATCTCAAAACTTGTTTCCAACTTAATCTTATCTAAAGTGAAATCTCAAAACTTGTTTCCAACTTAATCTTATCTAAAGCTAATTACAAAACTTGTCTATTAGTACTTTGTATTTGATGTAAAGTACAATCTCAAAACTTGTTTCAGACTGAATCTTATCTAAAGCTATATTACAAAATTTGTCTATTAATATTTGGAATTTAATGTATTGTGACATCTGAAACTTGTTTGCTAGACTAAATATGATCTAAAGCTATATTACAAAAATTGTTTATTAATGCTTTGATTTTGATTTAAAATTATATCTCACTACTTGTTTGCTAGACTGAATTAGAAATAAATATGCATTCTCAAACCCCTGCATATTAGCGATATGGAGTCAGGAGGACAGAATGTGTTATGGTTTATAGCTTAGATGCAATAGCTGCGCCGTTTGGTCTGACACATCTGACCAGCATGTCTTCTGGGCCACTCAGGCCCTATATGGGATGGAACAGCCAATTTTACCCCAAAACCTCATCTCTTACAACATACATGGATGGTAAACAGTGTTGCCAGTCTTTGCTCTTCTATAGGACCCCAGTACCCAGGAACACAGGTGATTAGGGAGGATATGGTTAGCATCACTCCTGCTGCAGGTACTTTTCCCATAAGATTTGGTCATCATTTCCTTAGGCCGGGTCACACCAGAAACTTTTTGCGGTCTACAAACTTTTCCAGTTGAAAATGAGAACTGAACTTGGACCTCCTTTACTGGAAAGCTACTGCACTAATCACTGATATTTTACAGCTTCAAGAAATAATATAATTGTATTATATTTTGCTTAATATGAAGAAAGAATTACTAAGAGAAATAAAGGTAAAGCAAATAAAATATTTTGCACACATTAAGGCATGACATCTTATTAAAGACCTTACTTGAGGGTAAAGTCAAAGGGAAGTGAGCAAAGGTAGACAGAGATACAAGTGGGAGAGTAACATCACAAGATGGGCAAGTTACAGTCTAGCAGAGTGCATCACCAAAACAAGAGACGGGATGTTGGAGATCTGTTGCAGCCAACCTTCATTGTAGAGACGGAAATGATGACGATGAATATATTTTAAGAATATAATATTATGTATAATATAATTTATTAAATAAATACACATTGGATGTCTTGTAAAATCACAACTTTTCTTTGGGGATGTGGATTAGGTGAATTAGGAAATACTGTTGACTCATGTTGCCAGATGAATCGGTTTCAACTGAACAGAGCTAGTTCTGTCTGCTACCATCTGGCAGCTTCAAGAAAAAGGATGGTGTAAATAACAATTTACACTGTGTTTGTTTTTATGTTAAGAATTTTGTTTGAATTTTGCTATAAAGTATTTGTTATTCTTATTGAAAAAGATGTAATAAAATGTCTTCCAGCAGCAGAGATAGTAGCGTCTGCCATGATTGAGGAGGAGCTTTCTCCGTTGATTGCCAGCTCCATCACTGCATCATCTTATCCAGCACCTGTGACTGTATCTGCATTAAGTGGGACACCAAGATCAATTCCAGTTTCTGTGGTAGTCACCAGTATGGATTTATCTACTGCCACAGGAAGTGCAGCATCTTCATCTTTGTCAGAGATATCGCCGTCAGGTCTCAGTGTTATCTCACAGGCAGAAAGTGCCGCTGGTCCATTTGTGGCATATCAGACTTACCAGAGTACTTTGTCTAGTCACCCAGGGACTGTAACCTCTCAAGTGGTTTCCTCAGTGCCTGCAGCATCCTCAAGCAACATTAGATCTTTCTCCTCATTCCAACAGTCACAATTGATGCCCATTAGTTCCTTGTCTGTTGGCAGTGCTGCAACGGCACCTCTGCTTTTTGCAGATATCCCATCTCTTACAAATCCTCCAGCACCACCTCCCTCTCTTCCAACGTTCACATCTTTTCCAAATTTATTTCACTCAATCCCCTCGCAACCACCATCAGCTACCTCAACTCCGTTACAACCTCAAGATAATCTGCCCATCACTGGACATGACACTTGGGGAACAGTTCTTACCTCCACTATCAGAGATGACCAGCGACCACTTATAAATCAAAATACAGCCCAGAGCTCAATGATCAGTCAGCTGTTGGACAGTTTTATTCCAGATCAGACCTTTTCAGTTGGATCCACCTCATCGTCCATCTTCCCACATGTTACTGTGGCCAGCACTGCCCTACCTACTGTGGCCCAGTCTTCAATGCCAGTCAGGTAAGATATTTAAATTCAGGCATTCTTAGGGGTCGAATGGTTGTCTTGGGTTTGATTGTATCCTTTGTTACCAGGGACCTGGACTTCTATGTTCAGGGTGTAAAGAATAGGGTCACTTGTTTTTCCAGACATGTCTTGCGAAGCGAGTAAGGAAAGTTTCGGGGGATAGGCTGACAACCTGTCATTGAAAAAAATCATTGCCACTGAATGTCTTGTCCCAATTTCGTGATTTTGACTTCTCTGAAATGGTTCCAATGGATGATGAAGAGATGCAAACCAGTGGACTTTGCATTTTAGTCCTCTTGTTCCTAGAGAATGTTTTGTTTGTTATCACTGTAGATGGATCACCATATCTGAGGTGGCAGAGAATATTTTGTTATCACTGTAGATGGATCACCATATCTGAGGTGGCAGAGAATATTTTGTTATCACTGTAGATGGATCACCATATCTGAGGTGGCAGAGAATGTTTTGTTATCACTGTAGATGGATCACCATATCTGAGGTGGCAGAGAATATTTTGTTATCACTGTAGATGGATCACCATATCTGAGGTGGCAGAGAATGTTTTGTTATCACTGTAGATGGATCACCATATCTGAGGTGGCAGAGAATATTTTGTTATCACTGTAGATGGATCACCATATCTGAGGTGGCAGAGAATATTTTGTTATCACTGTAGATGGATCACCATATCTGAGGTGGCAGAGAATGTTTTGTTATCACTGTAGATGGATCACCATATCTGAGGTGGCAGAGAATATTTTGTTATCACTGTAGATGGATCACCATATCTGAGGTGGCAGAGAATGTTTTGTTATCACTGTAGATGGATCACCATATCTGAGGTGGCAGAGAATATTTTGTTATCACTGTAGATGGATCACCATATCTGAGGTGGCAGAGAATGTTTTGTTATCACTGTAGATGGATCACCATATCTGAGGTGGCAGAGAATGTTTTGTTATCACTGTAGATGGATCACCATATCTGAGGTGGCAGAGAATGTTTTGTTATCACTGTAGATGGATCACCATATCTGAGGTGGCAGAGAATGTTTTGTTTGTTATCACTGTAGATGGATCACCATATTTGACAGCAGAATGATGAACTGGTTGGCACATAGGTGTATGCTATAATCACATGGCAGGACCTGATGATCCTGGGATACTGTTGTCCTGGAATGCCTACCTTCGGGGACTAAACATGCATCCATAAAGGCATTTCAATACAGCTTCAAGACATATATCTTCCATTCATATCGTAAGAAGTGACTAAGGTGGTTATGGGGTGTTGTTAGCTACCCATCTCGTATAGGATCAAAGTGACCCAGAAGCCATACCGAATTTGGATATGCCATGCAGAAAGGCGCAGATATCACTGTAAAGCTGAAAACCATAGGATAATATATTCTGTTCTCTGGACTACATCCTGCTAATGCGCAGGAGTTTGAGAACGAATGCAGAAGTTGTGCCACCAAGTTTCCACTTTTATGTATACTACTATTTGAGATTTTTGGGTGCCTGAATGAAAGGATAATATTACAATTAAAATAAAATTACTATACTCATTTATCTCAGATGATCAGAACAATCCTTAGTACAATCAGAGCCTGGACTTCTACTATTTTTTGATAGTTTGAAAGCTCTGATTCAACTATATTTTGCTAACTCCTGCAGTTGAAAGAAGTGGTAGACCCCACCGTAAAAGACACTTTAAAAAATTTGACCAAAGGTAGTAAGAAGTAGTAATAGTGTGACCTCACATTTATGTTGCAATATACAGCCCAAGGAGTGTTGTGATATGGGATCGGTTACCTTTCCTTCCCAAAGTAGATCACAGGTGTCCAAAAATGCCACATTCAAGTCAGACATGTCCGACTGAGATGTGCACATATCACAGGCAAGCTGTAAACCATGACACAGCATATTCTATTTTGTCCAGATTACATCCTGCTAACTGATGGAAGTTTGAGAATGAACACAGATGATGATGATGATATTGAAATAATACCATTAGTTAGTTAGTCGTCGGATCATCATCACTGCAAACTAGACACGTCCATAGTTGCTCCGATCTCTCCTTGAGTGTATCTGCCATTACACTTCTGCTGACAGTACCTGTCCTATGCTGGTTGACCATCATTCTTCTGCGCCCTCCAAAATGTTCACTTCTAGCAACACTGCATTTCAATCCCTGATCTTTAATCCTGGCCATTGAAAAGGAATCATCATCCACATAGTCTCACTCTTGCGTATTATATCTCTTAAGGAATTCAAAACGTCAGCGCGAGCCATCACCATGTGCCACAATCGTGCATGATGCCAGTTGATCCGCCCTTCATTGCCTCGAACGCCCACATGTCCCATTAGCTTTGAGTGTATGAGCTTGGCAGTCCATAGTCCTGTTCAGACAAAAGCACAAGTTTTTTTCAGGTGTGAATCTAAGGTGACACTTGGGCTCATGCAATATTATCTCAAAGGCTTGGTTGAATAGGGGAGGTTTATGGATGCATGTTTCAATTCCGAATGGAGACATTATCCAGTATCACACGATTACCATGTTCTGCAAGGAGCTCAGCACACGCTATCTCATCATACTTCTGTTAGATTTGTTGATCCATCCACAGTGATGGCACATCTAGCATTCTTCTTCTTCTGCGTTCGTTCTCAAACTCCTGCAAATTAGCAGGATGTAGTCCGGAGAACGAAATGCGTTGTGTCATGGTTTACAGTATTGCTGCGATATCTGCGCCTTTCGGCCTGACACATTCAACTTCAGCAAGGTTTTGGGTCACTGACCCTATATGGGTTGGGACAGCCAACTCCATCCCATAACCTCCTTAGTCGCCTCTTACGATGTGCATGGAAGGCAAACTGTTGCTATTCTTTGCCCCCCTTTTGGGCCCTGGCAACACACAGGTGACATCTAGCAGTCCCAGTCACCTAAGAGTCTGCCACAAAAGGATACAGGTGCAGTGTCCACTGGCCTGAATCTCTTTGTTATTCATGGGGATTATTTGATAGGAGACGTATGTAAAATGTTGAGACACAAGATGAGACAATTATTTTTTTACAAGTGTCAGGTTGTCAGTCTATTCCCCAACTTCCCTTAGTCACCTCCTACAACATGCCTGGAAAGAAGACAGTAGTCCTATTTGTTATACCCTGAACTAAAGTCCAGTCCCAGGTTGCCATGCGGCGAATGAATGTAGAAGAAAACACAGACATCAATTTTCAAAACTAGAGCATTAAAAAATGTGTGAAGTTTGAAGATTTAGTGTGGCCATAAGATGAAGAGGTCCTTGTCTGGAACACATTTCTACCTGCTTATTTTAGGGATAATTAATCTAAATATTATATCAATAATTAATTTAGATATTAATAATTTTAATGTTAGGGTTAGGGAGAGTTATGTTTTACATAACTAACCCTAACCCTAAATAAGTTTATATTTAAATTAATAAATGATAAACATAAACTAATAAACATAGCCAAGAGAAATAATAAAATAGGTAGGCACAAATTCCAGATACGGACAAATGAAGATTTAGAGCTATGATATGAATGAAGAAGTCATTGGAAAAAATATTGTATTGAACAAACAAGCGTGGACGTCTGTGATCATATCAATATGGATACAGACAAGCAGCATAAATGTCAGTCATGCGTGACAGTGGTTAGCTTTGAGCATGGTGACCAGCGTGTAGGTACGAGAACTAGCTCTCTTGGATGGGGTTAGGTTACTTCTAGCGATATGGTTATAGATGTCCATCATCCAGCGGAGGTGGTAAGAAGTTAGATGTGTTGGGCCATTAGAGCAAATATAAAAACAACAGTGCATTCCATTCCCTGTACTACATCGTGCTGGAAATCTAGTAGGGAAATCCTGCTATAAGAGAGATCCTATGGGAGTGTGAGAATGATTGGAAAACACCCCCCAAAATTAACGTGTTAAAGCACATTATTTATCATCTTTTCTCTACTTTTTCTATTAGGTGGCGCAGAATGATGATTAGTTTTCAGGCTGTGGAACATTTAGTGCTTGATATGCAGTAATATTGTTATGTCTCAGAATGTTCGTGACTCCTTCAATCCACTTTCTTTTTGGTCTTCCTCTTTATTTTTGATTTTCTTCATCTTCTTTCGTTCACTTGAAACATGTGTATCTGTAATTCTGTCTCCTGAATAAAACTCACTGTCTTTTGTATTCATACAGTGTCTCATAGAGCTTTGATTCCATTGTTGTTGTTTCCTCTGGCCAATATGTCTGCCTGTCTTTTGATGTTTTGATGTGTCTAGTTTAAATGTTGCATGCTCTTTCTGCTGACCAACATCGGTTCATTCTTATTAATTATCATTCTTATTATTGTAGTCTCAGTTTTTCATTATATTTGACCACAGATATTGTTCCAATAGTTATTGCAATATCTGCTTGTTCTGCTTGCTGCTTTTCTCAGACATCTCATTACATACTTGATCAACTTTCTCCCTTGTTTTTTTTTAGTTTCCTAAAATACACAAAGACTGATAAACATGTTGACTCATATATATATTTGGATACAAAAGTTAGCATAACATTTTCGACCCAGTAACATAACGTGCTTGATCCGCAATTTTTAGCAGTCCTTTAAGAAATCTGTCGGGCGGCCTACATGTGTGACCGACTGTTTGGTCTTTGGAAAGGCTGCCTCTCTTGCTGTTTGCATGTCTAATCGTCTTTCTAATTGTTTGCCTGTCTGGTCGGCAGTCTGTTTGGCTGTCTGTCTGATTGGGTCAAATATGGTGCATTGGACACTTACCAGTGTGTAGTTCTTGCACGATGTTAATTTTTCTACATAGCTTCTTTTGATCTTCTTTCTCTTTTCACCTGGTAACCCATTAGCGTGTAGTGGCAGTCCAATTTTATTCATTCAAAGTACTTGTCAGATATTCACATTTTTCGAATCATTGTAGAAATATTGCTGTTTATCCATCTCTTATTTGCTCTTAAATCATTGCTTCTTATTGTCCTTTTCAGTAGACACATCCCATGGCATCATGACAGCCACTTCACAGTACCACCCCCAAACTTTTATCTTGGCCCATCAGAGGAGACAGCCATAACCACAGGGATATCTGGATCCAGGCCAGAAAACAGTTTTGCATTCTCTGCCCCAGTACAAGTTTCATCTAGTGTGACCATGACTTCAAGCAGACCAAATTCATGCCTGTATGAGTTGTGTAAGTATTGATACTAGATCATAGAAATCTCATTTAGTTATTATTTCAATGGTGTCTTTATGTTACAAAGATTTGATATTTTAATCCTTAGCCTACTCCAGAGCTTCAAGAAAACATCAGGAGTGATGACCATTGTCCACATCTAGAAGAAAACATCAGAAGTGATGGCTATTGTCCAGATCTACAAGAAAACATCAGAAGTGATGGCTTTTGTCCAGATCTACAAGAAAACATCAGAAGTGATGGCTATTGTCCAGATCTACAAGGAAACATCAGGAGTGATGACCATTGTCCAGATCTACAAGAAAACATCAGAAGTGATGGCTATTGTCCAAATCTACAAGAAAACATCAGGAGTGATGGCTATTGTCCAAATCTACAAGAAAACATCAGGAGTGATGGCTATTGTCCAAATCTACAAGAAAACATCAGGAGTGATGGCTATTGTCCAAATCTACAAGAAAACATCAGGAGTGATGACCATTGTCCAGATCTACAAGAAAACATCAGAAGTGATGGCTATTGTCCAAATCTACAAGAAAACATCAGGAGTGATGGCTATTGTCCAAATCTACAAGAAAACATCAGGAATGATGGCTATTGTCCAAATCTACAAGAAAACATCAGGAGTGATGGCTATTGTCCAGATCTACAAGAAAACATCAGGAGTGATGCTATTGTCCAAATCTACAAGAAAACATCAGGAGTGATGGCTATTGTCCAAATCTACAAGAAAACATCAGGAGTGATGGCTATTGTCCAAATCTACAAGAAAACATCAGGAGTGATGGCTATTGTCCAAATCTACAAGAAAACATCAGGAGTGATGGCTATTGTCCAGATCTACAAGAAAACATCAGGAGTGATGGCTATTGTCCAGATCTACAAGAAAACATCAGGAGTGATGGCTATTGTCCAGATCTACAAGAAAACATCAGGAGTGATGGCTATTGTCCAGATCTACAAGAAAACATCAGGAGTGATGGCTATTGTCCAGATCTACAAGAAAACATCAGGAGTGATGGCTATTGTCCAGATCTACAAGAAAACATCAGGAGTGATGGCTATTGTCCAGATCTACAAGAAAACATGAGGAGTGATGGCCATGCATTTTTAGTTTAATTAAATGGTTGTAATTTATTGTAATTTCATTTTCTACAATTCACTAAGCAAACAAATAATAGTGAGACATCGCAGCAGACAAAACTCATGCAGTGCTCATGCATGTGTGATGTTCATAACAACTGGTTTTACAGCAAACAAGTAATTTACGGAGACCAATTTGACCATTTATTCTGCTTAGAGATCTGGAAGTAAAAAAGGACCCTTTTATTTTCTCTACAGTTTTTGTTACAAGTATATTGTTACAATTATCTGACTCCTGATTAGACTTCTCTTTTGATCTTTCACAGCTGCCCTGCCAGATAGTCGACCTCAACCACCAGTGAGCTCTGCTCCCCAGTACAGTGGTCTTGATATAGTACAAGACCTGTCCAACATTTTTTCACAGGCTAATCAGCCGTTCTTCGGGTAAGTCTTGTCATACAAGAGCCTTTAGTTGGTAGTGTTTGAGCATTTTAGCCACTGTTATACCATCCATTGCACCTTTTGCTACTGTTATACCTTCTTATATTGAATTTTCTGCTACTGTTATACCTACTATTACATGTGGTAGTTTTTATATTTGTTTTCGTTTATACATTTTTAGATTTCAGCATTAATGTCAAATATGTTTTTCTTTGCATGTTTCTGTTGATCAGTCGAGGAGTAACAGGGGCCACACCCCCAATGAGTAACCTCACTTTTGTAGCAGCTCCCACCTCAAGTACAACTGCCACCACTGGAGCTGCAGCAGAATCACTGTCCAGTGGTAGTAGTGGTGCTGTTGTGGTTGCGTCAAGTGGTGCTGATGTCCAGCAATCTAGGGGAGTCTCTAGCAGTGGTAAGTAGGATTATATCTCTATCTATATCTATGTTCCTTCAACGCTGAATATGGTACGTAGAGCAGAAATTGTAGCTTTCCAGTTCAAGCGATGTGGTGCTACTGTGTGTAATTCTTGCATGTTGTTGAGACCCATAGTCATATCTTCTTTGATGGTTGTTCTGTGAAGAATCTTTCTTGGTCTTCCTTTTTTTTCCTTTTGAAAATGTCAAATCACAAACTATCGGTGTCAAACTGTAATGTACGATTCTAAACAGTGACAAGAGAATTGTTATGTCAAACTTTTGATGTTGCCAGAGGAAAATAATGTAGTCTTCATATACGTTTACTGTTTAACATTGGAGAATAACGCCCATGTGTTGTTGGGGCTCAAAAGAGGAGCAAAGAATAGTAACACTGTTTACCTTCAATTCGTGTCATAAGAGGTGATTAAGGAGGTTATGGGGTGGATTGTAATAGGGGAGTTTTCATGGTTAGAAATTTCATGAAATGATTTGTAGAATAATTAGGAATGGAAATATAGAAATGCTAAGAGAAATAATAACACATACTGAATATTTTGGGTACAGAAAGATTTGTGACACCTTGTTGAAAACTTGATTGGATGAGAACGTTTAAAAAGTCAGCTAAAGGTTGCAATTGTGAGGGTAGAGATAGACAAATTGCAATTTGTCAGAGTGCATGACCAAGTCAAGAGATGAAAAGTTTTATAGATGCATTTATATTTATGCCAACGTTTGATGAGACAGCATGATCTGGTCTGATCTAGCACATATTTGACAAAGACAAAATGTGTCCACTGCATAACTTTCAATTAATTTTTTAAAATAAATCCACATTTTTTGCAATTTTTTGCATATTCCAAATATAAAGGTCCATATTTAGTGCACGCTCCCCCTGCCCCAATGATCGAGTGTGATAAAAAATGTTGGCATTAGTAATAATTACTGGGGAAATTTAACAACCAAGCACCTTTAAAAAAAAAGATTATATTTAAATTGGATTGGGGGGGGGGGGGCAAAAATCTGTATTAATACCGAAAATCCATACTAGTTGACTAGTTGCCACTGACAAGGAACTGGACAAATAAATGCTTATATGAATATACAGGGATGTGAACATGCGACAGTTACATTTATTTGTGATAGTGAATCGCCTATCAATCCAAAACCTGGATTCAGTGAAGCTATGTGTGCTAATATAGATGTTGATAACATAACATGAAGATGGCTGTAGACTGTCTTGGTGATAAGCTGGATGTCCACTGACCTGAATGTTAAAAATGTAAACATCTGATCAGATGTATTAAAATACATATTTATTTATCTGTCCTGAGCATAGTTTTCTTAGTGGTGAGCATTGCGTGTGCACTCTTTTTTTCTCCCTTTAGATTTTTTTCAAGAGGTGTCTCAGGTATGGTCACTTTATTTTGTTAATGCTCTGAGAGGTACACTTAGAATGTAGTTTCCTGCTAAATTGAGAGTGACATTGCATATGTGGTATAACTTGAGAACAATGAAGTGGTAAAACTTGAGAACCATGAAGTCATTTCTCCGTGCTTTGAGTGCCCTTTTAACATAATAGAGAAAATGTGAACAAAGTATAGTGGTATTCTTCTTCTTCTGCGTTCGTTCTAAAACTCCTGCAGATCAGCAGGATGTAGTCCGGAGAACGGAATGCATTGTGTCATGGTTTACAGCATTGCTGCGATATCTGCGCCTTTCGGTCTGACACATCCGACTTCAGCATGGCTTTGGGTCAATGACCCTCTATGGGATGGAACAGTCAACTCCATCCCATAACCTCCTTAGTCGCTTCGTACGTCATGCATGGAAGGTAAACAGTGTTGCTATTCTTTGCTCCTCTTTCGGGTCCCGACAACACACGGGCGGTATAGCGGTCAACTTTATTCTGTCATAAAATCCATATTTTTTATAATTGATACGCATTCTCAGAAAAATGTTTGTATTAATAATAATTACTGGCGACCATTTTATTTTTGCCCATCAATACAAGCATGTGAGATAAAAACATCCATATGAGTAATAATTACTGAAATTTAACCCACTCCCACACTTTGTTGTTGTTTAATTTAATAATAATTTATTTTGTGTCGCCTGAAATCTGTATTTAATACAGAAACCCATCACTAGTGGACACCTGTGAGAAAGAAGACAGTCATGTTTTACACTGATGAATTGTAACTCCTACATAAGAATGTTATAAGTCAAAGAATTAGAGTTATTGCCATGTAGATTGTAGGTGTTCAAATTTGATGTGGCGGCAACATTTTTTTAATTTGTATAATCCTTGAATAGGCAGCTGGACAACTAAATTCAGGTGTCATAGCAACCAAGGCATTCATATTAATTCTTTCAGCACTAAGAGATCTTTATTACACTTGAACAACAGCTCAGAGAGTAGTTTCCATTTTTTTTGTCCAATTCAGAAAGTCTGGTACCCAATTTGTAAATTGGGTGGATAGGTGGATCAATTGACCATTTAGGATTTTAAAATATATGTTTGATAATGCAACATACTGCTCTAGATCAACTACTGGTGTGAAATGAAAGATGAAAAACTAAGATCAATGGGCTCAGGATTGTGTTCTAACAAATTATATGGGTGATGTTAAATTATTAGTGACACATCATTAGGATGGAGTCAGTGATGAGATATAGAACATCCAATAATTTTATCTCATCTATGTCATTTTTCCAGATGCTGAGATCCCAGAAGGTGTGGATCCATCGTTCTTGGCAGCATTACCAGAGCACATCAGGCAGGAGGTCATCTCAGAGCAACTGCGCCTGCAGCGTATTAGACGGCGAGCTCAGGAGCAGGCACAACAGAGTGTCTCAACCACAGATGCAGGAGTAGAAGGTAGCGCTGCAATGGAGGTCAATCCAGAGTTTCTAGCCGCCCTTCCACCTGCTATTCAGGAAGAGGTCAGATGTGATAATTTTCATTGATACATCTTTAGACAAAAATTAGTTATAAAAGTATGTTTCGTTGATTTATTGCTGGTCTAGTGGTCTGTGGGCTCATGCCATTTGGAGACACATAATCACAAATGATGGCAGTGGTGAAATAGAAATTAAAAGGAGAATAGTAATGGCTAAAAATACTTTCATTGAAATTAGGAAAATATTAATATCTAAACAAATTACAAACAAGCTAAAAATGAGAATTTTAAAATGAACCACGTCCGGACATTAAAAAAATAAATCTGGGTTGTGATTTTTCACTTGACACGACCACTCCTCCAGTCGACTCAGCTGTAAATGAGTACCTGATGCATGAGTTAGGGAAGGTAAAAACATGAGTTAGGGAAGGTATAAAAAAAAACAGCAAGGAAGGGAACTGGCCACCCCACCTAATAGTTGCTGCGGCTTAGTACATGAAGAGTTATCTTCATCCCCAACGGCAGATGCCATGGGACCTACCTTTACCTTTACCTTTTTTACATCTATTCTATATTAATGTATGGCACAGAAACATGGACAATAAACAAACAATTAGAAGACATAATTGATGCTTTTGAGATGTGGATATTTGGAAGAATAGGGAGAACATCATGCAAAGAGAAGAAAACAAAGAGGTTTTTACACCACTTAAAATGAAGAAAGAATTATTAAAGGAAATAAAGATCAGCCAAATACTATATTTTTGCCACATTGAAAGACATGACACCTTGTTGAAGACCTTACTTGAGAATAAAGTCGAAGGGAGGCAGTCAAGAGGTAGGCAAAGACACAAGTGGTAGAGTTACAGTAACATCACAAGATGGACATGTTAGTCTAGTAGAGTGCACCACCAAAAGAAGAGACAGGGGATGTTGGAGGTCTTTTGCAGTCAGCCTTCATCGTAGAGACGGCACTTGATGGTGATGATAAATGTATGGTTGGTTGGTTTCTGGTCCAGAGTTATTGGATTCATGCCCTTTGATCCAAGTTATATGTATGGTTATGTGGTTGGTTGATTGCTGGTCCAGGTTTTATATGTACAATTGGTTAGTTGGTTGCTGGTCAAGCAATCTGTAGGCTTATGCCCTTTGACCAAAGTTATAAATGTATGGTTATTGGTTGGTTGCTGGTCAAGCCAAAATCTGTTCCGAAAATCTGAACCTACCTTGTTCGAATTTTAATTTAAAATAAATGTCACTTGCGTCTTAGATGGTGTGGTTTTGTTAACCAAATTTCTAAATTTTGAACAGTTAAATCAACATTTAAAGTTAAGTTAATACAAATTCATTTACAATAGAAGTGCAAATATATTTTGGTGGCCTATCTGTAATAGTGATATATATATTTTTATACGTCTGAAATCGTTAGTGATACATCATTTATCTGTCTGAAATTGTTTTCTATCTTGTAATGATTAACTTTTGTTGCGTACAAAATGATTTAAATTAATAACTAAATGACTGCTGATCATATTTTTTGTAGGTCTTGGCACAGCAAAGAGCAGAACAAGCTCGAATGGCTGCCCAACAACAAAATGTAGCCAATCCTGACATGCCAGTGGATCCAGCCACATTTTTCTCCACATTATCAACATCCTTAAGACAGCAAGTACTCTCTGATATGGACGACAGCATGTTGGCAGTTTTACCACCAGAATTAGCTGCCGAAGCCCAGGAGCTGCGTAGGGACATGGAAGAGAGGCATCGCCGTTTGCTACAAGAACGTTTGTTTGCTCAAGCTGGTGCTGCCTCCATATCTGCTATCCTCAGGCACTCTGGTAGGACAATCACTTTTTATATATACAAAGTATATTATCAGTTCATCTCTTATACCTTTGACACACAGATCTTTTAACAGATTTTTATTATCTTGAGCTCTTTCTTCCAGATCTTTCCATGTCATACATCTATCTGGTATCTGTATACATATATTTATCCCATGTATTTTTCAGAACATTTCTCTGAACTCCTCTTTTCATCTTTCCTTGAAAATTCCAAGATAAATGCCTATCTGGCAGTGACCATTATAATGCATAGTATCTACCAGCATTTCTCTTAGAAACTTCTCAGAAATACCATTCTTTTACTCAGGCTGCCCAGATTCAGTTCCAGGTACAGGAATAATTTTGGTGGAGCGTGTGGGGGGATGGCTAGAAAGTGGCTTATAACCAAGAGGTTTTAGGTTCAATACGATAGCTTATGCCAACAGATAGCAATTAGAAACAATCTAATGGAAACAAAATTTCAGATGAACAAAAGAAGAAAAAGAAGACAGTCTTATGAAGTGGTATAATTGATTAGTACTAGTTTCTCTCTCTTGTTTCCTATGCTAGGTAATTCAGTATTTGTTCTCAGATCTAGATTGATGTCTTGGCATTTTCTTTTTTTTGGTGGTGTCATTATCTAGAACTCAACAAGTCTTGGATGACTGATTTATTGTGGATTTAGGGTGCAGTGTCATGAATACAAGGCAATCTTCTACTTTGGAGGGGGCTTTGCCATGACTTTCTCACAATCTTGAGCCATGTTGTAAATCAAATGAGGGGGGGCTTTGCCATGACTTTCTTATAATCTTGAGACATGTTGTAGATCAAATGAGGGGGCTTTGCATGACTTTCTTATAATCTTGAGTCATGCTGTAGATCAAATGAGGGGGCTTTGCATGACTTTCTTATAATCTATAGTCATGCTGTAGATCAAATGAGGGGGATGTGCCATGACTTTCTTATAATCTTGAGTCTTGTTGTAGATCAAGTGAGGGGATTTGCATGACTTTCTTATAATCTTGAGTCATGTTGTAGATAAAATGAGGGGGCTTTGCCATGACTTTCTCACAATCTCCATCCCATCCATCCATCCATCTCTGTCTATCTTATCCTATCCAATCCAATCAAAATTTTCCTTGCGGTGTCAGGGGTGGAAGAGTTCTCTGTAGATGGCCTTCTTGTGTGCTGTTTGTAAGCTTATTCCTGTGGCTTCTTTGATTTCTGTGATCCATCTTTCACTGGATGGTGATTATATGGTAAAACAATTTTTCCTGTGTGCAAATATGTGTAGTTTCCCTTTATGACCGTGTGTAGCAACTGGGGGCTGGACTCCTATTTCAGGACGCAAAGAGTAGGAGCACTGTCTTCTTTCCATGAATGCTGTAGGAGGCAACTAAGGAAGATTGGGGGATAGACTGACAACTTGTCACCAATGAAAAAATCATCGTTGTCCCTGCATATCTTTTCTCAATTTCTTATTTTGTCTGCATGAATAATGAAGAGGTGCAGACCAGCGGACATCACACCATTGTCCTTTTGTGGCAGAGTTCTAGGTGAGTGGAATGCTAGGTGTGTCATGAGTACAGATGGGGCAACAGATCAGACAGAATAATGAACAGGTTGCCTCAGAGGTATATACTATTCTCATGACATTACCAGTTAATTCTGAGCTACTGCTGCACTTGAATGCCTCCCTACAAGAGCTAAACATGTATCCATAAATCCTTCTAGCACAACCATGCCTTTGGGACAATGAATATTATATGAATTTGAGTATCGTCTGATAATTTACTGAGGGGAGAGAATGTACTTTGTCAGAATGGCTGTGGACTGTAAAGAGCTATCTATTTACAGCTATAGGGATTACTTCGTCATCATTATGCAAATACCACAGATTTGTATTATATTGCATTTTTACACCATGTGATAATCAACTATTTCAAAATATTGTAATTTGTACATCATGTGATAATCAACTATTTCAAAATATTGTAATTTGTACACCATGTGATAATCAACTTCAAAATATTGTAATTTGTACACCATGTGATAATCAACTTCAAAATATTGTAATTTGTACACCATGTGATAATCAACTATTTCAAAATATTGTAATTTGTACATCATGTGATAATCAACTATTTCAAAATATTGTAATTTGTACACCATGTGATAATCAACTTCAAAATATTGTAATTTGTACACCATGTGATAATCAACTTCAAAATATTGTAATTTGTACACCATGTGATAATCAACTTCAAAATATTGTAATTTGTACACCATGTGATAATCAACTATTTCAAAATATTGTAATTTGTACACCATGTGATAATCAACTTCAAAATATTGTAATTTGTACACCATGTGATAATCAACTATTTCAAAATATTGTAATTTGTACACCATGTGATAATCAACTATTTCAAAATATTGTAATTTGTACACCATGTGATAATCAACTATTTCAAAATATTGTAATTTGTACACCATGTGATAATCAACTTCAAAATATTGTAATTTGTACACCATGTGATAATCAACTTAAAAATATTGTAATTTGTACACCATGTGATAATCAACTTCAAAATATTGTAATTTGTACACCATGTGATAATCAACTAATTGTAATTTTCTTGCAGGACTTGCTGGTCGTCTTGGTACAAGGTATGCTATTCGAGCTACACAGAGGCAGCACAATCAGTGGTCTTTTGGTGGCAGCCGTCTCAGCTCAGGACCGTCAGGAACTGTGAATCCTACAAAGGTCAAGGGCAGATTCATGCTTGACCCCGAGGCCCTGACGTGTTTGCTCGTTCTTCTGTTTATTGACGAACCAAAGCTCAACACTACCAGACTACATCGAGTGTTGCGGAACCTTTGCTATCACGGTCCAACCCGTGCATGGCTCATTCGTGCCCTGCTGTCCATTGTCCAGCGGGCAGGAGACAGCAATGTTGCTAGCAGTGTAGTTAACAGTTTGTGTGTTGAAGGTGCTGGTACTCATAGCTATAAGGACAAAGGAAAGGGCAAGAAGTCAGCTTCTTCAGGTCCAGCATCATCAACAATATCTATTTCCTCTTCAATAACCTCATTGGACACTCCTATATCTATGCATTCAGATTCAAGCTTAGCCGCAGCACCTTCCATGCCCCAGTCATCACATGAACTGCAGAATGTTAGTGCAGGAGCTGCAGCCCATAGTGGTGTTAGCAATAGTGGTTACTGGTTGTCAATCAGTCTGGAAGCAGCACTCGGCTGCAGGGCCAATGTCTTCCAAATTCATCGGACTTCTGGTAAAAAAATGAGCAGTTCAGCAGCGGCATCAATCAGTGTGCACCCCCAGGCGGCACCATTGGTGTGCCGACATGTTCTAGACACTCTTATATCACTAGCTAAAGTATTCCCCACATATTTTCTGCCGGCAGCAAAAGTTAAAGAAGTGAACAAATGTGATCTCGGACACAAGGAAGAAGATATTTTGGACACATCAAGAAGGACTACCACAGGGGGTTCAGCTGCCGCTAACTTGCATATGTCTGCCACACAGTCTAGTCCTAAATCACTGCGGACAACAGATGCTTCTGTTGGTGGTGTAGCATCTGGACGCCATGAGTCCAAGCCAGATAATGACTTTTGGAACATTTTGGTCAGACTAGATGGCGCTTCTGGAAAAAGCAAAGGGAAAGGTAAATTATGTGAAAGTTGTATTTTGGTATAAATATTTGTGAGAATTTGGACATTTGTGAATGAAGTTTCCTCTGACTAATGGTGTGCTCAGTGGCTTCTGAGGTAATGTGGGTATATTTTATTCCTTTTTGGAAATGTGGGTAGGACAACGAATCTATGACTATGAGTTCGTAGATGGCTAATAAGTCATATTCTGGCTGCAAATGAACAGTTTGGGCATGGGAGGACTGCAGTAGATGGTTTTTTTTATCTTTCTAGTTACTCTCCGCTGTTGTGCTGCTGCATTTCTCATTTCACAAGATGCTGCTCCTTCTTTGACAGCAGAGCACCATTTCATGCAAGTTCTTCCCATGTATCTTGGTCTTTGAAAGGCTTTTAGTGAGGACTTTAACAAGTCCTTCTAGCGCTGCTTTTGGTCACCTTGAGATCGTATGCCCTTAGAAGGAAGTAGATATAAGGTGTTTGTAAAGTCATTGTGCTCTTATTTACATTGGTGGTGACACTGTGTATGAATTATGGGTATTTAGGATCTGTGTGACGACGTTAGTACTCGGCGACTTTATAGTCATTTTCTGTGTGATGTTAGTGCTCAGCGACCTTATAGTCATCCACTGTGTGATGTTAGTGCTCATCAACTATAGTCATACTCTGTGTGACATTAGTGCTCATCAACTATAGTCATACTCTGTGTGATGTTAGTTCTCATCAACTATAGTCATACTCTGTGTGATGTTAGTGCTCATCAACTATAGTCATCCTCTGTGTGATGTTAGTGCTCATCAACTATAGTCATCCTCTGTGTGATGTTAGTGCTCATCAACTATAGTCATACTCTGTGTGATGTTAGTGCTTATCAACTATAGTCAGCCTCTGTGTGATGTTAGTTCTCAGCGACCTTATAGTCATCCTCTGTGTGATGTTAGTTCTCAGCGACCTTATAGTCATCCTCTGTGTGACATTAGTGCTCATCAACTATAGTCATCCACTGTGTGATGTTAGTGCTCATCAACTATAGTCATCCTCTGTGTGACATTAGTGCTCATCAACTATAGTCATCTTCTGTGTGATGTTAGTGCTCATCAACTATAGTCATCCTCTGTGTGACATTAGTGCTCATCAACTATAGTCATTCTCTGTGTGACATTAGTGCTCATCAACTATAGTCATCCTCTGTGTGATGTTAGTGCTCATTTAATAAAACAATAACAAAAAGAATCACTGCTTTCAAAATGAGATGCTACAGAATAATTTTACATATACCATGGACAGCTAAAAAGACAAATCAAGAAGTGTTAAGATCAATAAACGTTGAAGGCTCCTTAACAGCATCTTAACAAGAAAGCTGAGTATTTTTGGTTATATGAAGGGACATGGCAACTTGGAAAGATTAATAGCTGAAGGCAGAGTTAACAGCAACAGGGGAAGAGGGTGCCCAAAACGATGGTGCAGTGATATATCAGATTGTTTAGACATGTCTCTAGCTGCAGCAGGTCAACTTGCCCAGAGTCGCAACATGTTCAGGGAATCCATAAGGAAGACCACGTTCTGGAAAGCACATGATGATATAATAATAATAAATCTCAGTAGAGAAAAAAAATAGAAACAAAGCAGACAACAAAAACAATAGTGGTAGCAACCAAAGAACAAGTTTCTAATAACCAAGACGTCAAAGAGTTGTTTGATAAATAACTGAATTGTCACTCCAACCTAATAAGTGTGCCCACAAATGTTAGCCACATGTAAGGGAATGTGAGCATGTTTGGACAAATATTGAATGTAAGTTTATACAAACATTGAATGTAAGTTTATACAAATGTTGAATGTAAGTTTATACAAATGTTGAATGTAAGTTTATACAGATATTGAATGTAAGTTTATACAAACATTGAATGTAAGTTTATACAAATGTTGAATGTAAGTTTATACAAACATTGAATGTAAGTTTATACAAACATTGAATGTAAGTTTATACAAACATTGAATGTAAGTTTATACAAATGTTAGTGAACATCATCATTCATGTGCCATGCAGGTTGATGTAGGTTGTCACGGATCTCTAGAACACTCTGGCTTCTTGTATGAGTATTATTGTTATCTCTTGACCAGCAATGCTGCTGTAATATTCATGCTGCTATCATCTGATGTAACTAAATTTCCGAAAGCCACCCCTCTCCCACCCAATCTCTTGATTGACAAAAAAAATGAAGACTCACTTTCAGATTAGATGTTTTTCTTCTTCTGCTCACTCTTTGAGAACCAACACAAACTTGTGTGGTTACAAGTTCTAATCCAATTCCTGCATGTTTCAGATGTTAACTCATTCAACGTTTTGCTCATTTATTTTATGGTTGTCCCTCCTACTCTCACTATTCTTCTGTAAAACCACATCTCTATGACCTCTTCTGCATTCGTTATCAAACTCATACAGATTAGCAGGAAAACGTAATGAATTTACAGTGTTTTGCTATGTTACCTGTGTGCTTAGATCACAATGTTGTAATATTAGAGAATGTGAGGTTGTAGTGTTAGAGAATGTGAGGTTGTAGTGTTAGAGAATGTGAGGTTGTAGTGTTAGAGAATGTGAGGTTGTCGTGTTAGAGAATGTGAGGTTGTAGTGTTAGAGAATGTGAGGTTGTAGTGTTAGAGAATGTGAGGTTGTAGTGTTAGAGAATGTGAGGTTGTAGTGTTAGAGAATGTGAGGTTGTAGTGTTAGAGAATGTGAGGTTGTAATGTTAGAGAATGTGAGGTTGTAGTGTTAGAGAATGTGAGATTGTATAAATATAAGTAAATGCATGTTAAATTTTGGACAATCATTAGGAAATGGCATGTAATCTGTCTGTGTATCTGTCTCTGCCTAGGCCTGTAGGCTATGTCCTAGTCCTTAATCTAAGCTAGTGTCATCTATCTAATCTATCAGCATTTCCACATGTGCCGTAAACATCATGGGAAAGAACGGAAGTGGGAGTTATTCGCCATTTGGACTTGGACTTTAAGATTTTGACATTTCACTCATCCATTTCATGGTCTTCCTCATGCCTTGTAGTGACTTGTAGCCACATCTCCTCTGTTGTTTGAATGAAGGTCTAGTTGCATTGGTTTCATTCTCATGTGGTCACCAAACCATCTGGTTAGGTGTCTCTCAATGTAGTCTTGGCATGAGATGGTTTTTATTTCTTTCCTATCATTTCTCTGTCAGTTTCTTCTGGTGACATTTATAGCTTTCCTCAAACATTTCACACGCTGTGATAATTTTTGCTAGTGTCTTTGTCAAGGTCCATGTTTGACATTAGTAACACAGAGTTGGTATAAAAATACTGTTTATCAATTGTTATTTTGTTGCCATGCAGAGTGTTGTAGGTGACCACTGGTAAGTCACATTATTGGCTTTCTGACCATCTTATTTTGATCTCTATCATGTTTGCCATTCTCTGTAAAGACGCTTCCTAAACATTGACCTAAAACTCTGAGACCCCACTTTAGTTTTGTACCATTGACAGATACATTTAACTGGCATGGTGTTCTGCTTAACTTCATTATCATCATGTGTCACGCTGGCTCGAGCAGGCGATCATGGATCTCCACAGCTCTCTATCTCCAGTATTATGTATCAGGAAAATTGTTGTTTCCCTGCCGTGCCAGGTTGTCAAACTGTCTAATATTTTCTCACGTTGCCATCCTCTGTCTCAGTTGCCTTCAATCGTGCCTCTCTGTTGCCTTCAATTTTGCATGTTGGGAATATGTTCTTTAAACCTCCTTGCCTCATAACATGGTCAAAAAATGAAGATTGTATTTTTCTTATACTATTGATTAAGCTCCATCTCGCATTTGACTCTTTTAACACCATAACACAATTGGTTTTCCTGGCAGTCTATGATATTTTCAGCATTCTACTAAAGAACCACATCTTTGCTGTCTCTACTTTCCACTTTCCTGTTATTTCATTTTCCAATACTCTCATTCATATGTTAGTATAGGAGTTATATAAACTTTAGTTGGTTTAGACATGTAATGAGACACAACTCTCTTGCCGCCAAAATTATTTTGCAAGGACCGGTCCAGGGTGGAAGAAGAGGAGGACAGAATATTCTGGATTGATAGCATCAAAGAATGGTCTGGGAGTGATTTTTCTACACTCCTTCGAATGACTGAGGACAGCTTTTTAGAGGAAATTTTGTGCTGGTGTATCCAGTGTGGTACCCTATGACCCTGACGGGTTATGGGTCTTATTATTGTAGGAGTTATGTAGCACTGCAGAACTCTCTTCCTCACCTCTAATGACAAGGTCATATTACACAATATATTTTTCATTTTCCTGATCACTGTATTTTGCCTGCCCCATTCTGCTTCTTATTTCTGTTGAACTCTTCCATCTGATGTTATTGTTGTACCTAAATACTTGAGTTGGTGGACCTTTTTTTAATAATGTTTTAATAGTGTATGTCATTCACTTTGATCTTGCAAGCTATAGTATTTTGTTTCTTTGAAATAACTATTACTTTTGTCTTTTGATATTTAAGTCTCTTTACTTTCTGCCAATACTACATTAATAAATTCTTGAAGATCTTCGTTACAGTTAGCATTATTTTGAATTATTTATTTTATGTCCTCCCATGTATATTCCTGGGATATTAACAATTGCACACATTATGGTTTCACTGTATAACAAGAAGCAGGTCTGGTGAAAGTACACATCCCTGTCTAACACCTTGTTTTATATGTTGAAAGGGACCAAATTAATTTCCTACTCATTGCTGCTGTTTGTTGCCAGTACATGTTCTTGATGATACTTAATTCTTTACTGTCGATGTTCAAATTCTCTAGCATGTGTACAACTTCACTATGCTTAACTTTATCAAATGCTTTTGTGTTGTCTATAAAACAGAGGTACGTGTCTGTTTTTATCTCCCAAGTCCTCTTTAGTGTTTTCAAGATATATATATGGCATTGCTGGTACCTTTGCCTTCTAGGAAGTCACATTGCTATGGACTTATTTATGTTTTTATTTTGTTTCTCTCTCTTCATAATGATTCTGTGAAGAATTTTTTTAATTTGGCTCATGAAGCTGATTATACAGTGTTCTTCACATTCGGTGGTCCCTGGTTTCTTTGGTAAGGCTATAAATATGGACGTCATTAATTCATTGGGCATATAGCATTAACCTCATAGTCTCTGTTATAGATATGTTTAGTTTCATGTTGTATTGTTTGCAAATAGCAGTTCATTTATTGAGCTGTGTTCTTCATTTGGTGTCTCTGCAGAGGTGGATTCCATTTCTTGGATCTGCTTGTTTAGTTATCCTGTCCATGTATTTTACAAACAGAAGTGGTGTAAGTACAGAGCCTGGTCTGACGCCTGTTTGTATTTCAAATGTTGGGACATAAATTTGTGTGCCGTGAGGACCCGAAAGGTGAGCAGAGAATAGCGACGCTGTTTTTATCTACCATTGTTGTATCAGGGACTAATTAGAATGTTAGGGTGATGTTGGTTGTCCTATCCCATCTGTTTGTCATGTGACTTATTCTCTCCAGAACGTTGTCTTCCCAATGAACTACCAGAATCCTTTTGTCTTAGACCATATGGCCTATTCCATAGAGAGTCAAAATGACCTAGAAGCAGCGTTGAAGTTGGAATGTATAAGGCAGATATGTGGAGAGATTGCAGCCAAACTTTAAACCATGGCACATTGCATTCCATTTCTTGGACTATATCCTGCTAACATGTACACATAGAAACATGCATTCACACACAGATGCAAGATGTGAACAAAGAATAAGTGGATCTGTTATGACATCGCTCCAATAAGTTACAATAAGAGAGAAGTTAGATCAGCTCATTCCTGGGTTTTCTTCGGATGATAAGGATCCGCTTGACTAACATGATCCATAGCCTGTAGGAGATGAAGGATCCGAATTGTATATTGCAGATTTGGTTATGTATTCCCGTTTATCGGTACGTGTCTATGGCTGCAAGGTAACTTTAATCATTTCCTTTGATGTCAATCAATGCAAATTGACATAGGCGATCGTTTCTTTACAACCCTTTGGTGTGTTGTTAATCAGTGCAATTGGTGACATTCTCTCATGCCAGGATGTCAGCATATCCAGCAACCTCTGTCTGTAATTCCCTTATTTTGTTCTGTGATTACTAAATATTCAAGTGTTACTATTCTCATGACATCCTAAATATTCTTGACTATCTACCTTCAATTTTGTTCTGAAAATTAAATTTATTGATTTCAGCACTCAAATTCACATATGTAGAAAAGTATCCAATTGATAGCACTCAAATTCACATATATAGAAAAGTATCCAGTTGATAGCACTCAAATTCACATATATAGAAAAGTATCCAGTTGATAGCACTCAAAATTCACACATGTAGAAAAGTATCCAACTGATAGCACTCAAATTCACATATGTAGAAAAGTATCCAACTGATAGCACTCAAATTCACATATATAGAAAAGTATCCAACTGATAGCACTCAAATTCACACATGTAGAAAAATATCCAACCGATAGCACTCAAATTCACATATGTAGAAAAGTATCCAACTGATAGCACTCAAATTCACATATGTAGAAAAGTATCCAACTGATAGCACTCAAATTCACATATGTAGAAAAGTATCCAACTGATAGCACTCAAATTCACATATGTAGAAAAGTATCCAGTTGATAGCACTCAAATTCACATATATAGAAAAGTATCCAGTTGATAGCACTCAAATTCACATATATAGAAAAGTATCCAACTGATAGCACTCAAATTCACACATGTAGAAAAGTATCCAACTGATAGCACTCAAATTCACATATGTAGAAAAGTATCCAACTGATAGCACTCAAATTCACATATATAGAAAAGTATCCAGTTGATAGCACTCAAATTCACATATATAGAAAAGTATCCAGTTGATAGCACTCAAATTCACATATATAGAAAAGTATCCAGTTGATAGCACTCAAATTCACATACATAGAAAGTGTCTGATTGATAGCACTCAAATTCACATATGCGTTTATTATCAACGTTCTTTATATACAAATGGTATATTTAAACGATAGATGAAATTATTGGATAATGAATTTAATATTCATAATTGTAGTGCACACAACATACTGGAGTTGGGCCACGGATTTAATATTCATAATTGTAGTGCACACAACATACTGGAGTTGGGCCACGGATTTTATATTCATTATTGTAGTGCACACAACATACTGGAGTTGGGCCACGGATTTTATATTCATAATTGTAGTGCACACAACATACTGGAGTTGGGCCACGGATTTTATATTCATAATTGTAGTGCACACAACATACTGGAGTTGGGCCACGGATTTTATATTCATAATTGTAGTGCACACAACATACTGGAGTTGGGCCACGGATTTTATATTCATAATTGTAGTGCACACAACATACTGGAGTTGTGCCACGGATTTTATATTCATAATTGTAGTGCACACAACATACTGGAGTTGTGCCACGGATTTTATATTCATAATTGTAGTGCACACAACATACTGGAGTTGTGCCACGGATTTTATATTCATAATTGTAGTGCACACAACATACTGGAGTTGGGCCACGGATTTTTATATTCATAATTGTACTTCACTACATACCAGAGTTGGACCAGGAATTAAGTATTTATGCAACAAAATACAAGCATGTCACATTAGAAAACTCAATTTTCAGTATATAAATTGACATTAGAAATATTTTTTTGACAAACACATTTGTTCATAAAACATTTGAACTAGATTGATCTTATTCCTTGTCCACATTATTCAATACTTGATGTCTGCTTTTATTCTGTTTATATGTGATATAGATATGTTATATAGGGATTTTTGTCACTTTGTCACCTCGTAAAACATGTATGGCAGGTATTAGTGTTGCTATTCAAGCTCCCCCTTTCGATCTCAGCAACACACTTGATAATGCCACATTGCACAGAATATTACTCTGAATAATCTAGGATATACTATTTTGGATTCTTTCCTTCCTGCAGGCGTGCAGCGCATCCATAGCACTGCTGCAGCAGAGCTAGAGATGTTTGCTACAGACTACACCAGCTGTCCACTAGGGCAGCTAATGTCCATGCTGAAACATCCGGTTGTCAGGAGGAGCCAGCTTTTGACAGACCGCTTGCTGCGTTTGTTGGGTCTTATCTCCGTCAGTTTGCCGGATAACACGCGACCAGCAGTTACATCAGCAGCCACCACCACAACATCCACAGCTAGAACAACTACAACTATAGCATCGACAACAGCACCCACGACGGCGCCGACAACCGCTTTAAATGTTGTGACTACATCCTCCACACTAGCTTCAGCATTGAGGACAATAGCAGCAGCACCAGTTACTGCACCACCGGTTCAGACTCAAGGTGAGTTAAAAATATTTCTGATTATTTTTCTGGAATTTTAGAGAAACTTAGTAAATTGTAAACAAATGAACTCTGTCTACCGCCGAAGACGGATGTGTTGGGCCATTGGTGGCAACACAACGCATTTCCATTCTCTGGACTACATCCAACTGGAAATCTTGTAGGACCATTGTCCTGTTACAAGAGATATCCAGTGGGGATTTGAGAATGAACGCTGAAGAAGAATAACTCTGTCTATATGAAACTTTGACCATTGCTATTTTTACAAGAAATCAAGTCCTTCTAATGATATTGATCCAGATTACTCTACTTTTGATTAGGTCTAGGCCTAGTCTTTCACTATTTCTACGTGAGTCATTCTTTGAGGTATACACAGAACAAACCAATGTGTATGCTGGCATCAAAATTCCAAGAAAAACAAGATCCTTCTTGGAAACCCGTTTCACCAGATATTTGTCTGGGCTTTTGTTGTTAACTAGGTCTAATGTTAATAGTGGGGGTTTAATAGTCACAGAATGTGGTCTACTGGTATTAGAACAGCTGATTGTAACTATATTGTCAAGTGTATAGTTCAGAAATATATATATGCAAAATACATAATACATATTTAAATATCAAATATAGTTCAAACTGTAGACCTATATGAAACACAAACCCCAAGGAATAAAAATTGTGTGTGCTGCCAGAACTTTATTCTGGATTTCTCTATAAGGTGTGTGCAGGATAATCAGACAAACATATGAAAGGTGGAATAGAATATTGTGTTGTCTTGTGTAAGGAAGACTGCTTTGCAGCTTTTATTACATTTATTAGCAAACAATTGAACACAAGTAAATGAAGCTGATATGAAACTTGTGCTCATTTTGTTTCCTCTTGTTTGTTACATGACAAGTAAACCTGTCTTACAAGACATTCACAAAGATAGTTCACAGATCATATCCATTTATTTGTAAATTGGAATTTGAATCATAAAAATTGTTTGCAAATTGAATTATTTATTCATTTTCTTGCACAATCACTTCTCATTTTTACGGAGTTATTCCTTTTGCCCTTGCAATTATGACCTTGAGTTTTTCCTGATCTACCTGGAATGAAAGATTTAAGTTATGAACCAGGGGCTCTACACATCAGCGCTCATCTGCCTATCCAATAGTCGACTAGAAATGTCTGACTAGTGTTATCAGCATGTGTGCTCTAGCTATAATGCCATCCCTCATTTTTCAGAGCTTAAGCTCTGGTATTCATTTGCTAGTCTTAGGGCAAGTAACTTATTCACTCTTGAGTATCTAATAGAAGAATAAATACTAGATATGTATAATTTCATATGCTGATAATAAAGTTTATTTCATTGAAGAATGTTTACTTGTCCCTAATAGAAGAATAAATACTAAATATGTATAATTTCATATGCCGATAATAAAGTTTATTTCATTGAAGAATGTTTACTTGATACCTGTGACAATGATCAATGTTTTGTTAGATCTTGAGACAGGTACACAGGACAGCAAGAAGAAAGATGCTATTCTAGCCGACAACGAATCTGATGAAGAAGATGTGCCCGTGCTGTATGATCAACTCAAACTGGCTGTTGAGGTGTGTACGATATACTTACATTCTCCACCAGGAACATCCAGTTCTACATTCTTTAGCGTTTTGTTTCTACCCAAAAAACTTGTACTTTCTCTTCTTCTTCAGCATTCGTTCTCAAACTCCTGCACATTAGCAAGATATAGTCCGGAGAATGGAATGCGTTGAGTTGTGGCAGACAGCTATACCTCAATATCTATGCCTTTAGGCAGGACACATATGGTTTCAGTGTGGCTTCTGTGTCACTTTGACTATATATGGGATGGTAAAGCCAACTCCACCCCCCAATCTCCTTAGTCGCCTCTTAAAGGTAAAGACTGTTGCTATTCTATGGCGATCCTCCCACCCTTCAGACTCGGCAACACATTGGCGAGCCAAATGTAACCTGCAATATTCATCGATAGCGAAGAACTAGAAAATGTTAGTGTCTTTAATGTTTATTCTCAAACTCCCGCTTGAACTCTGTTGTAGCAGGACAATGGTCCTACTAGATATGCAGCAGGATGTAGTCCAGAGAATGAAATGCACTGTGTCACCATTTTATTTGCACCAATGGCCCGGCACATCCATCTTCGACAGGTATTAGCCATTCAATGGCTGCAGAGTGATTTTGCACCTGATTCTTCTGTAATGTCTAGATTCTAAGTTCTATTATTCTTCTGTAATGTCTAGATTCTAAGTTCTATTATTCTTCTGTAATGTCTAGATTCTAAGTTCTATTATTCTTCTGTAATGTCTAGATTCTAAGTTCTATTATTCTTCTGTAATGTCTAGATTCTAAGTTCTATTATTCTTCTGTAATGTCTAGATTCTAAGTTCTATTATTCAACTTCTTGCTCAATGTCCATGTTTCATAACCACAGAAGGTTGTCAAATTATATTTTATTAATCAGTTGTTGAAAATGTGAAATACTTATTTATTATGCTATTGGACTAATTCATATGTTGTGTTATTGGACTAATTCATATGTTGTGTTATTGGACTAATTCATATGTTATGTTATTGGACTAATTCATATGTTGTGTTATTAGACTAATTCATACGTTGTGTTATTGGGCTAATTCATACGTTGTGTTATTGGACTAATTCATATGTTGTGTTATTGGACTAATTCATATGTTGTGTTATTGGACTAATTCAGATTGTGTTGTTATCCAGGTGCTGACATCCAAATCATGCTCTGAAGAAGGATTGGAAGATGCAACTAATCTTCTCTTGCAGCTATCTTGGGCCAATGCAGCCACTAGGGCAGCTGTTCTAGAGTTGCTTCTGTCTGGTGCTCGACAGCTGGGCATGACAGTCTGTAGTCATATATCCAGGTCAGTTAATTAACATGTGCAATTAAGTTAGGTGTTAGGAAATCATGAGTACAATGATGTCACTTCTCTGCACCGTTTCGGTTCTTATATTTCCCTGCTAGTGGAGTTATCTACTGGACATACTGGGTTCTATCCTCCACCGTGTGTTTTCTGAGAAGTGTATCAGATATGGCGAACAGAGTAAGCTATTATTACTAACAAGATCTGGGATAACATTGATAGCTTAAGCTGAAATGAAAAAATTGTCTTCTTCTTTCCGTCCTCTTTTACCCTTTATGGATGTTGAGGGAGATACAGTGTTCTTGTTCTCACTTTTCTGGCAGCTTCATATAATGTTATTTGGTGTTTGTGTAATGTCTCTTTGATGTTGTCGATCCAGCGTACTCTAGGTCTACCCTTGGCTCTTCTTTCTGCTTCTCCTCTCTTCGTATATGCTTTATAAACTAATGAATCACACAGCATTCTTTCCAGATGACCAAACCATTGTATCTGTTGGTTTAAACCTGTCTGCTAAAGTTCCCTTTTCTCCAAATGTCCACCAGACCTAAGATCTTAATTTTCCTCTTTTCCATTATTTCGATTAGTTCTTATTTCCTAAACCAGATATATTCAATGTCCCTACTGGGAATTTGCTAGATATTTTTTGTGCTCCATTGATGTTTGTGTGTATTTTGGAGGCTAGTATCTCAGTTGTGAAGTATGGCCTTTGTTGTTATCATTGTTGGAATGTTCTCCACGTGAAATTTATTTTAGCGAATTACTTGTTAAAAGTTGTCTAAAGAATGTATATAGAACAAAACACAGTAAGTTCAGGAGACATTGTAGAATATATTGTTGTTGTTGTTGTCATTGATATCCAATTGCTGGTGAGTTAATTTACTCCTGGCAGCCCAATGACATTCTAAAAATTGTGCATTTCTCCTGAAGCTGACCTGGTGATCCAGACGGTGACTACTAAGGGTGTCTGTAGAAAGTTATTTCCTGGCACTTACAAGAAAAGACAATCAGCAAGTAGGTGTTCTACTGTTTCATTGGAATGAGACCAGTATGTTCATGTGGGTAATTGCTGGGGGTTGATATGGTTTAAATGGCTATTGACTCTTTCATATCTTATTCGAAACTGAAAGATAGGGGATTCATTTCTTCTGCAGTTTATTTATGTTATCGTCTTTTGGCTGTGTCATTTCACTAAATACATTGATTTACCATTCAGCTTATTTGCGCTTCAAACTGATTTCCCATGCTGTTTCTGATGATTTGTTTCACTGTTATCATGCTTCAGGGTCATTCCTATTGTTGTCTTGAGGCACTTATTTTTGAAAGTCTGTTTACTGCTTTATTTCCTGCTAGATAAAATATACAGGAAATTGTGTATGTTTACTTTCAGCTTGTTGGAGCAGTTGAAAGAATTGAATGCTAGACTAGGAGTAGATCAGATGGAAGATGAGAGTACTACAGATATGAATGGGGGAACCAGTGCATCTGTGGCATCGCAACCTGCCAAGGGCATACTACAAGACAGGTAAGGTTCAGGAGAATTTTGCATCTATCGGCTGCTAATTACATTCAGTAGCTAGCTGGCACATTCCATAGTCAGATTATATTTAGTAGCTAGCAGACACATTCCATAAATAGATTATGTTGTTCATCCATCACAGGTGATGATGACCATATTTTACATCCGTATTTGAAAATTCAGAATTATTTCCATGCCAAATAGTTTGTAGAAGGCTAATAAGCCCTATTCAAGCTGAAAATGTCCTTAGACAGTTTGGGCATGAAATGACCACTGTAGATGGTTTTTTTTCTATCCGTGACTTTCTAGCTACTCTCCACTGTTGAGCTGCTGCAGTTCTCTTCTTTTCACAAGATGATGCATCATTTTTTTTATTAGAGCTCCATGTAGATCTATTTTGTGCAAATTCTTCCCATGTATCTTGATATTTTTGCAAAGGCTTTCAGTGAAGTCTTTAACGAGTCTTTGTAGCACCTTGAGATCGTGTTCACCATAGAGAAGTATCTTTGGCAGACTATGATCTGGCATATGTACCAGATGACTGCCCAAGCTAGATTATATTCAGTAACTGGCTGAAGCATTCCATAGCTAGATTGGTCATCAGGATGGAGTGGTCCTTACTGATCAGATAGTTTCCTAACTGCTCAACTAGTACACTAATTGCTTGGTTTGTGGTCTTGACCATCCACTTACCCAGCAAAACTGAAAACTCAATACAAATGTGATGTTCCATTGTCTAAATTTATATCGGGCGGCAAATGTTTTTAGGGGGCAGTTGAAGATGAGAAAGACAAATGAAAGTATGGATTGATGTCATCAAAGACTGGACATTTTAGCCGTAAGTTTTCCTGTTTTAAGTTTCAAACAAGTCATTGAACAAAGTGGCATTGGGTTGAAATGTTGATCTAGATGTTGATGTTTCTAAAGTAGTACCCATACAACCCAGAAAGATTATAGGTTTTTTGATGATTTTCACATTGTTCTTATGCAATTATCAGTTCAGTAGATAGACCCTAAATCACCTCCTCGAGGGACATCCCAATGACAGATAGATTTGAAGCTCATGCAAATTACTCAGTCAACACATTAGGGATAAATCTGATAGTGAGACTAAGATTATATGAGTTTGCACACAGACACCAACATCTCAAATAGCTAGCTTCTTGGTCTATGCAACCCATGAAACTCACAGTACAGTGTATGATGACAACTTATGAAACTCACAGTACAGTGTACGATAACAACCCATGGAACCCACAGTACAGTGTATGATGACAGTGGCTGGTCTGGACAGCCAGGTTACCAGTTCTAATTGCTCACAATTGTTAAATCAGTAAGCAAGTCTCATGTGAGGAGAAGTACCACTTCATGAGTACAGTGTTTGCAGTGAAGATCACAGCACTAGCTGGCAGCGATTACAGTGAAGATCACAGCACTAGATGGCAGCTATTACAGTGAAGATCACAGCACTAGATGGCAGCGATTACAGTGAAGATCACAGCACTAGATGGCAGCGATTACAGTGAAGATCATGGCACTAGATGGCAGCGATTACAGTGAAGATCACGGCACTAGATGGCAGCGATTACAGTGAAGATCACAGCACTAGATGGCAGCGATTACAGTGAAGATCACGGCACTAGATGGCAGCGATTACAGTGAAGATCACAGCTCTAGATGGCAGCGATTACAGTGAAGATCACGGCACTAGATGGCAGCGATTACAGTGAAGATCACAGCACTAGATGGCAGCGATTACAGTGAAGATCACGGCACTAGATGGCAGCGATTACAGTGAAGATCACGGCACTAGATGGCAGCGATTACAGTGAAGATCACGGCACTAGATGGCAGCGATTACAGTGAAGATCACGGCACTAGATGGCAGCGATTACAGTGAAGATCACGGCACTAGATGGCAGCGATTACAGTGAAGATCACAGCACTAGATGGCAGCGATTAGTGCAAGTGGCAGTACAATCTTGACAATGAAATACAAAACAGTGTTCATGACAGAGAAAATTTTAGTCTATTGTCTTTCCCCAAGTGAATGATTGTTGATCGCATTCACACATGCTGTTAAGCGTAGGGGTGGGAGCTTAAGCTGTCATTTCAAGGCCAGATGTGTCACATTGGTTGTATTTAGTCCATGTTTGTTCAAGGCTATCTTTATGTTTTCTATCCACCGTTTTCTTGGCCTACCTTTGTCCTTACGCCCGGATATTCTTGTATTATATGCTCTTATTGGTATTTGGTTTGGCTTCGTTCTCATAAGGTGACAGAACCATTTTACTTGCTGTCTCTCAATATGTTCGATACATATTATACCAACTCTTTTCCTATTTTTATTTTATCTAGTTTGGTAACCATTGCAGCTTTTCTCAGACGCTTCATTTCACATGTAACGATTTTAATCATGTGCTAAAACTTGATGAATAGCAAGTAAGGTAGGAAACCAAATAGTGACGAATAAAAAGTGTAGAAACTTTAATGTGCTACTAAACAGTATATGCTTAAATATAACCAGAACTTTCTGATGATAAAGGGTTTTTATATCCTCTGGCTGCCTGTATTAAAGCTGTGAAGACATGATGCATATGGATTGCGCAGTAAAAGTGACCAGCCTTGACACCCCGAAATAGTTGCAGACTTTGATGTGATTAAATGGCTGCATGCAAAATTGAAACCGGTAGGGAATTGAATGTTCACAGAAATCTGCTCTAGATATTATGCAAGAACGTAAGAAAATTAGAAAACCTATCCTGATGGAAACCAAAAGGCAAATAATAAATTAAAACTTCATACCAACATTTGTGTTATCAATGCCAGACATGGACTCTAACAAAAAAAACCAAGAGACAAAGCTCACTACATGTAAAATGAGATGTCTAATAAAGCAGCACGCAGAATAAGAAGAGATCACATGAGGAAGGAAGAGATTACAAGAACTGTTGGAATAACATCTGTGGTCAAATATATTGAAAATATTACGAGAATGAGAATGAACCCTTGTTGGCCAGCAGCAAGAGCATGCAACATGAAAATGAAAACATCAAGAGGCAGAGAAGACCAAGAAGAAGGTGGAATGAAGGAGTTACCAAGATTCTAAGATGTCACAATATTACTGCATATCCAGCGACTAATTGTGTCATAGTCCGGAAACCAATTGTCATTCAGTCCTGCATCGCCTTACAGGAAAAGCAGAGAATAGACAATAGAGAGGTACAAAAATGTGAATTATATCTTCTACATACACAGACATACCTCTTCTGAATAGGTGATTTTAGTAGGTGAGAAGTGCATACCACTGGGAGTTGACTTTTTCTGAGTAAGAACGAAAGCTCTGATGAAGCTCTCATACACAGGAAACAAGAGCTTCATTACTCACAACTTCTAGAAATAGAAGCAGATCTATCTATATATCTATAAAACTAATAACCCTTCAGGGTCGTAGGGGTACCACATTGGAAGCTTCAGCACACAGAGTCCTCCAGCGAATTCTATCCTCAGCGATGCGGATGAGTGTGGAAATATCTAGCCCTGTCCATTCCTTGATGTTGTCTGTCCATGTCTTTATTTGTCCTCCTCTGCTTCTTCCACCCTCGACAGTTCCCTGCACTATTGTTTTTGACAAGGAATCATGTCTGCATACATGTCCGAACCATGCTAGTTTTCGTCGTTTTCCTATTGAAAGCAATGGCTCCTGGACACCTGCACACATCTCTACTTTATTTCTTACGTACACATTGGTCTTATGTTCCCTATAGGAAATTTGTAGAATTCTTCTGTAGCAGATAATTAAGAATGAACGCAAACAAACGAATGCAATATTTGTGCTAAACGCTAACCGGTTTGATTAATTAATTAACAGGTTTGCTAGTGGAGCTAGCATTGTAGTATCAGCACCAACAAAGCTGAAAACTGGCAGGGAACTCCAACTGCCCTCCATGTCCCAGCTGACCAGCAAGACATCTGGGCAGCATTTCTTTTTACGTATACTCAAAGTTATCATACAGCTCAGAGATGCAGCTAGAAACGCTGGCTCAAAGATTAAGAAGCCAACAGGCAGAGGTGGGTTATATTTTTATTTGACATCAAATGTGTTATCAGCGTAAAACTGTTGCCATGTATGTGTGCGTGCGTATGAGTGGGTAGAACATCATCTAATATAAAAATGTTATGGATAATAAATTCTACTTGTTTGTTGTTTAACATTTACACATCAAGTCAGATTTTCTCCATAAATGTTACGGTTCTTGTTTGGAACCCATGTCCCCCAATTTGATTGTTTCCATTGTCTATATTTATCAGTTTATGTTTATCATTTATTAATTTAAATATAAATTTATTTTGGATTAGGGTTAGTTATGTAAAACATAACGTAACCCTAAAAAGTGAGCATTTAAATTAATTATTGATATAATATTTAGATTAGTTAATCCTAAAATAAGCAAGCAGACACAGGTTCCAAACATGAACCAATGTTACTGTATTTGAAAACTCCATTTCTTTCCTAGATGAAGGGCATACCGTTTTTATGGAAAATGATATGAAATATATGATAAAAAGGGAGACAAAACATATTTTATTCTGATTATTTCCGTAGGCTGCATTTATGGCAGGCGAATGTTTATTTTTTTTATTATTTAAAGACCTTCAGCTAAATCCACTGTTGCTGCTTTTTAACAATTCAATTCCAGCTAATCCTGTGCACAGCGTAGTAGGTTATGGTCATAGCATTTTCCTGTGCACATATCTTTGCATCCTGAAGCATTTCTCAAAATTGTAATAAGCTTATTGCTTTATCAGTTGAAGGCAAGTTCAGCATAGTTACTGCATCAATTTTGTAACTAGACATGAACTGGCAGAGTGATGCCACAAATTACTACAAATTTTCTATCATTGCAGATTTCTTAAAAAGTGTGAAAGGTAGGCCCTTCGTCTGGAAAAGAACCAAAACTCCCATGTAGCTTTCTATACATGTCTGTCTCAGTGTACTAATATAAGCAGTCCTCGCTGCTTGTATCAAACAAGCAGCTATATATTTATTGTAAATATATCCTTTGAATGTTTTACTAAGTGATGATAAAATATGAATTTCAGGACGCTCAGGAATTGAACAAATTCATGCAATATTGAATTCTGTTGTCAGCGACGATGAATTCCTGAATCTATTTGGTGATAATCAGATGTTGCAAGAAGCACCGGCAGCATCTGCTGCAAATGCTACTCTAACAGCACACACAACTTCATCAACACCAACAAATCTGTCCTCTGGTCAGGATACGGTTACAAGCAGTCAATCACAGTCCAGCTTTCATGCCAGTCAGGCACCTGTAGCACAGGGTGAATCTGCAAGTGGATCAGAGATTCTTATGGAGGTTGATTCACATGCTAGTCCAGCAGGTATGGGATATTATTTACATCAGTCCAGAATATTTAACCATTTATATCTCAAGACTCAAAAGATTTACTATGTTCTCAGATTTCCTCATGTGTACATCACCCCTATGGCTATAGATATGTCTTCAGTACAGGGAGAAGTTTGCCTGAATGTAACATCACCCCTATGGCTATAGATATGTCTTCAGTACAGGGAGAGGTTTGCCTGAATGTAACATCACGCCTATGGCTATAGATATGTCTTCAGTACAGGGAGAGGTTTGCCTGAATGTAACATCACCCCTATGGCTGTAGATATGTTGCCAACAGAGTGTAAACAAATTAAATAAATTTATTTCCCCCATTCTGTGGGGTTAAATTAACTTTTTGGGGGGAAACCATTAAGGGAGAGTTTTATCCATCCTTTCAACGAAACTGCAAGCCTTCTACTGGGAGTATTACTCATAGAAAGTAACTGTAGATCAGAGGTTCTCAACCTTTTCAGCCAGAGAGCACCGTTCACAGTTACTGAGTGTGTGAACACCATACCACCAATAGTGAGAAATGGAACGTGAATGTGAAAACTGACCATGTACCATCTTTATTGCACAATACAAACCATCTTCCCCTGTTCTTTTCCGCCCATAATTTTGGATAGTAATGCTATTTGTTTCACTGTGTACAACAAAAGTTTGATTTAATAGGATTTCATGATTGTTAGTGCGGCGAACACTTTTGAACTCACATGGTGCATGCACCGCATGCGAGAGCAACATGTTGAGAATGTCTGATGTAGACCAAGCAATGATCCCAAGAGATCTCTTAAACAATACACTTGTAAACAAGAGGGCATGACAAGTGGAAAGGAAACATCTTGAGATGGACAGGATACAGTCTATCATAGTGCACCACCAAGGCGAGATATAAGACATATATATATATATTGACTTAAGGTAGAGCTCAGTTGAACTGCTAGAACACAGGTCTCATAACTATCATGCCTTGGACAAACTAAATGCATCCTTTTCTGACTCCTTTTTGGACCAATCAGATTTTTCAAGGTGGACATAAACATGGATCTAAGATACTCTTCAACATATTTTGCTGTATTTAATAAATTTTATTTGTGGAATAGGAACAAGTGTAATTCATCCTTAACTTTGAGATAATTTGTGTTTCAGGTGTAGCTGCAGATAAAAGTGAAGACAAGCCATCCGGAGCATCTTCCTCACTGACACACGCCGGTAACCTGACAGTTCTACCACGTCTAAGTGATCAACTAGGACTGAATGATCTGTGGACAGCACTGGGTGACTGTTTAGCTGAGCTGGCCCTGACCCCAGACCATCATGCTGTACTTATATTGCAGCCTGCAGTAGAAGCTTTCTTTATTGTACATGCAGGTAAGTCACACAAACATGTACACTTTTATATAGTGTACTCTTGTCATGTATGTTAATACCTGGTTAGTCATGTATGTTAATACCTGGGTACTTGATAGTACTCTGTCATGTGTGTTAATACCTGGGTACTTGATAGTGTACTTATGTCATGTATGTTAATACCTGGTTAAAAGTACTTTTGTCATGTATGTTAATACCTGAGTACTTGATAGTACTCTGCCATGTGTGTTAATACATGGGTACTTGATACTGCCCTTTGTGATGTGTATTAATACCTGAGTACTTGATAATATAGACCAAAAGAAACACTCAGAAGAACAATACTTAATATAATACAATATAAGTAAAACAACCAATATTCATACTATTCAAGAACTGCACAGAATAGCTCTGAACAGACAGAATTGGAGAGATCTGACCTCTGCCCTATGCGCTAACTTCAGCGCAAAAGGAAAATGAATGAATGAACTTGATAATGTACTTTGCTATTGTCTGTTATCTATTGTCTATCCCAGGTGTAAGATGGTTGATAGCATCTACACTTGCCGTTTTTCATAGGGGTGGGATTTGTAAGTTTCTGTTCAAGGCCAGATGTGTTGCCTGAGTCGTACTGAGTCAGTGTTTGTGGATAACGATCGTGCTGTTGTCGATACATCTCTTTCTCGATCTTCCCTTCGCTCTGTATCCAGCAGATCGTTTGTTTTAAGCTCAGTGGTGATTGGCTAGGGTCCATTCCCATAAGATGACAAACCACTTTATCTGCTGATGTTCTATATATTCAATACAAGGCATTACTCCTACTCTTTTTATGATATCCTTGTTTCTTACTCAGTCCACATTTGATTTTTCTCCTTTATAATATAGTGTAGTACATATAGTATAGTAAAATAATTCTTTGCTATTTATGTAAATATCCGGGCACTTGCTAAATATCCGGGTAATTGCTAAATATCCGGGTACTTGCTACTTATATTGCCTAGAATGTTATTGGTGTAAATACCTGATGACATATCCTATTGAGGGTGTAATAATGATCAGTCCATATTTTTGTTACAAGTAAATTCAAATAGGAAGCATGAGGATAAATGAAAAATAATTCTTACAGCTGACGGGAAGTGAACCAGGTCCGTTGTAGCGGCACTGAATTGCCTTGCAACTTAAGTAAACAGGTTTTCCGTACTTGACCAACCTAATCCCCAAAAAAGATGTGTTCTCGTCAAGACATTTAACCTGTGTACTCGCGTCACTGAGAACGGGCTAATCGAGACACGTACTGTTACAACAACGATGACGAACATCCTGTACAAATATTGAAGTATCCTCAGGATCACAAACATAGATCATCCATATGTGAATATTTTTATTATATCTATGTTTGTGGTCCTTCATACTATGTGGTCCTTCATACTATGTGGTCCTTCATACTATGTTAACAATGTTAGAATTGTTCTGACTCTGTATTATTTATGTTCACAAAAAGGCCTATAGGTCACTGTAGTGCGAATATGTATGTTCTATGTTTGTGGTCTTGAGGATACTTCAATACTTGTATGGAATGTTCGCTGATGTTGTAATAGTCCTTGTCTTGATTGGTCCGTTCTCAGTGACTTGTACACAAGTTGAAAGTCTTGACGAGATCACATCTTTTTTGGGGATGTGGTTTGTCAAGCACTGGAAACCTGTTTACTTGAGTTGCAAGGCAATTCGGCGCTGCTAAAACGAACCTGGTTCAATTTCCATCAGCCATAATGTTTTTAACTGTGTATTACAACATCGGATATATTCAAAATAGCACATGTGATTTCTCTTCGTTATCATTGCGGGATTGTCGTACAGTGATCTAGTTACATACTGTGTAGTACATCATCGGATATTTAAGAAACATATGCGAGCCTCTTCATCAGCATCATGTGATTGTCGTACAGTTAGACCTAGATCTAATTCTCTTTCATTCAAATGAATTATTTTGTGACAAACTATGTATTACAACATCGGATATTCAAGACAGCATATGTGATTTCTCTTCGTTATCATCGTGTGATTGTCATACAGTCAGATCTAGTTAATAACAACACATTATAACCATACTTACTTCTAAAGACATTCCTTATAATGTTAGACAACACATCTACAACACCAAGTCAAAACCAACCAAAACTGCTACATGCAAAAGATCCATATAAAATAAGTTACTGCAATGTACGATCTACAGATGTTATCAGAAAACGCCGTTGGTCCTACATCGGGCATGTCCTACGCGCAGACACCAACAGAATACACCACCAATCTCTTGAATGGATACCTACAGGCAAAAGAGCAAGGGGTAGACCAAAAGAAACACTCAGAAGAACAATACTTAGAGAGAGTAAAACAACCAATATTCATACTATTCAAGAACTGCACAGAATAGCTTTGAACAGACAGAATTGGAGAGATCTGACCTCTGTCCTATGCGCTAACTTCTGCGCAAAAGGAAAATGAATGAATGAATCATGTTTTTTTTTGCGGTACTGATTGTCAAGTCAATATTTACATGACATGTAAAATTTCATGCTTGTACAGACTTATGTCTTCTTATCTGTTTGTCTCAGGAGAGAAGGGAAGCAAGCCTAGTGAGCAGCCAGTCTCCAGACGTGAGGACCAGTTAGCTCATCTGAACATGGAGATGGCTCCACCCAGTCCATCTCCTGGACCATCATCAGCTGATGGACATCCAGCACTGTTGGCTAGAGAAAACTCTGCTATTGTCATGTCCACGATCACCCATTTGCCTCCTGACACTCAGAAGTTCCTGAAGTTTGCAGGTATGCTCTATGTATAGATTTTTGGGTAGAAAATGTCAGCTGTGTTGATTTTCTTAACCTGCTTGCTAGAATGTTGGGATAGAAAAAAAAACAGTAGCTTTATTTTATGATTAATATAGCTGTAATCCTTTCACATTTACCACTAGGTACATCAATACTCCTGTGTCCTGAAATGGGATTTATTATCAATGTGTGCTAAATTTGTTCATTGTTTGTGCTGTCTGAGAAATGTGTTCATTGCTTGTGCCGTCTGAGAAATGTGTTCATTGCTTGTGCTGTCTGAGAAATGTGTTCATTGCTTGTGCCGTCTGAGAAATGTGTTCATTGCTTGTGCCGTCTGAGAAATGTGTTCATTGCTTGTGCCGTCTGAGAAATGTGTTCATTGCTTGTGCTGTCTGAGAAATGTGTTCATTGTTTGTGTCGTCTGAGAAATGTGTTCATTGCTTGTGCCGTCTGAGAAATGTGTTCATTGCTTGTGCCGTCTGAGAAATGTGTTCATTGCTTGTGCCGTCTGAGAAATGTGTTCATTGCTTGTGCCGTCTGAGAAATGTGTTCATTGCTTGTGCCGTCTGAGAAATGTGTTCATTGCTTGTGCCGTCTGAGAAATGTGTTCATTGCTTGTGCTGTCTGAGAAATGTGTTCATTGCTTGTGCCGTCTGAGAAATGTGTTCATTGCTTGTGCCGTCTGAGAAATGTGTTCATTGCTTGTGCCGTCTGAGAAATGTGTTCATTGCTTGTGCCGTCTGAGAAATGTGTTCATTGCTTGTGCCGTCTGAGAAATGTGTTCATTGCTTGTGCCGTCTGAGAAATGTGTTCATTGTTTGTGTCGTCTGAGAAATGTGTTCATTGCTTGTGCCGTCTGAGAAATGTGTTCATTGCTTGTGCCGTCTGAGAAATGTGTTCATTGCTTGTGCCGTCTGAGAAATGTGTTCATTGCTTGTGTCGTCTGAGAAATGTGTTCATTGCTTGTGCCGTCTGAGAAATGTGTTCATTGCTTGTGCCGTCTGAGAAATGTGTTCATTGCTTGTGCTGTCTGAGAAATGTGTTCATTGCTTGTGCCGTCTGAGAAATGTGTTCATTGCTTGTGCCGTCTGAGAAATGTGTTCATTGCTTGTGCCGTCTGAGAAATGTGTTCATTGCTTGTGCCGTCTGAGAAATGTGTTCATTGCTTGTGCCGTCTGAGAAATGTGTTCATTGCTTGTGCCGTCTGAGAAATGTGTTCATTGTTTGTGTCGTCTGAGAAATGTGTTCATTGCTTGTGCCGTCTGAGAAATGTGTTCATTGCTTGTGCCGTCTGAGAAATGTGTTCATTGTTTGTGCTGTCTGAGAAATGTGTTCATTGTTTGTGCTGTCTGAGAAATGTGTTCATTGTTTGTGCCGTCTGAGAAATTTACAAATGTACAATTTGTGTGGTGTTATTTGTGTATGTCCCATCTATGATGGTCAATGTGCCAGGTTAAATCCCACCATAGGCAATTGTGCCATCCAGACCATTCAGAAAGCATTGGCAAGTTGCTGGAATATTTATATTGCCTAGAAAATCACTGTAGCCAATAAATGCTGGGTTCATGCTATATAATCTATAGACAGGATACAAATCTTGAAGACATCTTAGAATTGAATACCGAATCTAATGTGTACATTTTGTTAGTGCGTTATGATACATGATATGTGCGAAAATTGTGACGGAAAATGCACACACAAAAATTAATAAAAATTGACTGACACATGTGTGTCCAGTCTGCGGAATGCACTAAAAATGCCTCTTAATTCCTAGGTGCTATTATATTTATAATGTTTTTTCATAACCAAACTAACATACTCATAACATCATATATCATTTTATTGCAGTGTCATCAGTTATCACTTCTCAAATTATGTCATCTTACTGGGTCCACATTTCATAGTGACAATAGAATACTTCTTATGATGCCCATGTCAAATTATGTCATCTTACTGGGTCCACATTTCATAGTGACAATAGAATACTTCTTATGATGGGCTTGTCATAACACATTTAAACAATTTCATTTTATAGTATGCAGATTGGGTGAGATAGTAAATGAATCGACTGAAGTTGCAAGATGATATATCACAACTGAATGGACTGTGATCGAATTTCATTTGCCAAACTCTGATCTTAGTGACCTATATCACTCTAAGCCCATGAACTTAATTCTCAGAAACACCATTCAAATTTGTGTTGTTTGTTATTAATTGTGACACATACCCGAGAGGTTAGAACAAAGTATTCAACATTTTTTTACCACGCACCAAGTCTTTTAAAAATTCTGGTGCCCCCCAGTGTAACATATATATGTTTTTTTAAATATTAAAAAATGGAATTATTCCCTAAATGAATCTGAACTTCAACCTTGTTTCAATAATCATATTGCCCCACGTTGGAAAACACTGGGTTGAATGTTAGTCTCACAACTGTGTGGCTCAGAGTTTGACTGCCAGTAAAAGACTAGGTTTTATTTCTGTCTGAGGGTAAATTAAAAATCACACTCGGTACATGTGAAAGCAAGGGCATGCAGCCATTATCACAGTCATTCCTCCCTGCAACTCCCTAATGGGAAACCATGCACTAATGATAGTTTAAAAAAAATAATAGAAACAAATCTGCAGAAGTTATATATTCAGTTCTAAATCTGCAGAAGTTATATATTTAGTTCTAAATCTGCAGGAGCTATATATTCAGTTCTAAATCTGCAGGAGTTTATATTGAGTTCTAAATCTGCAGAAGTTATATATTCAGTTCTAAATCTGCAGGAGTTTATATTTAGTTCTAAATCTGCAGGAGCTATATATTCAGTTCTAAATCTGCAGGAGTTTATATTGAGTTCTAAATCTGCAGAAGTTATATATTTAGTTCTAAATCTGCAGAAGTTATATATTCAGTTCTAAATCTGCAGGAGTTTATATTGAGTTCTAAATCTGCAGGAGTTTATATTGAGTTCTAAATCTGTAGAAGTTATATATTTAATTCTAAATCTGCAGGAGCTATATATTCAGTTCTAAATCTGCAGAAGTTATATATTCAGTTCTAAATCTGCAGTTTATATTGAGTTCTAAATCTGTAGAAGTTATATATTTAATTCTAAATCTGCAGGAGCTATATATTCAGTTCTAAATCTGCAGAAGTTATATATTCAGTTCTAAATCTGCAGAAGTTATATATTCAGTTCTAAATCTGCCATTATATCTACAGAAACACACCGTACTGTCCTGAACCAAATTCTGCGACAGTCCACACTTCCTCTTGCGGAAGGACCATTCTCGGTTCTGGTAGACTATACAAGAATTTTGGACTTTGATGTGAAACGGCGATACTTTCGCCAGGAGCTGGAGCGTATGAATGAGGGAACACGCCGCGAAGATTTGCCTGTGCACGTACGCAGATCAAATGTTTTTGAGGATTCTTTCCGAGAGCTGTTCAGGCGAACACCAGAAGAATGGAAACAGAGGTTCTATATTGTATTTGAAGGTTAGTAATTATAGAGGTTGAGATGATCCGTGACGCACAGTAGTTAGTGTGCTGCATTAAAATACAGAAGAAATAGAGGTTCAAACCCTAGTCATATTAATATATTCCACTTATTTTTTTCATATTTTGTCTTGTCAGTGATGGAGCTACACAAATTTGTGTAGATTGTGGATTTTGTAATTTTCTAATAATAGATACGTAATTTTGGTGGTTCAATTCTCGTTAGTCTCAAGAATTTTTAGATATTGGATGTGGTGAATCATGGCTCTCATTCTCATTGGTTTGGAGAGGAAGGGTGCTTGAACAAAGCACATTGATGTATACCTTCATTATCTCTGAGATCTTCATGAGCATGGCATAATAAAGGTCAACCATACATAGATGAAAGACGTCTGCTATCCGTTGATGGAGGTGGTCTACCATCTGTGGATGAAGGTGGCATGCCATCTATGGATAAATGTGATCTGTGGATGAAGGTGGTCTACCATCCATGGACATAATGACCAAGTCTCTACTTGGAGACTGTTTTACATGTTTCATAGAACAACTGAATCCTCTGACATGTCAGAGCTGATAAATTAAGTGCTAATTCTGGGAGAGTGCTGGAAGTTCTGCCATTTTCATGTGATATAAGATACATGGATGTTTACCATTATTTAGTTTCATTGTTGGTCACTGCTCATCTAGTGTCCACAGCACTCTCCTCTACAGTAGTGAAGCATTGGCAACTTATATGCACCCGGAGAGATGACTAAACAGCTTTCACATGCGGTGCCTATATAGAATTCATGGAGTTTGGTGGCAAGACAAATTCACCAACATGTATTGGAAAGAACATGAAATAACACAATATTTTCTCAGTCTATGCAGATGGTTTGAACACACTAGGAGGATGGAAGATCACCAAAGGATCGACCGTGTATGGAGAATTATAGTCTAGAAAAAGATCTCAGGGTCAACCTCTACTTCGGTACAAAAACTTCTGCAAATACGACATGCCTGATACAGGCATTGATATGGAATTATGGGAACAGGATGTCATTGACTGTGCTGCATGGAGGAGAAATATGAGAAATGACGTAAAAACAAAGGAGAAAGTAGCAGCAGTTATTTCAAGGTCTGCACGTCACAACAGCACATGATGGTATAAGTAGGCATGTGATTCCTTGTACATACGGTGAAAGACCCTTTGTTTTGTGGATCAGATTGGTCTTGTGAGTCACATCCATCATCGCCATGGATCGTAGATTATATTTCTTATCGCACATCAATTAATGCTATTGTCTGAAAAGACAGAACGGGGCCTACTACTGCTCATCTCCAGACCCCATTTGTATCACCAGTCCTTATTTCTTTTGTGATTAAAAAGAATTGTTCAGTAAAGATAAGGTTATCTTGCTTTGTCTCAAAGCTGGTCACAAAAAGAATGAGACACCGCTTTTACTACAAATTCAGGATAGCTACAGCTAGACTTTGCCACTACAACCTGGCAAATATAACAGCAAAATACGTCTTGCATGACCCTTCTCCAGTATGCAGGCTTGAGGAGAAAGACATGGCATACACTAATCAGGACAGCGCAGAAACCCAGAAACAGACATCATATAATCCACTCCCAATACGAGTGAGAGGTGATCAATGAAGAAGAAGATTACAAATAGCTGCCTTTCTTGTGTCTATCTATTCTTATTTCCACTTGTGCTGTTAAGCGCCATGGGGGAAAGCTGGAGTTGTCTGTCTTTGGCCATATGGGTCTCACTGGCCATGGTTAACCCACGTCGCTTTGTTTGTCTCTACCCATCTAGTTCTTGTTCTTCCTCATGCTGTGTAGCCAGATCTTCTACTGGTGTATGCACGGAGGGCTGGTTTCATTGTATTGGTTCCATTCTCATGATGTGACCAATCCACCAGATTCGCTGTCTTTCACTTGCTGTCTTGTCTTGAGATGATCTTTATTTCTTTCCTGATATCTTCATTTCTCCGTCGGTCTCTTCTCGAGACATCTCATTTTGGATACTTTAATCTTTTTCATTAGTCTTTCTCAAGGGCCATGGTTGACATTGGTAACACAGAGTTGGTTTAAAAATACTGTTTATCAATTGTCCTTCTGTAGCCATGCAGATTGATGAGTGTTTGAAAATTGGCGACAGCTAGTAAGCCACAGCATTGTATTTCTGATGTGTTTGATCTCACTATCAAGTTTGCTATCCCCTGTAAAGATGCTTCCTAAATATCTGAACTCTTGAGACCTGCTTTAGTTCTGTACCATTTACAGATACATTTAATTGGCCTGGTGTTCTTTCTGCTTCTGCTTATTTCATAGGCTGAGTTTTAGATGTGTTTAGTATGCTTGTGTGAAACTAGAATACTGTGCACTCTGTGTATTCCCAATAGATTCTGAGAGAATGTCTGAAGTAAATGAATACTAACTTGTTAGTACACAATAATGAATATCTAAGCCATGAGTTCTTAACACATTGGTTGTGACCCTATTTGGAGTCGTGACGGCTTTTCTGTCGGGATTTTGCTGAAGCGGTAAACTAAATAAAAATTTTGATTATGAAGTTTTCCAATTTAACGTACAATGTAACGTAATATTCTAAAGTTAGAATATTGTACTTTTTAAATATCTTGTGTAACTCATAATTTATGTTTTAAAATGATACACTTAATACACTCCAAAGATACACTGAAATGACACACAGTGACACATTAAAACATGCAGACCCCTAGAGTAATTGCATAAGAGGTTTATAGGAAACAGACGAAAGTCATGTTGAATTATACTAAAAATTGATTTTATTTGAAGTGTTTTTTTGTACCCATATTAAGACGTTAAAAAATATATCATGAACAAACAACTAGAAGACAGAAATGTATACGTTTTAGATGTGAATATATAGAAGAATATGCTGTGGTTGATGGCACAGTATTGAAGAGAGATTGGGCTGACATAATAAGGTTAGTTGTTGAGTTACTACAGAGCGAAGCTGATGATGTGCACATACAGAGAATGACAGAAATGGGGATGACCAGGAAGAAAGTGTGTTCTCTCTGGAAAGTTATGATCACATAATCAACATTTGACTGGGACTTTGATTCTACATATTCCTGGATGGCTGCTGGAGTGGAGAGCAGAGCACTTATGGGATTGATTCATGTGCCATGATGCTGGTTTCTAATAAAGAATCACGAATAATAAGGAAAACTTCATGGAAATAGAAGAAAACAAACAGATAAAAAAATTACTGTTAAAGGAAATAAACATCAAACAAATACAGTATTTTTGACATATTAAAAGACATGACATCTTGTTGAAGACCTTACTTGAGGGTAGAGTTGAGAGGAGCTGAGCAAGAGGTAGACAGTACATGAGACAGGTTACAGTCAGCAGAGTGAACCACCAAAGCAAGAGATAGATGATGTTGGAGGTCTGTTCAAGCTTACCTGCACTGCGGAGACGGAACCCGGGGATGTGATGATTAAATATATCAGTATTGCGGGTCACTGCTTATATAAAATTGTGTCATCATTTGAAAACGTTTGGGAACCTTTGTTCTAAGCCATGAATCTCTAGTAACAAGAATATAATATATTTTAACAAATTTTTATGTTTTGTTAATTTTTTTTTTTTAGGTGAAGAGGGTCAAGATGCCGGTGGTCTGCTCAGAGAATGGTACATTATAATCTCTCATGAAATATTTAACCAGAACTATGCTCTCTTCCTCACCTCACCTGGTGACCGTGTTACATATTCCATCAACCCATCATCCCACTGTAACAGCAACCACCTCAGCTATTTCAAGTTTGTCGGCCGTATCATTGCTAAAGCAGTCTATGACAATAAGTTACTGGACTGTTACTTCACTCGATCATTCTACAAACACATGCTGGGGCAACCGGTCAAGTACACAGACATGGAGAGCGAAGACTATGCTTTCTATCAGGGGCTTGTCTTCTTGTTGGAAAACAATGTTGCAGACCTTGGCTATGACATCTATTTCAGCACTGAGGTATGTGGACCAATGTTCCCTCTAATTTCTCCTTGCATGAGCAAATCTGAAGATGCTTGAGCAGTGAATATTTTCATGTGAACAGGAGGGTCATAGATACCGGTTAAGTTTTTACTATTTAAATAAAGCAGGGGGGGGGTGTCAATTGCTCATTCATTATGTGCATAGGTTATTACATTTCATGTGCAGTACCTTCTAAGTATGTGTGCGGCCACTGAACCTTGCACATTAGAAGCAAAATTGTTGCGGACAGGTTACTACGGACTTGCATACTCTTGTATTGCATCTCATCAATGAAGTATTTATCAAGTCTGTATTTCATCTCGTGATATAAATAGTGAACCACTTCTTATGGTCCATGTCGTGTGTTATAATGTCTTTCTACAACCTTCTTTTTCGTGTGCTGTCAATCATTTCTGATACTGATGTTCTCCCATGCCACAATTCTAGGTTATCAAGCTTCTTCTCTCTTGATCTACCCCTACCCCTCTTGCTCTTTAACTTGTCTGTTGTTCTCAAGATGTGTCCACAAAATGTGGACTGTCAATTTCTGATGCTGAAAAGCAGCTCTCATTTTGAATTAGCTTCTTTCAAGATATCTTCATTGCGCTTTTAAAAATCTGTCTATGGTGTTCTTAACATTCTTCTATAAAACCGCATCTCTGCTGCCTCAATATACCTAAGGGAAATTATTACGTAGAACAAAGATAATAGGCGTGTATTAATAGCATCTTGGACAAGGAGATTGCAATAGTGTAGTACAATTTCCAGTTCAACTGAAGATATTTTTATGTCATTAGTGGTTCCTACGGTCAACCCAGCCTAAGGAAATGGGTACCAAATCTTGTGGAAAGTAAAGGTGACTAGCATTTTGCTGACTGCCACATCATCTTTATGTATGCTTATTAAATCAATCAGTCAAAGTGCCAAGCGGAGTGGCTCAGGTGATCATGTTACTCCACAAATGTCTGTCTTGTGTTGTTAATTTTAGTTTGTTTGTGGGGGATGTGGGCAGTTCATTCCGTAGAGGGTCAAAGTGACCTAGAATCCATGCGGAAGCTGGATGTGTCAGACTGACAAGCACAGCTAAGCTGCAAACCATGGTACAACACATTCTGTTTTCCAGACTACATCCTGTTAGTGTGAAGGAGTTTGAGAATGAATGCAGAAGAAAGCTATGGACCATGCTTATTTTAGCTGTGAACAAAATTACTACATCATTGGTGTTACTGTTTTTTTAGTCGCTATTGTTGTTATTGTTAGACAGACAAGTTGTGTTGTGTACATGCATGACAAATGCATCCTATAATATCTGATGTATGGTGAGCTCCTTAAGTACAATGACTGGTGAAAAGAAAAAAATGCTTCAAGGACTCTCAAAGGAGCTTCAAAATCGACACTACATCCTGGGAGTCTGTTGCTCAGAATCGTCCAGTGTGACGCAGCACCAGAAAGTTTTGATCTTGATCATTACGGTCTGGTAGAGTGCACGACCAAAACTGGAGACAGGGGATGTTGGAGGTCTGTTGCAGCCAACCTTCGTTGCAGAGACAGCACTTGATGATGATGATCAAGATTGCATTGCTGAGAATCATCAAATCTCAGTGGCACAAAGAAAATGTGCTGACCAAAAAAGACAGAACCGACACACAGAAGCCCAATCCTGATCGTAAGTGTCCCTGACATGGCAGGGGATTCTGTTCCAGGATTTGACTTTTCAGTCAACCCGAACACTCCCGAGAGATGCAACAGCACAAGTCTGAAACTTTTGTTATCATCACCTGCGATGATGACTATTGTTATTGTTTTTATTATTGTTATTGCTGTTATTGCTTTTATTATAGTTGTGTGTTTTATTGTTCTCGTACACTTGGTCATCTGTACATTTTCTTTGCACTCCAAACTGTTTTACTTATTTACAAAATAGATCCAAGAGTTTGGTGTCACGGAGACCAGAGAGTTGATCCCGAATGGAGCAAATGTCCTGGTGACTGATGAGAACAAGCGTGAGTATGTCAAGTTGGTGTGCCAGATGAAAATGAGGGGTGCCATCCGTCAGCAACTGAACACCTTCCTGGAAGGTTTCTACGACATCATTCCAAAGAAGTTGGTGTCTATCTTCACAGAGCAGGAATTGGAGCTTCTCATATCAGGCCTGCCCATCATTGACATTGATGACCTGAAGGCCAACACAGAGTACCACAAGTACCAAGCCACAAGTTTACAGGTAATACATTTTTGATGATTTGTTCCTAACCCTAATATTTGTGCTGATGTGTTTTGTTTTGATTCCTGATATAATACAGGATGTACACCCTTCTTCTTTGGTGTCAGGCAGGGGGGGTTGGACTATCTGTGCCATGTTGATGTTTCTTCTGACAACTCTTGGGGAAAATCAAATACACAGGGCACTGAAATTTTGTGAATGGCTAGAAACACACAGAAAAACACATCAGCATTTCGAATATACAGCCTTTATCAAGACCACAACAAGTGGGAGAGTAACATCACAAGATGGACAGGTTACAGTCTGGTAGAGTGCACCACCAAAACTGGAGACAGGGGATGTTGGAGGTCTGTTGCAGCCAACCTTCATTGCAGAGACAGCACTTGATGATGATGATCAAGAACACACTATAATACAAGACGGGTAAAGGATAGCACGGACTATGATCACTACACAATGCTAAATGAATACATAAATGTTGTAAAGGGATGAGTAATAAATGGCGATACAGAACTGAAGGGACAGAGATGAAACAAAACATGTGGCATATTGACAACACATCATCATCTCTACATGTAGGAATAATGGGTGTTAAAACCAAAAGGATATAGGTTACAAATAGATATATCAATTCTCTAACAGCCATTTTCACAATTGAAGAGGACACTACATATGTGTCTTGCAACATTCTCTCAATACCACTGGTTCTTAACCCACATAAGCCCATGTTGACAGCCACTGATCTATGACATCATTTGTAAACATTGTGCCATTACTTCATTATTGGCTAGAAACCATCATTGTGGCACACAGGACATTTCCTTCCGTAAGTGCTCCACTCTCCTTTCCAACAGCCATCCAAAAGTATGCAAACTCAAAGTCCCAGTCAGATGTTGATTATGTGACTGTCATAACTTTCCAGAGAGGACACACTTTCTCCCCTCATCCCCAAGTAATCCCCATTTCTGTCATTCTCTGTATGTGCTCGTTTTCACCCCCAGTGTCATTTTCTTCACTCTATAGTAAATTAATGATTGCCTTTTTGGGTCCTATCTCTTTTCAATACTGTGCCATCAACCACAGCATTGCTCATCAATGAGTTGTACCATGATTTATACATTACACTGTAGGTAGACAGGTAAGAGACTAGGAGACCATTTTTTTTAACCTTTACGACTCTGTGGTCGCAATATTGCGCCTATGAGCACAGCTACCTTGTGCCTGCGGGCGCAATCCCGCTACATAGGACATCGCCCGATTCCCGAGTATGAAACTTCACGAAGTAATGCTCCCGTGACATATAAAACCTGCCAAACGAAGCTAGGAATACGTCACAGTTTAAAGGTCAAATTCCTTTACACATTACGATTGCAAGAACAGAGAAAGCCGGCTTGTTTTGTCAACGAATTTCTAGAGCGAAGTTGGCCATTTTTTTAAGCCATATTTTACTATCAAATTGAGTACAGCGTGGCATGGCTAAGTGATTGTGAATACATGGTTTAATTGTTGTTTTTTGTGTTTAATATGTTGTTATTTAATAAGAATGTTTGTGTAGTCGTTCAAAAACACAAAAATAATATGTATCAGGGGTGCCATATGTGTGCATAGACAATAATTACGCTGCGTGTCGGGCTAGACCTAGTGTTTACCGGACGGACGTTATATGCTATTTCTTCACGTTTTATTAGTTTTTTTTAGTTCATATTATATTAGTTTTTATATAAAACAATATATACAATAAGTATAGGTATTTATGAGGATTTTATCAATGTTTCCACGCATTTCTCAAGTTTTAGGGTCATCAAGAAGTTATATGTATGATTTGAAAATGGCGTTTTGCGATTCCCCCCCCCCCCCCCCCCCCCCCCCCCGAATTTTCAACTTCACAGCTTCCTCACAACTGTCATATCATACAAACAACACCAAAAAAACATGACTATATTCACTATTCACTCTTTTATTTAGATATGCAAAAATTATTTTGATATCTTTTAAAACAAAAAAGTTATCACGTTTTCAAAACACCCACCATCAATAACGCAAATTTTCCAAAATTGAATTCAGGACCAAGGGGATGTTTCTTAATTTTTAATTCAGGGCCCTAAAGGTTAAAGCATCTGCTTAACCAACAGGTCTGTATTTTGAAGAGTAAAATTGCCGTGTGTGGTTTGTGTATATCATTGAAAAATGTTACACTTGTTTTAATCACCATAATAATTGGAGGTAGCTTGTGTTAATTAGCTAATCAATGGGGAACAGGCTCACACTAAACTAGACACATGTAGATATGTGTTCATTGAAAACTTTATAGCCTGGTTCAAAATAAACTAGACACATGTAGATAGATATGTGTTCATTGAAAACTTTATAGACATGCTCAAACTAAATTAGACTGTTTTAACTGTAGATAAATATACATTCAAACCTGTATTTTCAGATTCAGTGGTTCTGGCGTGCTCTACGATCCTTTGACCAAGCAGAGCGAGCAAACTTTCTCCAGTTTGTCACAGGCACATCTAAAGTGCCCCTGGGTGGTTTTGGTAACTTGGAAGGAATGAATGGAACCCAAAAGTTCCAGATCCACAGGGATGACCGATCTACTGATCGCCTTCCATCAGCTCACACTTGGTAAGTTTTGTGTGGTCTTTTCATATTTTCTTTCTTGTGTTGAATTTTCTTCTTCAGATTTCATTCTGAAACTCTTGCTGGATCTCTCTTGTAGCAGGACAATGATCCTATTAGATTTCCACCACAACCTTGTTCAGAGAATGGAAATGCATTGCGTTACCATTTTATTTTCGACAATGGATCGACACATCTGTCTTCGGCAAGAATTTATAAGACAGAATTGATGTTTTTGAGATGTGAATATACAGAAGGATAGGGAGAACTTCACGGAACAAGAAGAAAATGATCAGAAAAGTTATAACACTTTTGTATGAGAAATAGAAATATTGAAGGAAATAAACAAAGTATTTTGGACATTACATGACACATTGTTGAAGACATTACTTGAGGGTAAAGTTGAGGGGAGGCGAGCAAGAGGTAGGGAGAGATACAAGTTTGGAGGGAAACATCACAAGATGGTTAGTGTATAGTCTAGCAAAGTGCACCACCAAAGCAAGACAAAATATGTTGGTCTGTTGCAGTCAACCTTTGTTGTGGAGATGGAACTTGATGGTGAGAACGTCACTCCAAGTGTTGCCTCATATTTGAAGAGTTATTCAGGGTGATGGAGTGTGATATGCTACAAATTATTAGTCAACCACCTAATCGATAAGGTCACATCTATTGATGAAATGATTTTGAAATAAAACATTTATTAAGAATTGGGCAACTGATTAGTATAGATTGTAGTTTGGACGCATCTACCGTTTCATCCACCATTGTGACTTTGCAGTGTTAGATAAGTTGCGTAAAATTTGTTAGATAAGTTGCATAAAATTATAGATTTTGGTAAAGGGGGATTAAAAGGATTAGAATTAGTTTATAGAGTTTTTTTGGGAAGGAGAGAAGGGTTAGAATCAGTGTTTAGAATTAATAATTAATTCTCCAATTATGGTGACGTTATGGAAAAAGTGTGCTATTTATAGCACAGCAGTGGACGAAACAGTATTTTTACCGTAGTTTGTTTAACCAGTGTCTCAAGGAAATTCAGTATACATACCCTTAAACTTGTGGTGCTGGAAACTGAATACATATAGTCTGTCTGAAAGGCTGGTAGTTATTTTCAGTATTATCAATAACATCTATGCTCAGTTAGTCTACACAAACTCTGATGGCTGGGACACACTAGGAGGATAGAACGATGACAGGGTAATGAAGTATCAACTTTATGGAGAATACAGTTTGGGAAATGATGTCTGTGTCAAACTCTACTTCTGTATAAATCGAAAATAGGTAATGACTATAAAGACTAATCCAGCAGGTAAATATAGAACAAGATAGTAAAGTACAAAGTCATGCAAATTTGGCACTGATACAGGCATTCATACAGAATCATGGGAACAAGATGCCATGGATTGTGTTGTATGGATGGGAAAGATCAGAAATGGTATGAAGACAAAGGAGAAAGCGATTGTTGACGGACTGCACATCTTAGAAAGCACATTTTTTTTGTACGATGAGTGTTCAAATGAAACCCGACAGTGCTGCATCACTTAATGTCATCATGTGAGGAGTGTGAAGACGTCATCACTGATGTTATAAGTACACATCGGTTATTAAATGATAATTCTCTTCATAAGCTTATTGTCTCTTGTGTAACCTGGTCGACAACATGGCAGGTGTGATAATGAATCTGTCCAATTTGTCTGCTGTAGTCATTCAGTTTCTTAAAGCGGAAGGATGTCGATTAGTCAATATTTCTTGGACAAGAACACATCAGATAAGCTGTATACAGCAATCAATATCAATCGACCCGACATGTTGTTGCATGGTGTCATTCTTTTGTATGACAATGGCACAAAAGTTGTGTAGGAAGCGCTAGCGCAGAAACGATGGTAAGTTCTGCCACATCCAGCTTACGGCCCTGACCTTTCGCCATCTTCCTTTTATTTGATTGAACCCTTAAAAAAGCATTAAAGAGACAACGATTCCACTCCGATGAAGATGTCATTACAGGTGACCAAATGATTCAATGACCAAATGAATTTCTTCTTCTCGGACGGAATTAACCATCTACTTAGAGATTGGGATGCATGTTTGAATGTCTGTGATGACTTTTTCTGATAACTCAAGGTGCATAAGTGTTTCCTAATAATTACTTTACTTAATTATTTAAAAATTACTTTGCTTAATTATTTAAAAATTACTTTACTTAATTATTTAAAAAACTGCTAATGTATATTTCATAATCTTGTAATAAACCCACGTGGGTGGGTGTACTTTGACCACATCTCATACGTAATGTTAAAGACTTGTTGCTCAGATTGGTCAAAAATGGAGAAGGAGGCATCTTTATAAGATATAACAATGGAAAGAGTAAAACATTCCCAACAGGAAAGACATGCTCAAATATCAGAGCAGAAGTTGAGTCACTCCTGCAGACACTGAAAGCTCTAATTTGCACACAACATTGAACACCAACTAACATAGTAATATTCAAAGACTGGAGATCTTTATTGGAAAATTACAAAACAATAAAAATGAAAGCACAGTACACAGACAAGAACTTATTGTCAAGTGTTAGAGATTAAGCTGTGCGGTCAAAAGAAACATTTAGTTATCTATCTATTGTCTTTTCCACAAGTGCTGTTAGACATAGTGGTCTGTCTTTGGTCGTCTTTATTGCGCTTGCCATGGTTAGGCAGTGATTTTTAACAATCTCTCTGATTGAATCTTCCCATCTTGTTCTTTGTCTGCTTCTTCCTCTTGCTTTTAGTTGTTGCATCTGTAATTATATCAAGAGATTATATGCTTTTATATTAGATTTTCGTATTCGCTTAACCAAAGTCTGTCATGGCAGATTGTTGTTCATTAATACTTGTGGAAAAATCAGAACCAACAACTTACTATGACACAGAGCCTATATGCTCATAAATGGCTGACAGAATGGCAAGCAGATAACTTTTCCTTGTGCTGTGATGCTGATTCCTAATCAAGAATCATGTTATTAAGCCATGTGCCCTGAAGAGTAACAAACCCAGTCTGCCTCAGTTCAGAACTATCCCTCAGCCCTCTTATCTTAAGCAGTGCTTTATCTCCCTCCACCTCTTCTGTTTTGGATTTAGTGTGAGCTATTTTTTAAAAGCGAAAGGAAACTTGAAGTCTGCTGATTCCAATGTTCTTAATTTAGATTTAACAAGTTGTCTTTGTTGAATTCTCATGACATTTTTTCTATGCCACTGTGCAAAAAATTAATGCCAAAACATTAGTGTGTTATAGGGACCTGAAAGGGAGGAAAGAATGGCAACCTTCATGTATGTCATAAATGGCAAATAAAAATAATTAGGAATATGATTGGCTATCATCACCCTGTTGAAAGTTAAAATGACTCAAAGAGGCCAAGATATAGTTGGATACATTGTTAAGAAAGGTGCAAATATCGCAGTCCAACTGAAGTCCTAGTAGACAAGGAACATTCTAGGTCAAGAAAGAATTTAAAGAGGCCAGAGTAAGGTGATTACTGTTTGCATTGATGTTAATTTTGTTCTAAAGATGTAAGAGATTGATGTTCTGTTTCATGTAATGTTCTATTTCATGTAATGTTCTATTTCATGTAATGTTCTGTTTCATGTAATGTTCTGTTTCATGTAATGTTCTATTTCATGTAATGTTCTGTTTCGCCAACAGCTTCAACCAGCTAGACCTGCCTGCCTATGAGACTTATGACAAGCTTAGAAAAATGCTACTGTTAGCTATCAGTGAATGCTCAGAGGGCTTTGGATTAGCTTAAGAAAATCAGCAGCCATTCTTGAGTGATGTGATAAATGCATACCACGTGGAGAATATTCAGGTTTATATGTTTGTAATGTGGGAGTTGTTTGCTCACAGAATTACCACATTTCATGTATTCCGTTACAATCCATTTGGAGCCTTGGACATGTTCATCTCAAATAACGTCAGGAATGATTGAAATTCACTGGGGCCCACCTCGACTTTAATCGCTGAGAATTTGTGAACTGTTTTCCAAAATATTTTGAGTATGTCTTAACAAATTAACATTATGTATATGGTAACCAATGAAAACATTGACATAGCTACAGTTTTGTCTAGTGATAGCTCTTTTGCATTGAAACATTAAAATGATGCTAATTTAATGTCACATTTTGCCACCTTTCATTTGTCACTTTCTTTGAGGTGTGTGTGACTTATTCAGTGATTTGTTCCTTAATGGTTAAATTGTGTATACATGCATTACAGTATTGATTTTCAATTTGATGTTCCCACTTTATTTTTGTGTGTTTTGTTTCAGATATTTTCAGAAATTTTGTTACTATTATTTTGACTTTTTTAACTTACCTACTCAAATTTTTTTGTGGTAAAATGGAATTAATTTGTATTTCTTTGGCAATGGTATGTTTGTATTTCTTTGACAAAGGTGTACCTGTATTTCTGTGGCAAAGGTATGTTTGTATTTCTTTGGCAAAGGTGTGCATGTATTTCTGTGGCAAAGGTATGTTTGTATTTCTTTGGCAAAGGTGTGCTTATATTTCTTTGGCAGATGTGTGCTTATATATATTTCTTTGGCAAAGGTGTGTTTGTATTTCTTTGTCAAGAGTGCATGAAAGAACAGTGGTTATTCTCACATGTTTGAAGTTGCAACTTTATTTTGAAGAATTTTGTTTTTAAAGAATATTCTTATTGTGTTATTTTCTAGCACCAGAGGAAAATTTTCACATTCTTGTTACAAGTTCTATCATTTTTTTCTGCGTGTGCCCTTTCATTCATACACCTGCAGATTAGCAGGAAGTAGTCTGGAGAATAGAATGCATTATGTCATAGTTTACAGCTTGACTGCGATGTGATATCTATGCCTTTCTGCATGACACATCCAACTTCTGCATGACTTATACCAATTTGACCCTCTATAAGGATAAGACATCCAACTAAACCTCGAAACCTCTTTATTCACCTCTTAAGACGTGCTTGGCATGTAATAGTGTTTCTGTTCTTTGCTCCCCTTTCCGCCTCACAACAAAAACATGGACCTATATATGGAGTAATAAGAGCAGTAAGCACTCCAGGTATAGAAGTTAGTAATTCTAAGTTGTATGCAGACGTCATGGAGGAATGTTGGAATGAGGTAGGTTACTATATCTGTCTTTGAATTTACGATTTGCTCAGCTCAACGTATCTGTGGGTCACAAACTGAGCAATCTTCTAATCTGAAGGGGACCATGACATTTATTTTTCAATAAATAAATTCTCGCTAATTATGGAAGTGATCACTCCCAGCAAGATTTGTAAGTTTTCAGAATATGCACCGTATTGGAAATCTTATCAACAACCCTTGAGTTGTTCGACTCACAGGATGTAACTCCCTAGAAGTTGGAGGAATGTGTTAACATTCTATTTTCTGACTTGTTCATCATCGCATCCATAAAACGTCTACTAGCCTCATGCTACAAATACTTGTACTGTTTTCTTGGAACTACCACAGTTTCATGTTTACATATATATAATATAGAGCACTTGTTTCCTAAATGAAGTCTTCTTCTGGTACTTGTTTTATGTTTGAATGTTGATATCATATTTGCCTTATTTAAATTATGTAGCATTACACTGTACTGTAGCTAGTTACAAATAGCACAGAACTAATATGCCAGTTGGTCATGATTACTTTATAAAATAAACTAGCACATTAACATATAATTGGCAGGGTCATGGTATAATTTGTTGTTGTCAATACAGACCAAGTATGTTGGTTTCACATTTATGAGCTGTATTTCTCACACTAAACTGCAATTTTTGTGTGTTATGTGTTTTGAACAAATACACTAGATGTGGTAATATTTGTATATAGTAGATATATTCTTACAGCAGAATTGTGTTTGCCAGGTAAGCTATGCACAATACAGAGTAATATGTGCCAGATACAAACAAGTGTGTGCTGTTAAAAATAGTCAGTTAGTTAAAAATAAGTAAGTCACTGAAAAAAAGGGAGGGGGGGGGGTTTGGTGTGTGCTAGTTATTTTTTTTATGAAAGATTTGTTTAAAATAAACCAATATTTCTGTGTGGGTTGTGTATACGTGTGGGTTGTGTACATTGCAGACATTTTTTTTGAAGTCCTTGCTTGAAGGTAGAGTTGAGGCAGGCAGATATTGAAATAGTAGGGAAACATCACAAAATGGACAGGATACAGTCTAGCAGAATGCATCACCAAGGCAAGAGACAAGATGTTGGATGTCCGTTTCATCTAACCTTCGTTGCTAAGATGGCACTTGATGTTGAGGAAATGTCCATTACTGCAATTAATTTAATTTAATCTTTTCCCTGGTCTAGCACTATGGCTGAGAGATTTGTATGTCTTGAGCCAAAGGTAAAGGGTTTTAATTGAACTTCACCTCCAAAGACGGATGTGTTGGACCATTGGCGCAAATAAAACAACACAATGCATCCATTTTCTGGACTTCATCCTTCTGGAAATCTCGTTGGACCATTGTCCTGCTACAAGAGAGATCCAGTGGGAATTTGAGAATGAATGCTGAAGAATAAGAATTGGGCTTCATGGAAGTCAGCAGCTAGACTATTAAAAGAAGCAATGATAAACTACAAAACATAAATATTGCCTATGTCATAGAAGCCCTGAGTATATCATTTCTACAGTCAACATGAAACTACTGGCTAGACTTTGTGTTGTCCTGTATGACAGCAGCATCATCACCGTGTTTTACCTACTAGTTGTTGTGATTGGATATCTGTATTATACATTATGATATCCGCAACAGTGCACAATCACTGTAGCACAGACAAGGGTTCCGAATAATATCATGTTGTGTCTGAGGGTATCTTATTTGTTGGTAATTTTTTTGAAATTGGTTATTCAATATTTTTTTTAGCTAGATAGCAGTTTTCTGTCATGTATGATTGATTTATGCATTGTCAACGGAATTCTTATCAGATTGTTGGTGGTAAAGAAGTAAGTAGGGCCAGAACGCTAAGTACTGTAAACTCAGTATGGTCAAATATGCTCATGGTTCGTAAATCGATAGTCCATGTTATACTGGTGATGGAAGTGAATGTATAATTGACACCTATAAATTAAATAATAATCGAAATCAATGTCCTACATAAGACATGCTTCAATTATTATTATTATTATTATTATTATTATTATAGTGGGTGTCTTGAACATGGGCAAGTTTTTAGAAGATGTAAAGGAAGCTGATAAAGATAAAGGTGTGTCCCATGGCAGCAACCTGCCGTCGGGGATGAAGATAACTCTTTATGTACTAAGCCGCAGCAACTATTAAGTGTGGTGGCCAGTTCCCTTCCTTGCTATCTTTACCTCCCCTAATTCATGCGTCAGGTACTCAGTTACAACTGAGTCGACTGGAGGAATGGTTGTGTCAAGTGAGAAATCGTAACCCTGATTTTTTTTTGTTGTCCGGGCGTGGTTTCGGACCTGACACTCTGTAACCCTGTGATAGCAAGCAAGCTCAATATCAACTAGGCTACCACGCTCCCAAAAGAAATTTATCAATGTTTGTAATAGACAACTATCATTATTATTTGTTTGGGCCTTCATATTAGTACACACTTGGACGGTGTGCTCTGTTTGTCGTAGTTTTGAAGCCAGAACCTCAGTTGTATTTGCAGTTATAACATCTATTAATAAAAATGAAATTGTTTGATAACATTTTGTGTGTGACTGTGGTATTGATTTTTGTTTTTGTTTTGGCGCAAAGGGTTAATTACAATTAACTTACATTACAAGTGATTAATTACAAATATATGAACATGGTTATGTGTGATTGAATCATTATCCCTGGCTATGTGTGATTGAATCATTATCCCTGGCTATGTGTGATTGAATCATTATCCCTGGCTATGTGTGATTGAATCATTATCCCTGGCTATGTGTGATTGAATCATCATCCCTGGCTATGTTCTAAGATGTTTTGTATAGTGATGGACCAGATGGTCATACTTTCTTGTCTGTTCATTAAAAAAAAAAATGCACTCTACTTTAAAATGTGCGCTTACATTTTTTTGGATTTATTTTTATGTTGATCGAATTTATGAAAATAGTGTTGCTACAGTTTTTCTTTATATTTCCATTTATTGTTTTGTATATTATGTGCTGCGATGGCTAAATCCGAAAAAAAAATAATCAATGACAAACGTTGTCCTTTCTTTTTATATATATATATATAGTTTTGTGATAGGTTTTTTTGTTTTAATAGATTTCATTGACCTGTCGAGGGGGAAAATAAACTCTCACAAATTGACACTACCATTTGAGTGTACTAGAATTTTACTGGGTTGAAACTTGGACAGAAGCTAATTTATGTATACTCTGATGTAGGAAGAACTTGGAATTTGTCAGTAATCAGTTACGTTAGCAGTTGACTGCCCTAGAACTTGACTGTTTCAGTATACGCATTTTACTGTATTCATGTTTGACTGCATCATCACTCAGATGAAACTAATCTATATATACTCTTGGACATGGTGAGAATTCTGAATGTGTCAGCATTCATCTTCATTAGCAATTGACTATTAGAACGTGACTGCATCAGCACTCAGACATAAGAAACTAATCTATGAATGCCCATGGACATAGGAAGAATATGAGATTGTGCCAGCAGTCATCTTTATCTGTTCTCAACTGTTGGTGACACTGGGTAAACATGTACGGCTCAAATAAAAATTCCCTAAGTAGAACACAGAACTCAGCTGGACTGTTGACACTTGGTGGCTTGCATTGATACTCAGAGAGTGACAGCTTTGCTCTCTGATAAGTGAACTTATTTGAGTTGGCTCTCCTGTTTTTCCTCATTTGAGTTATAATTATATGATTGTCTCACATTTCTTGACAAAGTTTGTTAGAAGGAAAGTTATTCATAAATAAATAAACCAATCATTGAATGATGTTCTGTGCTGTTTAATCATTTGTTTGCTTGAAATAGTTCATCTTTTGTACAATAGAGAACAATTGTTGAAGAGAGATTTCAACACTTCATAAACCAGTCATGTCTGCAACTTTATACAGCGTCCAATAGAATTCACTACATGTCATTATTTCCTGTTCCATGTCAGCTAGAACAGAATCACTACCAAGAACAGATGTCAATATTTCCATTTATATCCTGGGCTATTCCATTCATATCCTGGACTATTCCATTCATATCCTGCACTATTCCATTCATATCCTGCACTATTCGATTCATATTCTGCACTATTCCATTCATATTCTGCACTATTCCATTCATAGCCTGCATTGTTCCATTCAACGGACAAGTGGAGAAATGGGCATTCCAAAATCTACTGTTCACGATATTGTGTGCATTCTGATTGCGGCTAGAAAAGGGGGCAAGGAAAGCAACACTGACCTTTCATGTAATATAAGAGTAGTATATGGCTGTTGTATTGAATGTCTAAACCAATAGAGGGCCAAAGTGACCCAGAATCCACGCTGAAGTAGAATGTGTCAGCCAGAAAGGTGCACATATCACAGCCAATCTACAAACCGTTACACATAGTATCCCATTTTTCAGACAACATTCTACTAATCTACATGAGCCTAAGAACAAACACAGAAGAATGAATACTAACATTAATAAAAAAATAACATGAAAACTTTATTCCAGATTATATGTCCAAAAAAAACTCCAGTACTGACATAATTAGTACAGTGGAAACCACAATTTAACAAAACTTTTCATAATCTCCAATTAAATTTATTGTTTGTACTGAAATATAACAAATTTTTTGTTTTACAAAAATATTTTGTCAGACTGGACCAAAATGTTATACGGGATTTAACTAATTACACCTGTGTGTTGCAGGGCCTGAGAGGGGACCAAAGAATAGCAACACTGTTTATCTTCTATGCATGTTGTAAGAGGTGACTACGGAGATTATGGGGTGGAGTTGGCTGACACATACGGTCAAAGTGACCCAAAGCCTTGTTGAAGTCTTCTCAAACTCTTGCAAGTTAGCAGGATGTAATCCGGGGAGTGGATTGTGTCATGGTCCCTTCCTCACAATAGTTGTGAACATGTGACCGAAGACAGATGTGTGGAAGTCGGCATTGCCTACAGAATAGTTGTGAAGGTTTGGTCGAAGACAGATGTCTGGAAGTCGGCATTGCCCACAGAATAGTTGTGAAAGTGTGGTTGAAAACAGATGTATGAAAGTCGGCATTGCCCACAGAATAGTTGTGAAAGTGTGGTTGAAAACAGATGTATGAAAGTCGGCATTGCCCACAGAATAGTTGTGAAAGTGTGGTTGATAACAGATGTATGTAAGTCGGCATTGCCCACAGAATAGTTGGGAAAGTGTGGTTGAAAACAGATGTATGAAAGTCGGCATTGCCCACAGAATAGTTGTGAAAATGTGGTTGAAAACAGATGTATGAAAGTCAGCATTGCCCACAGAATAGTTGTGAAAGTGTGGTTGAAAACAGATGTATGCAAGTCGGCATTGCCCACAGAATAGTTGTAAAAGTGTGGTTGAAAACAGATGTATGAAAGTCGGCATTGCCCACATAATAGTTGTGAAAGTGTGGTTGAAAACAGATGTCTGGAAGTCGGCATTGCCCACAGAATAGTTGTGAAAGTGTGCTTGAAAACAGATGTATGAAAGTCGGCATTGCCCACAGAATAGTTGTGAAAGTGTGGTTGAAAACAGATGTATGAAAGTCGGCATTGCCCACAGAATAGTTGTGAAAGTGTGGTTGAAAACAGATGTATGAAAGTCAGCATTGCCCACAGAATAGTTGTGAAAGTGTGGTTGAAAACAGATGTATGCAAGTCGGCATTGCCCACAGAATAGTTGTGAAAGTGTGGTTGAAAACAGATGTATGAAAGTCGGCATTGCCCACAGAATAGTTGTGAAAGTGTGGTTGAAAACAGATGTCTGGAAGTCGGCATTGCCCACAGAATAGTTGTGAAAGTGTGCTTGAAAACAGATGTATGAAAGTCGGCATTGCCCACAGAATAGTTGTGAAAGTGTGCTTGAAAACAGATGTATGAAAGTCGGCATTGCCCACAGAATAGTTGTGAAAGTGTGCTTGAAAACAGATGTATGAAAGTCGGCATTGCCCACAGAATAGTTGTGAAAGTGTGGTTGAAAACAGATGTATGAAAGTTGACATTGCCCGCAGAATAGTTGTGAAAGTGTGGTTGAAAACAGATGTATGTAAGTCGGCATTGCCCACAGAATAGTTGTGAAAGTGTGGTTGAAAACAGATGTATGAAAGTCGGCATTGCCCACAGAATAGTTGTGAAAGTGTGGTTGAAAACAGATGTATGAAAGTCGGCATTGCCCACAAAATAGTTGTGAAAGTGTGGTTGAAAACAGATGTATAGAAGTTGAGATTGCACAGTCTATCTTTTTTCAGATATTATTTTCAGGGCGACTGAAAAGAAGCAGCTTTATCCACCAAGTTAAATGACTCTGTAGACAACTTACAGACCTACTTGATGTACACAGCCCCTTAAGGTCTGTACCAGAAAAACTCGTTGGAGTGAAAGGCATGGAATACCAATATACATTCAGACCCATGTGAAAGGAATACTAGCGAGGACGGACAGAACAGTGTGCGCCGAAGGACATTCACCCTCAGTTTACTGGATGAGGAATATCCACAAGATATATGGGTCAGAGTATACACAGATGGGTCAGCACAGAATGCAGTGAGGAATGGAGGTGAAGATCTATATATAGAATATCCACATAAGCCTAGAGATACGATCAGAATACCAATAGGGAAATTCTGCAATAATTATGATGCAGAAATCCAGACAATTAGGGTGGAAACTGAAAAACTGCTGAACTCTGACCCACAGTCCGTGGTATTCCTGACAGATGCAAGGTCAGTGCTTCAAGCTCTCCAGTATGGAAAACTTACAGACTTACCAGTATATGGTAACTATACAGTATATATTATATATAAACACATTGAAGATTCCAAAGTGTTGGTTACTAAACACAATAACAAAAAGAAAACTACGCCTGTTTGGTCATATAAAGAGACACACCTGTTTAGAAAGACAAATAATAGAGGGTAGAGGAGAAAGGGCAGACCAAGAAGACGATGGACTGACGACATTAAAGATAACATGAATACATCGCTAGAAAATGCAAGCCCAAGACAGAGAGGGGTTCAGAGAGTTCATTGGGAAGACAACGTTCTGGAAGGAATACGTCACATGACACACAGTAGATACTCTCTCACTGTGGAATGCCAGGAAATGAAAAAAGCAGACCAACTGGCTAAGGAAGGTGCTGCCGAAGACCAACCAGACGTACTAATCACCTACCATCAGAAAAACAGATGATCAAGTCAATAAGAAAGCCACAAACGCCAACACAAGATGACTATCACATTATTATTTCCTTTTAGGAAAAACAAAGGAACCAGAGAAGCTATACTGAGTATCCGGCTAGTGATAGATAAATATATAGAAGTCCAAAAAAGTATCTATATTTGCTTCATAGACTACAGCAAGGCCTTTGACAGAGTCCAACATGAAAAATTAATCAAATGTCTTCAAGAAATAGGCATAGATGGAAAAGACATCAGGCTGATTAGAAATATATATTGGGAACAAACTGCATCAATAAGGTGTGAAAACAGCTACTCTCCATACATAGAAATAAGAAGAGGGGTAAGACAAGGATGCATTTTATCACCAAGCCTATTTAATATCTACACAGAGAATATCTTTAAAAATATAGAAGAAATACCAGGACTCAAGATCAATGGGAAAATAATAAACAACATTAGATATGCAGATGACACTGTTCTTTTAGCAGAAAGTGAACATGAACTACAAAGACTAATAGATCAAGTCAATAAATCAAATAATGAATATGGACTGGATATAAACATTCAAAAAACAAAAACCATGATAATCAGCAAAAACACAGAAGAACAGGAGGTAAACATAAACATACAGGGAGAGAAACTACAACAAATAAAACAGTATCAATATCTTGGACACATAGTCACAAATGATGGCAGATGTGAAACAGAAGTTAAAAGGAGAATAGGAATGGCTAAAAGTACCTTCAATGACATGAGGAAATTATTATCTAAACAAATTACAAACAAGTTAAAAATGAGAATTATAAAATGCTACATCTATTCCATATTAATGTATGGCTCAGAAACATGGACACTAAATAAACAATTAGAAGACAAAATTGATGCCTTTGAGATGTGGGTATATAGAAGAATAGGGAGAACATCATGGAAAGAAAAGAAAACAAATAAAGAGGTGCTAAAAACACTTAATATGAAGAAAGAACTACTAAGAGAAATAAAGATCAGGCAAATAAAATACTTTGGACACATTAAAAGACATGACACCCTATTGAAGACCTTACTTGAGGGTAAAGTCAAAGGGAAGCGAGCAAGAGGTAGGCAGAGATACAAGTGGGAGAGTAACATTACACGATGGACAGGTTACAGTCTAGCAGAGTGCACCACCAAGACAAGAGACAGGAGATGTTGGAGATACGTTGCAGCCAACCTTCGTTGCGGAGACGGCACTTGATGATGATGATCACATTATGAACATATCAGAACAAGTTATAATTCTACGTCTCAGAACAGGACACAACCGACTATGTAGTCATATGTATACAAAGTTCAAGATTGACAACACGGCCATGTGGACAGGCAGCACAGAGTGTCAAACATATACTTCAAGAGTGTTCTGAGCATGAAACGCTGAAGCAGACATTTGCCAAGGAAACAACACTGGAATCGAAGCTCTAGGGGCCACTGTAAGTAAAGTAAAGTAACCCATAGCATTTATTAATGCCGTAGGGGTGTGAGATGTTAGCGATCTCACATTTCACAGGCTCTGCAAATGAGGGCGGTAGCCATCTCCTCTCCCTCGCAGTCTTTACTTCCTGGATTAATCCGGTACCCATTTAAGGCTGGGTCGACCTGGGAGCCGTTGCGATCTGAAAACATTTCCGCCTCAACTGGGGAATGAACCCAGGACCACTCATAGGGGCCACTGTATGAACTACAAAAGACAGTGAGTTTTATTCCGGAGACAGAATTACAGATATAGACATGTTTCAAGTGAACGAAAGAAGAAGAAGAAAACATTCCATAAAAATAGCAGGGAAAACGTGGCAGGAGACAGATGCATGGAAGATACAGAGAATTCATAGTACCAACCTGACTTAGTGATGATCGCAGAAGAAGAATATATGATTTTGTCTCTTATTGTAACTGATAATTCCACGTAGACGAGTCATTTTTGTTGTACCCTGCATTGAACATAAACAGATTATGTACTATTGCATGGACCGAACCGACGACATATGTCTGTAATAACAGGATGCATTTATTTACAGTACGATCAATACAGAATTAATATAATTGGAGATTGTAAACAGAAAAGCAGAGTTACAACTAACAAGAAGCTATATCTTTCCAGTGGCAACATAATGATTGTGAGGCGTTGGCAATGACATCTGCAATAGAAAAGAAAATATCGGCATTCGAAATTCTTCTTCTTTCGTTCACTTGAAACATGTCTATATCTGTAATTCTGTCTCCGGAATAAAACTCACTGTTTTCCATTGTGTTTTGTGCGTGGCATCCTGATTATCTGTGCGCGTTTTGGCTTGATGCCTCCGTCTTCAGCACTCTGCTTGCTTGGGCAGGACTATGGTTCTGCTCGAGTGGGACTGCCCAACCAGTCTTAGTTTCCAGCCCCTGATGGCTGGACTAAGCCCCATCACCTCTGCACGGTGCTGGTCTCGATGGGGGGCATTCGAAATGAAATGTCATAGAAAGGTCCTCCGCCGAAGACGGATGTGTCGGGCTATTGGCGCAAATAAAACTGCTACACAACGCATTTCCATTCTCTGGACTACATCCTGCTAGAAATCTAGTAGGATCATGGTCTTGCTACAAGGGAGATCAAGCGGGAGTTTGAGAATGAACGATGAAGAAGAAGAAGAAGAGAAAGGTCTTTAGAATGTTATGGACATGAAGACGAATTAACCCTGAAGTCCGCAAAGATATGAACATAGAAAAAGACTGGCTCCTCAAAACTATCAAAAAAACACAAGGTAACATATTTCCGACATATAAAAAGAACAACGTATTAGAAAGATTAATCATGGAGAGAAAAGTTCCAGAATATAGCACAAGAGGCAGACCAAGACTACGATGGATATTTGAAGACGTGAACATGACACTAGAAGAACCAATAGGCTGGATACGATGGATACTTGAATACGTGAACATGACACTAGAAGAACCAATAGGCTGGATACGATGGATACTTGAATACGTGAACATGACACTAGAAGAACCAATAGGCTGCGCAGCTTGCAAAGAATCAATAGGCTTACAGAGTGACAGTAACGATAACATTCTGTAAAGGAGAAGTCACATAAAAAGAAAGAGAAAGAAGAGGTTATGAAAAAAGTGTTGCTAAATGTGGACGTTTGTAATAAAAGGATGCACTATAGTGGGATTCCCTGTAAGAATCGATAAATAATTTAAAATAAAAAAAAAACAACCTCCACATTAGGATCGATTTGATCCCACGCCCTGCTTTATTTAGCATTAGATGACAAACACGACATACATGCAGTTAAATATGAAAATATACACAAATTACCTAAATGGTCGTTGACAAACTCTGAAACAAAAACTACTACTTTCTCATTCTTGTGGGCCTTTGTATTGATCTTCCGTGAGTGTTCTTCAACAAACCGTGATGTTACTCTCTTAAGCTCCGTCTCACGGTCACTTGATTTAGTTAGCGATCTATAATTGACCTGCAGTTCTACAGAAAAACAAGTTCATTTATAAATCATGCGTGCATAACCGAAACCAACGGCGGCGTAGAAGACCTTCCTACATAATTAATTAGGAGTCCATTCGTTACGTTTCTTGATTATTTTGTGGCGGTCACCATTTATATACATGTAGTTGGAGTCTCCTTGGCTATTTTTTGGCATGCGATTTCAAGTGTGTAAATATTGACCAATTGAAATATCAACAATAATTACAAGAGGAAAATATGCAGTAAAGACAGTTTATCCACCTTCAGTTTCAAATTGCTTCCCTACAATACCTTTATCGCTTTATCTATAATCGCCTGGTCTATCTATCTCTATCTATTCGCTGAAAGAACGCTGACCACATCACCTGGTCTATCTATCTCTATCTTTTCGCTGAAAGAACGCTGGCCACATCGCCTGGTACCTGCGTATACCCAGGGGAAAAAGCACTAGTAACAGGTACTATGATAAAAAATAAATAAGAAGATTTTCATTTGAATGAAAATAAGGAAGATTCTTTTTCCTACAAATTATGTAAGGAAATGGAGATTGATGAATTTGATATAGAGAAAAACACTAAAACGTATTGCAAGACAGGCATTGACATGGAATCCATGGGGCTAGGGAAGACACGGAAGAACCAGAACAATTTGGGTATGACAAACGATGAAAGGTGTCAGTTTATATGACATGAAATATATACAAAGAAAATATGTGCTTTTCCCTTGTCTAAAGCTACCAGCTTGGCAATGAGTGAATTATATACACTTGGTGAGTGCGTTCTAGCTCGTTTATTAATTTTATAACATTCCTGGTCGGTTGTGTTTGTTTCTTGATAAAGGTCCCATTAACAGCAAAGTAGAAAGTGTCTCTGTTTCTATTGTTTATATTATATTTTATGCGTTATTATTATTTTTAAAATTATATTTTCTCCTAACATGTAATTACTTCTACATTATAGTACACGTACTGTCGTATTCTGTTACCGCGGTTCTCGCCCTTTACATCAGATGATCTCTAGCTTCTTTGTTATTTCCATTATTCTTCTTCTTCTTTCCTTCCTCTTTTACCCCTTACGGGTGTCGAGGGAGATACAATGTTCTTGTTCTCGCTTTTCTGGCAGCTTCAGATAATGTTATTTGGTGTTCGTGTAATGTCTCTTTGATGTTGTCGATCCAGAGTACTCTAGGTCTACCCTTGGCTCTTCTTTCTGCTTCCCTTCTCTTCGTATATGCTCTATAAACTAATGAATCACACATCATTCTTTCCAGATGACCAATTGGTAGTATATTTCCATTATTTAGATAATTCTAGTTACACATTGTTTTTATTGCTTGGACTTGCTGTCTTATACGATGGCTGAGTCAACTGGTATTCTTGCAACAAGAGTACATATTTCCTACACGATCAAACGGGATCGCTTACTGTTACAGACTTGTGTCGGCCTGGTAGCAGAACAAGTTCATACAGCGTATACTGGGTAACCTGTTAACTGTCAGAAATTATCATTATAAAAATACGAAACGAAAACATGACTGACTTTTTATATCTGTAACAGTTGTATTAATGACACTGGGATGCTTCTTCTTCTGCGTTTGTTCTCAAACTCCTACAGATTAACAGGATGTAGTCCGGAAAACGGAATGCGCTGTATCATGGTTTACAGCATTGCTGCGATGAATGTTATGTTATACAATGATAGTATATCACAAACCAATATTTAACAGATAACTCACACACAGACTAAATCGAACATACAATCAATAAATCAATCACCCGAACCAACAGATATGTCAACAAGGAAGAACACTCAGAGTAAATCGACTGTAGTTTTTTTTATTTGACGTCTCAGTGCGTCGTGAACGCTTGTAGCGTAGAATAGGATCGGACCTTTGCTGGCGTGTCATCAAATGTTCATTGTGCCTGAAGACATTACACGAAATCTGTCCTGCAAGAGAAATAGAGCCATTTATGTTATTTGTGTATATGATCATATGTTCTGTTTGATTGTTTAGATCACACAATAAATAAAAGAGACTTTCTCTTCATATTTATCAATATAAAGTAATACTGCGTGAAACGTAACAACAATAGTACTTACGTAGAACACAGGTTTTTCGAATTTTCATTTCATAAAGAAGGATAATCGCTATGGGGTTATGAAGGGTTATATTCTCGAGAAAGACCTAACGGTTCGAAACGTTGAAGATGTCTTGTATATTGTTATTTGTATCTTTTCGTGTTTACACCTCATAACCCCTTAGCTATTGTCTGTCTTGTTCAAATGAAACTTTGAAAAACCTGTGTTCTACGTAAGTACTTCATTTTTGTGTGCAGAGGTGTGGTATCTCAGAGCCTTTCTTTCATACACTTCAGATTTACCTTAACAAACTTAATGCCAATCCTGAATTACACCAGAAGACAACAGGTTAAGTGGTTTTCACATGTTTTCAGACTTATTCTTTCCTTCTTTTACCCTTTACGGGTGTCGAGGGAGATACAATGTTCTTGTTCTCGCTTTTCTGACAGCTTCAGATAATGTTATTTGGTGTTCGTGTAATGTCTCTTTGATGTTGTCGATCCAGAGTACTCTGGGTCTACCCTTGGCTCTTCTTTCTGCTTCCCTTCTCTTCGTATATGCTTTATAAACTAATGAATCACATGGCATTCTTTCCAGATGACCAATCCATTGTATCTGTTGGTTTTGTATTTATTGACAAATTTATATGACACCCACTCTTTCTGCTACTTTCAGACTACCATCATTAAAATTGTCAATATTTGTTGCATTTTTGGATAATTTAGAAAAAGAAAACGTTTCCTTGTACAGTTTCTTGTTTAAATTGATTAAAAAAGACTGGTCACACCAGCAAGCAACGTGTCTTGTAGAAATTGTTACTTCTTTTTTAACTGCTGACAAAATAGCAGGAAGGTTGATTAGAGAGTATTTATGTTGTGGACTGCACATGTTGACGTCATATCCGAAGACAACAGTAATAAACAAATATCTAAAATTGCTGATAAATATCATTGGGTATGTGAATTCTTCTTCAGCGTTCATTCTCAAACTCCCACTGGATCTCTCTTGTAGCAGGACAATTGTCCTACTAGATTTCCAGCAGGATATAGTCCAGAAAATGGAAATGCGGTGTGTCGCCGTTTTATTTGCGCCAATGGCACGACACATCCGTTTTCGGAGGAGGTATGTGAATGACATTACTTCTTACTGTTCACTAAAAACAAAAACATGTCATGAGATTTGGAAAAAAAAACGGGTTGTTCATCCTTCCCCCCTTTTTTCCAGTAGTGTATTCAAGTTGTGTCTTCTGTAGGGATTCCACTCTGTTTTCTTTTATTTCGATAACCAGGACATTGTGACTTTATTGTCACACCCCCTCCCCAAACTCCCTCAGCCATCACTCATAGTTCATTTGATTAGCATGGCATCGATTTAACATTTGATTAGCATGGCATCGATTTAACATTTGATTAGCATGGTATCGATTTAACATTTGATTAGCATGGCATCGATTTAATATTTGATTAGCATGGCATCGATTTAACATTTGATTAGCATGGTATCGATTTAACATTTGATTAGCATGGCATCGATTTAACATTTGATTAGCATGGTATCGATTTAACATTTGATTAGCATGGCATCGATTTAACATTTGATTAGCATGGTATCGATTTAATATTTGATTAGCATGGCATCGATTTAACATTTGATTAGCATGACATCGATTTAACATTTGATTAGCATGGTATCGATTTAACATTTGATTAGCATGGTATCGATTTAACATTTGATTAGCATGGTATCGATTTAACATTTGATTAGCATGGTATCGATTTAACATTTGATTAGCATGGTATCGATTTAACATCCAGACACTATAATGGATAATACCCAGAGACCACACGAAACCAGGATAGTCAACAAAATCAAAGAGGAACAATCGCTAAACATAAGAAATAAACGGAACAACACTACAAAAAATAGAATAGTACCTGTATTTTAGACACATAATTGTAAATGATGGCGGATGTGAAGCAGAAGTTGAAAGGAGAATACCAATGGGTAAAAATACTTTCGATGATATGATGAAAATATTATCATTTCTTCTTCTTTTGCGTTCGTTCTCAAACTCCTGCAGATTAGCAGGATGTAGTACGGAGAACGGAATGCGTTGTGTCATGGTTTACATCATTGCTACGATATCTGCGCCTTTCGGCCTGACACATCCGACTTCAGCATGGCTTTGGGTCACTGACCCTATATGGGATGGGGCAGCTAACTCCATCCCATAACCTCCTTAGTCGCATTTTACGACATGCGTGGAAGGTAAACAGTGTTGCTATTCTGTGCTCCCCTTTCGGGCCCCGGCAACACACGGCGATATTAACATTTAAATACATTACAAATTAAAAATGAGAATTATATAAAATGTTACTTCGATACATTGTGTTCTGATTACCGCAGATCACCCTCACGATAAATATATCTTGAGACAGAACATCTCTTGTTCTGTCTCTATGTTATTTACGTTTACAAGAAGGCCTTCTGGTCCTTGTAGTACGAATATAAATGTTCTATGTTTGTGTTCCTGGGGATACTTAAATACTTGTACGGGATGTTCGTTGTTGTTGTAATAGTCCTTGTTTCGATTGGTCCGTTCTCAGTGGCTTGAGTACACAGGTTGAATGTCTTGACGAGATCATATCTTACCTGGCAGGATGTGGTTGATCAAGTATGGAAAAACTGTTTACTTGTTACAAAGCGATTCGGTGCCGCTGGAACAGACCTGGTTCAATTCCCGTCGGCTGTAAGAAATAATATATAGTGATGGTTCTGGTACGTAGGTCCTATTCTAAATGTAAGTTGAAACACCATGGACGTGTTCACGTGGACATTGGATACATGAATGTCGATAGTAATAATCTCTGTACAGAAATTAAACATGACCCGAGAGACAGTTTTTTTTAGTATTTCCATTCATTTCGTTGGTGGACATTAACTTTTTTTTAGCATGCTTCTCCAAGTATATACAATGGAACCAATAAAAATCACAACAATGAAAAACGTCACGAATGTAGTCTTGTTTACTTTTTTTGTTTAGAGGTCTATACTGGAGTCCCGCCATGGTTGAAGTTATAAACAATAAACATGACCGGCTCCAGTATAGACCTATAAACAGAAAGTAAACAAGACTATATTTGTTATGTTTTTTATTATTGTAATGTTTCCGTTGGTCACTATATATTTGGAGTTGCATGGCAAAAAAAGCAAAGGTCGTCCAACGAAATTCACGGAAATAAAAAAAAATTAGTCGGTCAGGTCATGTTTGCTCTTTGTACAGAGGTCTTATAGTATTATAAATGGTCACGCTCTAGCGGAGATCGTCGGCCTTATAGAAAGGCCTTCTAACAGATTTAACTAGTACCTCATTTGTGACGTTTTTTTCATTAATGTTAGGATTTCGGTTAGTCACTATTTATATACGTAGAGTCGCCTTGGCTGTCTTTGGCATGTAATTCCAAGTATGTAAATAGTGACCAACCGAAAACCAAACAATAATTAAAAGACGTAACAAATGGCGTCCTAATTAATTTTGTTAGAGGGTCTTTACTGGGGACGGCCCTGCTCTAACACTAGGAAACCCTGTTTATTGATCTAATTTTAGGAATTTTCCCCCCAAAAAGAGGTCTTATTGTTTACATCCACGGTAATCAGAGCCAATTAACATTGACAGTGATCAGAAACATGGGCAATGAACAACCAACTGAATTACAGAATGGATGCCTTTGAGATGTGGATCCATAGAAGAATATGGAAAACGTCACGGTAAGAGAAGACAACGAACAAAGAGGCTCTGACAATAATGTGTATAAAAAATATTAAATGAAATAAAGATGAAACACAGACAATATTGTGGACATATTAACAGACATGACACCTTGTTGAAGACCTTACTTGAGGGTAAAGTAAGGCGAACAAGGCGAGAGGAGGCGAACAAGCCAGAAATACACGTGTGAGGGAAACATCAGAGGATGTACATGATACAGTTATAAATTCAGAGGGCACTACCAAGACAAGAGACAGAAAACGTTTGGGATTTATTCCAGCCAACCTTCGATGCAGAGATGTTACTTGCTGATGACTGATTAAAAAAAATTATTATTATTAGTCCTTTCCTTTGGTAACATCGGTTACCAGCGAAAACCAGAACATTTAGGCATCCAGAGAAAATGTGTACAGAGAGAATGTGTACAGAGAGAAAATGTGTACAGAGAGAAAATGTGTACAGAGAGAAAATGTGTACAGAGAGAAAATGTGTACAGAGAGAAAATGTGTACAGAGAGAAAATGTGTACAGAGAAAATGTGTACAGAGAGAAAATGTGTACAGAGAGAAAATGTGTACAGAGAAAATGTGTACAGAGAAAATGTGTAGAGAGAAAATGTGTACAGAGAGAAAATGTGTACAGAGAGAAAATGTATACAGAGAGAAAATGTGTACAGAGAAAATGTGTACAGAGAAAATGTGTACAGAGAGAATGTGTACAGAGAGAATGTGTACAGAGAGAAAGAGAAGGAGGGAGGGGGAGGAAAGACAGGTCAGAAAGCATGAACTGCCACTTTCGTTACTGAACGTCTATACCGCGACCGTCGGCTATATAATAGACCTGATAGCTAAATCGTAAACATAAACTATTCTCCGATGTACGTGAAATCTATCGGTTGACCTTGGCTATTTTTTTGACATGTGACTCCAAGTATGTAAATAGCGACCAATTAAAAGTCACAAAATAATCAAAAACGTAACGAACGGGGTTCACATTAATTCAGCTAGGGCGCCTGTATTGTCAAGAGCCACGTCTGGAACCCTATTTCATACAACTTTTCTTGTCTAAATAAAACGTTAGAAACAACTTTAACCCTATAGTCACTTCCTGTTGACGAACTCTGAGCGTAGATTGGACACTTATTGTCAAATTCGTGAATAGACTGTACTAACCCAGGCATGCTAATCTACATATATTAATCCACTTTTTAAAAATCTTATATATTATTTCATGACTGTTTTATCTAATCCTTACAGATACCTTACAGATAGATACCTTACAGATACATTACTGCATTGCTTCTTTCCACATCTAATATTCCCGTGAAAGATTTGCATTCGTATAATCTAATTGTGCCGTGAATACGGTTGCTTTTCCAGTAACTCTATTCAAAGCATAACAACAGTAATTAGCAGACATTATATTATTATCCTAAGCAATCAGCATAATAATTATCGCAATAATGAAATCATTATTATAGGAGTATAACATGTTATTTGACATTCAGTGTTAGAATTCTTGCTTTCCGTCCCCGTGGAACACTCTGGTTCCAGGCTAGTCTGCCTATCAATGCATGCATGCACACAGGCTAATCTGTGGTGAAGCCTACTAAATCCTCATGACTGTGTCTATCAAGGCATGTGTCTGCCTATCAAAGCACGTATCTGCCTATCAAAGCACGTGTCTGCCTATCAAAGCACGTGTCTGCCTATCAAAGCACATGTCTGCCTATCAAAGCACGTGTCTGCCTATCAAAGCACGTGTCTGCTTATCTAAGCATGTGTCTGCTATCAAAGAAAGTGTCAACAATATCTCCTCTGTGGTAATGACTACTAATTCAACTCCCCCTCCCTCCAAATCCTTAAGAAAATCATAACAAGACTTCTAGTATTAGGAACGTAGCCAAAACTACTAGTACTAGAAACGTAGTCACGACTTCTAGTACTAGGAACGTAGCCTAGACTTCTAGTACTAGAAACGTAGCCAAGACTTCTAGTACTAGAAACGTAGCCAAGACTTGTAGTACTAGGAACGTAGCCTAGACTTCTAGTACTAGGAACGTAGCCAAGACTTCTAGTACTAGAAACGTAGTCATGACTTCTAGTACTAGGAACGTAGCCTAGACTTCTAGTACTAGGAACGTAGCCTAGACTTCTAGTACTAGGAACGTAGTCAAGACTTCTAGTACTAGAAACGTAGCCTAGACTTCTAGTACTAGGAACGTAGCCAAGACTTCTAGTACTAGAAACGCAGTCATGACTTCTAGTACTAGGAACGTAGCCTAGACTTCTAGTACTAGGAACGTAGCCTAGACTTCTAGTACTAGGAACGTAGTCATGACTTCTAGTACTAGGAACGTAGCCAAAACTAATAGTACTAGGAACGTAGTCAAGACATCTAGTACTAGAAACGTAGTAATGACTTCTAGTACTAGGAACGTAGCTAAGACTTCTAGTACTAGGAACGTAGTCATGACTTCTAGTACTAGAAACGTAGTCATGACTTCTAGTACTAGAAACGTAGTCATGACTACTAGTACTAGGAACGTAACCTAGACTTCTAGTACTAGGAACGTAGTCATGACTTCTAGTACTAGAAACGTAGTCATGACTTCTAGTACTAGGAACGTAACCTAGACTTCTAGTACTAGGAACGTAGCCAAAACTACTAGTACTAGGAACATAGTCAAGACTTCTAGTACTAGAAACGTAGTCATGACTTCTAGTACTAGAAACGTAGTCATGACTTCTAGTACTAGAAACGTAGTCATGACTTCTAGTACTAGGAATGTAACCAAGACTTCTAGTACTAGGAACGTAGTCATGACTTCTAGTACTAGAAACGTAGTCATGACTTCTAGTACTAGGAATGTAACCAAGACTTCTAGTACTAGGAACGTAGTCAAGACTTCTAGTACTAGGAACGTACTCAAGAGTTGGGTTCTTTTGAGACTTGGAATATCTTTTAGATGAACCACACCCCCCCCCTTCCTACTGAAATTTATTTATTACCATGGAAGGGATACTACATTAGATGTTCAGCAAACAGTCAGGGTAGTAGGGTTACTACATTAGATGTTCAGCAAACAGTCAGGGTAGTAGGGTTGCTACATTAGATGTTCAGCAAACAGTCAGGGTCCAGAAGAGATTTATATCTTCATTGATGCTAATGTTCGTCGCCGGTTTAATTTTTTTAAATTGTTGTCTTCTTATGAATTTCTTTGAGTCGACACCTTCCATGCATCCCACCATTTCTGCTTCCTCCAAATTCGATTGTTACACGCCGGTTAGTTTTTTGACATGAAATCAAGTTGACGTATGCGTTCAGCCTATTCTCAATTTCGACACTTTACTATTGAAAGCAGTGATTCTATGGATTTGCATGCCTCTCTACGGAATTCTTACATACACGTTTGTCTTATTTTCTCTATAGGAGATGAACAGAATTAATCTATAACACGTGTATTCGAAGGTCTGTATCTGTACGTGTATTCGAAGGTCTGTATCTGTACGTGTATTCGAAGGTCTGTATCTGTACGTGTATTCGAAGGTCTGTATCTGTACGTGTATTCGAAGGTCTGTATCTGTACGTGTATTCGAAGGTCTGTATCTGTACGTGTATTCGAAGGTCTGTATCTGTACGTGTATTCGAAGGTCTGGATCTGTACGTGTATTCGAAGGTCTGTATCTGTACGTGCATTCGAAGGTCTGTATCTGTACGTGTATTCGAAGGTCTGTATCTGTACGTGTATTCGAAGGTCTGGATCTGTACGTGTATTCGAAGGTCTGTATCTGTACGTGTATTCGAAGGTCTGTATCCGTACTTCCATGTCTGAATTGAGTGTCCTACTCTCCCAACATTACAGAGTAATAGAAAACCGTGACCGAGGAACTGTATAGGAGACCTATCAACTAAAACTTAAACATGAACTAGTTTCCGATTTGAGTGTATTCTATTAGTTGACATTGACTATTTTTAGCATGCGACTCCCAAGTATGTAAATAGCGACCAATCAAAAACCCAACAATAAAACATAACGAACTGGGTTCAAATTAATTGAGTTAGAAGTCCTGTAGTACTGTCGATATAGTCAGATAGAAAACACTAGTGAGTTATATATTTTGATCTCCACCCAAACACCATTGCTCTTTTCTATGTAAAATTTAGCCTTGACTTAGCAGACAAGACAATCTCCTGCCTTATCTGTAAGCATGTTCCGGAAATAGCTACATTTTCAAGATCATAAGTATTTCATAATATTCACTCATCATCATCAAGTGCCGTTTCTGTGGCAACTACGATATCTCTCGTACAAGCTTCCAGCAAAGATAACATCATCATCAAGTGCCGTTTCTGCAGCAACTACGATATATCTCTTACACGCTTCCAGCAACGATAACAACATCATCATCATCAAGTGCCGTCTCTGCACCGAAGGTTAGATGGAACGGACCTCCAACCTCTTCTATATATTGTCTTCGTGGAGAATTCTGATAGACCTGATGTTTCCCTCTCACGTGTACCTCTGGCCAGTACATGCTCGCATTCCCTCAACTCTTCCCTCAAGTAAGGTCTTCAATAAGGTATCATGTCTTTTAGTAGTTACAAAATATTATATTTGTTGGATTTACATTTTATTTCTTGTAATAGTTCTGTTTTCATGTAAAGTCTTGTCAGACCCTACTCACTTTCTTCTCTGTCCATGTTCTCCATATTCTTCTTTTCATCCATATAGCAAAGACATCATTCTGTTTTTGTCTGTTTTTTATCCATGTTTCTGAGCCATACATTAGTGTAGTGTATATGTTGTATTTTACAATTAGAATTTGTGGTTTGTGATTTGTGTGGTGTAGTCCAACAACAAAAACAACAACACACAAAAACAACAACACACAAAACAACAACAACAACAACAACAAAAATAACACAGCAAACAACAACAACAACAAACAAAAACAACAACAACACATAAAACAACAACACCAAACAAAAATAACCACAACAACAACAAAAACAACAACAATAACACACAACAACAACAACACAAACAACAATACACAAAAACAACAACAACAACACACAAAAACAACAACAACAACACACAAAACAACAACACCAAACAAAAATAACCACAACAACAACAACATCAACAATAAAAACAACAACAGCAACAACAAAACTACAAAGACCCAAGAACAATAACAAAAATAACAAGAACAAAAATAATAAAAGCAACAAAAACAACAAGAACAACATCAACAACAGCAACAACAGATAAAATAATCTGAACAAAAAAACCCACAATATTTCAGGTTGTAAGTGAAAAAACAAATATACTTTTATTATCACAGAAAAAATTGCATGCTTGAAGGTACGAAAATGTTGCGTTGTTTACAAATGTAACAATAAAACATAGAGGTAATGTTTAACGATAAAACAAAGGTTAATGTTTAACGATAAAATATAAAGTTTATGTTTAACAAGAAATTGAGAAAACATTTGTAAGAAAATGTGTACAATTTAGTAAAAACTTCCACTCTGTTCTTCTCGTCTATTCTAAGGCTATAGAGGTAAAAATATGTACAATATATGTATAAAAAGACAATACAATTTGTAAGTATTTTAACAATAACTAAAAAATCTAAAGCCGTGTCAACATTCAAAAATAACATATGAATCTACTACCCGGGACATGCAGGCGTACGGGGTAATGAAAGAGCAGACAGACTTGCATTCAAGACATCAATAAACTAGGAATTGATAATGGATAATTACCGCTATTAATAACATCAAGGATGGGATTTGGAGAAATCGGTATTCTTGATTAGAAAACTGGCCTCACAGCACGTGGGGCATTCCCATAAGTGCTCCGCCGTCAGTTCCAGCAGCCATTCGACTCGATGGTGTTTTGAGTTCAATGCCGTCGAAACAGACGTGGACATCAGGGCACAACTCTGGCCCTTGCGACAGGTTTCTTTGTTGTTCCGCCCACCCACGCCGTGCCCGTAACTAGTTCAAGCTCAACGTCGGCCTGTCGGAACAACATGGTAACTGTTATCGAAGGTTACGACTACGGGATTGTATAGATGACGTGCCATGAAGCTTATATAAGACGATAACCTCAATATAAAGGCATGTCATCTACTAAGGTTTTCTGTTGCATGGTTGGTTTGTCTAGTGAGCCATTGGTGAGACCCACAGACACAGCCGCATGCACGGCATTAATCGGTATTAAGTGTTGTAGTAGTAGACGTTTCTGAGAAATATCTGACTTGTTTGAGGTCCAAAAAAGAGTTTGGCAGGGATTCATCCTCTTACCACACCTGTTCAACATTTATGCAGAAAATTTCATGCGAAATGTACGAAAAGACCCACGTTGCGAACATTTTCAACCCCTTAATATCGGAGGACACGAAATCCCAGAAATTAGGTATGCAGATGACACCACACTATTATCAAGTAGCCCCCACAGGTTTAGAACAAATGATTATGCCAGTCAAACATCATAGCGAGACACAAAACCTTTTCCTCAATGCAAAAAGACAAAAATAATGCATGTAGGCAGAGATAAAATTACCCCTAAACTAGTCATTGCCAAAAAGAAACTAGAAAAGGTAAACAATTTTGAGTATCTAGGATCAACCATCACCACCACAGGAGATTGCTCGGCAGATATAAGAAAGAGACTAGCAATGACACTACAAAAAACATCACAGAGGAAAAATCTATGGCAAGGAGCAAAAAAAAGAAAGAAAGTTACAAATATCAAGAAGTTATATCTTTTCAGTGACAACATACGGTTGTTAGACGTAGGCAATGACATCGACAATAGACACGATCATTATCTGCATTCATAATGAAATGATATAGAAAGCTCATAAGAGCATCATGGACAGAAACAAAGAACTTACGCAGCTGTCCGCAAAGATCTGAACAAGAAGACTGCCTCCTCATAACTATCACAAAAACGTCAGATGATCCTCTCCACCGTTTACTTCCTGCTTTGGTTACTCTCCATTCCTTGGTTGCTCAAATGCTGTCAAATTTGGTTCCACCTGGCACGGAGTGTTCTCGATATCTGACTCCCTGGCTCAGAACCTCATCCATTCTATAGAGGTGGACCATCTGTCTTAATTAGGACTGGTGTCTTCTATTCTATAGAAGTGGACCATCTGTCTTAATTAGGACTGGTGTCTTCTATTCTATAGAAGTGGACCATCTGTCTTAATTAGCACTGGTGTCTTATATTCTATAGAAGTGACCCATATGTCTTAATTAGGACTGGTGTCTTCTATTATATAGAAGTTGTCCATCTGTCTTAATTAGGACTGGTGTCTTATATTCTATAGAAGTGGGCCATATGTCTTAATTAGGACTGGTGTCTTCTATTCTATAGAAGTGGACCATCTGTCTTAATTAGGACTGGTGTCTTCTATTCTATAGAAGTGGGCCATCTGTCTTAATTAGGACTGGTGTCTTCTATTCTATAGAAGTGGCCCATCTGTCTTAATTAGGACTGGTAACTTTTTACCAAAATAATAATAAAACCCATCAGGGTCGTAGAGTGCCACATTGAGACATAACCCATCATTATCGTAGGGGTGTCACATTGAGATATAACCCATCAGAATCGTAGGGGTGTCACATTGAGACATTTGGTGCATTCATCTCCGAAGTGCATAATCACATTCACTTGAAAAATTCATATTCCAACATGTCCACTCATCTCTGCTCTACGATCTTGACAAGTTTTAAAGTTTCACACCCTGCCCAGTCCTTGATATTGTCCAGCCATGTCTTCGTCGGTCCACCTCGTCTTCTAGTAAGTTTTCTAAACTACAATTCTCTGTAAGTTTTCTAAAATACGATTCTCTGTAAGTTTTCTAAACTACGATTCTCTGTAAGTATTTCTAAACTACGATTCTCTGTAAGTATTTCTAAACTACGATTCTCTGTAAGTTTTCTAAAAAAAAAACAATTCTCTATAAGTTTTTCTAAAATACGATTCTCTGTAAGTTTTCTAATGTTTACCAACATAAACACAAACAAATATCTAGCTACTATATTCATGGCGTGTTGCAGAAAATAATGCGGGTAATATCGAGTGCGAAAATAGCATGTTGATTTATGGAAATAGATACTTGCTGGTCCAGCCGGCCATGGGGTCATACTCTTTGACCCAATGCCATTGTGTGATATATGCATGTGTTTGTGATCTTCCCCCCCCCCCGTATGTGTTCAATTTATCTGCCCCTGGAAGGAAATGAGAGACCAACACGCATATAAATAAGATTATCGACAGCAGAAATTGATATTTTTTTTATTTCTATAGTAATATCTCTTTAAGCATTTCATGTGAAAAACGTGGCTTGGAGCACACAGTCTCACTTGTAAAATCAATATGCTACGAAACAATTAATCACAAATACATGCAGTTCTGGACATTCCAACTTCAATTAACAGAAACATGTCTGAATTCAAACATATAATAAGTAATAATAATAATAATAATAATAATATCTTTTAAAAATATATTTGTGTGGGAAATTAATGATTATACACGCCACCTTGCGTGGCACATGATGATGATGATTTGGACAGCACTGAGCAGGACCTCATTATAATTACAACTAAATACGAAAACAGTGTTATAATTCGTTAGATAAAGTAAGGCTGTTATATACAGTACATCATCATAACAAATATTCATTTTGATCGAAACGTTGTAATTTTTGTGAAGGCCTGCACTATAACAATCAATCTTGAAATACGATGTTGCTGTTGGAAACAGCAGATTTGTTTGTTGATTTGTTTTGATCAAAAACAAATTGATCTGTTTAAAGTGAAGGTATTATTGTAAACAAAATAACTTAAAAACGGAATGTGCAATTTCTGAATGTGTCACCAATAGCTTACTAGACCAACCACCAACAAAATAACTGTTAGAATATAGAAGGTCTGAATGTGTCACCAATAGGTTACTAGACCAACCACCAACAGAATAACTGTTAGAATATAGAAGGTTTGAATGTGTCACAAATAGCTTACTAGACCAACCACCATGCAACAGCAAATATCTAGTAAGCCTACATGACATGCCTGTATAGTGAGACCTCTCGTGAGTACATGTCATACAAGTACATGACATGCGTGTGTGCATGTCATATATCACTTCACCTACTATGAAAATATGTCATATATCACTTCAACTACTATGAAAATATGTCATATATCACTTCACCTACTATGAAAATATGTCATATATCACTTCACCTACTATGAAAAAATGTCATACATCACTTCACCTACTATGAAACCATGTCATACATCAATTCACCTACTATGAAACCATGTCATACATCAATTCACCTACTATGAACAAATGTCATATATCAATTCACCTACTATGAAAATATGTCATTTATAACTTCACCTACTATGAAAACATTTCATATATCAATTCACCTACTATGAAAAAATGTCATATATCAATTCACCTACTATGAAAAAATGTCATATATCAATTCACCTACTATGAAAATATGTCATTTATATCTTCACCTACTATGAAAACATTTCATATATCAATTCACCTACTATGAAAAAATGTCATATATCAATTCACCTACTATGAAAAAATGTCATGTATCAATTCACCTACTATGAAAAATTTGACAGTATATTCTATTCAGAATATATTAACCAGTCCAACATTTTTCTTTCGCTGCCGTAATTTGCTAGGCAATGTAAGTATTAATGTCAGTTGACTGTCATTGCTTTCTAAAAGCTCGGCAGTTCGAGGCTCGCTCAGTACCTTTCTGTCACAGAGCCGGACTATACAATTACGTTTCTTATCCGCAATGAGTAGGACGCCTCTTCACCAAGCAAAGCACATAGAGGAGATTGTAGTCTTTGGGAGTATGAAATAAAGTTCTGAGACACCCACAAAAATTGCACCGGGTACCGTGTTGATTGGTGAAGACGGCACTTGATCAAAACAATTCTCTATTCCTGGTATTTATTTTATTAGGAATGACGTTAACCTTTGCTATTCCATGATGTTAAACTACTATTTTCTAACTATGTCACCCTCGACAAACAATGGATTATAGAAATTTAAAAAAAAAAGTCAACGAAAACATACATATATGTAGCACACAAAAAGTCAAAGAAAACAAACATATATGAAACACACACAAAAAAGTCAAAGAAAACAAACATATATGAAACACACACACAAAAGTCAAAGAAAACAAACATATATGAAACACACACAAAAAAGTCAAAGAAAACAAACATATATGAAACACACACACAAAAGTCAAAGAAAACAAACATATATGAAACACACACACAAAAGTCAAAGAAAACAAACATATATGAAACACACACAAAAAAGTCAAAGAAAACAAACATATATGAAACACACACAAAAAAGTCAAAGAAAACAAACATATATGAAACACATACAAAAAAGTCAAAGAAAACAAACATATATGAAACACACACAAAAAAGTCGCAGCAAAACAAACATATGTGAAGAACACAAAAAAGTCAAAGAAAACAAACATATATGAAACACACACATAAAAAGGTCAAAGAAAACAAACATATGTGAAGAACACAAACAAAGTAATCTCCAGAAAACTTCTACTCTTGACGCTGCAAGGCATTAAAAGGGTATAAAGGTAAAAGAAGAAGAACAGAAAAGAAAGAAAAATAAAGTTGTCCCGATATCTCTTACCTGTATATAACTGTGTTATAAGTATGTTATAACCCTATTATAACTATGTTATAAGCATGTTATGATCATGTTATAATTATGTTATCCAGACCTCTCTTTTCTATGACGCATCCAAAAAATGATGATCTTCTTCTTCGTCTTCTGCGTTCATTCTCAAACTCCTGCAGATTAGCAGGATGTAGTCCGGAGAACGGAATGCGTTGTGTCATGGTTTACAGCATTGCTGCGATATCTGCGGCTTTCGGCCTGACACATCCGACTTCAGCATGGCTTTGGGTCACTGACCCTTTATGGGATGGGACAGCTAACTCCATTCCATAACCTCCTTAGTCGCCTTTTACGACATGCGTGGAAGGTAAACAGTGTTGCTATTCTTTGCTCCCCTTTCGGTCTCCGGAAACACATGGAAAAATGAAGATTATCTCCTTCCGCTATTATTAGGTAACCTGGCCGCATACTTGACCTGTTCCGCACCTACTCAGTTGTGTTTCTAGTTGTCCATGATATTCTACCACGTCAATAAACAAAAAATGGTCAAAATATGGAATTTCTGAGATTAAAAATGCTTCAAATTACGAGAACAGATTCGAGTTCTTGCTGCAGGAATAAATCGAAGTTGGCGGGAAGGAACCGACTAGATGATTCTTGTGTTTATTAATAGAGCATGTCGGGAAATCAACGCCACGTGATATCAATTAATGATTTTATTTGATAACTTGAAAATAGAGAATCGTATTTGAGAAAATTGATTTAGAGAGTATAGGCCATAGCGAGTACGAAACTAAATAGGTTGAATGTACATTTGTTTAACGACATGTTTAGTTTAGCCATCATTCTTACATACATACTTACATCTTTTATAAAAGTTCGAATGTTTAGTTTAGCCATCATTCTTACACACATACTACCCCATGGAGACCAACTCCTTGACGTGGAGATGGGGCTTAATCCAGCCAACAGAGGTTGGAATCTAAGATTGGTCGGGCCTACCCAATATCGAGCAGGGCCACAGTGATGCCCAAACAAGCACAGGTGCTGACGTCAGAGACACCAGGCCAAAAGGCGCACCAGCAACCATGGTATCATGCAACCCGAATAGTTGATATGGTATTTCTTACTGATGCTATGTCTGTCCTAGAAGCCCTTGAGATCGATAACCTGCCAGACCTTAAGGAAGCCATGCGAGAAGTGAGCATCCAAAGAAGGGTAGTACTACAGTGGATACCATCCCACTGTGTCATACCAGGAAATGAAGAGGCAGTCAGGCTGGCAAAGGAAGGAGCAACACAGGAACAAAAAGACCAAGAAATAACCTACCAAGAAAAGAGGACCCTTATCAAAACCATCAGGGAAGTCGACCACCCAAAAGACAATTACCACTATCTTGACAGAGCAGAGCAGGTTATTATCTTCCGCCTCAGAACAGGACACAACAGGACACAACAGATTAAACACCCACTTAAATAAACTAAGATTGGTCCCATCACTGATTGTCCCATCACAGATTGTGCCTTTGTGGGCAGGCAGAACAGACAGCTGAACATATCCTGCAAGACTGCAATACAATAAACCAGTTACGGGAAGAACACTGGCCCACAGAGATGGATATCCACAGAAAGATGTATGGGAGCACTGAAGAGCTTTCAAATACAGCAGCATTTATTAAGAAAACGGACTTGCTGTGTAGACATGTCAAACTGCGAACGAGAAGAAGAAGAAGACAAACATACTATACTTACATCTTCTGTTCAACTAGTGCACCGTAAAGATAGACACATCCTCTGTTCAACCAGTATATTCAACTAGTTTATAGTCTGATTGATAGTCTGTCTAGTCTATAGTCTGATAGTCTGTCTGGTATATAGTCTGATAGTCTGTCTGGTATATAGTCGGATAGATAGTCTGTCTGATATATAGTCTGATAGTCTGTCTGGTATATAGTCTGATAGTCTGTCTGGGATATAGTCTGATAGTCTGTCTGGTATATAGTCTGATAGTCTGTCTCGTATATAGTCGGTATATAGTTTGTCTGGTATATAGTCTGATAGATAGTCTGTCTGGTATATAGTCGGATAGATAGTCTGTCTGGTATATAGTCTGATAGTCTGTCTGGTATATCGTTTGATAGATAGTCTGCCTGGTATATAGTCTGTTAGTCTCTCTGGTATATAGTCGGATAGATAGTCTGTCTGGTATATAGTCTGATAGTCTGTCTGGTATATCGTTTGATAGATAGTCTGCCTGGTATATAGTCTGATAGTCTGTCTGGTATATAGTCTGATAGTCTGTCTGGGATATAGTCTGATAGTCTGTCTGGTATATAGTCTGATAGTCTGTCTCGTATATAGTCGGTATATAGTTTGTCTGGTATATAGTCTGATAGATAGTCTGTCTGGTATATAGTCGGATAGATAGTCTGTCTGGTATATAGTCTGATAGTCTGTCTGGTATATCGTTTGATAGATAGTCTGCCTGGTATATAGTCTGTTAGTCTGTCTGGTATATAGTCGGATAGATAGTCTGTCTGGTATATAGTCGGATAGATAGTCTGCCTGGTATATAGTCGGATAGATAGTCTGTCTGGTATATAGTCGGATAGATAGTCTGTCTGGCATATAGTCGGATAGATAGTCTGCCTGGTATATAGTCGGATAGATAGTCTGTCTGGTATATAGTCGGATAAATAGTCTGTCTGGTATATAGTCTGATAGTCTGTCTGGTATATAGTCTGATAGTCTGTCTGGTATATAAACCCCTGTCTATTCTTCTATTACTCGTGGAACGATCATCTTTGTTTTTCCTATATTCAGTTGTTCCAGTAATTTCCATAGTCTAACACATTCTTGTTTTTATAATTTCAAGTGATTCTATGTCGTGTATTTTCCTGTCTGAGAGGAGAGAACAAGTTCTGTTAGCAAGTCTGAATCCCCGTAGTGTTCCTGTCAAAACATGGTATGTCTCACCGCTGGATATTCCCCTTATCGGATGTTGTGGGTAAGATTACATCTGGATGTTGTCGTCATAATTTAGTGAAATACTTTTTATTTTGCTTAGGGGGAAACTCAATGTTGAAATGGTGATCTCGAGATTCGGTACCGGGAAATGATTTATTCAGCAGCGTGTTGGTCCCTGGGGACGGTAAGTGTAGGTCCCTGGGGAAGGTAAGTGTTGGTCCCTGAGGATGGTAAGTGTAGGTCCCTGGGGACGGTAAGTGTTGGTCCCTGAGGATGGTAAGTGTAGGACCCTCGGGATGGTAAGTCGAAGCTACGGAGTAACCGATACCGTGGACGGTATAGAAGACCTTCCAACATAATTAATTAGGTACCCATTCGTTATGCTTTTGATTATTATTGGGCTTTCGGTTGGCTACGTATTATTTATATATTTGGAATCGCCTTGGCTATTTTTGGCTTGGCATTAGATTTCAAGTATATATATATATATATATATATATATATATATATATATATATATATATATATATATATATATATATATATATATATATATATATATATATATATATATATATATATATATATATACATATATATGACCAACCGAACGACCATTAATCCCAAACGTAACGAGCGGGGTCCTAATTAATTTTGTTGAAAGGTCTTGATTGGTGGCAGTCATGGAGTAACGATCTCTGAGTGCCTTGGAATTCGACATGTAGCTCTGTCGCGACGAGCGAGGCACGTATAAGGAGATCTTATACAATAAAATCAATCTTCAAAGTTTAATTGTTGTATTTCTGATGGTAGCCAAGCCACCTGCTTTCCAACCTAATACTACTCAGTAACCTCATACAACATATATATATATTAAAACGAAAATCAGGAACTTTACCGGCCTGACAGAATCAATTAAACTAGATGATAATATACTAGACAACGTTTCAAATTTCGTATATTTGGGAAGCAAGATAACAGCAGACGGCGATACCAACTCAGAAATCAAGACTCGAATCGCTTTCGCCTCGAACGCCTTTAACAAACTCTCAAACATCTGGAGATCGAAGATCGCAAGAAAACACATCAAACTGTGACTATTCAATGCACGTGTGATTCCATCATTTACATATGGATGTGAAAGTTGGAAATCTACCGCAATAATGTATAAGAAATTAGTTGCCTTCGAGAATAGATGCCTCAGAAAAATCACAAATACTAATTGGAAAGACTTCAAATCAAACGACATACTAAGAGAGGAGACAAAACAAGAATATGTGATGAACATCATCAGAAAACGCCGATGGACACACATCAGCCACATTCTTAGAATGAAGGAAGACAGTAGCCCACGACAATCCTTCATTTGGACACCAGACGGGCAATGAAAACAGGGAAGACCAAAAACAACGCTCAGAAGAAAATTTATAAATAAACTAAAATCAACAGGCATAAATGCACAAGACCTGCAATCCTTGGCAAATGACCGACAGGCATGGAGAACTATGACATCCGCCCTATGTACCAAACTTGGTATTTAGTTTTTAGTTATCAAAGATTTACTGACTGACTTATATATCTGTGAAATAAATAATGTAATTGTGTCGTGTGTTTGGTGCTATTTGTTTAGGGGAAGACAAATTAACCTCCCCCCCCCCAATTAAACCTGTGGACATAATTGAGCAGGAGCGTTAGTTAATTGGTGACAGTTGTTGATCTTTTATCAGTTGTTTCCCTTTAAAGTCAGACGTTTTTCGACGGATTCCAGAAACTTCTAAGATGATACGTGATTTCCATGATATTCTGCATGTATTTAAATTTGAAAAAACAGTTTTTTATCCAAAAAATGTACAAATACAAAATTTGTGTGCATTTTGTATGAGCTAGATTTTTTTTAAAATGTAATATTTGGACATACACAGTATGTGCAGTATTATGTGTCATGTGACGTATTCTCTCCAGAACGTTGTTTTCCAAATGAACTCTCTGAACCCCCTTCTTTCGTGTGCGATGCAGCTTGCATTTTCCAACGATGTATTCATAAAAAGGGTTTAAAAGCCGTAGAAGATTGACTTCACTGTACTCGGTTTCCCATATGTACTCCCTCTCAACGAAGCGGCAAGCCGCGTGCCGAGAGTACCACTCATAGCACGTAACTCCGTAGCTTCAAGTGATAATCCACAGGGATCTCCGAGAAAAATCCACCTTATAAACAAGACGACACGAGCCGGATTCGAACCCGTGACCTCTTGAACACAAGGCGAACAGCTTAACCACTACGCCAGATTCATGTTATCCTTAATGTCGTCAATCCATCGTTTTCCTGGTCTGCTTTTTCTCCTCTACCCAGTTACTCTTCCCTTCCTTTTTTGTCTTTCTAAACAGTTGTGTCTCTTTACATGACCAAACAGGTGTATTTTTTTTTTGCTATTGTGCTTAGTAACCAACTCTCTGGAATATTCAATGTGTTTATAATATCTGAGTTTATCTTTTTTTCCTTCCATGATATTCTAAGTATCTTTCTTTTGCATTTCATCTCGATACAAAGGAAATATTTTCAAGTCCTATGATTTGTACCTGAAAATTGTTCTGTAGGTATACTTATATTAAGTGAAAATTGTCTAGCATGGAAATAGAAACGAAAAATAATCTTTTATACGGAAATTTCCAATAATCGAAATGCGTGGGCAGTGTTACCTATCAAAAGATAATATAAAATAATTTCCGGAGACTAGTGTAGCCTTTATACAAATAAATCAGACAATTCTACCCGCCTTTGAACAATGCAAGAGGGTAAGGGTCTATTACACATGTCTTCGACCTAAACTATGCAGAAGAAATGTAATGCTATTTAGTCTGGCATGCAAAGATATCAGAAGATGGAAACATCGAAGTGTATTGTTGGTAGTAGCATGTCTCTTTCATGGTGTAGGATTTTATTGGCTGTAGTGATTTTACTAGGCAATATAAATACGTTCAGTAAGTCGCCATTACTTTCTGAACGGTTCGGATGCACATTTGACTGCGGCGGGGTTTGTGCATCCTACCTTGACCATCCGAGGCGCGCTCTGTATCTCTCTGTTACAGATCCGGATTACGTGTAATGTCTGTTTAGTTACGTGTACTGCCTGTTTAGTTACGTGTAATGTCTGTTTAGTTACGTGTATGTCTGTTTAGTTACGTGTGATGTCTGTTTAGTCACATGTGATGTCTGTTTAGTGACGTGTAATGTCTGTTTAGTTACGTGTAATGTCTGTTTAGTTACGTGTAATGTCTGTTTAGTTACGTGTGATGTCTGTTTAGTCACGTGTGATGTCTGTTTAGTTGCGTGTATGTCTGTTTAGTTACGTGTAATGTTTATTTAGTTGCGTGTATGTCTGTTTAGTTACGTGTAATGTTTATTTAGTTGCGTGTATGTCTGTTCAGTTACGTGTAATGTTTATTTAGTTGCGTGTATGTCTGTTTAGTTACGTGTAATGTTTATTTAGTAGCGTGTATGTCTGTTTAGTTACGTGTAATGTTTATTTAGTTGCGTGTATGTCTGTTTAGTTACGTGTAATGTTTATTTAGTTGCGTGTATGTCTGTTTAGTTACGGGTAATGTTTATTTAGTTGCGTGTATGTCTGTTCAGTTACGTGTAATGTTTATTTAGTTGCGTGTATGTCTGTTTAGTTACGTGTAATGTTTATTTAGTTACGTGTATGTCTGTTTAGTTACGTGTAATGTTTATTTAGTTGCGTGTATGTCTGTTTAGTTACGTGTAATGTTTATTTAGTTGCGTGTATGTCTGTTTAGTTACGTGTAATGTTTATTTAGTTGCGTGTATGTCTGTTCAGTTACGTGTAATGTTTATTTAGTTGCGTGTATGTCTGTTTAGTTACGTGTAATGTTTATTTAGTTGCGTGTATGTCTGTTTAGTTACGTGTAATGTTTATTTAGTTGCGTGTATGTCTGTTCAGTTACGGGTAATGTTTATTTAGTTGCGTGTATGTCTGTTTAGTTACGTGTAA